>OY856414.1:478012600-479212600 GCA_963693085.1 Alisma plantago-aquatica
TGAAACCCATTTCCCAGCAAACATGCTTATATATAACAATTAACAAAGTAACAAAGATGATACAAAAGACATGAATAATCTATACAAGGTATGAAGTGGTGGTAAGTGCAAAATAAGAATGACAAGTAATAGCTTGCATGTGTAGGAGAGTGCTAAAAATTACAGCGTGAATCACCAAGTAACCCTAGACATATATACTATACGGTTAGATTATTTTAAGATTAAGCCATGGGTGGTTTGAGACATACCAAGTCAAACCACAAAGTAGCGAATGAGAAACCCTATGCACTATGTAAGGTCCTTAAGATTAAAAGACTCTATAAGACCGTGCCATGCTTCATTTAGTTATAGTACAAACAAAGTAGTGTGTGTTGTGAATTGTGGTAGCAATACGCGCACCATAACAAAATAAAATAACAATAGTCAATTTTCCCACGAGTAGATCTCATCAACAATAATATACTGGGATGTAAGGGTGTGAGATATAGCTTGCTCAAAGTAGTTTGTTGATAGTTCTCACAAGAAATATAAACATAAAGAAGATGTCTCCCAATACATTCACTGGATGGAAACGTTGTTGCATAGTCCGCGTGGATGACAAGAACTCCATGTTGCACTCCTAGAGCCAATAGGGAAGGAGAAGCCATTTTGTTAGCAACATGCTAGCATTAAATATCTCATTTCTCTCTCTAGTTGTGGGTAATGGCAATTAGGGTTCACATGTCCAACATGGTAACAAAAAAACTGGCCATCATGCCCCTTTATATAGGAGAGACAAGGAGCCATGGTTTCTAATAAACTTTAGGGTACACAAGGGAAATGGGATGCTTTGTAGTATCCCATTCAGGATTGCCATTTGCCTGAGTCTCCAGTTCAGTCGTTCGAGTAGGTTGGGTCACAACATTCTGGATCTATGAGACTGATTCATTGATTTATCCCATTCGGGTGATTGGACTAGCAAGTCAAATGATTGGCTAATTTTGTCTAATCAGACGATTGGGCTAGCCAATCAGCTAGTTGGCCTAATCTCATCTCAATCAATCAACTACACCTTCTAGTTGATCTACAATTGTGTCCAATTAGATGATTGGAATTTCCACTCGACTGATTGGGATTACAGTCAGTCCATCAATGATCTAATTAATTACCTAACCCTTTTAGTAACCAATTTATCTTGTGTATTTGATTGTACTCATATTCTTGTACATCCTATGCATGTGACACTATAGGCTCTAAATTATGTTGGTAAAGATGCCTATAATAATATAATGACTTCATAGACAATGTTTGGTATCTAGTAAGACTTTGTTGGCACCCAAGTGATTGGAGAAGTTGGAGAATGACTTCAACCTAGTATTGTGACAAGTGTTTTAATGATCATATAACTGTGTATCTGATATCCATACTGAATATGAGGATGGAAATGTCATCCTCTTAATATTCAATCTTTGTTCCTTCATCTAGAGTAGACTATTTGAGATACATTTGAGCTCAATATCATACACTAACTGACATGAGCATGGCCATGCATTTCATAGTCTCACTCATCAAGCAGACGGGATATCATTACAATAGGAGGGACAAACTCCATCTACATCACTCACGATAATTCACATATATCACAATGCACCCAAGCAGTACATGCATGACAACCCCTATTCAAGGTCACATTGAGTACTGTTATAGTACACCAAACAACATGTGATCAATATAGTGACGTTAGGTCTAAGGACCACAATCACCACTATCACATGAGATATGACTCTGATTACCATTGATGGCTTCCATATATCATACTCAAGTTGGTGCTATCATGTACATTTGTTCATAACAAGTACAATAGGTGTTTGACTTGATATCCAACATCATGACTAATGAGATGTATTCATTAATTAACACACATACTAATCTTAATATATTATTATCATTCTAATGTCTACAATTATATCTGACTAGGTACCTAGACAAGAATGAATACTCTTAGTATGCACATGATCTCATGTTTAGGTCCTGAACCTGATGTCACATGTTATTGAGTCATATATTCTTAGGACATTAGTATATCTATTCAATATCTCATATTGGAGAAAAAATAATAACTGGAATTACCTTAATAAACAAATCAATTACAAAGTGTGATACTACAACCACCATATGACTGGCTCTCAGGGCATACTATCAACAATCTACCACTTGTACGAAAACTAATCACTCACAAATCTAATACCACACAATCTAATATGACGGTCCTGCTTTTCTTGTGAAAGCACTTTGGTTATAGGTCTACAACATTTCTTTTAGCTGATACTCCAAAAATCTTCACATATTGTCCTTGTATGATCCTTCGTATGATATGATTGTGCAATAGTATATTCTTGGAATATTGATGTGATCTGGGTTCCTTATCTTGTGCAACAAGTCCATTGATGTTGTAGTATGTCTCAGCTACATTGTCAATGGATGGAACCACTCCTAGTTCACCAATTAACTTCTTGATTCATACAACTTCCTTTACTTCACTAGAGGAAGCAATGTACTCAACCTACTATAAAATCAACCACTGTCTCTTACTTGGAACTTTCGACCTCACAACTCCATCATTAATACAATATACAAAACTTGATTGTGACTGATAATCGTCTTTGTCAATTTAGAATCTTGCATCCATGTAAACCATTATAATAACTCTCCTCATCACCTTAAATAAGGAATTGATTGTTAGTTCTTCTCAAGTACTTAAGGATGTTCTTTACAATAATCTAATGATTTTCACATGTATCTGACTGGTACCTACTCATCATGTGCAAATCATACGAGACCTTGGGACATGTCAATAAAATGGTATACTTGATAAATCCAATTGTGGATGCATATGGAATCTTATTCATGTACACCCTCTCTTAAGAAGAGATGGTACATCGATCTATAAAGAGGCTTATTCCATGAGAAATGGGTAAGTTTCTTCTCTTATACTATTTCATGTTGAGCCTTTACACTACTTTGTCAATGTATGCACTTTGACTTAGACCAAGAAGCCTTCTAGATTTATCTCTATAAGTCTTGATTCCTAGTATATAGGATACTTCTCCTAAGTCCTTCATGCAAAAAGTGTTTTCCAACCATGTTTTAACTAGTTGTAGAGTAGGGATGTCATTCCCCATCAATAGTATGTAATCTACATACAACATAAGGAATACAAATATGCTCCCACTAGCCTTGTTGTAAACACAAGGTTCATCTTCACAATTGTTAATTCAAACCATTTGAATGTCTCTTCAAAATTAAGGTTTAGCTCTAAGTTGATTATTTCAATCCATAGATTAACCATTGTAGACCTTTGTGGCTTCATTTGGAGCAATAAAGACTTCAAGTTATGTCATGTATACATCCTCAAGGAGATTCCCATCAAGGAATACATTTTCATGTCCACATTTTAGATTATACAATCATGATAAGATGCAATGGCAAGCATGATCCTCCTGGATTTAAACATTGCAATTGATGAAAAGGTTTCATCATAGTCAATACCTTGAACTTATTTAATACCTTTTACAACCAAGCAACCTTTGTAGGTTTATACATTACCATCCACGTCGATCTTCTCCTTGAAGACCCATTTGCACCCTATGGGTTTTACTACTTCATGTGGATCCACCAAAGTCCATACCTTGTTGGTATACATGGCATCCATCGCAGATCTCATGGCTTCAAGCCATTTATCATAATATAGTCCCTCAGTAGCCTTTTTTTAGGTTGTTGGTTCATTATCATCAATGCCTGACACATAATCTTGTTGATTCATGAGAATCTAAATCACTCTGGTTCAAGGCATTCCCTATTAGACCTTTGAGGTTCTTGTGTTACATGAGGAACTTGAGAATCCACATTATCTTGTGATTTCTCTTATTTCTTATCAACCTACATAGGTTCACTGCTATCTTTTTGACCCAAACTTCTTCGATCTCTATTTTCCTTCCTCTAGTTCCTCTAGAAATTAACTCTCTTTTTAAGGAATAAAAAAATTCTGGCAAAAAATACTTTATTGTCAGATGGAATATAGAAACAATACCCCTTGATTTCCTTAGGATATCCAACAAAATGATAATTTTCAAATGTGGGTCCAAAATTTTCAAAAAAATATTTTATGACATAAGCTTCACATATCAAAATCTTCATAAAATACATATTGGAAATTTTCTGAATCGATATCTCTAATGATGTATTTTGAGCCAATTTAGAAGGTACATGGTTAAGTGTAAAGGCCATTATTTCTAAAGTATATCCCAAGAAGGAAACTTGAAGAACAACTAAACTCATCATAGATCATATCGTGTCCAACATGGTTGATTCCTTCTATTTTGGTACAACATTATGTTGTGGTATTCTAGGTGGAGTCCATTTTGATATATACCATAATCCCTCAGAAGAGCCTCAAACTCTTGGCTTAAGTATTCACCACCTTGATTTGATCAAAGTGCTTTTTTTTGACAAATTGATTATGAACTTCACTCATGAATTCCTTCAACTTTTCCATGGATTCTGACTTTTGTTTCATTATATAAACATAGCCATAACTGAGGTCAATAATAAATGTGATGAAGTACATGTACCTAACTCTGGTTTTTATGCTAAAAGGTCCACTTACATCAGTATGTTTGAGTCATAATAAGTCACTTGCCCTTTTAGTTTTTTTAGTAAAGGGTGTTATTGTCATCTTGCCTAATAAACAAGATTTTCACATCTCATTTAATTCAAAATTAGATGATTCTAGATGTCCATCTTCATGGAGTCTTGGAAAACACTTCTTGTATACGTGGCCTAGATGACAATATCACATATAAGATTTGTTTAAGTCATTATCTTTAATATTCTTTATTAGAGTTATTATTATTATGTCATTTGGGCCTATTTGTCCTGGACCAACTAGTTTTAAGTTTGCTTCCCTTCTACTTGCCTCCTTTCTTATATATAGGAGAGGAGGCTTGATTCTATCAATAACAATAGTATCCCATTAGTTTCCCATATTATTTTCAACATGATGTCAAGCATCAATCCTAACCTATGGAGAAAAAGAAACAGCCTCCACCTGTGGGCGGCTACTATCACTTATTATCTTGGTTGTCCACTAGACATCATCATCCCAACCTCCAAGGTTGTCTCTTTTATTCTTCCTTCATCATAAAAATCCAATCTTTTGTTGGTGCTCTCCATATCGACCATCACCTACATGTCTCTACCTCCCCAAGTCTTATTCATTTACTCGTTGCTTCTTGACATCCTCTCAACTCAGTGTATGTGAAACTTGTCTTTGGAAGCCACAACATCAAGGAAATATTCCTTTCGATCTAAGGTTTTGTGTTCTCATTTCATTCTCCAATAGCAACACCAATCAATTTTTCTTTCATGGACAAAGTTTTTTTTATAACTTTTTTGATGTAATAATTACTAACTGATTTTTCCTTTTCTCATTTCCTATTTGAACCATTGTCCATTATTGTTTCTTTTTTTTAAACCTCCTACCAACCACCTTTTCCTTTTGATTTTATACAATCAACATTGACCAAGATCTTTTCCAATACTCTTTCCTTTTTTTATCACACCCCATCTTTTTTATTTGATGGTAACTTTCCTTTTCAATGACAATTTTCTTTAGCCATGCCATTTAATTGTCATCTGTGACTAAAAAAAGGAAAGTGTGGGATTAGTGTGTTACATAAAAGGAAAAGAAGTGAATGAAAATAGAAGGAGAATAAATTGGAAATGGAACATTACCGAAGGGGAAAGGAAACATAGTGAATTGATGTGGTTTATTATCGCACTAACAAATTCACTCGGGTATCCCATAGTTTTTACCAAAACCTTGTGCAATAATACCACCCGCAAGCGGACGAGTCTTATCGCAGTATAGTTAAGCATCGAATTCCAAGAGACAACGTTTTCAAGAATTGTTGTTAGTCGAATCTAGCTCAAGTAAGACTAATATTTAGAACGATTGATTGGTTTGGGGTTGATTAAACTAATTGCAAGAAAGTAAAGAGCAGAATTAAAGTTGAATCTAGATTAATGATATGGAATCACTGGGATGGTACCGAGTTTCACCACCACTACACATGAAAACACATCCAAACATCAAACATCCAGGCAAGATATAACTATCCAAATAGAACTGCTGTGAACCCTCCCGGAGGGATGTTTAGGTTCGTGTAATCATCACCTTAGGAATTAGATGTCTTGTTGCCATCTGGATCATGCACTTACGGTTTCGAAGATACAAATATCAAACTGAAGATGTGGGCCCCCTATATAGGTGTTAGGCACACAAAAGCGTCATCGTGGGCTAGATGGCTCGTCCCCTCACAGATCATACACTTACGACCACAAGGAATCCCTTTCTATTTCTAGTCAGGGAGTCAACCGTGCTAATCGACAAGCAAGCAGATGAGTAATCTATAAGAAAACATCGACGATTAACAACGAAGATACATATATCCAACTGAAGCTGCGACCCTTCCTGAGGGATGTTTAGGCCACAAAAGCATCACCGTAGGCTAGATGGCTCGTCCCCTCACAGATCATACACTTACTACCTCAAGTAATCCCATTCTATTTCTAGTTTGGGACACATAGAAGTTCTCACAACATAGGGAAGAACAAGATAAAAGTAAGCAGGTAATCTATCTACAAACATTAACGATTAACAACGAAATGGAAAGTTATATTCATTACCATGGAATGTTTAACAAGAGAACATGCTTGCATGGGCAGCAGGGCTAGTCCCTGCACCCAAGTGAAAAGGAACTACTCACTCATGATGCGAGAAATAAGAAGAATAAGAGAGAGAATGTTCTGCCATGAGCATGATGCAGAAGGTAGTCACAGCTCAGTGAAGATGATGCAGTCTTCTACGTCATGTTGGAGCAGATCTGGACGAGGAGGAAGAACCACTAAGGTAGACCAGGAAGATCTTCTTCTCCACCTTCTTTCTTGTCTTGACCTCCTTGCTCATAGCGGGAGCAGCAGGTGAAGTGGCAATGGCGTGGATGATCGGGATCAAACCTGCATTCAGGAAACCTATCAGTGTCCTCTGTCCTCCCTCCAAATGAGGACCCTTGTGGTCCTATTTATAGGCTTGGGTTGGGTCCTCACGTTTTTGCTATGAACTCTTTACACAGTTTTGAGTTTAATGCCTTCAACCGATCTTGCTTTAACGGTTTGGGAATGCTCGTCCAAATGGTCTTGATTAGTATCCTCCAACCGGTCCTGGCTTCTCTTGCTCTAACGGTCTGCGCCTATCGGTTTGGATCTCTGTCCAAATGGTCTTGCAAGACCGTTCTCTCACTGCTCTAGTGGTCTAAGGTCCAAATGGTCTTCGACATCCTATCGTTCTCCGATCTCTGATCAGTCTCACGCCCTGGATCATGCGTTCTAGTGATATCGTCCAAACGGTCTTCGACGATCATTTACACGCTCTTGGTCTCGCAGATCGACATGGTTCCAAATGGTCTTCGCTTCAGCATCCAAACGGTCTTCGACCTCTGATCGGACTCGCACCCTAATGGTCTTAAGACCGTGCAAGTGGCTACGGTGGTATCATTGAGGTTGTAGGTGATGTCTTCATCAACAGAGAGAGGATGGAGTGGCGGTGGTAGGGACTTGCAGGTCCAAGTGATCGAAAGAGGAGAAAGGTGCTGCGGGCACTGTTGTCGTTCATAGAAGATTAGGGTTTTGCAGAGGTGAGCAAGGTGACGAGGAAGATGATGCTGAAGAGAAGGCTGTGGAGTCGTTGACGACGGCAGGGGGTGCTTCTTCGTGATTTTGGGAGCGTGAGGGTGCTCCTCGCGGTTTGAGGACCGTGAGGACTCTCACGGTCTTAAGATCGTGAGGAGTCCACACAGTCTTGAAGGATCATTAGAAGGAAACCGATAGGGCAGATCGTGATCAAAACCGTTATCCCAAATGAATGAGGACCGTAGATCAATGATCTGATGGTGCGGAAAGGCTCGCGGTCTTGAGAGTCATAAAGGCAAGACTAAAGGGGTAGTGCAGGGCCAAGACCGTATGGGTGAATGGCTAAGACTGAGAGATGTCCAAACCAAATGGATGAAACCGTTTGGTCAAGGCCGTTTGGTCAATACCAAGGATTATAGGATCTTGAGTGAAGGTGAGTTCTAGTTTGATGGTTGAGCCTCATCATGACCTACATAAAATCAATATAAACCCAGTTAATAATCTTGATAATTGAACGAATTAAGCTATTTTGCATTTTGCAATATTAAGTAGATGAAATCAAATGAATTGGGTTGAATGGGGCCCAAGATGTCGATTGAATTTCATGATGAATATGCATTCATCAAAACACCCCGAACTTAAACGTTGCTCGTCCTCGAGTAACACAAAATCTGAAACCGTCGCCAAATGAATAATTTCAACTAATGTGGTTGCCTCATCTTCACATCATGATTGTTTCCTTTCTTCTTAGTATGACTAAGCATCTCAACTTCCTGAGACCACTGAACACATCTTACTATATCTTCGTTCCTGAGTTTGTTTTCCAACATCACTTCCTCCTCACTTTTTCCAACAACAAGCATGTCAGAGAGTTTTGTAAGAGTCCAGAGATACCCATAGAACAACAAGTGTGCACTTGATCTAACACTGGTGTTTTTCAGGGTAGTGGGGGCATTCATTGTGCATAAGGTAGAAAAGGGAGTGAAGGGTGGTATGGAAGGACGAAATAAATCTCTCCTCTATTTGACTTGTGATTTTTTTATTATATGATTTGCAATTTCATTTATTGCATTTTTGTGTGTGAATCTCTCCTCTATTCGACTCGAGATTGCATTTATTTGTGTGTGCTTTGGCATCTTTTCTTGGCGGTACGCCCCTATTAATTTGTGAGGGGTATGGAATAAGAGGATATAGAGGGAAGTAGCGTGCCACCCTAAACTTAGGGTTTGGCACTATTTTGGCTATTTTTGTTTTGTTTTGATGGACAGAGGGGTACAAAGATGATTGAAGAAGTGTAGAAGAGAGTTAAGATCAGAATGCGACTTGATTTACAATTCAGTGCACCGGGTCATTCTCTTTATCGTACTCTACTCAAATAATGACTTGATGAGGATCCGGTGGAGATTCCATGTTATTGTTCCACTAGTCAGTTAGGAAGAACAACATGTTTGATCCCTATCAGTTCGATAGACACTTGTAATTTTTGCAGAAGGATCATGATATTAGGATTCATAAGCTACACAAGATGATTTCAATCAAAAGGCTAGTTTTCAGAAAATAGTCCTTTTGAGGATCTGCTTCGAATAAGGAGGGTATAATGATGTAAAGAAAATCATGGAGAGAAAAACTGTCCAGCAAGGTAATGACTATTATTGAAACGAAAAGCATAAAACTTCATCAAGTTTCTGTTCAAATTCTTTGAAAACTTAAAATTTTTGAAAATTTTGATCAAAATTGCAATGATGAAAACTTAAGTATGAAAAAGATGGGTGTAGGTGGTAAGTGAAGTACGTACCACCTACCCTCCACCCCGAACTTAGAAATTTGCTCATCCTGAGCAAACTCTAAATCCGAGATGGAGGGGAAAATTCATGCCGGTTGGACCACCAGATGTGGTTGCGTTCCAATCAGTGTGTATCCTCCATCTGAAAATTCCAAAAATGAAGACTAATCAGAACTCAAGATAGCATCTTGTGATGCAATTTTTTATTTAGTGCAAAATTGTCTAAAATTTAAAAATAAAATTGAGGAAAATTTCTAATTAAAAACTAAAAGTAAAAACAAAGTTATTGATCGGGTTGCCTCCCGACAAGTGCCTTTGTTTTACGTCGATGGCTCGACATGAGTCCTTCAATTTTCTGGTGGATACTTTGGATTGGTAAGATCCATCATTGCTTCGGTGCCTATGTCGGCTGAGGTGAAATATCTCTTCAAGTGTTGGTCGTTAGCCATAGATTTTCCTGACTGTTCGCTCCATAAAACAAAAGCACCATGCGAGTAGATGCTCTTGACAATGTAAGGTCTAGACCAGCGAGAACAAAGTTTCCCTAGGAATAACCTCAGTCTTCAGTTGAACAGTAGAACTTGGTCTCCCACTTGTATGTCCTTTCTTTTCAGATGACCATCGTGCCAAAGTTTCGTGCGTTCTTTATAGATTTGTGCATTCTCATAAGCTGTCATCTGAAGTTCTTCCAGCTCTTGGAGTTGTAGAATCCTGGCTTGGCCTACTTTCTTCATATCAAAATTCAGTTGTTTTATTACCCACCATGCTTTGTGTTTGAGTTCAATAGGCAGATGGCAAGCCTTTCCATATATTTATCTAAATAGTGTAGTTCTAAGGGGAGTCTTAAAAGCTGTTCGGTAGGCCCACAATGTGTCATTGATTTTCGCTGAACAATCTTTGGGGTTGCGGCCTACTGTCTTTTCCAAGATATCCTTGAGTTTACGATTAAAAACCTCTACCTACCCACTTATTTGGGGATGGTAGGGTGAGGCTACCTTGCGTGTTACACCATATTTCCCCAGTAATGCTTCAAAACTTCTTTCTAGAAAATGAGAACCTCCGTCAGAATTCACAGTGTGTGGAATTCTGAAATGGGGAAAAATAATATCTTTAAACATCTTGATGACATGTTTGGAATCACTAGTGACGGTCGGTATAGCCTCTACCCATTTTGAGACATAGTCAACTGCAACTAGGATGTAAGAAAATCCATGTTAGGATGGGGATGGACCCATGTAGTCCACACCCCAAACATCAAAAATCTCGATTTCTTGCCTCAGCTTGAGTGGCATCTTATCTCTTTTTGTTATGTTGCCCGTTCTCTGACATTTGTCACATGATAGAACAAAGTTGTAGGAATCTTTGGATATGGTTGGCCAAAATAAACCACATTGCAAAACTTTCAAAGTAGTTTTCTTAGAACTCATATGGCCTCCAACTGGGCCTGAGTGACATTGCTCTAAAATAAGTTGGGCTTCTTCCTCAGCAATACAACATCTGTAGAGACCATAAACACAGAGATTGAAGAGGTACGACTCATCCCAGTGATACTGCTTCACATCATGCATGAATTTCTTCCGTGCATTTTTGGTGCATTCAGGGTGGATGACACCCACAGCGAGATAGTTCACATAATCCAAGTACCAAGGGATAGCTTCTGAAACCTTCATTAGTTGGTCGTCTGGAAGAGAATCGTTAATCGAGATCTTCTCAATTGCTAGAGTGTGAATACAACTAAGATGGTCTGCCACAACATTCTCTGTACCTTTCTTATCTCTTATCTCCAAATCAAATTCTTGCAAGAGGAGAATCCATCTGATTAACCTGGGTTTAACATCTTTCTTTGCTAGGAGGTAACAGATAGCGGCATGATCCGTGTAAACAATGACTTTAGAACCAATGAGGTAGGATCTGAACTTGTCAAAGGCATACACGACTGCAAGGAATTCCTTTTCGGTAGTTGCATAGTTCCTCTGAGCTTCATCGAGGGTTTTCGATGCATAGTAGATCACATACTGTGTATTCTCTATACATTGGCCTAAAACAACACCCATAGCATAATAACTGACATCACACATAATTTCAAATGGGTGATCCCAATCGAGATCTCTGATGATGGGTGTTGTTGTAAGGGCATGCTTCAGGTTGTTGAAACTCTTGACACATTCTTTGTCAAAATGGAAATCAGCATCCTTTAGCAACAAATTCGTCATCGGCTTGGTTATCTTAGAGAAATCCTTTATAAACTGTTTGTAAAAGCCTACATGACCAAGGAAAGCACAAACTTCTCTTACATTTGTCGGGATAGCAAGTTCGGAAATCACTTCGATTTTCGCTCTGTCTACTTTGATACCTCTATGACTGACTCTATGGCCAAGGACAATTCCTTCCCTTACCATAAAGTGACACTTCTCTCAGTTCAATACGAGATGTGCTTCTTCACAATGTTTAAGGACAAGGGAGAGGTGCTTCAGGCACGAGTCATATGAATCTCCATATACAAAAAAATCATCCATAAAAACTTCCATGATAGTTTCAGCGAGACCAGCGAATATAGCCGCCATGCAATGTTGGAAAGTTGCAGGTGCATTGCAGAGACCAAACAACATCTTCTGAAGGCATATGTTCCAAATGGGCAAGTAAAAGTTGTTTTCTCTTAGTCATCTGGATGTATAGGTATTTGATATAATCCAGAGTAACCATCGAGATAACAAAAATATTCTTGGTGGGCCAACCTTTCTAAGACTTGATCAAGAAAAGGCATCAGGAAATGATCCTTTCAGTTTGCCTTATTCAACTTCCTATAATCAATACACATCCTCCACCCGATGACTGTTTGAGTGGGGATGAGTTCATTGTCTTTATTTCGTATCACAGTAGTTCCTCCTTTCTTTGGGACAACATGCATGGGACTCACCCATGGCGAGTCAGATATCAGATAAATGATTCCAATAGTGATAAGTTTAATGACTTCTCGACAGACTACTTCCTTCATGTTTGGATTTAGCTTTCTTTGATGTTCAATGGTTGGCTTGTGATCTTCCATCATGGGGATTTTGTGCATGTAAAGTGCCTGACTCACCCCGGTGAGATCACTCATCTTGTAGCCAATGGCTTTTCTTCTTTCCTTTAATTCCGTCAGGAGTTTATCTTCTTGTTCAGTTGTTAGATCTGAATTTATGATAATGTGGCAGACCTTAAGGTCATCAAGGAACACATACTTCAATCCCTTGGGTAGGGGTTTCATTTTAGGAGCTTGTGGTTTCTCACATGTTTCTTCAGTAACATCCACAACTCTGAGTTCCTCAATTTTGGCTTCAGGATCTTCTTCAGCAGTATCGAGGTGGGGAACACAACTTTTCACTTGTTCATTAACTGAACTTTCTGCATTCAGATTAGTAAGGGCCATTCCTAAAGGATCTTCTTGTTCATAATCCTTTTGCGTGAGGAGTGACATCTTCTCTATGCACTCAATCAAGTAGACTTCTTCTTGAATGCTTGGTCTTCGCATATTTTCAAAAACTTTGAACTCGAGAGTTTCTTGGCCTAGTCTGAGCAACAAGGTTCCCGCTTCAACATCAATCAGAGCTCTTGCAGTTGCAAGGAACAGACGGCCAAATATGAGAGGGTATCTGGCGTCTTCTTTTATGTCCATAATGACAAAGTCACATGAACATAGGAATCCTTGCCTACCTTGACAGGTACATCTTCAATGATTCCCAAGGGAAGAGACACGGTGTTATCTGCAAGCTGTATGGTCATGCCAGTCGGGAGCAGTTCAGAAAACCCTAGCCTTTTACAAAGGCTAAGTGGCATGATAGTGATGCTAGCACCAACATCGGCCAATCCTTTCTTACATGAAGAGTCGCCGATATGGCATGAAATCCCAAATGATCCTGAATCTTTCTACTTCTTTGACATCTTGCTCTGAATAATGTCAGAAGTGGTCATTGCTAACTTGACTGTCTCATATTCTTCAGTTATATACTTCCTTGTAAGGAGATACTTTAAGTACTTTGTCCATGCTGGTATTTCAGCCAGTGCATCAAGAAAGGGTATATCAACATGAAGTTTCTTCATAGCTTCTTTGAACTTGTTGAATCGAGTGTCAAGATTGGTTTGCCTCAAACGAGCTGGGAATGGTATACAAGGCTTGTATATTGGTATATCTTGCTCATGTGTTTCTAGTTCTGCATCAGTTGGTTTCTCAGAACTTTCCTTATCTGTCTTATAAGCAGTTACTGTCCATTTTTGTTGAGACTTAGGTGTTATAGAGTCTTGTACTACCACAGAGTCATCCTTGTCAGTAATAACCACAGGTGTCTTGATAGGAGGATTGTAATAATCTTTTTTGGACCTAGTGGTGACAAGCTCCAGTTGCTCAGGGTGCTTAGGGTTGTTCTCCGATTGGCCAACAAAGGCTCCAGTAGGTGGCTTCATGCTAGCTGCAAGTTGAGCTAGTTGGGATTCAATAGCCTTCTGATGGGTTTGCTAGTTAGCTATCATTGACTGCTATGACTGCAACATCTTCTCAATTTCCAACAACTTGTCATCAGGAGATACGGGGCTGGCTTGTTGCCATTGTTGTTGTTGGTAGGGGACTTGGTTGGGATTCTAGATCTAAGAATTGTTTTGATAATTATTGTAGTTCTTGTTCTGAAAGTTACCCCTAATGTTTCCTTGATTCCTGAAATTTTGTTGCTGGTTATATTAGAATCCCTGGTGGGCCTCATTGCTGATTATTTGAACCAAGTTGTCATGATTTTTCCGCTCTTTAAGGATTTCCATATTGAAAACCAAGATGGTTCCTGTTCTGATTCGAATTGTAATATCCTTGACCAGGGATGATGTTGACAGCTTTAAGATTTTCCATTTGACTATTATCTCCTTGGCCATAAACATTGCTTAAAACAACATCATAGAGAACATTGCAGGCTAGCATAGAATGATCACTGCCTTTACATGCTTCACAGAACAATGAAGCTGACTTGATCTATTCTTGTTGTTGTGGGAGTGAGTGTCTTCTTTCAAACGCAGCAATAGATGATTCAATATGATCTTGCTTGGCGACTAGGAGCTTGAGGGATTCAGCGATAGACTTGTACTCAGGAGTAGCTTCTGCCATAGCTACCTTCAACACTCCTTTACTTATGGGTCTACCCCAGTTGGCTTGATTTTTTGCTCTAAGAGTGACAACCTTCCATGCGCTATCATAACTTTGACGCATGAAGTTTCCTACGGATGAGGAGTCTAAGAACCTCTTAATGTTGTCATCCACACCCCTATAGAAGATCTCAATGAGTTGATTCTTAGGAATGCCATGATGTGGATACTTGCGTAGAAGCTCTTTGTACCTTTCCCATGCTTCAACAAGGGATTCTCCAGGGACCTAAGTGAATTGAGTTATACGTCCCCTGATTTCATATGTGAGAGAAGGAGGGTAGAATTTCTCCAGGAAGACATTCTGAAGTTGTTCCCAAGTGGTGATGGGTTCACATTGTAAGGAATTGTACCAACTTATAGCTCTATCAATAAGAGAATACTTGAAGAGACGGAGTTAGATAGCATCGTCTGAGACTCCATTTTGCTTTGTTATAGAACATAGATCTATAAACCTCAAAATATGTTCTTGACTATCCTCTCCTTGTTTACCATAGAATGGGCTGTTTTGAAGCAAGGTAATCCAATGTGCTCGGATCTCGAAATTTGTAGCATTGATGAGAGGAGGTTGTACTGGGTGATGAACGTCAACAACTTTAGGGATTGAGAACTCCCTAAGGTCTTTTTGTAGTTCTGCAACTTGTGTTGCTCGGATCTCTGTTTCAACTGCAGCCCTGGCTTCTTGCATAAGCCTATCTCTTTGTGAAGCAAGGGATTGAGCTACCCTTCAGGCTATTTCCTCCTCTTGAGCCATCCTTGCTTGGTTCTCTCTGTTTTGATGGTGAAAAGTTTTGTCTATCTCAGGATCAAAGTTTGTAGTGAGACCGGGACTGTTTGAGCGGTGCATGCACTAGTCTTTGTTGGTACCTGGGATGGAAAGATTTTTCAGGAGTAAGAATGATGAAATAGAACTAATTGTATCAAAAGAAAAAGCAAAATCCTAGATTAGCCTAAAAGAACTAGATTTGACTAACTGATTCCGTTGTCCCCGATAACGATGCCAGAATTTGATGTGGTTTATTATCACACTAACAAATTCACTCAGGGTTGAAATCCCAGAGTTTTTACCAAAACCTTATGCAATAATACCACCCACAAGCGGACGAGTCTTATCGCAGTATAGTTAAGGATTGAATCCCAAGAGACAACATTTTCAAGAATCATTGTTAGTCGAATCTAGCTCAAGTAAGACTAATATTTAGAACGATTGATTGGTTTGGGGTTGATTAAACTAATTGCAAGAAAGTAAAGAGTAGAATTAAAGCTGAATCTATATTAATGATATGGAATCACTGGGATGGTACCAGGTTTCACCACCACTACACATGCAAACACATCCAAACATCAAACATCCAGGCAAGATATAACTATCCAAATAGAACTACTGCGAACCCTCCCGGAGGGATGTTTAGGTTCGCATAAGCATCACCTTAGGCGTTAGATGTCTCATCGCCATCCGGATCATGCACTTATGGTTATGAAGATACATATATCCAACTGAAGCTGTGGGCCCCTATACATGCGTTAGCCACACAGAAGCGTCACCATGGGCTAGATGGCTCATCCCCTCACGGATCATACACTTACGACCTCAAGGAATCCCTTTCTATTTCTAGTCAGGGAGTCAACCGTGCTAATTGACAAGCAAGCAAGCGACTAATCTACAAGCAAACATCGATGATTAACAACAAATATACAGATATCCAACTAAAAATGCGGCCCTCCCTGAGGGATGTTTAGGCCAAAAAAGCATCACCGTAGGCTAGATGGCTCATCCCCTCACGGATCATACACTTACTACCTCAAGGAATCCCATTCTATTTCTAGATTGGGAGTCAACCTTGTTAATTGACATTCTACCCTACACATAGTAGTTCTCACAACATAGGGAAGAACAAGATAAAAGCAAGCAGGTAATCTATCTACAAACATTAACGATTAATAATGAAATGGAAAGTTATATTCATTGCCATGGAATGTTTAACAAGAGAACATGCTTGTATGGGCAGCGGGGCTAGTCCCCGCACCCCAGCGAAAAAGAACTACTCGCTCATGATGCGAGAAACAAGAAGAATAAGAGAGAGAGAAGGCTCTACCATGAGCATGATGTAGAAGGTAGTCGCAGCTCGGTGAAGATGATGCAGTCTTCTACGTCGTATCAGAGCAGATCTGGATGAAGAGGAAGAACTACCAAGGAAGATCGGGAAGATCTTCTTCTCCACCTTCTTTCTCATCTTGACCTCCTTGCTCATAGCAGGAGCAATAGGTGAAGTGGCAATGGCGTGGATGATCGGGATTGAACCTGCGTTCAGGCAGCCTATCGGCGTCCTCCATCCCCCCCCAAATGAGGACCCTTGTGGTACTATTTATAGGTTTGGGTTGGGTCCTCACGTTTTTGCTGTGAACTGTTTACATAGTTTTGAGTTTAAATGGTTTGGAGTTAAATGCCTCCAACTGATATTGCTTTAACAATTTGGGCATTCTCGCCCAAACGGTCTTGATTAGTATCCTCCAACTGGTCTTGGCTTCTCTTGCTCTAACGGTCTGCGCCTACCGGTTTGGATCTCTATCCAAATGGTCTTGCAAGACCGTTCTCTTGTTGCTCTAGCGGTCCAAGGTCCAAACGGTCTTCGACGTCCTATCGTTTTTCGATCTCTGATTGGTCTCGCACCCTAACGGTCTGGATCATGTGTTCTAGTGATACCGTCCAAACGATCTTCGACGATCGTTTACACGCTCTCGGTCTCGCAGATTGGCGTGGCTCCAAATGGTCTTTGCTTCAACGTCCAAACGGTCTTCAACCTCTGACCGGTCTCGCGTTCTAACAGTCTTGAGATCATGCAAGTGGTTGTGGTGGTATCAGTGAGGTTGTAGGTGATGTCGTCATCAACAGAGAGAGGACGGAGTGGCGGTGGTAGGGACTTGCAAGTCTAGGCAATCAAAAGAGGAGAAAGGTGTTGCGGGCACTGCTGTCGTTCATGGAAGATTAGGGTTTTGCAGAGGTGAGCAAGGTGACAAGGAAGACGACGCTGAAGAGAAGGTTGTAGAGTCGTTGACGATGGAAGGGGGTTCTTCTTCGTGATTTTGGGAGCGTGAGGATGCTCCTCACAGTTTGAGGATCGTGAGGACTCTCATGGTCTTGAGATCGTGAGGAGTTCACACGGTCTTGAAGGATCGTTAGAAGGAAACCGATAGGGCAGATCGTGATCAAAACTGTTAGCCCAAATGAATGAGGACCATAGATCAATGATCTGATGGTGTGGAAAGGCTCACGGTCTTGAGGGATCATAAAGGCAAGACTGAAGAGGCAGTGCTGGGCCAAGACCGTATGGGTGAATGGCTAAGATCGAGAGATGTATAAACCAAATGGATGAAACCATTTGGTCAAGACCGTTTGGTCAATACCAAGGATGAGAGGATCTTGAGTGAAGGTGAGTTCCAATTTGATGGCTGAGCCTCATCATGACCTACATAAAATCAATATAAAGCAAGTTAATAATCTTGATAATTGAACCAATTAAGCAATTTTGCATTTTACAATATTTAGTAGATGAAATCGAATGAATTGGGTTGAATTGGGCCCAAGATGTCGATTGAATTTCATGATGAATATGAATTCATCATGAATTGAAAAGGGAAATGGGAACAAAACAAAAAAGACCCCATGCTAGTTTATAAAGCAACAAAACAAGGGGAAATGTGCTTTTTCCCCCTCTTCTCCATTAAAAGAAATCCACCCTACCACCCCTCATGTGTGTATCAATTTCCACGTGTAGGGGGTATTGTTTCTTTTCCACACCAACTACTCGATCACTTCGTAATTGGTGCATTGGGTGGGGGGATGGGGGAATAGAGGAGAGAGAGTGAGTATGATGAGAAAGAGTATGAGAGATTTTATGTATCGTCCAAGCTATTCAGATATACATGGAGCTTCGTGTTCTTCAGCACATACATCTTTCTGATGTCTTTGTGGCACTTCATTCCCACTTAGCATCGTGCTTCTAGAGCATCATTAGAGCTTCATTTCCAATGACATTGTGCTTTTTCGTGTTTGTGTCACGATATATATGTAGGTTTTTTATCTGCACTTTCTTATTCCAGTTAGATACCACTTTCATACGTTGAAGGATTTCAATTGCAGCATTGACACCAAGCTTTTCCTGTTCGTACCACATTATCTACGTCATAACAGAGCTTGCTGTGCTTATTCTAGCCTCTTGTTCCCTCTGGTATTAATGATGTTTCACTTGATCATTCTCACTACATTATCATGAGATAGATGGTTATTATTTCACATTAGATTTCTTAGAAGCTTGTCAATTTCTAGTCTGCATATTCTACACCTGCAAGGTTGATGATTCATCTAGATTTTATCTACACCGAGCTATTTTTCATGTCTTCTCGGAGCTACATCCTACCAATGTGGTTCTTTTGGTGATCTACGTAGTGTTTCCTTGATGATATCTTAAATTCTCATCAAGCCCCTAAGAGCACCCTCCAGATGGATCCAGTTTTAGTCACATCATCACATCACATATGTGATTGAAGTTACCTCTACTGCTACATCGTTGAATGTCTTGATTGCGCTTATTCTAATCGAAATTTCTTTTTATAAGGTGGCATAGTTATGGTGTCTTGATCATCTACTCCAGATTGATGGTGACGTTCATCATTCTATATGCACTTCAAAGGACCTTCTCTAAAGCTCGAGTATATCTAGCCTACAGAACACTACTCAAATGTGGCGTCATCAGATATTTCATCTATTGGAGATTGAAGTTCAATTGGGAGTGAATAACATTGTATGGGGAGTGATATTTTTATTTGCAATTTGATGTCCAAGCTTAGCATGTGTTTCGCACATACTTCAACTTGAGGGGGAGTGTTAGAAATTTTTTTATCACGCCGTTTGGGCCTATTTGTCTTGGATAATTAGGTTTAAGTTTTCTTCCCCTAAGACTTGCCTCCTTTCCTATATATAGGAGATGAGGATGCCTTCTATCAATAAAAAAAGTATCCCATTATTTTCACATATTATTTTCTACATTCTTAATAGTTACATTATAGACATTTATCTTGAGATCTAATAAATAAATATCATAATGCATAGGGGCACTGCCATATAAGATCTTGTCTTTAGATATAGAATATTGACCATTTCTAATATGCAACTCAAAACCATTATTGTCAAACAATAAAAAAATGATGTTCCTATTTATGGTAGGTACAAAGCAATAGGTGTCTATTCTATTACAAGCCCACTAGTCATAGATAAACAATAGGTTTATACAACAATGGCAACAAGTCTTGCTCCATTTACAATGTGTAGATCCAATTCCTCTTTCTTTAATGATCCACTTGTTTTTATATCATGCATATTTGAATATATGTGAGATCCATATTAGGTATCTAATACCCATGCCAAAGTAGTAGATTAGTTTATTTCTGTAGCATATATACCTAAAGTGGAGATCTCTATCCCCAGCTTATTGTTCTTCAGTTCCTCTAGGTAGAGGGGACAATTTCTCTTCTAACATCCAACCTACTGGAGTGGTGACAATTGCCTTCTTTACCCATTTCTCTTTTTGTCTTAAGTGTAGAAGACTTAGACATCTAGCCAACCTTTGAACCTTTCTTGGCTTTGCCTTTGCCTCTGAGCTTTCCTTTTCCTCTATTGACCATCAACATGGATTTGGACTCTTAGCGAGATGGTTGTGGCAGACCATTTCATGGCGCTTCATATTTGATTCTCATTGCAGCTATGATCCTGGAAGATGGCGATGAAGGAAGGTTTTCTGTTCGAGTTCTGCTTCATAATTTGTGGGTGCTTGTTAATGCAGTGAAGGGTAGCTTGGACGGTCTCCTCTCTGACTCATTATGTTCCTATTTGAGTAGTCGTGGTGTTTTTCTTGTATGATCTGCTGAGGTTTCTTAGATGTTTTCGAGGGGGGCAGTTGTTTCTTCCCCTCTTTGGCCCTCTTGCTGTAGCAACGTGAAGAGAAGAAGAAGAGAAAAGAAGGTCACTAAGCAGAGGACTTGTTCTGGTTGGGATGACCTCATTTTCTGGTTCGCTTAGTTCAATGTGGCTGGTTGGAGTCCTCTCCTGTAACACATATTTGTGGGTGCTATGATCGTGAGTGTTCTCAATTGGATGATGATTGGTTGCAGAGGCATTAGGTGCACCAGCTTGGTTTATCTTTGTCTGGATGTGTTATCTGTTTTGCTGCCGTTTGTTGGAGCTAAGCTTGGAAGTGGCAGATCGTGCTTGCTCCAGGGAGAAGGCTATGATGTGGCAGATCTTGCACTTCTCATTTGTTTCCTGCATGTTTCCCAGTTATCAGCTATCCCATGTTGCAGATCCAATATCTAATCAGGTGTATGGTCTGTAGTAGAGAAGAGGGGTGTGTATCATAGATATATTTGTGGGTGTGTTCAATGATTCTATGTGCCATCTCTTCTTATTTTCTTAGGTTGTCTTCCTTGTTAGTTTCTTTTCTACTCTTAGGTTTCAGATACCCGGGGTTTTCCTTTTGTTCTGATCTGATGGGTTCTTCCTACGTGGAGACACATAGATCTAGTTTCTTCATGAGGCACATTTGTACCTAAAGTTTTGGTTTTATAGTAACACATTTTTTGCCGACCAAAAAATATGGATTTGGACTTGTCTTTAATTTGCCTCTCAACTATTATTAACAATCCAAGTAGTTGTGTCAATGTTTTAACAAAATTGTTTATGTTGTAATTCATAACAAAATTTTATATGAATCTGGAAACAATTGTTGGATCACATCCATGGCCAAGTATTGGCATAAAGGAAATCCTGATATCTTTAGATTTTTCACATACCCAATTAACTTGAGTACATGGGTTCCAACTGGATCACTTTCTCTAATTTGGCACTTAAGTAATGCCTTGAATATATCATACTTCTTTTGGCTTGCTTGTTCTCGGTACATGTTCCTAAGATGTGTTATCATCTCAACAACTCCCATGTTCTCATAGTATTTCTGAAGCTCATGATTCATGGAGCATAATACAAGGCACTTGACGTACATAATGTCATTGAAATGCTTATGGATGAGCCTCCATTTCCACCCTAGGCATATTCAGAGTTGGTTCATTTGAAACTGATGTATCCAAAACACAGATCTTACACTTGTGTTTGAGAATAGTTCTCAATATCCTTAACCACTCATGGAAGTTGTTTCTATTAAGTTTTTCTTTCACAAGGACCAATCAAAGTGAAAAGTGTTTTTTGTTGTTGTTGTTTGGTCCACATGAAGTATTTGCATGAATTTATATTCAATTTGAAAAAGTATTATCAGTATTAATTTGGGAATTAAATTAAATATTGCTCCTACTATTTTATTTCAAATTAATAGACCTCAATATAAATTTAGAAGATTACATCATATAATCTTCTAGTGAGACAAGACGTGCCTTTCATCAAGTCATGAGTCTACTTTGGATGATCACCCACAATTTGACTATTTAGGTAGGCAACATTCGATAATTTCATCTAATACAACTCTTGATAGATTCATGCACAACCCTTTCTCATAACCATATATATGCCTTTAGGTGGTTAATCCTATCAATATCACCTAGTTAAGTCAGACTCAAAGACCAACATAATAGAATATGCACCACACTTTAGCAAACCCACACATCTGTTCTCACATTTCCCCAAGATAGATAGTGCATCATGCTTTGGCGTGCCCACACTTAATCAATCAAGGTTCACAAATGTGTTTCACATTGTGAAACATATAATAATTAATATTTATTTTGAGGGATTAACATATACATATCCAAACACCACATAATAATGATATGTATCATATACATATTAGATTCAAGTCCACAAACACAATCCACATACATACAATATTATTTATGGCCACACTAGTGTAATCCTCTAGAGATAAAGAATTACTATTCACCTAAGGTCCATTTTCATCTCATGCGTCATTAACATGCGAATCTGCATTTATGTTGCACCACATCAACGACTCCATTGATCCTCCTTGGATCTCCATTACTGCCTTGTCACGCCAAGTTCTCAAAAAGTTATTCTATTCCTATCTAATATTACATGATACGTTAGAACCTCAGTTTACATTCAAGGTGAATAAGAAGGAATGGAAACCATTACATATAGAATAAAACATGAGGCTCGAGATGCAAGCCATATATTTATTAACTAAAAAGATCCATTCACATACACACCTTGAAAACACAAAAGGGGTAATCACCACAACCATGCAAACCATCCACTAAAAAATATATTTTGAAGGCGATGTGTAGATTTAGAGATATACTATTATACACACACACACACACACACATATATATATATATATATATATATATATATATATATATATTAAAGATTGTTTCCTTTTCCATACATGACAATCCCCATGAATAAATCTTTGATATTGAAACCAATTGGGCTAGGTATGCAGGGGAAGTGTCCCTGTACGGGAATCATGCTACCCAGTCAGCGAGTGGGAGTTGCCTCTCGCTAGGTCTGAGGGGGTGCCCTTAAAAAAGTATATGTAATTATAATTCCATGTACTATGACAAATAAAAAAAATTCATAGCGACCCATCCGCCATATCAAAAGTCCATGTTGCGGCGCATGTGGGATTAATAGGATATGCATGTTGACTTGTAATCATTCATATCACATGTAATGGAAAAACAATATAAAACAAAATCTGAACATATTGATTATAAATCCTAATATATTGTAGAATGATGTGCTCGATACTACTATTGGGAGTAGTGGAGGTAATACACACAATTGCAAGGGCCCATCCATCTCATCAAACCCTAATTGATCATTAGGATATATCCTTAGACAAAATCCAACTAAAGATTAACACCCATCAAGAAATGAGTCAGAAAACTCCAAACAAAACAATTCACATATAGATCTATTTATGAGAAAATGCCATAAGACCCTTACAAATTATATATAAAAGTGTAACACTATGCATTTAAAAAATTCCACATGTATACATGACAGAGAATCAATTGAAACCTCTCTTTGTCTATTTCATCAAGCAGATTACAAGATTGTATGTAATGATGAAACTATAGCAACAGAATTTGGCTAATTCAACTTACAACTCATGATCATAAGGAAACACTAGGGGAAACAACAAATGGATACATCATCAACTACCCATCCATCACCTAGGAAAGTGAGAGTACATGAACACTCTAGATTTTACTATTTTATTCCGTGTTACATCCTAATAAGCACATCCTTTTCGATGATTCAACTTAGCTAAAAGATGTGGATAACCATAGGGGTGAGACCCCAAGTCCCAGTGATATGATATATCAAAAGCCAACATACTTTATGGTTACAAACATATGATGATCATATTACTAGAGGTAGATTAATTAACAACTAAATATATCTACACATGGTATATGAATCAAGTACTTATTCTCTTCACATGGATATATATTCAACAAGTAGAAAAGGGTTATATTGTAAATATACATGTGCCCCATACTCTTACTTGTACATAGTAGAAAATATATACAATGCTTGCAATAAATAAAGGAATACAATTGCACATCCATGTGATTTATCAATTTAACCTAAACAAATATACTACACGACTGGGTTACACATTTATTATGCTCTGGGTAGTTTGAAGCATACCACTCAAACTATTAGTTGACCGCTGCAAAGTTGAAATCAACCCCATATAACATTACTAGACTCCATTAGATCTCTTCACACACCTCAGATCATATCAAGGGTAACAAAAGGTAAAGTGCTCACGTGCATATCTACCATGGAATTGCTCAAGAGTGAATCCACCAATCTCAAGCCCGCCTTGGGTAAACATGCCACACCACCTCAAAAACAAGATATAAAACCCAACAAACTGAGACACGACCACAACCACCCTCCATCACATATCATTGGACCATCTATCACAACCAAATACCAATAAAGCTGTGGATGTTAGGGTATACCAACCCCACACACACCCCAGTCTAACAAAAATATATATTCCAAGCATCTTCTCACAACCTGCATATTGCTACAAGATTAACTTGTTTCACTATTTCCCTTAATGACCTAGGGGAATAGATATATAGACTTAGGACACTACATGATTAGGGTTACACTTGATTAACTAATCTGGTTATTGATATTTCAATTGCATCAAACATTACAAGCAATGTGAAGACATATTATTGACATATTAATCAAGTCTAACAAATCCAAAATATATAAAACTCATTCACATATGTCAAACCACTAGATCAAAATACAAGTAATCATCTTCGGCCACAAAAAGTCCCAAAAGATCAATCTCGGCCATAAGAAGTCCCAATATATTAAATCATGGCACGTCTACCTTAAAATGTCATAACAATAGATATTACTTGACCATTTCATTTCTAGAGTGCAAATAGTATCACAAAAGATAGTCCATTATCCACTATAGAGAAATTCTCATAATCATCGTCATTCAAGTATAAGGGTATCATGAAGAACCTTAATATTGTATCATGTTTAGGAAAACTAGTTCAAGTCTACCTATCTTCATCAAATATATCTTTAAGATCCTACTTGGTTACAACAAACTGTACATCATCATTTTTCCCATGTTAATGTTTAACCATCTTATTCATCATCTTATATTTCATCCATATTCAATCATGGATTAATTTTGACCATTGGGCCTTGACATCATCCCATTTATGACACCGATGCCATTGCACTCAAGGTATTAACCTTAAGGAATCGAGCCTACATGTATATATCCACATATCCAAAATACATCTTACAATGTTACATTTTATCACCTACTTATTCAATACCTTATGAATTTAGAGAAAGGAGATGTGAAAAACACAAGTAATATGTAACTAAGTTAATTACTCCATTAGATTTTTTCTAAGAAGTTTCTCATCCATTAATAAGTCTCACATGGCTCAAAAAACTTTCAAGTTACTTCATATTCACTTATAAATTATCCCCATCATGCATTGCATGTACATTCATAATTATGCTTATTGATTCATAATTAATTTTTGCTTCATTTGTGATTCCATTAGGTTTTCACAACTTCAAGAGATATAATACAACCTACCATGTATCCCAAGGTAATCACTAGAGCACAAACCACCACTATTGACCTTGAAATAGTAATTTCACAACATAAGGCCATACTAAGAACAAAATATTAAAGGAATATCAAAATAAACTAAAATTATAGATTACACCTCATATTGTAGTGACACACAACCATACCAAATTTCAATTAAAAATTCGAATGTATGTCAGATTTACATCAAATACACGTTTATAGATAAAAAGGACCACCCTTATGCATATATGAGCTATCTTGAGATTATATGTCTAACTCAAATATAATTGCAGAAGCATAAAGATTATACAATGGAATGAAAACGATTATATACCAACTACCATGAAGCAAGATTAATATGCATATGTATTTCCACATCAAATGGCACCAAGATACCATAAAAATACATTTTAGTAACATTTCGCATGTATTTCTAATTCCAACATAAACATAACTAGTGGATATGATATTAACACAATGGATCACTTTTAGGAAATTAATGATAATATGAAATTTCATATTTCCCCTTCACCTACTAGAACAACTCTCAAGAAATCATCTTTTAGCATGTTATGTGATCATAGAGCAAGATTGCGGCATATTAGAGCAAGTTTAGGGTTTTGCATGTACAAGTAGGTAAAATAATGATAAAGATGCTATATGATTTGAATATAATGGTGATGATCACGAGGTCCATATAAGACAGCCACGAATGAGCTTCTATATCCTAAATAAGCCCCCAAGCAACCACAAAACCAAAGTTCCAAGCAAGTTCCAGATTCCTTTAGAACAAAGAGGAGAAAAATAATTCTTTAGCTAGACAAGGTAGGTTCCACCATAGAAATCCATGTGGTTCAACCAAAGGAATAATATGAAGTGAGGAAAAACAATAAAAACCTTCAATAAGCCTAGTTTCCACTCCCAAGATCTCCTCCCCATCTCCAACATGACCCATCCATGGTGAATCTAGTGAAAACAAGGGCAAAAGAAGAGAACAAAAGGTACTTTAGCTATATGAGCAAGTTACAACCATGGAAGACTATGGAGTTCAACCAAGAAATAAGAAGGGATAAGAACATAAGAATAAGGTATTATATGATCTTACATTTTTGATGCAAGAAACAAGGTTGGGAATCTTGGTAGCCCCACGAGGTCGCTTGATCTTAAACATGCATCCACATGCAAGCCCCCATCTATGGTCATCGACCTCCAAGAGGTTTCCATTGAACTTCAAGGATCCCCTAACGATTGTAGAAGATATTAGGGTGTAAAGTGGGCCCAAAGGCCTAAGGGGGAGGGTTTTACATAGTAGAGGAGTGCAAAAGTCCAAAAACCTCCCTTAACTAGTATCTAATGTTGTCATTGGTCAAAGTAGGACTTTCATTGGTCTAAGCTGCCCTTACATATACCCTCCTAGACTTCCAATCTGTTTGGAAACAATTTTCATAGGTATATGCAACATATCCATCGCTATAGAACTTCCATATCCCAAAAAGTACATTTGGTTTCATATACATAAGCTCCATTGGTTGACAACCCTGAAACACTGTGGTTGTCAAGCCTACCTTTCCATTGGTTGCCATGTCCATGGTTTCCATCGATTCTCAAACCTAGAGATATCACCAGTTGTTGGTTCCAGGGCTCTCATCACTTTTGTGTCTAGAAACTCCATCAGTTGAGAGGTCCATGACTCTCATCGGTTGAGAGTCTCATCGATTCTCACCAACCACCACATTAGCTAGGATTACAGTTAGAAACCCTAGGATGATAACCCATGCAAAAACGTTTTAAGTTCATAAAATTAAGTATTATTATGAAAGAAATCATGCAATGAAATAACATATACTCATTCTTTTAATTATGTCCTTGACTATGGTGAAAATTGCATTTTAGTCCACAATAGTACATGAAATTGCAAATCTAGGCAAGATTGAAGTTAGATTAGAGTTGTATCTTACCAATTTATTTCAAGGCTAAAAAAGTATGAATATGAAGAAAGACTCATGGATAGATAAATTTTATGTGATTTGCAATTAAGTCCTTATACTTTATTAAATTTATAATTAAGTCCACCACTTCCAAGGAAACTTAAAATTAGGGCAAATAAAATGCAAATTGAACCAAATTAGAGATAAATTTTAACCAATTGGTATCAAAACTTAATCAAACATACAATTATGATAATAAATCAATATTATAGTAGGATTAGGGTTCTTCTAGGCTCATGGTGTCATAATTATAATCCCCTCAAAAGGATCTCATCCACAAAATCCCAAGCTAGGGAAGATAACAACAACAAGCAACCTATAACCCTATCTCGAAAGTGCTCAAGCATGACTTATGTTAGTTTATTATCATCATTAGTGCACAATTATCATGAAGTCTTGTCTCGGTTCTCATGTGCATTTTGCATTGTTGATTTCAAGTTTCTATAATATATGAAATACTGTTATTTT
The DNA here is from genome assembly GCA_963693085.1 of Alisma plantago-aquatica. Lineage (NCBI taxonomy): Eukaryota > Viridiplantae > Streptophyta > Magnoliopsida > Alismatales > Alismataceae > Alisma > Alisma plantago-aquatica. Next base: position 478,040,857 of record OY856414.1, read on the forward strand.
ACTTGGGTTCCTTGGCATCTGTTTGCGAATTAGTGATATTATCATACTCCACTATTCTTGATATCTCTCAATCATTGTTATGTCTCTTTACTTATCATTATACTTGTCATTTTCCCATTAAGGGCTGAATCATCATATTTTATATTCATACTTAAGGAATTACTCTCCTTATTAGATATTTATGTACATGATTTCTTATAACAAGGTTATTAATGCATGTGTTTATGAAACTCATACAATCTATGGACACTTCTTGTGTAAAAATCCACTCTTATCTTCCAAACAATAGCTTAAGGATTGATATCCAAGCAAACCTACTCCAGAAACATTTGATTTATACACATGTCATCCTCCAAACATACCAAAGGTTTGGTACAACATCACATCTTTTCATCAATTTATAATTCACCCCCATATCATCATGGGACCAACCTATTGATTTCATGATTATTAGGGAAAACATTATAGTTACCCCTATTTGTGTCATTCAATCTTAGTTTTTACCTTAGTTATCACCATAAATCTTGGCCACAAAACTAACTCTATACTAGATTAGGGTTTTTGTCTCCTCATCTTGCTTCGGATTCACTTCATTTCCTCATGACCATTTACATTAATTCATTCACAAGAGATTATTTCCTAAGTAAATCTCATACCCCTATTCTGTCATGATTAGTTACTTCTTTCTTAACACACCTTGGTTATTCTGAGATCACCTCATGGCCCACTCTTTCATATAACATTCTACATCCTTATCATCTCAACTCATGCTCATGATCTGAGTTCTTATTTTCTTCTATGGATCTTACACCTTAAATCAAATGCATATATTATATGAACTTCCATGTACAATTTTATACATTGGAAACACTATATCAAGATTCTTGACTTTTATACAAAACAAAAGCTTCATATGTTGAGCCATCTCTCCTTAAAATCATCATTACTTAGAATCTTAGAACCAAACAATGGATTCCCATCCCTAAAAGGTGTCCTTTCAAGTTTTCAAGAACTCCTTTTTCTACATCATCTATTTTCACTTTAAGCATCACAATGTCATATCTTTTTCTTTAGTCATCAAACTCTAGGTTTTGATGAGTTAAAGCATGGATTTTATCTTTCCCAAGTAATTAGATTAATAGTTACCTTCACTCCTTTAACCAATTTTATATATAGTTCTGGTTCACCATATCCTAACTTTATATGGATTCTACGTCTCTCACATGCTTTTATCTCGTTCTTTTCATCATGAGTTATTATCTTATAATACTCTAGTGTTGTTTTCCAACTAATTACCTAGTCAGATTATTGAGAAGGAGAATAATCAAAGAGTTTGACACAGACTCTCCCTCAATACTTGGATATCAGACTAGGGCATCCAAACATTGAGTTCAAGCAACATTCACAATGCTTGTGTGAGTTTCATCAATTAATTATCACTTTTATCCTAATTCCTATTGTCCCTACAAAATAAACTAACTCATGATCTTATACTACACTTGTAAGGACCCATACCTCTAATTAAACCCAAACAATCATTAGGACAAATGCTTAGACAAAACCAAATGAAAAACTAACAACCATTAAAAATGGAGTAAAAAACTATGAATAAAGCAATCCATATAGATATTTGATTATTAGAAACTACCATAAAACCCTTGCAAATTATGTAAAAGTGTGCCCCTACATATATGGAACATTCCACATGTAGACATGATAGAGAATTGAATGAAACCTCTCTTTATTTATTTCATCAAATGGATTGCAAGATTGTATTTGATTAATAAAATATAGCAACAAATTTCAATTTACAACTCATGATCATAAGGAAACACTAAGCGAAACAACTAACATATACATCATAAACTACCCACCAATAACTTAGGAAAGTGAGGGTAAAGGGACACTCTTTACTATATTATTCCTTGTTACATCCAGATGAACATGTCCTTTTTTGATGTATCAACATACCTAAAAGATGTGGATAATGACATGGGTGACACCCCAAGTCCCAGTGTTGTGATATAGAAAAAGCCACCATACTTATAGCTTATAGAAATATTAAGATTAGATTACTAGAGGTAGATTAATCAACAACTAAATATATTTACACATGATATATGTATCAAGTACATTCTCTTCACATGGATGAATATTCAACGAGTAGACAAGGGCTATACTGTAAATATACTTGAGCCAGACTCTTACCTATACATAGTAGGAAACATATGTGGTGCTTAAAATAAATACACGAATACAATTGCACATCCATGTGATCCTAATTAAACCTAAACATATATACTACATGAGTATGTTAAACATTTTATTATGCCCTAGATAGTTTGAGGTGTACAAATCAAACTAATAGTTGATCACTGCAAAGTCAAAACCAGCCTCATATAAGATCTACGTATTACAAACTCCATTAGATATCTCCACACACCTCAGGTCAAAGTGAGGGCAATAAAAGGTAGAGTGCTTACAGGCATGTTTACCATGGAATTTTTCAAAAGAGAATCTACAAAAATCAAATCCCAACTCAGGTACACATGTCACGACACCACAAGATAGGATATAAAACCCAACAAAATGAGACACGATTGCAGCCTCTGTCCATTACATATCAATGGACCATCAATCACAAAAAAATCCCAACAAAGCTTGTGGATGCCAGGGTATACCGACCCCACACACCCTCACATTATTCAAAAATATATGCTCTAAATATATTCTAACAATCCATAGATTGGTACAAGATTAACTCATTTCACTATATCCCCTAACAATCCATGAAATACATAAGGGACTCAGGACACTACATGATTAGGGTTACACTTGATTAGTTAATTCATTTACTTGTATTCTAGTTGTATCAAACATTATAAGCAATGCAAAGAGATATAATTGACATATTAATGAAATCCAACAACTCCAAAATATATAAAACACATCCACATATTTTAAACCACCAGATTAGGATACAAGTAATCATCTTTGGCCACAACAAGGCCCAACAAATCAATCTCGACCATAGGAGGGTTCAACATATTAAATCATGACACATTAGCCTCAAGGCATAACGACAGACAATTCTTACTCCACTATTTCATTTTGAGAGTGAAAATAGTATCACAAAAGATAAGACGTTATCCAAATTTAGAAAATATCATAATAATCATATAGGACAACACATGACCATAGAACATGATTAATCACCACCATATTATATTGTCTTTAGGAACATTAGTTCAAGTCAAATGATCCTCATTAAAGATATATTTAAGATTCCTTTTTTACAAAATATATTTCATAATCTACTTGGTTACAATAGAGTGTACATCATCATTTTTCTAATGAAATATTTTGCCATCTTATACATCATCTTATATTTAATCCATATTCAGTCATAAATTAATCTTGACTATTGGGTCCTACCATTATCCCATTGATGACACCCATGTCATTGCACTTAAGGTATTAACCTTAAGGCATCAAGCCTACATGCATATATCCCATATGCAGGATACATCTTACAATTTCACATTTGTCACCTACTTATTCAATCCCTTAATATTATAGAGAAAGGAGAGATGAAAAACATAGGTAAACATATGAAGAAGATAGTTGCTCTATTAGGATCCTTTTGTCATAAAGAGGTTTTCATCCATTAATAAATCTCACATGGATTAAGAAACCTTCGAGTTACTTCATATTCACCTATTAGTTACCCCCATGATTTATTACATATACATTCATATAATTATGCTTATTGGTACATAATTAATTTTTGCAAAAATTTGTGAATCCATTAAGTTTTCACAACTTTAGGAGATATGATACAACTTATCATGTATCCCAAGGCACTCATTAGAGCATAAACCAACACTGTTGGCCTTGAAAGGTTAATTTTCACCACCTAAGGCCATACTAACCACAAGACCTTATAGGAATAAAAAGCCACCTGAGATTTTGGATTACACCTGATATTATAGTGAGACACCAAAATACCAAATTTAAACTAAAATTCAATGGTATGTGGGGGTTGCATCAAATACAAGTGTACACACAAAAAGGACAACTCTTATTTATAGATAAGCTATCTTGAGATTATAGGTATAATTCAAATAAAATTTCTACAGCATAACAATTTATAAGAGAATGAAGATCATTCTATACCCACTCCCAAGAAGAGAGAGTAATACGCATATTTATTTCCACATCATATGGCACCAAGATACCATAAATATAACATTTTTAGTAACATTTCATATGTGTTTTAGTTTTCTACATAAACATGTTTAGGTGGACATGAGATTAAAATCACGGATCACTTTTAGGAAATTAAGAATAACATGAAATTTTGTATTTCCCCACAACTTATTTAAAAAAACTCTCAATAAATCATCTTTTAGTATGTTAGGTGGCCAAAGAGCAAGATGAGGGCATATTGGAGCAAGTTAAGGGTTTTGCATGTATAAGTAGGCAAAAGAATGCTAAAAAATGCTATATCACTCACCTATCATGGTGATGATCATGAGGTCCATCTATGGATCCAAGAACAAGATTCCATATCCTAGATAAGTCTTCAAACATCCTCAAAACTAAAGCTTCAAGCAAGATCTAGTTTCCTTTAGAACAAATAGAGGAAAAAGGAAGGTCCTTTAGCTAGACGGGGTAGGTTCCACCATAAGAATTCCCTAGGGATCGACCAAAGGAAAAATATTAAGTGAGGAATAGAAATAAAAACTTTCAAGAAGCTTCCTTTCCACACCCAAGATCACCTATCCATCTCCTACATGACTCATCCATGGTCGATCTAGACAAAACAAGGGAAAAAGAAGAGAAAATAAGCTACTTTAGCTAGATGAGAAAGTTACCACCATGGAAGACCATGAACTTCGACCAAGGAGTAAGAAGGTGTAAATAAAAGAATGAAGAAGGGACTAGAAGATATGATATTATGTTTTTGATGTAAGAAACAAGGCTGGAAAGCTTGATAACACCACAAAGTTACTTGATCTTAGACATGCATCCACAATCAAGCTCCCATCTATGACCATCCACCTCCAAGGGGTTTCCATCAACCTTCAACGCTCCCCCAAAATCAATCTTTACTCATCAACATATGACAATCCTTGATGAGATCTTCATCGGTTGAGAGTTCCACAGGTCCTCATCACCCATCACACCAGGTAGGATTACAGTTAGAAATTCTAGGATGAAGACCCATACAAAAAAAGTTCAAAGAAATTTAGATTAAGAATCAAAAGGTAAGCATGAAATTAGATAAAATATACTCAGTTTCATAATTAGGTCCTTGATCATGGTGAAATTGCATTTTAGTCCACAATAGTACATAAAATTGCAAATCAAGGCAAACAAGGTTCAATTGAAATCATATTAGAGCTGTGTATTAACCAGTTGATTTCAAGGTAAAAAAAATAGAAGTATGCAGGAAAAATAATTTTTAGATACTTTTCATAAAATTTTCAATTAAGTCCTCATACGTTTTTTGAATTTACAATTAAGTCCACAACTTGCAAAGGAACTTTATATTAGGCCAAAGTGCAGATTGGACCAAGTTAGAGAACTCTCTTATTCAATTGGTATTAAAACATTATCAAGAATACAACTATGATAATAATTAAGGACTGGAGGAGGATTTGGGCTAAGTTAGGTTTATGATCTCACAACAAATAAAGCAAATAAAAAAATAATTCATGTTCCCACGAGCAGATGTCATCAACAAACAATGTATTGAGAAGGAAGGGATGCAAAATGTACCTTGTTATGGAGTTAGATCTAGTGACGGTATTCACAAGAAATATATATGTAAAGAAGATGCCTAACACATTCATTCGACGCTACATAGTCCACGTGGATGATGGGAACTCCACATCACGTCTTAAAGCCAACGAGTAAGGAGAAACCTTTCTATTGGCAACATGCTAGCATTACACAATATCTCCTTTATCTCTCTCTCATTATGGGTAATAACAACTATGGTTCATGTGTTCAACAGTGTAAGCATCATGTCCCTTTATGTAGGAGAGGCAAGGAAACATGATTTCTAATAAATCGTAGGAAATGAAAGGGAAATAGGTTGCTTTTTAGAGGCTCATTTGGAAAACTAGTTGTTTAACTGACCACTCCAGTCGGGTGACTGGGTTGTGTCAAAACATTCTATATCTAACTGGACAATTCACTAAATGGTCAAGTCAAGGGTCTGGACTAGCCAGTCAACCAATTGGTTGGTGTTGTCTAGCCGGTCGACTAGGCCAGCCTGTCAATCGATTGGACTGATCTTGGCCCAATCAATCAATTGGATGTTACAATCAATCAGCTAGTTTGTCCATTCAGATGACTCAACTTCACAATTGGCTGACTGGGCTTCTAGTTAGTCCATTAATGATCTAATATATTACCTACACCTTTTGTTACCTAATAAATGTTGTGTCCATGATTATACTCCTCTCCCCTATAACCTCGTAGGCTCCAAATTATGTTAGCAATAATGTGTACAATCATATTATGACTTTATAGATAATGGTTGGTATCTAGAAAGACTTCATTGCCACCAAGTAGTTGGAGAAGTTGGAGAACAACTTAAACCTAGTATTGCAACCTATGTTATAGTGCTATGATATCTAGATTGAATCTGAGGCATGGAAATGTCAACCTGTTAATGTTTAATATTTGTCCCTTGATCTAGAGTTACTATTTGAGATACATATGATCTCAATATCATATATCGACCTACATGAGAATTTCCGTGCATTATACTCTCACTCATCAAGAGGTCAGTATATCAATCCAATATTCCATGTACATCACTCTTAATAATCCACGTGTCATAGTGCACCCTTGTACTACTTGTATGGAAACCCTTTATTCAAGGTCACATTGAATAGTGTTGAAGTACACCTAACAACATGTGATCATTGTAGTGACTTCAGGTCTAAGGACCACAATCACCACTGTCATATGAGATATGATTATGACTACCATTTATGGATTCCACGTATAATACTCAAGTTGGGTCTGTCCTGTCCACATGTTCATAATAAGTACATATGTTTTTGACTTGGTATCCAATATCATGACTAATGAGACATAGTCATCAGTGAACACACATACTACTCTTAATGTACTATTAACCTAATATTTTACAATAACATATGACTAGGGACCTAGACAAGAAAGAATACTCTTAGCATACACATGATCTCATGTTCAAGTTCTTAGCCCAAAATCACATGTCATTCAAACATTATTATATCTATTCAATATCTTGTATTGAGGCAAACAAAACAATTGGAATTGTCTTAATAATCAAATCAATTGTAAATTGTGTATTCAAAGACTGAACTACTGGTGGAGTGCTCAAAGGTCGATCCACATAAAATTTGCTCCACCTAGGTATTCAGGTCTTGTCACCTATACTAGGGTATAAAACCCCCATGCCACTATATTTCACATTACAATCAGATTCCAAATTGTGACATAACACTAAAGCTATAGTGTCGACCATACCCATTCACATAACCATATTGGATGCTACATAAACCACATCCAGTTACATACATATACTCGATAATATATGACTCCAAGTTGGTTCTTAAAATTTAAGGCAACTATAAGGAAACTTGGTTGGATATCTTGAATTCCAATCACGTCGATAGACCCTATGATCTTAGGGCACTACATGGTGCAAGTTACAATTGATTAACTAGACCAGTTGCTCATGTATAAATGAATCAACTAAGGTACAAACAATAAATGAAGATGTAGTTGTGAGATTCATCAGGTATAAGAACTTTATAAGATATAAAATTTAATAAAATATATTTCAAACTACCCAATCAAGGTACAATTTGTCCATACCAAGGTAAAATCCCTCAATTTAGGGAGCATCAACAATCAAATCACCATTTAAGGCCGTATAAAGTCTAAACCACATTGGAATCTGATACCTCCTGAAAAATGCATTTACTTCCACATGGAAGAAAAAAAACCAACAAGCAAATTTTTAGTTTTAAACTCAAAAGTATGTGAAATTTTCACTTAGAACAAGTTTTGGCATTAAGAGGTCACTTTCGAGCACAAAAAAGCTACTTTTAAGCATCAATTCTATATCCAATGAACAACACAATAAAAGTTAGAAATAATTTTGATTTATCTTAGAGACACATGCAAACAGTAGGGAGAGTTTCATAATTCATTTTCCACCAACATGGTATCAAAATACCATTAAAAGAACATTTTTAGAGCACAAACACACTTATTTTAAAATTTCACCCCTTATGAAAGTAAGAGGGCATACCAATATCACCACGTATAACCTTTATAGAGTATTTTTATGACATATGATTTTGCAATCAATGTAAATTATAACAAATTAGTGTATAAATTCCAATATTTTAGGCATATTAGGCAATACTAGAGCAAGATTAGGGTTTTGTATGTATGATGTAGACAAAAAATGCATCAACAGTATGTCACTCACCTTATAAGGTGATGGATACCATGCAAAAAAAATCTCCACAAGAGATACTCCTTTCCACGTCTAAAATAGTCACTCAAGCTCATAGATGATACTTCCAAGTCAGGTCAAGCAGACTAGGGCAAAAGAGAGAGAAAAAAAAGGTGTTTAAGCTAGATGAGCAAGTTTCCACCATGGAAATCTACAAGACTCAGATCAAGGAAGAATATAAGGGGGGGGGAGATGAAAAAAAGACCATATAAGAATGATCTTACATGAAATATGGTTAGAAAGAAGCTATAAGGTCTTGAAACCACCAAGGAAGCTTAAATCATCAACATGCAATTACATGCAAGCATTTGTTCCAAACTATCGACATTGAAGCCAAGGTACTATGTTTGGAGCCTATCCTCATCCACAACATGTACCTCAATATCCAAATGAGTCTAGAAGGTCGAGGGTGTAGGTCATAAATATAGGAGAAAGGATCAAAAGTCAAAAATAGCCTCACTTATGGACAACTATTGGGGGGTAAAGAGGGAAAATGGTATCGAGATACCCCATTGAGGGTCATATCCTTGAAGGTAGATATTGAATGCCATCTTCCATGGAGCTGTCAAGACTCATGTCTATACCTATCGCGGCCCAAATCCAAGCCTATTGTGGTGCACAAATCAAGCTACCAAGTTGCACCCATGCAACCCAATTAACCTCTCCTCATGCACAAACCTACCAAAGGTCCACCTATTAGGGAACCTCAATATATAACCACCCAAGGGACCTTTAATATACAAGATATCCAAGATGTTTAGTCTCTTAGTTTTTGACCCTCAAGGCTCAACCAATGAACCTCAATCACCTAGGCTAGGGTAGGAACCAAGGATTGAAACCTCATTAAAACCAAGTTCAAAAGCATAAAAGGTTAATAAATCAAGCATTAATATGAAAGAGAACATGTAATTATATAATTTGAGTTAATTTTCACTTAATTGCAGTTAGGCTCTCAATTTTCTAAACTTACATACTACTTCACACATATACATGAAATTGCAAAACCGGTGCAAATTTGAGTTAAATTAGAGGTTTAACCTATTCAATTGTGTTCAAAATTTAACAAAGCATTCAGTTATGATTGTTAAACATAATTAGAGTTTAAGATATATCAAGGGCCTTACAATGTCATAGTTGAATATGTCCACATGGGAAATTCTGAATAAAAATCAATGCTTAAGTAAATATGGACATTTCATACTAGAAGGCTTACTTCGTAAGGAGGAAGTCCATATATAAGTTATATGGTTATTAGGTGATGCATGTCACGACCTCCTTATGTTTTTGGACTACCTATTTTAATATATCCATATGAGGGTTTTTATCCATAATCTCTGTGATTATGCCCCGCAGAAATATAGGGCACTTGTGGATTTCATTGAGGGTTTTGGACTTTTGGTCCAACTATTGTAGGTTGGATAATTGTTAATCTATAATAGTGTTAATGGGGACTTTCTTTGTTAGAAAATACAAGAGGAGACTCCTTATTGCATGTGTATATATGTTGATAATACCATCTACCCATTAGCATTTGTCACTATGAGAAGGAAAATAATGAATAATTGGAGTGGTTCTTTAGTTGTTTACTCATTCATATTCCATCTATTGCATATCAAAGATATTTTTTGCATTATTCTTAATAAGATGAGTGGGATTTTTGGTTCTATTGAAAGTAGAATGTGATGGAATGAACATTGATAGTATATTCCTTTTCTTCATGGGAATTTCCACAATAAGTTCAAACCTATATAGTTGTAGGAACATATGTGGAGTGGGTCCTATATGTGATGAACTTGTAATTTATCATATCATGTCTGAGATGGAAATCATCAATCCAAATGCTAAGTATTATTTGGTACAACAAAATGCACAATGTGGTCTCTCGTGTTTGATAGGGCACTGTATATTTGTTGAAGACTAGCAACCATTATAGAGCTTGAGATCAATGAGAGGTAAGTTAGAGAATATATAGGAGTTCACTAGAAAAATTAAGAAGTTCAGAGAGAAACACAACTTGTAATGACCCCAATTTTAAGTGTACCCCAATTAACGTAGGACCTTATAGTCATGAGTCATTACCTAAAAATTCAGGATCCAAATTTGATAAATAATAAATCATAATAAATATTTTCCATTAATTGAACAAAATTTTGATACAAGATGTATAATGAGGATCCTACAAGGAGTTACATGATTTTCTCAGAGAAAACTAACATATAAATGAGAGGCTAAAATGTATGAGAATAAGTACTAGAATATCCAACTAATCCTCTAATGATCTTTAGCATGTGTTGGTTTGATGCCAGCTTCTTGATATCCATGTCTTCCAAATATATATGCCAATTAACCCAGAACACTAGAAAACAGATATACGGATTAGTATATCTCTACACTATGTATGTGGTGCAACCAAAATGTATGCAAGCATTATAACAACGTATAATGTTCACAATCAAATATTTTCACCTATAAAACTTGCATTTTCATTGCATATTCTAACCCATGCTTGACATTCCCTCTCGGGTTTAATCACCGTCCATCCTTGGACTTATGTGCATTACCCCTTGATGGGTGTAACTCAAGGTTTCATAGTATTCTAATTTACTTTATGTATTACCCATAGTGAAATTATAATAAACTGAATTAAATAAACATCTAACAGTTATCATTTGATTCAATACTTTAAAAATCATCTGGAAATACATCAACATTTGATAATGTAGGTACTCATAAGTAACCATGTACCTCCATGTAGAATCATGTAATATACTTCAACTACTTTAAGCATGTATCCAATATCCAAGCAATCAAAATTATGTCCATGTACATATAACTATGAAGTGTCACCATACATTCATAACACACATATTAGACCTAGCTTAGGTATTAAATTAGGATTTGGGGTTTTCTTGGGTGTGGACTAGGAATAAGGTTATAAAATCCTAATTTCACCATATCATGATCCCTAAGGGTTGTAAACCCTAAATATGCATTAGGCGTAACCCTAATTCATGGATTGATCATTATATGTCCTTCTAAACACATAGATCCGATCATGCTGGGTAAGATCATAATAATAAGATATATTAGTTTCAAACTATAATTCTCTTGTTTAATTTAGAAACCTTATTTATACATCATCATCTTCCTCATCTAATTTAAGACATTAAAATGTATTATTATTCAACTACATCAGATTGTATCATAAATAAGCATATTGAACATGATTATCAGCCTATTCATCAAAAGCTAGGGTTTACATACATCAATCACCCTATGTACATGTATTACCTATATTTTTGGAACTATGATCACAATTAGGACTCAATTTAATTTTATTCAAGTTCTACTCATTCTTCTGAGAGATCTAATAATAATTTCACTATGCTCTAAGATACTATATATTTAGTTTATTTAATGCAAGTTTACAATATATATGCTAATAGCTGATCGCCATGTCATCAAGATTCTATATCTATTTAGACTTTGGACCAGATCAAAATCGGTTCCACTAACCCCACTGCCCCTAGTGATGTGTACCCATGAATCATGTGCTCGAGGGTAGGGGTTTCCTTTTACCCAATGGCCATCTTCCTCACAGAAGACCATGCTCCCTCCATGGGATGGGCAAACTGTGAGTTGAGTTTGACCCTCCAGCTCAGGAGTTCCTGAAAAGGGTCACGCTCACTCTGCCACACCCTACCAGTCATGTCTAGTGGTATACTAAGGCCGAAGGTGGCGGGAGAAGGGATAACTCAATCCCTGGACACATGAAACTACACAAGCGATAACATATAGAAGAAAGGGATGATGTCCATACCTATGTACTTCTGGTGCAATGGTTGAAGAAGGAGCATATCCATGGAGCATGTGGTCTTCTTTCCATGCTATGGGATTGGTCGAGATGCCTGCATGTACTTGCCTCACTATGGAGATGGACATACTAAAGAAGAGAGTGATGGGATGACATCATGGGCTGAGTTTGCATGTGTGAGAGGGGTTTAGGTTCGTCGCTCTGTTATGGCCAAAGTCCCTTAGCACCTTATATAGGCTATGGTTACAGAAGATAGAGTTGGAGGCAAGAAACCCTAATGTATTGGTTAATCATGACTTTGGATTTATGTGCTCATTCCTGATAGCTGCAACTCTGTTTGTTCCCTATTGCATTAAAGACTGAATGGGGATTGATATGACAACAACTAGCTGTGTGGATATAAACTAATGGATTTAGGAGTGTGCCATTTTATAATCTTATTTCAGCGGAGAATTTTGAACGTTACTCGGGACACCTGAGAAGGGAGTGCCAACTCCTACTTCTATGAAATATCCTTGCTTCCGGGTGGAGGGGATAATCCCATTTTCGTGGACCAGACCGGACCTTGGAGTCCAACAATGGCCAAACTATTCTCAAAAGTAAATACTTTTAATTAATAAAACTTCCCTTTTGTATTTTAATTTTCTAGGCCACATATCATCTCAGATTTATCCCAAACTTTTGTATAATCCCCAATTAGCTATTATCTAGGATTAGGTACAATATAGGTAAGGGGAAGTCTGGTTGACCCCCAAAACTTGACCTTCAAGTAGTAACTAGATAATTACCAAATTTATTATCTTGGATGTTCTATATCTTAAAATCTCTTGAATTTTCTCTAATAATCTAATAATTGCTTTGTATATATATATATATAATTGTTCTTAGTATCTTATATGATCCCAATTCACTTGAACTCTTAAATTACACACTAGGGACATATTTGTAAACCCATAAGGGCAAAAATAGGCTTAATTAGACATTAGAGGTCATGTGCCCACCTAGGCCCATATAATGATTCCAAGAGACTAAACATAATTCAAATCTCATGTTTAAGAATTGAATTACCATAAGTATATTGATTGTGTTGACTCAAGGTCAATTAGGTCAATGTTGACTCACGTCTAAATTGACCAAACCCTTGTTTTGATGATGACTAACCATTCCACATTTTGGTGTCTAATGTCTCTACTTGAGTAATTTCAGATTATGTATAGACACACTCCAAATGCCCTAACTTGCGCATCTCAAATTGGAGAAAAGACAAGTCAAAGTCATACAAGTGCATGTTTTTGTAATATGATGTATATCCATTAGAATCATGTTGTAAATCACTTGTAATGATTGTATGACTTGTAATTAAGCTTAGAAAAATATCAGGAACACTTAGATCGAATATTAGAGCACTTTTAATGCAACTTTGAAAATCAATTACAGGCACTTGTTCTGTCGAGTTTCCCACCCTAAAACTCGACCGATCAACCTTGGTCGATTTTCTGAAGATTGCATCGGTCGAGTTGTGCACTCACAGAACTCGACCGATTGGGTAGTAGGCCAGTTCCAGTTGGAATGGTCGGTCGAGTTTCCTCAGAACAAACTCGACCGATCATTTCAATATCGGGCTGCCTGCTACTTGATCGGTCGAGTTACACATATAGAAACTCGACCGAATGCTCTGTACGGAAAAGTGCAGAAAAGTGTTTCTAGCCATTGTGGAGTTGCAACAAGTGAAAATAGATCCGTTGCAAGCCACAAAATGGCTAGTTTTCATTCACAAGTGTTCCCAAAGGCTAAGAGGCATCCCCATCTATAAATAGGACCCCTTGGGCTTCATTCCAAGGTTGAGCATTCATTGCAAACTCTTTGTGAGGCTCCTATTCTATAGTTGAGTGCTTCCTACAACCTCCTCTCTCTCTCTAAGCTTAATCACTTGCTACATCCATTAGAGTGAGTAGGAAATCTGTAAGAGAGCTAGTCCTACATGTATATCTTGTGAGGCTCTCACTTCCACCACCTCCTATCTCTTCTTTCAACCATGAAGATGAAGGTTCTCTCTCTTGTCCAAGAGAGGTGAAGAAGAACAAGGGAAGGAGTCCCTTGGTGAAGATCAAGGCTGAAGACTTGGAGCTAGAGTGGGTAAGCCCTTGGAGAAGGCAGAAGACTCAAGCTCAAGTGGGTAAGTCCTTGGTGGAAAGATTCTCCGAGTGAAGGTGAAGTCAAAGGCGGAAGATCCAAGAAGAGTGGGTAATTCCTGCAAGGCCGAAGACTTGTGCAAGAGTGGGTAAGTCCTTGGAGAAGGCCGAAGACTCTTGCAAAGTGGGTAAGTCCTTGATAAGGTTGAAGACTCTTTGTATTGGATAGGTAAGTCCTTTGTTGGTCATGCATTGTATGTCTTATGAATGAATATAAGAGTGTAAGAGTTTGGAAGTCCTAGAGGTTGACCTCTCTAGGAAAGTGGACTGACACACTTCTAGTTTGAAGTGTGGAACCACTCTAAATAGCTTGTTTAATTGGTGCATGTTCAATCTCTCTTATCCTTGCTATGCTTGATTTAGTTGCACTCAAATTACCTATTTAGCAACCTTATCTTGTCATATATCTTGAAGGTTTAATGAATTTTGTTTAAGTGCTTTCATCTCTATTCACCCCCCCTCTAGAGCATCTAATCACCCATCTAGGATCCAACAGATTGAGGTCTAATTTATATATTAGCCAAATATGCCCAACAACAAGGTTACTTGCACAATAATTACCACGATTCCAACTTAGGTCATCTAATGATTCAAGGACTTCATGATATTCTTAATTTCACATGTAAGGCCTAATTAGCCTAACTATATGAAATTGAAGCCTAATCTTAGTAAGATAAGACAAACATTACTTAGTTGAGTAGAATATAGACTCAACCAAGTCTTAATCTTATAGTCATTTACCAAATTAATTCCAAGGCACACCATTGAGCTCATTATTACAAAATCAATATGACTGACTTTATTTGAATGTTAGTACACTATTCTAAATTTGCAACATTTGAGGATCTTACATTCACCCCTCCTTAAAGAGGATTTTCCCCCAAAATTCAAACCTAATTAGGTTACGGTGAATGATATCCCATATTAGCCTCAAATATTAGGGCTAGCAACCTATCTTGGATATGTTTTAGCTAGGTCAACTTTAATAACTTTTATTGATACAAAATTTCTCATATTATTGAGGTTGGAACCCGAATTCAATCTAAGGGTATATCCACATCCTCATTCATAACACTACATTATACTTTGTGCTTTCAATTTCGCTTGATGATTACATTTCAACCTAGGTTTCAAACCTATTATTCATTTGTTTTCATGTAAGGGTGAGGCAACACCTCAAAACCCAAGATTATACCATTAAATTTTAGCTTAAGGTATTCATACTCACATGCCATTTTCATGTATTGTATGTGGCTACCTGATCTCTACATCTATAATAAGATTAAATATCATTTTTCTATAGTTCAAATACAAATTTCATCCTATTCCATGTGCAGAGATGGTGTATCCACACATTATCTTTTATTTCAAAATTTTGGTTAAACCGTCCTCAACAATGACACCAAACCATGCATACATTTTATTTTGACATTTTTTCTTAAATTTTACGATCTCAATGGATAGTTTTTTTCTCACTCTTAATTTTTTACACAACTCCCTTTAAGATTCTAGTTCAATGACTATTACATATGCTCTTGTATTCCTTATATCAACATCTCATTAACATTAATCATCGCTTGTGGTCTCTAGGGGTATATGTACTTTTGGAGTGATCTCCTTTTGACCCCAAGGGTCTCATGTACTTATGAGGTTCCTTTCACATTAACCCATCAGGTCTCATGTACTTATAAAGGTGGCCGTTCTCCTGATCCCATGGGCCTTAAGTACACATGCATGGTTCTCCTGACCCCACCAACCCTATATAGTGAGGACATGATCACCTCCTAGCCCTTGGGTCTTATGTACCTTTAAGCATCCCTACTTGACCCTAGGTTGACTTAGGGCTCTACACCACCCTGGGTTTATTGAGATTCCATAACCTTATGCCATTTCTCTTAATAATCACACCTTGTTCACAAACAAGGGTCTCTAGTTTTGTTATGAGAGTTAGATGTCTTTCATACAATCCATTTCAACGTGTTACCTTCCATTACATGTTTTTCATGATTTCTCTAAAGAAAATTTTCATTATTTTATATTTATGTTTCTAAGGAATTAAGTTATGCATACACCCTTCTTTTCCAGACTTGATGGTAGTAGAGCTTATATACCTTTAATGCATAATTATTACCTTTCTTTCAATGTACTTTATATTCCATCACATATTTCCCCCAGGTTTATTCTATATCTAGGGTTTTGACATTAATTATAAGTTGGAATTACATTTCCAATTACCAGGGGCAACTTATTAGGAGAAGGTAAGGGTAAATGCTCCCCATGCATCATATTCTATTTTCTAAGTTGAGGTCCTCTTAGGATGTACATGATTACCTAAGATTTTCCTAAAATCTAACACAAGGTGGTTCAACTTTTTTCCAAGAGAGGTCCTATCCTAAGGTGCTTTCTTGGCTTCCAAGAGGAGGCTAGGCTTTCTAGACACTGCCTGGCCCCACGGGTTTAGGGTTATTCTTTCCCAACATGTCCTTTTCCCAATCTTGGGTTGACGCACCCGAGGTCCAAACATTACCCTTAAGAGCGAGTTGAGAGTCCATATTTTTCACAATGTTAATTGTTGATTTTATATGCTGCACATACATATTCAACCCTTGAATGTATATTCTTGAATCCATGCATGATTGCGCATACTTGCATGCATGGGAAACTAGGGTATCTAATTTGGAGCATCCAAACTAGCTTACCCAACCCATTTGCATTTTCTTTTTCCTTTACCCACACTTAGGGTTTGTTTGGGTTGGGATATCATTTCACCTCTACTTGCTCCCATTACCTAGGATTAGGGTTTAAGGTTAGGTTAGAGATTACCTTGTATTTTAGGGTTCTATGATTCACTTGACCCACTATGGTTTTACACACTCCATGGGGTTACCGTATTCAAGTCCTTTATTGATGTCTAGGTTTTCCCACCCATACTTAGGTTTGTCTATTTTTTCCACACTAGAGGGACATAAACTACATGTCACATTTTTTTTTCACATTTCTCCAATTAACGTTTTATTACAATTGGTGGAGGGTGTCTAAAACGTACTTCTTCTCAAAACCCTAACTTGAGATGAGGAGGGAAATGCACTTCAAGATTTATTAAGAAAAGTGATGAGAAATGGACAAAATTATAGATGAGAAAACTTAGGAAATATTATTTTAGGCAAATCCTAGGTTCTAGGTAGGCATGTATCACATTGGCTAAGGGAATCCCCATATACCAACTTAATGGTGTGGAGGAAAATATGGCCAGCCCCCGAGGCCATGATCCTTTCTAGATACCATTACCCTTAGATCATATGCTAATAATTTATCCTACAATTCTAGGCATTATTTAAAATTATCAACTATTAAATATTATTTGAAAAATCTGAGCTCTGATATCAAATGTAATGAACCCCACTTTTAAGTGTCCCCAATTAAGTAAGGACCTTAAAGTTGAGAGCCATTACCTAATCCTAGAATCCAGTTCTAACAAATAATAAATAATAATAAATAATTTCCATTAATTCAACAAAGTTTTAATACAAGATGCATAATGAGACTCTCTAGGGAGTTACATGAGTTTTTCAGAGAAAACTAGCATATATATATGAGAGTCTAACATGTAAGATAAGAAGTACCAAAATATATAACTATTCCACCAATGATCTTTAGCATGTGTTGTTTTGGTGCCAACTTCTTGATATCTATGTCTTCCAATAATAGATGCCAATTAACCTAAAATACCAGAAAACAAATAGGTGGATCAATATACGTCTATATCATGACGTGGTCCAACTAAAATGTGTGCAAGTATTATAACAACATATAATGTTCACAACCAAATATTTGCACATGATAAACTTGTATTTTCATTGCATATTCTAACCCATGCTTGGTATGCCCTCTCACATGTAATCCTTGTCCATCCTTAGGTTTATGTGTATTTGATAACATCCAATTTTATGGACATTATGTGCTTATTTTATATTTATATTGCACCCCTTTTTGTGACTTGTCTAACTAATTCTAATCGCTTTTGACAAGACCTGATGTGATTACCTCAAACTCATGACCCTCTTTGCTTTATAAAGAATTTCCAATCAACTACTACACTTGAAGACAACACCATAAGAGTCGATGAATGCCAAGCACCCTTACAACCGAAGGACAAGCAAAGCCAGAACCCTACAGTCACCACAACTCATCAGGCGTAGCGACCGAAGGGGAAGAAACCATTGCGGTCACTACAAATTAGCACACTGTAACTCCCTTACTGCGGCCGCAACACACCACGCAACCTTAGTGACCAAAGGAAAAGTCACCCTAGCCGCCAAAAAACCCTAAAGCTATAGCAGTCTCTACAAGTCACTAATTGTTGTGACCGCCATAATCCATTAGGAGTAGCAACCACAACAGAGGTTAATTCGGTGGGTAACACCTATAAATAGACATCGACCTCATCCATGTAGGGGGTTCGGATCATCAGAGATACAATGAAGTGCTGCCACATTCCAAAGTCACCTCCATCCACCTCCTTTGATCTTCTATCTTTGAATTCGAAGGTCCCAAAGAGAGAGAAGATAACCACCATCTTCTTTGAGAGAAGGAGTTGCCATCCATCTGCTACGCTAATGCCAGATCTAGATATGAAGGAGTATTGCTGATGTATCACCTTCATGCTTCTTTAGAACTATCATCCCTCTCACATTGTTCATCTATCACTTCATCTATCTTGATGTATCTTCACCTCTATAAATCCGTTATGCTACTCACATACATGAGTGTCTAAACTCATTGCTTGGGTTGGGAGTAGCCACTAAGGCTCTCCCAACATGTATATACTCACATCCATTTGAATATATATGCTCTTAGTAAAGATTATCTCCTTTCACTTGGTTATAATTCTTCACTTGTATGATTAGATACCATCTTTTGATGTTTGATTATTAGTGTCTTGAAAGAGTAACACTAACCTTATCTAAGTGTTTTGGAGTTACATGAATGCATGAGAATGTTGGAATGTTAACGATAATGATCATATAGTTAGATTTATGATTGTTTGATTTCCATCTCAAGAGAGAAAGAACCTTATAATCTAGATCTATCCTAAGCTCGAGAGAGGAGGGAATAGACACATATGATGATTGCTTGTAATCTTGATAAGGGTATACAAAGGGTGTGAGTATTTCATGTTGGTGAGAGATCTTAGTAGGTGAAACCCAATCCAAGTTCCCATACATATTTTATTACAACATTATTGTTTGATCCTATTCTCTTGTTTTGTTTTCTTACTTTTTTCCCTTGCTTGTTTTGTTTGGTTGATTTCATATTGTTCTGTTAGGAACACCATCTTTACCAACTTTCTTGGTTGGTGTAATTGAGATAAGATTCTACATTCTTAGCACTCACCACCCTTATGCCCGTGGATCGACCTTGATTGCTACATAAGAACCTGTATAATAGTTGCGGGGGCCTAAGGGTCGAGTTACAAATTTTAGAGTCTGACTACTCTAGTACCACTCTATTTTTGGACGTGTAATTTAGGCCAGTCAACTTTTTGGCATCTTTGTCGTGGACAAGGCAGAACAATACTCTCAAGAGCACGAGTCTACTCACCGTACACCTGTGCCTCAAGTTTAACAACAGACTTGACTGCACAAAATTCTAAATCTATTGCATCTAACTACTTTGAATACTTCATTTCAGACATCCAATTTTATAACTCAACTGTGCAATCTATTTAGGTAGCTTTGGGAGAAGCAGATTTATACAACACCTTATTCTCTTTTTGCATCTACATGCTGCCCCATAGAGGAGGACATCTAGGTGGATTTAGTAGAGGATATGCTGGAGAAGATCAGAACCCAAGGGTGGTGGATTTCTGAACTCCAACAATAACTGAGTCCGAACATGACGATGGTTAGTGTGATGGAACTGGACAAGGGTGTATTCTGATGCCCCATGGCAAAGATGAACACGAAGAACACCACAAATATGAACATGAAGAATGCCAAGAAGATGAGGAGCACGATGAAAGATGCCATGATGACCACCGTCACCATTGAGAAAGAAGAAATCAGAGCAACCATCATGAGCATGAGGACAATAACCGCGATGATGAATATGTCAAGGAAGAGGAAGAACAAGGTCATTCCCTTAGAGAATTGGCTGCAACCAGAGCTAATGAATCTAGATGTCCCATCATCATTCCCTCATTTGATGTTGCAAATTTTGAGCTGAAACCTACAATCATATCCATGATACAAAATAAAACCTTTAGAGGTAACTCAAAGGAAGAAAATCCTTATAATCATCTTGACGCATTTAAAAACATATATGAAACTATCAAGATGAAGAGAGTGCCATAGGAAGTTATATACTGTAAAGGATTCATCTTCTATTTAGAAGACAAGGCTCTGTCCTGGTATCTTGGCATGTGTGACAACCTCAATTTTCTCTCTCTTCTATTGTATTCTTTCTCTCTCATCAAGTGACTTATACTCAATTGAATATCAATTGCATAGTGTGAGTGTGGTTATACTTCCTTTTAGTCACACCAGTGATCAGTTGAGATGTTTGACATTAATTTGCCTTTTTGAACTAAGTCCCACACTTTCATGTCACCATATTAATATATATGTTGGACCTCATTTCAATAAATTATTTCCAATATAAATCACATTGTAGAGTTTTCAATAACGAGTCCAATAGCACAAACTTCACCCTATTCGGACATTTGTAGCGCAAGTTGTGCCTTTTAAAAAATGACTAGTTTCTCACTTGAATTAGTTGTTTTAGCTTCAATTTGACCCTTAGTGGCCCCCAAATATACAATCAGGGCCCACCAAATATACAATTAGGGCCCAGTTGCTTGCCCTTCTCCCCTCTTTCTTTTAGGAAAGATCGCAGGACAGGGAAGAACGCCCGCCACCTTTAGCCAAACCGGGCAACAAGGGAAAGCTCTTAATTGCTTGGGATCTTAACCCTAATACTCTTGTTAAGTTTATAAATCCCTTCAATCCCACCCTTTCTCCTTACACTTCCTTTTCCCTTCTGTTCTCCTATCCGCTAGGTCTGGTTGCAGCTGCCATTTTCTTTTGTTGGGTGTCGCCGACATCTTAGGGCATCAAGCCTTGCTCTCCTCTAGCTTTCCCTCCTTACATTGCACCAATAGGACTCTTGCGAAGGTTGTCGAGATTTTGGAACCAAGCTGGGCGGCCATACATCTGTTGGCATCGCTGTAGCTGCTGAAGAAGTAGGGGCTGGCGGCGCTGGATCAGATCTGGCCATTTTCCTTCACATGTCCCTGCAGTGAGGATGGGAGGGATGGATGCCCAAGCTAGAATCCGAGATGCCCCAATCCATCTCCATTCGCCCCCCCTTCAACTGCAGACTGGCGGCGCTTGGGAGCCCGGACAACAACCTCTGTTCCGGCTCTATTTTGCCACAGGAACAGGGGCGCTCCTGAGCAGGTCAGCGAGACGGAGATCCCTCCCATGCGGGCCAACCCCAGCCAAAGCTTTTGGGCCGAGCAAGAGAGCCCAGCGGCCTGCCAAGGTGATTTCTTTTGCTCTAATATGGTGTTGGTGTCATGACTTTTTCTAAGACCTCCTTAACAATGCTATGATGGTTAAAAATATACAAAATTATATATCAAATTGATCCTCTCGAAAAGGCCTACAACATGAGCTTATTTCCAGACCCTGAATCTTCTCCTAGTTTCCTTATATTTCTAAAGATGTAACCTTTGACTACTTTGAATATGCTTAACACATGATTATGATTAATGATTTGATCTTGATGCTCAATCTACCCCAGTCCTTAAATCAGTACTTGTGATATATACTTGAACTAAATGAAGGTCCTACTCTCCCTATTGTTCATCATGACCCTTTTTGTACATATGTGCTTAGTTTGGACTTTAATGATGAACATTACCCCAAATTGCTAATCTTGTTGCTAATGGACAACCACCTTATCTTGCTATATGTTTCTTATGACCAAGTGTTGCTGATCTAAAACCATACCTTATGCTTGGCCCTTCTTCCTTGATGATACTTGATCTTGGTTGCTCTATTGTGAGTCGTTTGACCCTAGAATGCATGTAAATGCCTTAAACCTTGTTATGATTATAGAAAGTGCATGGAACATCATAATGGCATGAAACTTGAACCACACCCACATGATGGACTCTAAATCAGTATAAGGTCATCAAATGTACTAATAAGCAACTAGTAACCCATCTTGGCCAAAACCCTAAAATGCATCTAATTGGGGTTAATGACGAGAATCTAATGTATATATGAAATCTTGTTGTTAATCAGGTTTGGCATGTGGCTAGATGATGAAGGATAAGTTAGGTTATGAATCCCAGAATCAGGTATGGGCCTTAGCTAGTTATATGACTATCACTTTCTTGCTTGAAAAGACATATATTGTATGCTTGTTCGTCTATTTGCTCAAATATTGCCATGTAGTATTGCTATGTCTTACTCGATGTTTGCCTCGCCAGTTTTATAACTTGAACACATATATAGATAGAACTCCATTATAATATTGTTGATAAAGGGTTAACTCTTGGCTATGTCCATGAGGTCCCTCTCGTATAAAAGGGTTAGCTAAGCTTGAGCACCCTTACGGACCCTTCCGACGGGAAGATGGTCAAAGGCCTTAAACATGCTTGATATTGTTGGTATAATGGAGTGAAATGACATAAAATATGGTTTCACATTTGTTAAACAATTAACATGTTTATTATTGTTCGTTTAGTCTTGAAAGCTTTTCAAATTATGCAAAGCTTATACATATATGTATTTTTCTGCCCCATACTCAACACCTCGTGTGTTGACCCATTTCTCGTATTTTGTTTTTAGGTTCATAGGTGGCTAGAAGGTTGATGGGCTCGGTGAGCTATGCTAGGTGTACTTGTTGTAAGATCCAGATATAGTATACATGAGCATACTTGTACAAAGTGAATCTTGAACATGTAATTCAAATCGTGTAATATAATGATGTTTCTTAATATATCTTGTTGATTGTTGAGATTATGTTGGTGCCCTTATCTTGTTATCTGTTCATGTGTGCTAAGCTTTACACTTCCGCATGTCACCTTTGATATTCATTTCGTTCATGGGATTGGGATTCTGGTTTCGTGACAGATGGTATCAGAGCATGAATAATAACTACACCAAACATTGCTCACATGAAACACAAACTACACTCACCTTACACCTCAACCCTAGAAACTTAATGAAATATCCTTGTGGATTAGGTTGATTTAGCCTCTAGGTTAGAACCTAGATGTTCTAGAACTAGGTGTAGACTTGTGTAAATTACCTCCCTTGACATGATTCACGACATGTGCTTAGGATGTCTACACAAGTGTGCACCATGTTCTTGCTAGTTCTCTAGGTGTCATGATACTAGACTGCCTCATGAGTGTGGTAACTCGTTTTTGTTTTGGTTTTATTCAGATGGAGTATGGTGGTTTTCATCTCCTGTTTAAACGTTGGAGAAAAATATTTCAAGTATTATTATATGTACATATGAAAAATGTTACCACACGCAGAAAGGCAGTGAGTTTCCATGCAACCTAGGAGAAAGAGATGTAACATCAAGTCTATATGAGAGAGTTTAGATGATAGTGATAGTCTCTAGAGTTGTCTAGAGCCATGAATAGGTTAGGCAAGTGAATAACCTAGAAACCTAAGATGATGATTATAATATTGATGATGATGTCGATGTTGATAAGACCCAAGTGTTTGAGTGTAACGACCCCGTCTCCCAGTAACCCCCAATTAAGGGAGACCCGAAGGTCAGAGCCGTTATTCAATTAACAGGATCAAAGGTTCGACAAATAATCAATAACAATTAATAAACTTTACTAACTAAACTGAAAACTGGTATAAAATAAAACTTTTCTTACCTTGGAAAAACTGAGATTTCTACACTTCTATCCATGAAGATGTTACTCTAACTGATCCTCCGGTGTACGTTACTTCTCATTTAATTCCACATATGCCACTTTACTGCTTGTTCTTTTCATTTGTACCTAAAACACCGACAAACAAAACTTCGGTCTGTATATCGAAATATACTGGCATGTGGGGACAACCAAAAGTTTGCACATATGGCTAACAATTTAAATATCACAATCAAATTATTTAACAAGCCAATTTACACTTTTCAGTATGACATTCTCCACCGCTTTTGCCCTAACCCTGGCATACCCACCTTAGGGTTTATTTTGCCCATGACTTAAGGCCACCTTCTCAATCCCGAGCTTGGTGCCTGGGGGTCACCACTCATGGTGCCCTCTAGTCATGCAATATCATAGGCCACCTTCTTGGTGCCTGGGGGTCACCACTCATGGTGCCCATTGGTCTACCCATCTGGGCCTGACTCTCTTGGCATCATCCATCAGGGTGGCATGTAGGTGCGAGAATACATACTTCTACTATTAATGTGATAATCATAGTGACTTTATGTTTTGCAAGTATGAACATCCAAACAGTTTAGTTGCAGTCAATGCGATTAACCATCCGGAAAACACGCGGGAAACTAATGCGGTTATTCATAAGCGTAACCACATACCTGTCAGGCAGACTCAGATGCAGGAATATTACAAACAAGCAAGTAATCTAGAATCAAGCAAGTACACAATTCAATCCTGAAATATTCATCCAATATTTTCTATCATTGATCATGTACACAAAACCAATAGATCTACTCGTGCCTTAGGGTTACTAGCCTTTTTAGGGTTTTGACTATAATTAGGGTTTCACTTCCTTTTTATTACTTTTATCTTACTTTTATCAAATATCCATCAAACCCTAATTATCTTGTCTTATTTTCCATTAAGGTCCTTAAGATTAGGTTTGAACCATGAAAACCCCAATTATTCATCTATTCATCACAAAAGATGTTAAGGTTATCCTTTAACAATATTTAATCTTATTTTCGGACTAATAACACCATTATTTAGCAGTTAAGTCCATCAAGCCTCTTTTCATTAAAGCTACCATTTTAATCCTTTTAGTCCATGGCAAGCTCATTATAACCATTTATCACCAATTCATATCCCATTATGATCTAAGTCGCATATGAATTTGTTTTGTCATAATTTTACCTTTTTACTCCTGAGAAAACCCTAATTACTACCTTTAGGGTATATATCCAGAATTAATGACTTTTATACTCTAATAGCTTAGATTCAACATGTTTCAACTCCACTCATCAGATTGATCAATTAAAGCCTTTAATAATCTTATTCACTAAAATTAGGGTTTCAAGGCCCATTAATGCTTATTTATGCTCACTAAACTCGAAATTAAACTAATTACATGCAAATTCACCCTTTTCCAATATTAATGATCCTTTTTATCATTAACAGGTTAATATCAACTTTATATACTCTTTTAACCCTTTCTAACTCATTAATCATCAAAGGTTAGGGTTTTTCATTGATTAAACTATTAAAGATAGTATCTCTATATACTTTTCGAATTTCATAAGGAATCATGCTCCAATTATATTTTATTTAGATTCTTCTCGATTTTCTGATCAATTTTCATGTATAACATGTTCTCATCGGAGCTACCAATTATTTACTATGAATTAAACAAAATTTACTTACTCTGGCCAATAGGAGGTTGCCACGTAGGCTATCCCATGCAACGTGAGGCGGCTTGTTTAAAAACATTTCAAAATGTCCTATTTGCCCTTGGTTAAGTTACTTCCTCTTCAGCCCACGGAGGGGCATAACCGTCCAGCGCCACCTTCCTTTTCTTCTTCCTTGAGCAGGTCGACACCTGCAACCCTAGCCGCCGGTTTTGCGGCAACCATGCGTGCGCCCTTCCTCTTTAGGGATCGGGGGTTGCTGCCAACCCCAGCCCCAGCTCCACCGACCACTGTCGCCCTCAGGGCGTCACTCAAACCTGGCCAACATGGCCGATCTGCGCGTGCATAGCCTGCACGATGCAGCTCTTCTTGCAGCCGCGATGCTGCTGCTGTGAAGGGGGTAGGAGCACGAAGACGATGGCCAACCTCCCTCTGGGTTCGTGGGAGTATGCCGCAACAACTAAGGTTGTCTACCGGACCCTCGATGCTCTGTAGGTGCGCCATAACCCATGGTTAGGGTTTCAAAGGTGAAGAAGCAATGGTGTAGAGAGAAAGACGTAGGATTCCTTTAGAACTCGAACCAGGACCCTACCTCTTTATATAGGGTGGAGTATGAATCCCTAAGGCGTGCCTTATGAGGACTCAAGTCCCATCTAAAAAAGAAATACACTTTCCTTGGTTGTGAAGCAACCATCTTTCTCTCTCTTCATCAACTTTTAATTCCTTGATATTCCTTGTTGCATGGATATTTAGGAATTCAAAATTCCTTTTTCTTATCCCTTTAATTCTTTCTCTTTAATCCATGGATCACGAAATTATATTCTCCTCAAAAGGAAATACTCCTTTTTTATCCATATTACAAAATTCATCAATAATATACCACATTATGCTATTATTTGCAATCTTGGTATTTTCTCTTTCTTTCCTCTTTATTGAGACTCCTTGGATCCCAAGGAACTCTATTATTTCGAAACTCCTCTCTAAGGAATACTCATTATCTTTAAATGCATTAATATGTATTGATTCCCATTATCTTGTTTTATTTCTTATTAAAATATTTCCTTTTTGTGGATTTCTCTTTATTTCTCTCTTATTTTCCTCATTAGTGTTCCTTTTATTATTAGGAATCCTTGGGATACGAAATCCCACTAAGAATTATCCAATTATACCTCTTTTCACATATTTTCCCTATTTCATCAATATTTTCAATTTCTTTATTAACAAGGAAATACTTAATTGTTGTTTTGTTTTCTTATTGCCTTTTCTTTGCAACTTTGGACTCCTTGGAACCCAAGGAATCTAAGAGGCACGAAATCCTTTTTGGATTTGCCTTCCAGAGGTTTCCACACCTTTCTTATCTCAAATTCTCAGTTATTCATTAATTAATTGAATATCCTTGTTATTGGGCCCAATAGCCAATAAAGCCCTCAAATCAAACAACAAGGCTATTGTAAATGAAATCCATTTATTCAAAATAGATTATATCATTTATTCGTTCAAAAATCTTTAATATGAGAAATTATATTTCTCAGCAAAAGAACCCAAAATTGGGGTAGTAACATCCTTCCCCTCTTATAAGAATTTTGTCCTCAAAATTCCATCAAGCAAGCAAACAAACAGGATAATCCATTCTTATGTCCATCAGGGCTACCATGTGGCTTTACCCTATCCATGGTGCTTTCCAAGAACCTTCATTATCTCATATTCTTCCATCTGAGTTCTTTCTTACCTTGGTATATCGTACCCTCATAGGTGACTCAGGACATTTCAGCCTCTCAAAAGCTGAATAGGTTCAGGGCTCAACACATGGCTTGGGTACCTCACATAGTGCTCTAGATCGGACTTACATTACACATCATGTTATCCTGAGGGGTAAGGCTAAACACAACCATCTCCACCAATCCATCTCAAATGGATCCCTATATCGGGGATTCAGCTCTCTCAGCTGTAGCTTAGAGGGGTCGGATTTTCACATGATATTCCTCCACAGTGAACTGCATGTCAGTCTGCTTTGCATCAGCTCGTGACTCATGTCACCACTAGGCTCTCTCTCAGCCATTGCACGATCAAAGTGACTTCATCTGCACACACCTGGGGTTCTTTTCTGACCTTCGCAAGGCCTCCTTCACCAATCATCATAATGAAGTGGTGACTGACACAACCTCCCTATAAAACTTCTTGCATCCCGATAAAGGCTATGGGGGTTAACATTACATCTTAAGAACTGTCTCTATGTATCACCCTAAATGAGCACGCATGCTCTCATCAGACCCTCTAGTCTGGATCATACTGTCCATTAGTATGGGGTGATAAACTGTACAAACACTGAGCTCTTCATGTATCTACTTCCACCTCATGGAAGTGAACTCTGGGATCACATCACAAACTTTTGAATTCACATCATGGTGTAGTTGAACCATCTCTTTTCATATGTAGTTCAACCAGATCTGTCCCTTGATAGAACTCTTCCTTTCTCATGTCATCTAGGTAAGGCGATCTACCATAACCCATATTGTATCTTGACCTTCTTGGTCTAGGAGAGACTCACAACATCCATAATGATGAACTCTCATTCCTTCTCGGGAACTCTTTATACTTTACATCCATGCACTGGGTTAATGGTGTTCGTCCTTCACCTCCTGGCTTGCATGGCCACATGCTACATGCAACTTTGTTTTAAGCATCCAGAATGCTACCATCACTTACTATCTTTGTAGTATCAAGGTGTATCATGATTTTAAAACCATGATCTTCTGTAAGTCATGATTCCTTGAGATCGATACCTCAGAAACCCTAACCTATTTTCATCAGGGTTTTATTACATTCTCTTCCAGGGAAGAGCATCTGAGGCTCTAACCCATCCTTTCATTACGTCAAGGACTAGACCAGCTAACCCAACAATCATTAACTTGTTCAACCTATCTCATTACATCTGAGTGTTAGCCAAAACACATCTTCTTTCCAAACTTAGGGTTAGCCAAACAACCTCCACTTCTTCTAGTTTCCCGCTAAACTAGGCAGCTATACTTCAACCAGAGTATTCATTACCACTTCTCCCCCTTAGGTGTCAGGTAATGTGACTATATACACCTCCATGTATTATACTTATCATCTCATATCAAACTCTAAGTTGGTCTTCATCAAGAAACTCTGAGCTCATCCTCATGGTGATTCAACTCAACTTTACAAATTTTGCATAGCTCATGATAAAACATCCTCACAAGATGATTTCCTTAATACTCTTAGTGGTTGTAAACCATCAATGTATCATTCACTCCACAAAGGTATGTTATCATTTCTATCATTATCCCTTGTAGCAACGTTCCAACTTATATCATCTCTATCCTTGGTGTAAGGCATGCATACTATCCTATCTCTCACTCCCATAACAAGAAGAAATAAGCATTTGGCTGTAGTCCAAATACAGAGTTCTTCCTATTCCAAAAGTAGAGATGGTACAGCCCACCTTGCCCGTACACTTTCAAATCCAAGTTGAAACATGCAGCTTATGTCTCTATATCACAAACATCATGATATCCACACTACTTCTAGGGAAACTGGTCTCAGACTTACTTGGTCAAACATAATCCTAGGTCATCTCCTCTAGGTCTATAGGGTGCCGGTACTTTTGGTGTCATCCCTCTTCCCTTATGCATCCAGAGAGTGCCCTACTCATCTGCCTTTTGGGTCCCATGAGTTCATGAAGGTGATCAATCTCCTAACCCATGGCCCTCAGACAATGATAGTTGTTACCTCCCGACCCTATGGTCATGTGCAACTAGGGAATTAGGCAACTCCTTCTTCCATCGGTCTTATCCCTACCTGACCCTTGGATAGACTTAGGATTCTAACATAGTACATGTTCAACTTAGAACCGTACCCAATCCTTCATCATCTCTCTCTGCATTCATGACTGACTTTCATCCTTTCTCAGGGATCATGGCGACCTGCCTACCTTGGTCAAGCCCCATACTGGTTACCTTCATGGTAACACATCCATATGCACCTAGAGATGGTTATCTATGGGTTTACTGGCTCGTTCTTGTACCATGTACTTTTCACTTAGCTTCTCAAGATCCTATGAGACCTCTTTAGGTCACCTCAAAACCAACAAAACTGGTATACACCCTACCAACGGGTCCTTCTCCCAGGATGGGAGGAAACTACACCTGGATAACAAAGGTCACAAGCATCCTTACTGGCTCGTTTTGTACATGCTGAGATATGATATGTGACATACAGTTTGAGGCCAACACGGGCCTCAATCTCTTTACAAAGGATGACCTCTAGCATGGGACATATGAATAGGGTGACCTTTTGATATGAGTCGACCCACCTCAGGAGAAGGTTAGAGACCTAAAATCCAATTTTTTTTTGAAATGTTGAAAAATAGGAATGATGAAATACTTGATGATGAGTCCCTAGCTAGAATACTTCTAAGTATATGAGTTGAGTGACCTATTGTGTGGTTTCCTTGAAAATGTCGAACCCTAGATGTCCTATAAAAATATCTAACCCTAGAGAGAGAGGCAATTGAAAGTTTTATGCTTGCTATATAGGTGAGGGAGATGTCCCAAGACCCTAAGATGATGTACATGATCTTTGATATCCATGATGAGCCTCATAGTCAGGTTAGTGATTATATAAAAAGGAATCTAGTGGTTACCCTTAATTCTCAAAAGATGGGTAGAAATTTGTGTTACAGGTAGAATTTTGTGGTTAACATGTCTTGTTGGACACATATATGTCTTAGATTGAGTGGCTTGAGATTGTGAAGCTCTTTCTAGATACAAGTGAGAAAGTTACAAAACCTCGATATTGATGATAATGTTGTTCCTCGAATGATGCTTGATACATGAAATACCTCACTTATGTTTAAAAACTGATATATGCTAGATGAGTCACTCACATAAGCTAGACCTAACACGAAATCATACCATACATAAAATATGTAGCTTTGAAATCATAAGCTTGATATGATGATGTTTAGAGATCTTAGCTTGAATAGTCAGGGGTAACATGCCTAATATCATACCCAAATGAAAACAAATCAACTCGATATGTGTTTCTCTTAGGGTGATATTTCTAATAAATAAGATGAACAAATTGCTTATATCAGATCCAAAAACGAGAAATAGTGAACATGATTGGGTAAAGTTGGTAGAACTTTGTGGAAAAAAAAACATGCATGACATCTAGAGTAAAGATGAGATACACACTCGATGATAGTGTTGACCATGAATAGAATCTTTTGGGAATTGATAACACAGATTTTGATGATACCCTTTGGTCTTATATAAAGATATGAACATAAACCCTAATGTATGGATACTAGGCGATGGAAGACCCTAATGCCATGATGATGTCATAATATGGTGGGATAATAAGTAAATGTGTATATCATCGATATGAGTACCACACTTGATGGCAGTAACCTAAGTGTGCATCCCATGTGAATAATTCATTGACAACCATGGAGGGATATCTATACTCGGTAGATTTTGACTTTGACTTTGACTTTTAGATATGATCTCTGATGAATTTCGAGGACGAAATTTCTTGTAAGGAGGGAAGGATGTGACAACCTCAATTTTCTCTCTCTTCTATTGTACTCTTTCTCTCTCATCAAGTGACTTATACTCAATTGAATATGAATTGCATAGTGTGAGTGTGGTTATACTTCCTTTTAGTCACACCAGTGATTAGTTGAGATGTTTGACATTAATTTGCCTTTTTGAACTAAGTCCCACACTTTCATGTCACCATCTTAATATATATGTTGGACCTCATTTCAATAAATTATTTCCAATATAAATCATGTTGTAGAGTTTTCAATAACGAGTCCAATAGCACAAACTTCACCCTATTCAGACATTTGTAGCGCAAGTTGTGCCTTTTAAAAAATGACTAGTTTCTCACTTGAATTAGTTGTTTTAGCTTCAATTTGACCCTTAGTGGGCCCCAAATATACAATCAGGGCCCACCAAATATACAATCAGGGCCCAGTTGCTTGCCCTTCCCCCCTCTTTCGTTTTGGGAAAGATCGCAGGACTGGGAAGAACGCCCGCCACCTTTAGACAAACCGGGAAACAAGGGAAAGCTCTTAATTGCTTGGGATCTTAACCCTAATACTCTTGTTAAGTTTATAAATCCCTTCAATCCCACCCTTTCTCCTTACACTTCCTTTTCCCTTCTGTTCTCCTATCCGCTAGGTCTGGCTGCAGCTGCCGTTTTCTTTTGCTGGGTGCCGCCGACATCTTAGGGCATCGAGCGTTGCTCTCCTCCGGCTTGCCCTCCTTACATTGCATCCATAGGACTCCTGCGAAGGTTGTCGAGCTTTTGGAACCAAGCTGGGCGGCCATACATCCGTTGGCATCACTGTAGCTACTGAAGAAGTAGGGGCTGGCGGCGCTAGATCAGACCTGGCCATTTTCCTTCACATGTCCCTGCAGCGAGGATGGGAGGGATGGATGCCCAAGCTAGAATCTAAGATGCCCCAATCCATCTCCGTTCGCCCCCCCTTCAACTACAGACTGGCGATGCTTGGGAGCCCGGACAACAACCTCTGTTCCGGCTCTGTTTTGTCACAGGAACAGGGGCGCGCCTGAGCGGGTCGGGGAGACGGAGATCCCTCCCATGCGGGCCGACCCCAGCCAATGCTTTTGGGCTGAGCAAGAGAGCCCAGCGGCCTTCCAAGGTGATTTCTTTTGCTCTAATATGGTGTTGGTGTCATGACTTTTTCTAAGACCTCCTTAACAATGCTATGATGGTTAAAAATATACAAAATTATATATCAAACTGATCCTCTCGAAAAGGCCTACAACATGAGCTTATTTCCAGACCCTGGATCTTCTCCTAGTTTCCTTATATTTCTAAAGATGTAACCTTTGACTACTTTGAATATGCTTAACACATGATTATGATTAATGATTGGATCTTGTTGCTCAATTTACCCTGGTCCTTAAATCAGTACTTGTGATATATACTTGAACTAAATGAAGGTCCTACTCTCCCTATTCACTACTACAGAAATAGCATTCAGTGTCGTTTTTCTGGGCGTTGGTTATTAAGGAAAACCGACGCCTTTAATATAAGGCGTCGGTTATTTAGAAGAACCGACGTCTATATTCAAAGACCAGCCAAACACGGGTACCGCTTTGTATACAGCGTCGGTTGTTTATACAAAACCAACGCATTATTTCATCCAATTTTCGAGCAAAAAAAATAATGTCACTTTCGGCGTCGAGTCTGTAGTTAAAACACCGACGCTTATGTGCGATGGAAATTTGCACGAAAAGTGTCCTTTTCCGCGTCGGTCGTCCTTTAATAACCGACGCTGAATGTGGTTCCCGCCAAACATTTTCACGAAAATATCGTCCAAATGGACGTCGGATGTTGCGAACGACCGACGGTAAATATGTTTAGGCGTCGGTTGTTGTAAACAACCGACGCTATTGGGGAACTTTATAACCTTCGATCGCCCGACTCTTCCCCTCATTGCTACCCTATTTCCCTATTGCGGCGATTTCTCCGGCGATTTCTCTGCTGCTGGTACTAGTTTTTCTCCGGCGCTTCTCTCCGGTGCCCCATCTCCGGCGTCCCCTCTCCGGCGCCCCTCTCCGACGCGTTTCTTCTCTGGCACCCCTGCGCCGCCGCCACGCCTGACAACCGGCGCCCCTGCTCCAACTGCCTGCGCCGCCGCACGCCTGACAACCGGCGCCGCCGCAACGCCTGGTGCCCACCTGCCTGCCACGCCTGAGAACCGGCGCCGCCGTACCCCCTTCTCCTTCTCCTCCGCCTGGCCGCTGCCTGCCTGCCGCCGCCTGGCCGCCTGCCTGCCTGCTGCGGCTGACGCTCCTGCTCGTCGGAGTCACTGCCGCTGGTTCTGGAGCTCGTCGGCCGCCACCCACGTACTCAACCAGCTCGACCTCACCCTACTCTTCTTGCCCAGGTACCTGCAGACCTACCCAGGCGCGAAATTGGTTCTTTATGTGCTGACCTAATCTGTTGCCTAATCTGCTTGCACGAAATTGGCTCCCTACTCTGCTTGCTTAATGTGCCTAATCTGCTTTAAGTGGTCCTAATATCATAACATGATAGTTTTATTATATGATTTGTGGCACTTTAGGGTGTATATACATGCAAATTATATAAGTGATAGATGTTGGATGTTTGTAAAGATTTCTTGAAGATTGAATAAGTGATAGATGCTGGATGTTTATTTATTTCATCTATCCATGTTGCCTATAGTTTATAACATTGCATTGTGAATTATTGCATGTTTGAAACTATGAAATTCTTGATTTATTAGATGATATTCAAGAAAACCCTAGTTTGATGAGCATGTTGTTAATCATGTTAATTATGATTCTTCTATATATTCTGATGTCATTATATAATTATGTGATCCCAACATATTAAATTGAATTAGAATGATTTCATGAATTATAGGGTTTATATAAGAATGACAACACATGTATTTGTTGGCCTAGAAACCCGTCCAAGATTTACTCAGTAGGAGTAAATCTTGGATAGTCCCCAGTTTGGGACTGTTCTTGAACACCTAATCTCACTTAGGATGTAAGTGTATAATGTGTATTGGGTTTTCGAGAAAATTTCGGTAGCATTTCCCCGTTTGTTCTCTAAGTACATATGTACTTAGAGAACAACGGGGAAATGCTGCCGAAATTTTCTTGAAAACCAAATACACATTATACACTTACATCCTAAGTGAGATTAGGTGTTCAAGGATGGGATAGGTGGTACACATTTATTATATATAAGATTGACATCAAATGTGTTTGTTGGCCTAGAAACCCGTCCAAGATTGACTAATATATACTTGTTTCCTAATATATACTTGTTTAAAAGGTTAACTGATGTTATACAACTTTTTCTGAAAATATATAACATCGTTATATGTACTTACACTTTGTTAATACTAATATTGTGCAGTCTCTGTCTTCCCATAACAATGACTATGAATTGGGCCTCTATGTCAATGTTAACGTTCCCTATTGAAGAACAATTGGACATCATCCTAGATGATCGTTCCTTAAACCAATTGGTCATACCCAAACATTGGCGTTTTCTAAAAGGAAGACACTACATGCCTGGTAAAGTGACCCTAACTTTTGGAAATTATTGACATGTAATCGAGGTTGAGTATGATTTGGCGGGAAATCTTGTATCAAAATCCGGTTGGCGTGATTGGATTGGAGAGCTGCATGTGGTCCGTTGGAATAGGCTTTTTCTCCGTCCAGTTGGCGATAATTCCATCAAAGTTTGGATAACCAACAACAACTGCGAGACCCCCGATCATCTTCTGCGGTATGAGCGCACGGCGTCGCATATCAGCTCAGACAAATCTGAATCTGAGGCCCCTATCAGTTCAGATTCGTCTAAATACAGTGAGGAGCTTCGTGACACAGCTTCATCATCAAAAAGAAGTTACTGATGCATGCGGGACCATGTTGGTGTAGTATTTAGTTGTCTATCTATCTAGACTTGTCTGTAGTAATAGTTTTTTTAATTATGCGCATGTTTAGGGGTACACCAACCCCTTTGTTTAGTTATTGTTATAACTAAAGTGTGTGTTCCCATGAATGGAACTGTAAGTTGCTACATGAATGCTTATAACTGAAGTGTGTGTTCCCATGAATGTTCCCATTTACATGATTACACTACTATTTTCTCATATTGTCTTGCCTCAAAAAAAAATTCTTTTATTGTTTAGTCTATTTTAATACGACATACTTGCTTATATCTTTCTTAATGATGAACTGTAATACGACATACTTGCTTATATACTTGTTTCCTAATATATACTTGCTTTCCTAATATATACTTGCTTTCTCTGATCATAGAATGGATAGATCATGGATGTCCATTCGTAATCGTTGCACCCCAGAGTTTATATCTGGTCTTGATCAGTTTATTAGATTTGCCGAGGAACATAGGAAAAAACCTACAGATAGGTTCTACTGTCCATGTAGGCATTGCGGTAACAACTTGAAACTCAACACTGGTGAGGAAATCAAAAGTCATGTCATGTGCAACGGGATTGTACAAGGCTATACAGAATGGCACTGGCATGGAGAGATTTCAAAATCGAATCCAGTAGATGTCAATAGCAGTGCTTGGGTGGAAGAAGAAATTGCCTCCGATGACGTAAATGTGAACGAACCAGTTCGAGCAGACATTGTTGATGCGATGCTGGATAGTTGTAGGGTAGAGCACACCGATCCACCTCCTATCTTTACAAACATTGTGCATGATGCTGAGATACCGTTATACACAGGCTGTGCTAAGTTTACGAAGCTTAGCGCTGTGCTGAGATTGTATAAGTTGAAAGCTAACAATAGATGGAGCGACAAAAGCTTCACTGAATTGTTGACTTTGTTGAAAGAAATTCTTCCTGAAGGAAACGAGCTGCCAATCTCAACATACCAGGTAAAGAAAATGTTGTGCCCAATGGGAATGGAGGCCAAAAAGATACACGCATGCCCGAATGATTGTGTATTATTTCAAAAGGACTATGTAGATTTGAAAGATTGTCCAAAATGTGGTGCGTCACGATATAAATTGACGACTTCGGGGGAGTCCAAAACTGGTTCTCCTGCCAAGGTGTTGTGGTATCTACCTATAACATCACGGTTTCAACGCTTGTTTGCAAATCCGAAAGATGCGAAGAATTTGAGGTGGCATGCAGATGTTAAGAAAAATAATGATGGGATCCTACGACATGCGTCTGATTCCCCACAGTGGAAGAAGATTGATGTATTGTTCCCTGAATTTGGTGAAGAAGTCAGGAATCTAAGACTTGGGCTTTGTACAGACGGGATGAATCCGTACGGGACATTGAGCAGCCAACATAGCACTTGGCCAGTCATGCTTGTTATATACAATCTTCCTCCCTGGCTGTGTATGAAAAATAAGTACGTTATGTTGTCATTGTTGATATCGGGCCCTAAACAACCCGGAAATGATATCGATGTTTATCTTGAACCTTTGATTGATGACTTAAGGAAACTTTGGGCTGAAGGTGTGATGACCTATGATGCTTCTGCAAGAGAGACATTTCGTTTGCATGCTATGTTGTTTTGCACTATTAATGACTTTCCGGCATATGGGAATTTGTCTGGATATAGTGTCAAAGGAGCTAAAGCGTGTCCTATATGTGAAGAAAACACTGATTCAATAAGACTAAAATATGGCGGCAAGACTGTATATCTTGGTCATCGAAGGTTTCTTTCAAAATTCCATCCGTATCGTAGGAAGCGCAAAGCATTCAATGGATGGAATGATGAACGGAGTGCACCTAAACCTATACCAGGGGATGTTGTTTATGAAAGAGTAAAAGACATTGTCAATGAATTTGGTAAGAAATCACAATGTAGTATGGCCACACGGAGTGACAATTCTTCATTAAAAAAGAATTCAATATTTTGGGATCTTCCTTATTGGAGTTCTTTGTCAGTCAG
The DNA here is from genome assembly GCA_963693085.1 of Alisma plantago-aquatica. Classification (NCBI taxonomy): domain Eukaryota; kingdom Viridiplantae; phylum Streptophyta; class Magnoliopsida; order Alismatales; family Alismataceae; genus Alisma; species Alisma plantago-aquatica. The sequence goes on from OY856414.1 coordinate 478,078,483, forward strand.
GCATTGTATCGATGTAATGCACGTTGAGAAAAATGTCTGTGATAGCATCATTGGTACTCTATTAAATATACCAGGTAAGACTAAAGATGGGATAAAATCCAGACTGGACCTCCGTGAAATGGGAATAAGGTCAGAATTAACAAAATTACGTGAAATGGGTAATAAAAGAACATACTTACCTCCCGCTTGTTACACGTTGTCTAGAAAGGAGAAGAAAACTTTTTGTGAATGCTTGGTAAATGTTAAGGTGCCACATGGTTACTCATCCAACATCCGTAGATTGGTATCAATGAAAGATCTGAAGTTGATAGGTCTTAAATCTCATGATTGTCACACTCTAATGCAACAAATATTGCCCGTGGCAATTCGATCTATATTGCCGAAGCATGTAAGGTTTGCAATTACCAGACTTTGTTTCTTTTTCAACAGTCTATGCAGCAAAGTTATTGACCCTGATACTCTCGATAATTTGCAAAGAGAAGTGGTTGTTACCCTATGTCAGCTTGAGATGTATTTCCCTCCTTCGTTCTTTGATATCATGGTACATCTTGTTGTCCACTTGACTAGGGAAGTGAAAATCTTGGGACCGGTTTTCTTGCATTGGATGTATCCCTTTGAACGATACATGAGCGTTTTTAAAGGTGATGTTCGAAACCGTTATCGTCCTGAAGGGAGTATTATTGAAGGTTATGTGGCGAGAGAGGTTATGGATTTCTGCAATGACTTTCTCAGTGGTAATGACACTCCTGATAATGACACGAATATTGAGGAGGGCAAAGGAATTTTGGGATCACGGGTGAAAGTAATCAGCCGTGAGCAGTTGGAACAAGCTCACTTGTATATTTTACATAATATGGACGAAGTGAGTGTTTATATCGAGGAACATACCAATTTCATAAAGAGACAACATCCTCGAGCAAGTTCAATGTGGCTTGCTAGAGAGCATAATAAGACTTTTACTAAGTGGTTTGAAGATAAAGTCTTACATCAACTATCTCAAACACCAAATGATATTACAGAAACTATCAAATGTCTCGCCTTTAAACCAAAACCGAATGTTATGTCTTATGAAGGGTTTGACATTAATGGATTCACATATTACACAAAGCGCCAAGATGATAAGAGTGTCGTCCAAAATAGTGGGGTCACTCTTCAAGCGTCAACTATGTACTTTGCAAGTGCAAAGGATAAGAGTCCACGTGAAGCTAAAATGTCATATTACGGTGTCATTGAAGACATTTGGGAGTTTGACTACATAGATTTCAATATTCCGCTCTTTAAATGTAATTGGGTTGATAACACCAAAGGAGTTATAGTGGATGAATTGGGTTTCACTTTGGTGAACTTTGAAATGATTGGCGAGAAGGCTGAACCATTCATATTGGCATCACAGGCAAAACAAATATTCTATATCGATGATCCTGCAAATGATAAATGGTCGGTTGTTCTTCATGGTAAAAGACAGTTCATTGAAGATCCTATAGATGAAGAAGAGTACTATGATAAGTATGATGACTCCAGTCCATTCTCAGTTGGGTTGCCAACTCCACAAAATATTGAAGCTAATGATGACTTATATGTGCGCGGAGATCACAATGAAGGGTTGTTAATTGATAAAAGATCACAATTTTAGAGACATGTATGTTTATACAAATGGTAAATGTTTTCCTTTTTCTAGTTTATACAAATGCTAAATGTTTTCCTTTTTCTAGTTAATACAAATGCTAAATGTTTGCCTTTTTAATGACATTTTCAGATGCGCGGAGGCGGCTGCAAAAATGGTAAAATACAAACGTTTAGAGTAATGTTTGCTTTTTTAATACAAATGCTAATTTAGTGTGTTTATTTTTGTCAAATTTTAGGTTGATGATGCACATGTACCCACTGAAGCACTGGAGCAACTTGATGTGCGGAGAGGGACATTCCAACTCAAGATATCGTCTACCGTTTCCTCCTCCTCCGCAGTAATATCCTCATCTCTAAACGTTTCTCGTAGGATTCTGAACCCCTTCCTTCCCTCTACTGCATCGAAGCCATGCTGCAGTTGAACCCTTTCGCCGAGCCCTACCCGGCCAAGTAGGCGTCGCCTGAAGCACCACTGTCGTCGTCGTCTCCACCTCCATCGCAACTTGCTGTGCTAGTCCTGGCAGTTTATCACCCCACATGCCTTCCTCCCCAGTTCCTGCCGCTAGACGACCACACAATGGATCCAAGAGGATATGCAGGAGTTCGCCAAAGACTATAAGCTGAGTATACTCATCCTATAGTCTGTGGCGAACGCCTACATATCCTCTTGGATTCCATTGTGTGGTCGTCTAGCGGCAGGAACTGGTGAGGAAAGCATGTGGGGTGATAAACTGCCAGGACTAGCACAACAAGTTGCGATGGAGGTGGAGACGACGACGACGGTGGTACTTCAGGCGACGTCTGTTTGGCCGGGTAGGGCTCGGTGAAAGGGTTCAACTGTGGCATGGCTTCGATGTAGTAGAGGGAAGGAGGGGTTCAGAATCCTACGAGAAACGTTCAGAGATAAGGATATTGCTGCGGAGGAGGCAACGGAAGATGATATCTCGAGTTGGAATGTCCCTCTCCGCACAGGAGTCTGTGAGGGAGATACTGGAGGAGAGTTCTATACCATACACAGGAGAAGAAAGACATCGATACCATACATGAGGTATTATATATAGTCTCATTAGTTAGTATAAAATATATCAATCTTATTTTTATATTATTACTTATATACATCATTCTCTTTGCAGGTGTTTAAAACTGACCACACTATAGGCAAACACTTAAAAAATGTACATGCTCCATATACGAGGGAAGCATTAGATGAAGTAAGAGAAGAATGGGCAATAGTTGTACAAACAGTGGCAACTGTAAGATATAATTGGGATGTTGATAGTGATGATGAATGATACTTTGTAAATGAATGTTTCTGAATGTTAAAACATGTATTTGAATGATTCTATATGTGTGAACGTGACAATTGAATTGATGTCTGAATGTATCTACTTGTGTGAATCTTTTTATGTTAATTTTGCAGGTTTGTGGCCTGTTTGTAGGCTGATATCAATGGATGTCGTAAACCTGCAGTTCAGAAAACTGAACTGCAGGTTCTCATCCTGCTGACCAGCCACAGCAGGCCTGCAAATAGATTTATAAAAAAAAAATAGATATAGGCGTCAGTTATTTACCAATAACCGTCAGCACAGACTTACAGCGTCGGTTTTTTGTTGAACACCGACGCCAAAAGTGTTCGCGCTACAGGAAATGGGAGTCATCTAGGACACTTTTCTGCGTCGGTGTTTTAGTATATAACCGACGCAGAAAGCGTCCTAGATGACGCCGTTTTCTGTGGCGCGAACCCTTTTGGCGTCGGTGTTTTATAATAAACCGACGCCTTTATGTTAAATAGGCGTCGGGTTTTTAACCGACGCTGAAGTGTCCAACCTTTTAGCGGCGCCCACATAGGCGTCGTTCCAAAACCGACGCCAAAGGGGGTTAAACAACCAACACTAAAAGGCACTTCTGTAGTAGTGATTGTTCATCATGACCCTTTTTGTACATATATGCTTAGTTTGGACTTTAATGATGAACATTACCCCAAATTGCTAATCTTGTTGCTAATGGACAACCACCTAATCTTGCTATATGTTTCTTATGACCAAGTGTTTCTGATCTAAAACCATCCCTTATGCTTGGCCCTTCTTCCTTGATGATACTTGATCTTGGTTGCTCTATTGTGAGTCGTTTGACCCTAGAATGCATGTAAATGCCTTAAAGCTTATTATGATTATAGAAAGTGCATGGAACATCATAATGGCATGAAACTTGAACCACACCCACATGATGGACTCTAAATCAGTATAAGGTCATCAAATGTACTAATAAGCAACTGGTAACCCATCTTGGCCAAAACCCTAAAATGCATCTAATTAGGGTTAATGATGAGAATCTAATGCATATATGAAATCTTGTTGTTAATCAGGTTTGGCATGTGGCTAGATGATGAAGGATAAGTTAGGTTATGAATCCCAAAATCAGGTATGGGCCTTATCTAGTTATATGACTATCGCTTTCTTGCTTGAAAAGACATATATTGTATGCTTGTTCGTCTATTTGCTCAAATATTGCCATGTAGTATTGCTATGTCTTACTCGATGTTTGCCTCGTTAGTTTTATAACTTGAACACATATATAGATAGAACTCCATTATAATATTGTTGATAAAGGGTTAACTCTTGTCTACATCCATGAGGTCCCTCTCGTATAAAAGGGTTAGCTAAGCTTGAGCACCCTTACGGACCCTTCCGACAGGAAGATGGTCAAAGGCCTTAAACATGCTTGATATTGTTGGTATAATGGAGTGAAATGACATAAAATATGGTTTCACATTTGTTAAACAATTAACATGTTTATTCTTGTCCGTTTAGTCTTGAAACCTTTTCAAATTATGCAAAGCTTATACATATATGTATTTTTCTACCCCATACTCAACACCTCATGTGTTGACCCATTTCTTGTATTTTGTTTTTAGGTTCAGAGGTGGCTAGAAGGTTGATGGGCTCGGTGTACTTGTTGTAAGATCTAGATTTAGTATACATGAGAAAACTTGTACAAAGTGACTCTTGAACATGTAATTCAAATTGTGTAATATAATGATGTTTCTTAATATATCTTGTTGATTGTTGAGATTATGTTGGTGCCCTTATCTTGTTATCTGTTCATGTGTGCTAAGCTTTACGCTTCCGCATGTCACCTTTGATATTTATTTGGTTCATGGTATTGGGATTCTGGTTTTGTGACAGCATGCCTCACAGATCCATTAATGGATGGAGACCTCTAGTCGATGCTTTTGTCATGAAGTTCTATCCAATCGAGAAAACCATCAAAAATGCACAAGATTATTGGATTCTTACAAGATCCTAGAGAGGATCTTCATGAAGCATGGGAAAGATTCCAAGAATATCATAGGGATTGTCCTCATCACAATTACGACAAGGGTTTTCTTGTGACAACATTTTACAATGGACTGACATCAGCCAAACGGACTTCACTGAATGCCACAGCTGGAAGTGATTCTCTTGGCAAGAAGCTGAAAAAGATCATGATGATTATTGATAACATGGTTGCAGTGCAAGTGGGCATGAACTATGAGAAAAGTGATAAGGGATCAACAAAGAAAGATAACTCTGAAGGATCCTCTACCAAGGCAAAGGCTCTAGAGAATATAACATCACAAATCTAAAAGATTGCTCTGGATGTTAAACAATTGAAGGATACTGGAGGAAGGAGCAAGGTCCAGACTGAGAAAGTTATGAAATGTGTCAATTGTGGTGAAAAAGGACATATAATAGATAACTACATCTACACTCAACCAAAAAATGATGGTGAAAGTGAAGATGAGGAAGAAACTGAGAACATCTTCTATGTAAATTAAAAAAAACCAGACTACCCTGGTTTTAATTATGGAAATAAAGATGCTACTGAGAATCCTCACCAACTAGATAGTTCATCTAAGCCACCTCCAGGATTTGGAAAAGGAGGTGGACAAACTCAGTATACCAAAACTACAACTTACCAACAAAATAGAAACAATTATCAAGGCCTAGGACAAGGTCAAGGCCAATATAAGAACAAGAACACAAACTGGCAGAACCTAGATCAAGGCCAAACTAAGAGTAGCAACCAAACAGACATGATGGCTCAACTAGTTGATTTTTCTAAGAGACAAGTCTCTGTGAATGATCAACTCACTCAAAGTGCCATCAATAACTCAAGTGTCTTAACCACAATGCAAACCAAAATGGTCAACATGTAGGCACATCAAAAATAGATTAAACAAAAACTCACACAACTTTCTAAAATCATAAAGAATCTCAAGGAAAGATCCCCTCTAACACAGAGACTGTGAAGATGGCTACTCTTCACTCAAGAAAAGTAGTGGAAAGGCAACAAGAAGATTCTCATCAAGAAGGAGAAACTACCACCAAGCCACAACGTGGACCCACAATAGTAGGGGAGGAATCCGAGAAGGAAGAGTCCACAAAGAAGGATAAGAGTAAAGGAAAAGACTAGGAGAAGAAAAGTGCAAAGACTAAGAAACATATCCTGTTGAAGAAGTCTTCACATAGAGATTTTCCTACTCCCTAAGAGTACCTTTCCCTTACAAACTAATTAAAGTGCATCTTAAGAAAATATACGAGAAGTTCATGAAGACTGTGAAAAAGTTGCACCTAGACATCCCATTCCTTGACGCTATTGAGGAAATGCTGACATATGCAAAGTTATTCAAGGATCTTATCATGAAAAGTAGAAAAGGAGATCATATGGAGACGGTGCAACTAACCAAGATGTCAAGTGCCTTTGTCCAGGATGAATTTCCTACAAAGAAGAAAGACCCAAGGGCATTTAACACCCCTTTTTGTATTGGGGACAATGTAGAAAGGAAGGGGCTAGCCGATCTGGAAGCAAGCATTATCCTCATGCCGCTAACATTGGATCAAAGGCTCAGACTAACGGACATGGCAAAGATTGGAAGAGGATCAAGTTGGCTGATCACACTTTTATAAAGCCAGTGCTAAAAATGGAAGATGTTTCGATTCAAGTAGGAAGATTCTTTATACCCTGTGACATAGTGGTGATTGACACCATTAAGGACTCGACATGTCCAATGATCTTTGGAAGATCCTTCCTTGCCATAGGTAGGGCCCTGATCGACGCGGCAGAAGGAATTATTACTCTTCGTCTAAAAAATGACCACATCAATTTTCATGTCCAAGATGCTATGAGAGGACCTTCTCTATTGGAGTCATTCCACTTCATGGATAGCTATAACCAGTACTGTTAAGAAGTGCTAGAAGATAATGCCATTGTAAACCAACTCATGCAAGCTTTGAATAATCCAAATCCCAATTTCAATAATCCCAAAGTAGTGGAGATTTTGGACTGTCTAAACCAACCAGAGGATAATCTTAGTGATGAAGAAGATGAAACCATAAAAATAGTAAAGTATGCTTCACTGGAACCTAATGCCAAAGAAAAAGCTGCACCAATACCAAAGCCTGAATTAAAGCAATTACCTGAAGGCTTGAAATATGAGTTTCTGGATGATGACGAAAAGAGTCCCATTATTATAAACTCCACTCTAATAGAGGATCAAGAGGATAAGCTAATAAACAAATTCAAGCAACACATGAGAGCAATAGGATATTCAATAGAGGATATCAAGGGTCTGAGCCCAGCCCTCTGCATGCATCACATAAATATGGAAGACATTGCAAAGCTTTTAGCTCAACCATTGATGAAGCTAAATCAGATGCTCAAAGAGGCTGTTAAGAAGGAGGTAATCAAGTTGAGAGATTCTAGAATCATATATCCTATTAGCGATAGCAATTGGGTCAGTCCAATTCATGTTGTACCCAAGAAAGGGGGATGACTATTATAAAAGGGGAAAATGGTGATGAAGTAGCAACACAAACTGTGACATGTTGGTGTATGTGCCTAGATTACTAGAAATTGAATGCAACTACATGGAAAGACCATTTCCCTTTGCCCTTTATTGACCAGGTGTTAGAAAGGCTAGCACATCATTCATATTTTTGTTTCCTAGATGGTTATTCATGATTTTATTAAGTGTCGATCCACCCGGATGATCAGGACAAGACCACATTCACCTACATTTATGACATCTATGCCTTTTGGAGAATGCCATTTGGATTATGCAATGCACCTGCCACCTTCTAAATATGTATGATTCCCATGTTCTTAGACTTCCTAGAAGATATAATGGAAGTCTTTATGGATTATTTCTCAGTATATGGCACATATTTTGATAAGTGCCTCACAATTCTATCTCTAGTATTAAGAGAAACACTTAGTCTTGAATTGGGAGAAGTGCCATTTCATTGTACAAAATGGTATTGTGCTGGGACATAAAATCTCTAAGAAAGGAATAGAGGTTGATCTTAGTAAGACTGAAGCTATATCAAAACTCCCTCCACCAAAAATAGTAATGGGGGTAAGGAGTTTTCTTAGTCATGCTGGGTATTATAGGAGGCTTATTAAAGACTTCTCAAAAACCATCAAGCCTTTATCGAACCTTCTGGTGAAAGATGTAGAGTTTGATTTCACAGATAACTGCCTCGATGCCTTCAATACTTAGAAAAACAGTCTGACGACAACCCCTAACCTACATGCTCCAGACTGAGAGTTCCCTTTTGAAATTATGTGCGACTAGTGATTATGCCATTGTAGATGTTCCTAGATAAAGAAAGCATAAGAAACATCACACAATCTATTATGCTAGTCGAACTCTTGACAAAGCCCAAGTCAATTATACCACCACGAAAAATGAGATGTTGGCGATAGTATTTGCTTTTGACAAATTCAGATCTTACTTGATAGGATTAAAAGTGAAGGTATATACATACCATGGAGCAATAAAGTACCTAATGCAAAAGAAGGATACCAAGCCCATATCGTTAAGATGGGCTTTACTGCTTCAAGAATTTAATCTCAAGATCATTCACAAGAAGGGAATAGAGAACGTTGCAGACCACCTTTCAAGGATTGTGATTACGGAGGAAGATCCGTTACCTGTTAACAACAATTATGTTGATGAAGCCCTGATGATGGCATGGTCCGTTGAGTCAAACTTACCATGATTTGTTGATATCTGCAACTATCTGGCATGCCAACAACTACCACCCAACTTTACCTATAATCAAAAGAAAAAGTTATTTTCAGATATGAAGAATTACTATCGGGATGACCCACTCTTATTTAAGAGGTGTGCTGACAACATGTACTGAAGGTGTATACCAGAGGAAGAAGTACGTCAAATCTTATAGGAATGTCATTCTTCATATTATGGAGGGCACCTAGGAGGAGAGAGGACAACAATAAAAGTCCTACAGTCTAGATTCTACTAGCCTACCTTATTCAAGGATGACCAATCTTTTGTCAAAGCATGCAATGAATGCCAAAGGACATGAAATATTTCAAGAAGGAACGCGATTATAATGCCAGACTGAATTGAAGTAGATATTTTTGATGTATGGGGGATTGACTACATGGGACCATTCCCATCCTCAAGAGGAAATCAATATATCCTGGTTGTTGTGTACTATGTTTCAAAATGGGTAGAGGTTATTGCTACCCAAACCTGTGACTCAAAGGCAGTGATTAAACTTTTTGAGAAAACCATCTTTCCGAAATTTAGGATTCCACACACCATCATAAGTGATGGGGGATCCTACTTTGGAGAGAGACAGTTTGAATCTCTATTGAAAAAATATGGAGTAAAGAACAAGGTGGCAACACCTTATCACCAACATACGTCTGGACAAGTGGAGGTATCAAATAAACAAATAAAGAAAATACTAGAGAAAATAGTTGGCAGAAAAAGGAAATATGGGTCTATGAAACTTGATGACGCACTATGGGCCTACCATACTACATACAAAACACCAATAGGTACCACCCCCTATTGGCTTATCTATGAGAAATGTTGCCACGTTCTAGTGGATTAGAATGTAAGGCCCTTTGGGTTATTTCCTAATAATGGATCTCGATAGGGTAGGCAAGAAAAGATTTCTACAATTACAAGAGCTGGAGGAACTCAGGTTACATGCTTACGAAAATGCCCACATTTACAAGTAGAGAACCAAGGTGTGGCACGATGCTCACTTGAAAAGCAAGGATGTGTCTAAAGGTGACAATGTTCTCCTACTAAATTCTAGTATCAGGTTGTTTCCAAGAAAACTTAGGTCCAGATAGTCTGGCCCATTCTCTGTTGTGAAGATCTATCCATCTAGAATGATGGAAATTGCCAATGAAAAGACTGGTACCTTCAAGGTGAATGGACACTGAGTAAAAAGGTATTATGAAGGTGAGGCCTTTGTGAGGAGGCCAGAACTCAACTAGGAAGAGCCCAAACCTACTCCACCTGAAGAACCATTTAAATCCAGACATGAGAATCAAGCTAAAGAGTATAAATTAGCACTTCTTGGGAGGCAACCCAAGGATTTCTTGCTTCCTTTAAATTTTGCAATCTTTCCCTTTCATTGATCAAATCTATACTATATATATATATATATATATATCCTAGTCTTAATACCAACTGCTCTGTCCCAAGTAGTAAAGGTTGGAAATTTGTGCTTTGCAGTTACATATTTAATTAGAATGCACTAGGAATAGAATCTTATTCCTTATAGTTTAATCATTTTAGTTTTAGAATCACCCTTGTAGGGACCACCACATGACATAGATATAGCAAGCACTACTAATCTCTGGTCCTAACCAACCATGGTACATGAGGGTTGCAACCGCTACAACGTAGTGACCACTACCACTCTTATCCCATTTTGACTACTACATTTTCTTTTAGAATGTAGCGACCACAACACCTCTCTAGTCGTAGCATTCACTATGTCGCTTCTTTAACTCGGTATAAAAGGGCAAACCTAGAATAGTAAACCCTCTTCTCTCACTCTCTGACTCTGGCAATTCTCTGGCGACCTAAAGAATGACCGAGACTCTAGCAGACTTTGGTGGACCTCTAAGAATGAAGCACACCGGCGGCAACCTAAGGTGCCATGGAAATAGATGAACTACTTTTGATAAACTACTTCCAAAGATCTCTCTCTCCCCCACTCTCGACTTCTGGCAAGTATGACTATAATCTTCTGACTGCTTCATTTTCACTTTCCTATCCCCCTCCGACGATCCTGGCATGCCATGAATCGCCTCTTTCTGACTCACTGATCAACCCTCTGTGACCAGAACCAACCTTCCATTTCATCCTTTGAACCTATTTTGATCGTGATATGATGCTCTACCAATTCATCTTCTCATTCAGAATATACAATCATCTCGCCTGTCTCTTCCTCCCGAATATACGATCTCTTTTTTATCACAATATTTGTTGATGCTTCAATCACAACACTTGTTGAGGCATTGTGGTCTCTACATAACCATACCTTAATAAAGGTACTAGATTTGTAGTGACTGCTACACCTGACACCTATTGCAATTACTACATCCGATCCCCATTTCAACCGCTATGGCCTTCTATGCATACCACCTCTACACCTATAGTGACCGCTGCAACAACCCAACACTCTTTTTGTCTGGTTCGACCAATACTCCTGACATGGATCCGTGTTGACCGCTAGACTCGTAGTGGTGGATACCTGGCGATGTTCTGTCGCGACCATGATCCTATTTTGACCACTGCAATTGATGTCCGCTTAGCGATTGCTACACCATAACCTTCTGTTTAGACCGCTACACCTTATTCATCTATGTTCATAGCTAGATTCTATTTATATTCAACAAGTCAATACAATATTTATTGAATATGCAATTAAATGCGTGACGATTACACTGCTCAAGTTGTAGGATGTCATCCTCAAGCTCCAACCTTTTGAACAAACAAGAAACATCCCTACAAGGGGTACAACAAGCAGTAGAGGCAATATACAAGGAGCTACATGATGATCCAAACATGTCAGAACAGAAGAGGATCTGATTGCTACTAATCGAGGAGAAGTAAGAGATCATCCTCAGAAAAGAGTCACAAGGGGATACAGAAGCATCTTAAGACACATAAGAAACAAACAAATCTGAATATGTACCATCAAAAGAGGAACCTAAAGCAAAGAAGAAACCAAAAGGTGGCAACACTAGATGTCAAAGAAACCAAGAAGAGGAAGGTAGCAGTAAAGGATGAGTCAAGGGATCTAAGGAAAAAAGTAGACTCAATATCTAGCTCAAAAGATAGCTATGATACAATAGGGAAGAAAACAACAACAACACCCATAGAGAAACCAACAATATTTATACCTAGAGATAAGCTTCACCAGTCAAACTATGACATGACCAAGAGAACCAAAATCTTCAAGTCTATGAGGTACATGGACATCCCAGATTCCAAAGATTGGGGATCTATGATAGAGTGATGGGGTTCCTAGGAGGAGAAAATCTATGCACCCTATGCACGACTAATGTTTGCTCACTGACTTAGTTGACTGCAAAGTTTATGTTCTCACTCGAGAAGGTACCGCTCAACGACAATGAAATAAAGGAGGTTGGAGGAGAGTTTAAACTCCAAGTGTTGATGGGGAGTAGAGATTCTAGGTCATTGAGGTTATTTTGAATACAATATTTGCAAAATTTGAAGAAGAAGATAAATCTTGCACAACAACTCCCGATGAAAAGGAAACTGTAGGGTACAACAACCACAAGATGTGGGAACAACTGACGGGAGAAACTAAACACTACCTTGGGAAATACAAAGCAACTCTTATCACCTCATGCTTCATAAAGGTAATTCAAAAGATCATCACAAACTCAGTCTTCATGTGATTCAAGACCGGTGGTGTATCCAAGTAAGATTTATTCCAAATCTGATCAATGCTAAAGAAAAGACCAGTCAACATTAGACGACTGATCATCGATAAACTGTTAGTGGCAGTAGGACAAGAAGCTAAGAAGAACATGGATTTCTGCATGGGGGGCCAAATAAAATGATTACGTCCCACTTCTTGGAACTGGAACAATTAAGAATCTACCAGCCTACCGAGGGATACATGAAAATGGATACCAAATCCTCAGTAACAACATGTATACTAGCATAGAAAGGGGATAAGTTCTTCTACAAACAAACCCATTCCAAACTACTACTTCCTCTCCTGAAAACGGTGTATTACAATGCCAATAAATTGCAACCCAACACATATGAAGTTGATAAAATGTACTCCAATACTATTTGGTAAACAACAGATCCCTAATCACCTGCTGGAATCCAACAAAAAGAAGAACAAGTGCCAGAGATAATGCAAGCATTCCCTGAGAAAAGTAAGAAGCTGGAAACAAGGTCCCACAAGGCCATTTCAGAGGCAATGGCACAGGCACCCCAGATCTCCCAAGCTAAACAAATCAAGGAGGAAGCTTTAAAACAAACATCTGTAGCAGATCAAAGCATCCAACACGATAATGAAGGATTAGAAGCTGGCCTACAATCTCCCCCAGTCATCTAGATACTACTAGAAGCACAAGTTGAAGAATCCAGTGAACCATTGAGTACCCCTGCCGCCTCCAAAAAATAAACGACGACTGAAGAAGAACCTATGGGGCATTCAGAAGAAACTAGGCAACCAACCCCACTACCAACAACAACTGACATAGTGCTAGAAATGCCAGTTCAAGGGATGGAAGACCCACCTACACCTTTAGGGGCCTATCAGGAAATAGGAGAAACAAGGAAGGCGTACGAGAAGAACACATACAACCATCACAATAGGAAAAACAACTGAGTCCTTGACCAAAAATAGCAACAAGAACCCAACCACATCTGTGAACCTCTAACATGACAACAGCTGCAACAACAACACCTAAAAATGAAAAAATGTATCCACCAACCTTCTGTGAAGAATTGGGCCATCAATTTGATGCCATTTGGGCAAACATCAATAATTCTCCTAGATCCAACATGCTTATTACTTCTATCCTGTATGCACTAATGATGTAGGTACAAAGCATCGATGAAGTACTGCGTCCCTTCCTTAATTTATGTAGGACATCATCAACATCCAAGCAACTATGATGAATACAATGCAAGCACTGGTGGTAGAAATGTCAGAACTCAAAAGGGAGCAAGAGGCACTGAGAAAAGACATGGAGGACATGCACCAACATAACGAGAAAGCTCTCAAGGCTGTAGAAGAAGAATACAAGAAGCTCGAAGAAGAACAGAAAGAGACAGAGGATGAACTATAGGGAAATATGGTACAGAGCAAGCATCAAAATTTAGAGTTTTATGTACCATATTCCCCATAATCAATAGATTGCGTCAATAACTATAATGCAGGAAGGATGGTTTATGGATATACCTGGTCCTGGAGCAAGTCCAATGACAATCCTCATCATTGTAAATGTGCAACTATGAATCCTAGTTGCATTGGGACACGTCTGACTGCTGCGCCTTCTGGTCTGCACCATAGCATGCATCCACAAACATCATCTTCTTCAGCAGCTCCTCTTGTCATAGACTGCTGGTTGACGTTGTCCTCCAAGTGGAAAACAACGACTTCCCACCTCTATGTTAGTCTGGCAAACAATACCTTCCCACCTCTATGGTAGTCCACACAGACTGCTTAGAACTCATGTTGTCATGTTGGACCAAATAGGAAGGAGTTGTCCCTCCTGTTGGTGTTTTGGTGTACTAGTCACCGACTTGCTCTCCCACAATGACAACTCTAAATTGTTCTCTCCCGTGGCTATCCCTCCCTAGTCGAGTAGGACTTGCCTGGGCTCTCATGATTACCACAACCAGACAGGACAACAATTGTCAAAGTAACTGATTCTCGATTGTTTGTGTTGTACTCTGGGAACCCCCCCAGTACCCCTCTATTTATAGTAGAGGCCAGGGCCAAGGTTCCCAGTTGCTATCCAATGCAGGATTAATATGTGGGAGTGGAAAGGACAAGAAGAAATCAAAATTTCACAACAATTCTAGAAATTGCACAACCTATGATAGACGAAACGGCCATTTGGCAAAGCCAGACGGTCGTTTTGCATACAAGATAGTTGTCTCACACAGTGAGATAGCCATTTCATAGTTTCTAGTTGTGCAAAAATTTGGCAAATCAATTCTCATCAATGTTAGACATTGATTTCCTTGTGCAACAAGTATTGCTCAAGTGAAACAAATAGGGAAACATATAGAACTTTTCCTGACTAAACTAGGCCATCTTGCCCATGTGAGACGACCGTCTCGATTCACCCAGATGGTCATCTGGTGACCCAATTCGAGCCTGTTTGGCTGGGTCCATTCGTTCCATTGCCAATTTCAACTCACAATGAGACCTAACACCCAGACACCCGTATCAACTCTTTAGACGGCCGTTTGACACTTCTAGACAGCAATCTCAACACTTGAGATGGGTGTTTGATAGTGCTGTCAGCCTGCTTATTGTCTGCATCAAATTCCTAAACACTTTAGCATTTAATTCAACTATCATTCGGGATCTAAACTCCTCTTCTAGGTCAAGACCTATGTGTGTGACCCTATAGGTCTCATATTACGTTGGCAGTGAGTGTCCATAATATCTTATGACATCACAAGAAAAGAGTGGTTCCTAGTTGCACATCATTACTATCCAAATAAATGGAAAAGTTGGGGAACAACTTCAACCTACAATATGTGTATGGTGTTGTAGTGTTTGTATAGTTCCTTTGTCACTAATGTCTAGATTGAACTAGAGGCATGGAGCAATCACCCTCATTATTATTCAATCCTTTTGCTGAACCAAGAGCAGACTGTCCAAGATATATGTAAACTCAATATCAAATGTTGACTCACACACGCATGTCCATGCCTTTCTCAGTCTCACTAATCAAGAGGACTAGGACATCACACTCCAATAGGAGGGACAAATCCCATGTCTATTACTCACAGTCAATCCCCATGTGTCAAATCCACCCAATCATCACCATTATAACAACCCATGTTTCAAGACTTGAATTGATGATGTCAAAGTATACCCAACGACATGTGTTGAGTGTAGTGATTTCAGGTCTAAGAACCACAACTACCACCATCACCGTGAGAGCTGACTATGACTTCCATAAAGATGGTTTCTGTGTGTTAGGCTCTTGGTGGGTTTGTCCGATTCACTATTCTCCAACATGTATCTATGTGCTTGGTTTAATATCGCCATATCATGAATAATGAGATTTAGTCATCAACCAACTCACTCTGATCTTATGTATCATTGTTGTCTATCAACCTTCCACAGTGACAACCGATCAGGGACATAATGAGAATATGTATATGTTACAACCCCAAATTTTGGGTTCTTTTGATGAGAAATGCAATTTCTCTTAATAAAGATAAATGATGTGATTTGATTTGAATTTCGTCTATAATAGCCTTGATGGTTGCTTAATGGGCTTCGTTGGCTATTGGGCCCAATAATAAGGAAATTCAATTAATAAATGAATAATTAAGAAATGGAGAAAAGAAAAGATGTAGAAACCTCTAGAAGGCAAAAGTATACAATCCAACGTTGGATTTCATTCCTCTTGGGTTCCTTGGGTTCCAAGGAGTCCAAAGTTGCAAAGAGAAAGCAATAAGAAAAGAAAAGAACAATTAAATATTTCTTTATTAAGAAAGAAATTGCAAATAATGATAAAATGTGGAAAATAATTGGAAAGAGGTATAATTGTGTTATCCTTAGTGGAATTTCATATCCAAAGGATTCCTAATGTTAAATGGAATTCCAATGAGGAAAACAAAAAGAAAGATAAAGAGAAATCCTCAAAAAGAGATATTTGAATAAGAAATAAACAAGATAATGAGAAATAATGAGGATAAATGCATCTAGAAGGATAATAAGTATCCTTAAAAAGGAATTTCGAAATCTTGGAGTTTCTTGGGGTCCAAGGAGCCCCAATGGAGAAGAAAGGAAGAGAAAATACCAAAAATGCAAAATAAGAGGATAATGTGATACATTATTAATGATTTTGGTGGCATTGCTAAAAAGGAAGTATTTTCTACTAAATGAAAATATAATTTCGTGGCCAATCAATTAAAAGGCAAGTATAATGAGAATAAGTGAGAGGAATTTCGAATTCATAATATCTAAAGAACAAAGTATATTTAAAGGGATAATGAAGACATAGAAGTTTCTTCTCAACTAAGGAAAATATGTTTTCTTTTGGGAAAAGGGCTTGAGTCCTCATGGATGCACATCTTGGGGTGTGAATACCCTCCCCTATATAAGGGATAAGACCTTGGGCCGAGTCCAAAAGATCCCACATGTCATTCTCTCCTCTTCTTCAACGTTTTTGTCCATAAACCCTATCTATAAGGAGCGGCTTGAGCACGAAGATAGGAGGAGCCAATGAAGGGTTGCGAGGGAAGCCTAGTGGCCCACGATGCTAAAGAAAAGTTTGCCATCGTCGTCGTACTCTAACCGCTGCGCAGAAGCAACAACATGGCTGCAGGAAGAGATGAACGTCACAGGCCTTGCACACTCGAGATCTGCCGCACTGGCTGCGACCAAGAGGTGTCCCAAGTGCGCAAGGGGGCAGCAGACCGAGGGAGAGGGTTGGCGGCGAGTTCTGAGGCCTAAGGAGGGGAGGGGGCTGCAACAGGCTACAATCGATGGTCGACACGGCTAATCCGAGGTTGAAGACGACCGACGGCCTTTTGACCATTTTACCCCTCAGTGGGATTAAAGAGTCACTCACTCAACCAAGGGTAGATAGGTCTTTTCAAAATGTTTCTAAATCTGCAAACACCGTTGCATGACATGAGTGACGTGGCGCACACTGATTGGCTCAAGTAAGTTATTCTTGCAAAATTCATATTTAGATAATGGTAACTCGGATGGGTACATATAATTATGTATTTTGCTCAGAAAAATGAGAGGAATTCATTAAAAATGGTTTTAGAGGCTAATTCCTCTTGTAATGTGAAAAGTAGTGTAAGTTATCAACTTTAATGAATTAAAGATTAAGAAACCCTATTTTGAGATGATTAATGTGTTTAGTAGGGTTTAATGGATGAGTAAAGTTGACATTAACCTGTTAATTGTAAAAGTGTACATTAAGATAAAAAAAGGATGAACTTTGCATGTAATTGGTTTAATTTAGAGTTTCCTGTGCATAAATATGCTTTAATGGGCCTTGAAACCCTAATATTAGTAAATGTGACTCATAATGGTTTTAATTATTCAAAATCATGAATAAAGTTGAGATATTGATAATTCCAAGCTATTTCAAGTATAAAAGTTCCTAATTGTGGATAAATACCCTTAATGTAGTAATTAGGTTTTTCTAATGGATAAAGGTAGAATTAATGACAAATAGAGTTCATGTGTGTTTTTGATCATAATGAACTATGAATTGAGCACAATGATCTTGTCATGGATTAAAAGGATAAAAATTGTAGATTTAATGTAAAACAGTCTTAATGGACTTAATTGATGGTTAATTGTGCTTTTTATGAAATTAGGGTTTAAAATAGTAAAAAGATGAAGGGAAAACCTAATTGCAATGGAAACCCTACAAGTGGACTAGAAACCCTAGAAAGTGAGCTAGGTCTAATAGATCTTGATAGCATGATTAATAATAGAAAATTGGATGCCTATTTCAGGATCAACTTGATGTGTGTTTGCTTGGTTTCTTAATTGGTTGAATTATTTCTGCAATCAAGTCAGCTTGACAGGTATGTGGTTAATTATGGTTAATCACATTAGTTTCTTGAAGAGTTTCCCGGATGATTCATCACATTGAATGCAACTTAACAGTTTGGATGTTCATACTGGAAAATTATAAAATCACTATGAATATCACAATTATAATAGAATTGTATATTCTCGCACCTACATGCCACCCCGATGGATGATGCAAAAAGGTCAAGCACAAGAGGGAAGACCCATGGACACCATAAGTGGTGACCCCAGACACCAAGCTCGGGATTGAGAAGGTGGCCTATGATATTGCATGACTAAAGGGAACCATGAAGGGTGACCCCAGGCACCAAGCTCAGGATTGAGAAGGTGGCCTTAAGTCAATGGCAAAAGTAAAACCCGAAAGGGGGTATGCCAGGGTTAGGGCAAAATCGGTGGAGAATGTCACATTGAAAGCGTAATTTGGCTTGTTAATTAACTTGATTGTGATATTTAGATTGTTAGTCATACTTGCAAAATTTTTGATTGTCCCCACATACCGACATATTTCGATATGCTGACCGACATTTTGTTTGTCGGTGTTTTAGGTACAAGATTGAAAAGGACAAACATTAAAGTGGCGTATGTGAATTAAATAAGAGTTAAAGTACAAGGGAGGATTAGTTAGAATAGACTCCAGATGTGGATAGAAGTAGTCATCCAAGTTTTTGAAATAGGTATGCACAATTTTATTTTATTATAGTCTTTCAATTTAGTTGGTAGAATTTGATAATTGTTATTGATTATTTGTTGAACCTTTGATCCTGTTAATTGGGATCATGGCTCTAACATCTTGGTCTCCCTTAATTGGGGATTACTGGGAGGCGGGATCATTACATTTGGTATCAGAGCATAGGTTCCTCATTTAATCTTTAATAATTATTAAATTTTACAAACTATGTAGAACCCAAGGGATTTATTAGAGAAATTTCCGAAAGACAGAGGTGTCTAGAAAAGGATCACGTCCGGGGGCTGGCAAGATTTTCCTCCGCACTGCTAGTCGGAATACGAGCACTCCCAAATTAGTGTGACTGCCTGGCCAATGTCTCAGGATTGGACTCGAAATAAGATACCTTTAGGACTCTCTCATCTTATTCATCCTTTCTCAACTCAAATTCTATCAAGGATTATAAGGATTAGGGTTTTCTCTCTTTTCCTAACCCTCTTGAGGTATGGGTAAGGTTGATAAGGTTTAAGGAATCCTCCACCAAATTAATAAAAAGAATGTAAATAAGATGTCATGGACATAAGTTTAATAGATTAAGAGTAAAAGAATAGATACATGCTTAGGTCGTATGACATAAGTTGTCATGCCCTCAGGAGAGACCCGAGGATAGACCTTCTTGTTAGGAGGATAAGTAAAGAGAGTTCGTCTTAGAGGTAGAGATCTCCATTACAAGAAGATACCTGGCACATTCTCTGAGAGTGATGTTAACCCTAACCCTAAGTGAAGGTTAGAGAGAGAGATGGCATGATGAGTTAGAAGTCATGGTAGACCAGGTGTTTGGATGGACATGCTTTTGGATGCCCAGGACATTGTGAGCCATATGAGGTTGGATGACCTAGTGCTTTTGGTGACCCAACCCTAGAAAGGGTCGTGCATGGTTAGAGAGAAGGATAACTCCTTCAATGTTGAGGTTAGAGAAGAACCTATTGAAACCGTACAAGCTTATGCAAGTAGGGCATAGCGTGCACCCAGAATACGACAGTAGTGTGAGCAGTAGGTTGAAACCCTGGCCAAGAGGGTATGTTGGAAAGCTGATGAGATAAGCATAAAGGGCTAGGGATAACCTTGAGCAAACATAAGTTTGAACATTGGCTTCACCATGTAGAGGTATGATTGTGAGCTTGATCCATCTTCATGGAGGGAGGACCCTTAGTATAAGGCTAGTTGTGGAGTTAGCTCTAGATAGAGAGCAGGACCCAAGCAAGAAGGTTGGAAGCCTAGACTCTGAGATATGAGGAAAAGTGGGGAGTTGAGGATGATGCGACCTAAGTGGATGACAGTGGTTGCCTCATGTTGATGATATCTTAGTTTCCATTAGAGGAACCAAACCCTTGAGAGAGGATGAGTCTGCTGGTACCTCTATACCTATGGTATAGATGAGATGAAGAGTTCCTTAGACCTGGAGAGGTTTAGTAACAAGTTGTGAGGCCTTGTACCTTGTTGATTGTCCTCGAGGAGGACTCAACTCTGAAGTGTTGCTTGAATAAAAGAATCACGGGAAGCACATGAAATACCTTGAACATGCTTGGTTCTTGGTTAAAGGTTGAGCATGCAGTTGGACAACTGTTGAATAAAGAAATGAAGCTGGGGTTCTTAGGCCTAAGAGGGGAAGTGGTGTACCTGATGCTCATGATGAGATTTGAGTTTCTATAGATTCGAGCATGGTACTCCTCATGGTTAGAGGAGAGGGAACCCCTTAAGATTAAAGGTATGTTTGATGAACCCCTCACAACTAAGTGGATGACATGGGAAGGTATGATCGTGATCCAGTGTTGAGGATGAGAACAAGTATGACCTAGCATGGTTTAATAGGTGGTCTTCTTGTGCCTTAGGAGCTTGCTAGGGTTAAGCATGCTCGTGTGGATGTAAACCCTAAGGATGTTTGTGACCTTGTTGTCAAGAGTTGTAGTTTCCTCCCATCCTGGGAGAGGGACCCTTTGGTAGGGAGTATACCATTTTTTGAGTGGGTTCTGATGAAACCTAAAGGGGTCTCATAGGATCTTGACAAACTAAGTGAAAAGTACATAATATGAGAATGAACCTATAGACCCATAGATAGTCATCTCTAAGTGCATGTGGATGTGTTACCATGGAGGTAATCGGTATAGGGCCTGACCAAGATGGGTAGGTTGCCATGACCCCTATGAAAGGATGATAGTTAGCCCATGAATGCAGAGAGAAAGAGATGATGAAGGCTTGGGTAAGGTTCTAAGCTGGACATGTACTATAATAGAATCCTAAGTCTATCCTAGGGTTAGGTAGGGATAAGACCGATGGAAGAAGGAGTTGCCTAATTCCCTAGTTGCACATGACCATAGGGTCGGGAGGTAACATCTATCATTGTCTGAGGGCCATGGGTTAGGAGATTGATCACCTTCATGAACTCATGGGACCCAAAGGGCAGATGAGTAGGGCACTCTCTGGATGCATAAGGGAAGAGGGATGACCCCAAAAGTGTCGGGACCATATAGACCTAGAGGAGATGGCCAAGGGATGTGTGTAAACCCCAGTAGATTCGAGACCAGTTTTCCATGGAAGTAACTTTGATAACGAGATGTTAATTTGTGATGTAGAGACATATGTGGCACGTTTGAACTTAGATTTAAAGGTGTACTGGCAAGGTGGGATGTACCATCTCTACTCTTGGAACATGAAGAACTCTGTATTTGGACTGCAGCCAAATGCTTATTTCCTCTTGTTATGGGAGTGAGAGATAGGCCAATACGCATGCCATACACCAAGGATAAAAGGTGATGTCAGTTGGAAAGTTGCCATGAGGTATGAGGACAGAGAGGATAACATACCTTGGTGGAGTGAATGATACATGGATGGTTTACAAACACTAAGAGGAATAATGTAGTCATCTTATGAGGATGTTTTTATCATGAGTTATGAGTTATACAAGTTTAAGTTTGAAAAACCAAGAGAATAAGCTCAGAGTTTCTTGATGAAGATAGACTTAGAGCAGAGATGAGGTAATAAGTGGAATACATGGAGGTGTATGTCTTCAACGTTACCTAACACATACGTATGAGAAATGGTAATGGTTACTCTGGATGAGATACAACTGCCTATTTTAGATGGAGGCTAGAAGAGGTTGTTAGGTTAACCCTCAGTTGGAAAAGAGATAAGTTTGGTTAACACTCAGATGTAACAATATCGATTGATCAAGTTAATGGTTGTTTGGTTAGCCACCCTAGTCCTTGATGCAATAAAAGGATGGTTGTAGAACCTCAGATGCACTTATTTGGAAAAGAAGGTGATGAAACCCCGACCAGAGTGGTTTAGGGTTTCCAAGGTATCGATCTTGAGGAATCATGACATACGGGAGATCATGATTTAAGATCACCATATACCGTGGTATACCAAGATAATAGGTGACAATAGTACTTTGGATGCCTAAGATGAAGTTGCATGTGGTATGTTGCCATGCAAGCCAGGAGGTGAAGGACGAATGCCAGTAACCCAGTGTATCGATATAGAGGATAAAAGAGTCCCTGAGAGGGAATGGGAGTTCATCACTATGGATGTTTTGGTAAGTCTCCCCTAGAACAAGGAAGGTCAAGATGTAATATGGGTTATGGTAGATCGCGTTACCTAGATGACATGAGAAAGGAAGAGTACTGTCAAGGGACAGATCCGATTGAACTACATATGAGAGAGAGATGGTTCAACTACACCATGATGCGAGTTCAAAAGTTCTTGAGTATAACCTAAAGATACACTTCCATAAGGTAGAAGAAGATACATGAAGAACTCGATGTTAGTACAGTTTATCACCCCTAACTGATGGTTAGAACGATCCAGACTAGCGGGTCTGATGAGGGCATGTGTGCTTGTTTAGGGTGATATATAGAGACAGTTCTTGTCCTCTGTAAGATGTGATGATAACCACCATAGCCAGTATCGGGATGTAAAGAAGCTCTGTAAGGGAGGTTGTATCAGTCACCACTTCATTAAGATGATGTTGGTGAAGGGGCCTCGTGAAGTTCAGAAAAGAACCACAATGTGTGCAGATGAAGTCACTTTGATCGTGCAATGGCTGAAAGAAAGCCCAAGGGCGACAGGAGTTGTGAGCTGATGCAAAGCAAGACTGACATGCATTTCACTGTGGGAGAGTATGTGATGTGAAAATCCGACCCCTCTAAGCTACAACTGAGAAAGATGAGTCCCCGATATACAGGTCCATTTGAGATGGATTGGTGGAGATGGTTGTGTTTAGCCTTACCCCTCAGGATAACATGATGTATAATGTGTTCCATGAATCCGATCTAGAGCACTATGTGAGGTACCCAAGCCATGTGCTGAGCCCTGAACCTATTCATCTTTATGAGAGGCTGAAATGTACTGAGTCACCTATGAGGGTACGATATACCAAGGTAAGAAAGAACTCAGATGGAAGAATATGCGATGATGAAGGTTCTTGGGAAGAACCATGGAAAGGGTGAAGCCACATGGGAGCCCTGATGGACATAAGAAAGGCTTATCCTGTTTGTTGGTTTGCTTGATGGAATTTTGGGGGCAAAATTCCTATAAGAGGGGAAGGATGTTACAACCCCAAAATTTGGGTTCTTTTGATGAGAAATGCAATTTCTCTTAATAAAGATAAATGATGTGATTTGATTTGAATTTCATCTATAATAGACTTGATGGTTTCTTAATGGGCTTTGTTGGCTATTGGCCCCAATAACAAGGAAATTCAATTAATAAATGAATAATTAAGAAATGGAGAAAAGAAAAGATGTAGAAACCTCTAGAAGGCAAAAGTATATAATCCAAAGTTGGATTTCATGCCTCTTGGGTTCCTTGGGTTCCAAGGAGTCCAAAATTGCAAAGAGAAAGCAATAAGAAAAGAAAAGAACAATTAAATATTTCTTTATTAAGAAAGAAATTGAAAACAATGATAACATGTGGAAAATAAGTGGAAAGAGGTATAATTGAGTTATCCATAGTGGATTTTCGTATCCAAAGGATTCCTAATTTTAAATGGAATGCCAATGAGGAAAATAAAAAGAAAGATAAAGAGAAATCCTCAAAAAGAGATATTTTAATAAGAAATAAACAAGATAATTAGAAATAATGAGGATAAATGCATCTAGAAGGATAATAAGTATCCTTAAAAAGGAATTTCGAAATCTTGGAGTTTCTTGGGGTCCAAGGAGCCCCAATGGAGAAGAAAGGAAGAAAAAATACCAAAAATGCAAAATAAGAGGATAATGTTATACATTATTAATGATTTTGGTGGCATTGCTAAAAAGGAAGTATTTTCTACTAAATGAAAAAATAATTTCGTGGCCAATGAATTAAAAGGCAAGTATAATGAGAATAAGTGAGAGGAATTTAGAATTCCTAATATCTAAAGAACAATGTATATTTAAAGGGATAATGAAGAGAGAGAAGTTGCTTCTCAACTAAGGAAAATATGTTTCCTTTTGGGAAAAGGGCTTGAGTCCTCATGGATGCATGTCTTGGGGTGTGAATACCCTCCCCTATATAAGGGATAAGACCTTGGGCTGAGTCTAGAAGATCCCACACGTCATTCTCTCCTCTTCTTCAACATTTTCATCCATAAGCCGTATCTATAAGGAGTGGCTTGAGCATGAAGCTATGAGGAGCCAATGAAGGGTTGTGAGGGAAGCCTAGTGTCCCACGATGCCAGAGAAAAGCTGGTCATCGTCGTCGTACTCTAACCCATACAAGGAAGTAGCAACATGGCTACAGGAAGAGCTGCACGTTGCGGGCCTTGCACACTCAAGATCGGCCACACTGGCTACGAACGAGAGGTGTCCTAGGTGCGCAAGGGGGCGGCGGACTGAGGGAGAGGGTTGGCGGCGAGTTCTGAGGCCTAAGGAGGGGGCTACCCTGCAACAGGCTGTAATCGACGCTCGACACATCATATTCTGAGGTTGAAGATGACCTATGACCTTTTGACCGTTTGACCCCTCAGCGGGATTAAAGAGTAGCTCACTTAACCATGGGCAGATAGGTCTTTTTGAAATGTTTCCAAATATGTAAACCACATTGCATGCCATGAGTATCGTGGCGCGCACTGATTGGCTCAAGTAAGTTATTCTTGAAAAATTCATATTTAAATAATGGTAACTCGGATGGGTACATATAATATATGTATTTTGCTCATAAAAACAAGAGGAATTTATTAAAAATGGTTTTAGAGGATAATTCCTCTTTCAATTCAAAAAGTAGTGTAATTTATCAACTTTAATGAATTAAAGATTAAGAAACTCTGTTTTGAGATGATTAATGTGTTTAGTAGGGTTTAATGGATGAGTAAAGTTGATATTAACCTGTTAATTGTAAAAAGGTACATTAAGAACAAAAAGGATGAACTTTTCACACAATTGGTTTAATTTAGAGTTTCCTATGCATAAATATGCTTTAATGGGCGTTGAAACCATAATATTAGTAAATATGACTCATAATGGTTTTAATTATTCAAAATCATGAATAAAGTTGAGATATGATAATTCCAAGCTATTTCAAGTATTAAAGTTCCTAATTGTGGATAAATACTCTTAATGTAGTAATTAGGTTTTTCTAATGGATAAATGTAGAATTAATGACAAATAGAGTTCATGTGTGTTTTTGATCATAATGAACTATGCATTGAGCATAATGATCTTGTCATGGATTAAAAGGATAAAAATGGTAGCTTTAATGTAAAAGAGGCTTAATGGAGTTAATTGATGGTTAATTGTGCTTTTTCTAAAATTAGGGTTTAAAATAGTAAAAAGATGAAGGGAAACCCTAATTGCAATGGAAACCCTAAAAGTGGACTAGAAACCCTAGGAAGGGAGCTAGGTCTAATAGATCTTGATGGCATGATTAATAATAGGAAATTGGATGCCTATTTTAGGATCAACTTGATGTGTGCTTGCTTGGTTTGTTAATTGGTTGAATTATTTCTGCAATCAAGTCAGCTTGACAGGTATGTGGTTAATTATGGTTAATCACATTAGTTTCTTGAAGAGTTTCCCGGATGATTCATCGCATTGAATGCAACTTAACAGTTTGGATGTTCATACTTGCAAATTATAAAGTCACTATGAATATCACAATTATAATAGAAGTGTGTATTCTCGCACCTACATGCCACCTGGATGGATGATGCAAAAAGGTCAAGCCCAGGAGGGAAGACCCATGGGAACCATGAGTGGTGACCCCAGGCACCAAGCTCGGGATTGAGAAGGTGGCCTATGATATTGCATGACTAAAGGGCACCATGAAGGGTGACCCTAGGCACCAAGCTCAGGATTGAGAAGGTGGCCTGAAGTCAATGGAAAAAGTGAAACCCAAAAGGGGGTATGCCAAGGTTAGGGCAAAAGTGGTGGAGAATGTCACATTGAAAGCGTAATTTGGCTTGTTAATTAACTTGATTGTGATATTTAGATTGTTAGCCATACTTGCAAAAATTTTTATTGTCCCCACATACCGGCATATTTCGATATGCTGACCGACGTTTTGTTTGTCAGCGTTTTAGGTACAAGATTAAAAAGGACAAACAATAAAGTGGCATATGTGGAATTAAATAAGAGTTAAAGTACAAGGGAGGATTAGTTAGAATAGACTCCAGATTTGGATAAAAGTAGACATCCAAGTTTTTGAAAAAGGTATGCAAAGTTTTATTTTATTGTAGTCTTACAGTTTAGTTGGTAGAATTTGATAATTGTTATTAATTATTTGTTGAACTTTTGATCATGTTAATTGGGATATTGGCTCTGACCTCTTTGTCTCCCTTAATTGGGGATTACTGGGAGGCGGTGTTGTTACATTTAGTATCAGAGCATAGGTTCCTCATTTAATCTTTAATAATTATTAAATTTTACAAACTCTGTAGAACCCAAGGGAGTTATTAGAGGAATTTCTGAAAGACAGAGGTGTCTAAAAAAGGATCACGTCCGGGGGCTGGCAAGATTTTCCTCCGCACCACTAGTCAGAATATGAGGACTCCCAGATTAGTGTGACTTCCTGGCCAATGTCTCAGGATTGGACTCAAAATAAGATACCTTTAGGACTCTCTCATCTTATTCATCCTTTCTCAACTCAAATGATGTTAAGGATTATAAGGATTAGGGTTTTCTCTCTTTTCCTCACCCTCTTGAGGTATGGGTAAGGTTGATAAGGTTTAAGGAATCCTCCACCAAATTAATAAAAAGCATGTAAATAAGATGTCATGGACATAAGCTTAATAGATTAAGTGTAAAAGAATAGATACATGCTTAGGTCGTATGACATAAGTTGTCATGCCCTCAGGAGAGACCTGAGGATAGACCTTCTTGTCAGGAGGATAAGTAATGAGAGTTAGTCTTGGAGGTAGAGATCTCCATTACAAGAAGAGACCTGGTACATTCTCTGAGAGTGATGTTAACCCTAACCCTAAGTGAAGGTTAGAGAGAGATGGCATGATGAGTTAAAATTCGTGGTAGACTAGGTGTTTGGATGGACATGCTTTTGGATACCCAGGACGTTGTGAGCCATATGAGGTTGGATGACCTAGTGCTTTTGGTGACCCAACCCTGGAAAGGGTCGTGCATGGTTAGAGAGAAAGATAGCTCCTTCAATGTTGAGGTTAGAGAAGAACCTATAGAAACCCTACATGCTTATGCAAGTAGGGCATAGCATGCACCCATAATACGACAGTAGTGTGAGCAGTAGGTTGAAACCCTGGCCAAGGGGGTATGTTGGAAAGCTGATGAGATAAGCATAAAGGGCTAGGGATAACCTTGAGCAAACATAAGTTTGAACATATGATTCACCATGTAGAGGTATGCTTGTGAGCTTGATCCATATTCATGGAGGGAGGACCCTTAATATAAGGCTGGTTGTGGAGTTAGCTCTAGAGAGAGAGCAGGACCCAAGCAAGAAGGTTGGAAGCCTAGACTATGAGAGATGAGGAAAAGTGGGGAGTTGAGGATGATGCGACCTAAGTGGATGACAGTGGTTGCCTCATGTTGACAATATCTTGGTTGCCATTAGAGGAACCAAACCCTGGAGAGAGGATGAGTCTGCTGGTACCTCTATACCTATGGTATAGATGAGATGAAGAGTTCCTTAGTCCTGGAGAGGTTTAGTAACATGTTGTAAGGACTTGTTCCTTGTTGATTGTCCTTGAGGAGGACTCAACTCTGAAGTATTGCTTGAATAAAAGAATCATGGGAAGCACATGACATACCTTGGACATGCTTGGTTTGTGGTTAAAGGTTGAGCATGCAGTTGGACAACTGTTGCATAAAGAAATGAACCTGGGGTTCTTAGGCCTAAGAGGGGAAGTGGTGTACCTGATGCTCATGATGAGATTTGAGTTTCTATAGATTCGAGCATGGTACTCCTCATGGTTAGAGGAGAGGGAACCCCTTAAGATTAAAGGTATGTTTGATGAACCCCTCATAGCTAAGTGGATGACATGGGAAGGTATGATCGTGATCCAGTGTTGAGGATGAGAACAAGTATGACCTAGCATGGTTTAATAGGTGGTTTGCTTGTGCCTTAGGAGCTTGCTAGGGTTAAGAATGCTCATGTGGATGTAAACCCTAAGGATGTTTGTGACCTTGTTGTCAAGAGTTGTAGTTTCCTCCCATCCTGGGAGAGGGACCCTTTGGTAGGGAGTATACCATTTTTTTGTGGGTTCTGAGGAAACCTAAAGGGGTCTCATAGGATCTTGAGAAACTAAGTGAAAAGTACATAGTATGAGAATGAACCTATAGACCCATAGATAGCCATCTCTAAGCACATGTAGATGTGTTACCATGGAGGTAATTGGTATGGGGCCTGACCAAGGTGGGCAGGTTGCCATGACCCCTATGAAAGGATGAAAGTTAGCCCATGAATGCAGAGAGAGAGACGATGAAGGCTTGGGTAAGGTTCTAAGCTAGACATGTACTATAATAGAATCCTAAGTCTATCCTAGGGTCAGGTAGGGATAAGACCGATGGAAGAAGGAGTTGCCTAATTCCCTAGTTGCACATGACGATAGGGTCGAGAGGTAATAACTATCTTTGTCTGAGGGCCATGGGTTAGGAGATTGATCACCTTCATGAACTCATGGGACCCAAAGGGAAGATGAGTAGGGCACTCTCTGGATGCATAAGGGAAGAGGGATGACCCCAAAAGTGTCAGCACCCTATAGACCTAGAGGAGATGACCAAGGGAAGTGTGTAAACCCCAATAGATTTGAGACCAGTTTTCCATGGAAGTAACTTTGATAATGAGATCTTAATTTGTGATGTAGAGACATATGTGGTACGTTCAACTTAGATTTAAAGGTGTACTGGCAAGGTGGGATGTACCATCTCTACTCTTGGAACATGAAGAACTCTATATTTGGACTGCAGCCAAATGCTTATTTCCTCTTGTTATGGGAGTGAGAGATAGGACAATACGCATGCCATACACCAATGATAAAAGGTGATGTCAGTTGGAACGTTGCCATGAGGAATGAGGATAGAGAGGATAACATACCCTGGTGGAGTGAACGATACATGGATGGTTTACAAACACTAAGAGGAATAATGTAGTCATCTTATGAGGATGTTTTTACCATGAGTTATGAGTTATACAAGTTTAAGTTCGAAAAACCAAGAGAATAAGCTCAGAGTTTCTTGATGAAGATAGACTTAGAGCTGAGATGAGGTGATAAGTGGAATACATGGAGGTGTATGTCTTCAATGTTACCTAACACATAAGGATGGGAAATGGTAATGGTTTCTCTAGATGAGATACAGCTGCCTAGTTTAGATGGAGGCTAGAAGAGGTTGTAAGGTTAACCCTCAGTTGGAAAAGAGATAAGTTTGGCTAACACTCAGATGTAATAATATCGGTTGATCAAGTTAATCGTTGTTTGGTTAGCCAACCTAGTCCTTGATGCAATAAAATGATGGTTGTAGAACCTCAGATGCACTTATTTAGAAAAGAAGGTGATGAAACCCCGACCAGAGTGGTTTAGGGTTTCCAAGGTATCGATCTTGAGGAATCATGACATACGGGAGATCATGATTTAAGATCACCATATACCATGGTACTACCAAGATAATAGGTGACAGTAGTACTTTGGATGCCTAAGATGAAGTTGCATGTGGTATGTTGCCATGCAAGCCAGGAGGTGAAGGATGAACGCCAGTAACCCAGTGTATTGATATAAAGGATAAAAGAGTGCTTGAGAGGGAATGGGAGTTCATCACTATGGATGTTGTGGTAAGTCTCCCCTAAAACAAGGAAGGTCAAGATGTAATATGGGTTATGGTAGATCACCTTACCTAGATGACATGAGAAAGGAAGAGTACTGTCAAGGGACAGATCTGGTTGAACTACACATGAAAGAGAGATGGTTCAACTACACCATGATGCGAGTTCAAAAGTTCTTGAGTATAACCTAAAGATACGCTTCCATAAGGTAGAAGAAGATACATGAAGTACTCGATGTTAGTACAGTTTATTACCCCTAACTGATGGTTAGAATGATCCAGACTAGAGGGTCTGATGAGGGCATGTGTGCTCATTCAAGGTGATATCTAGAGACAGTTCTTGTCCTATATAAGATGTGATGATAACCACCATAGCCGCTATCAAGATGTAAAAAAGCTCTATAAGGGAGGTTGTGTCGGTCACCACTTCATTAAGATGATGTTGGTGAAGGGGCCTCGCGAAGGTTAGAAAAGAACCACAGTGTGTGCAGATGAAGTCGCTTTGATTGTGCAATGGCTGAAAGAGAGCCCAAGGGTGATAGGAGTTGTGAGCTGATGCAAAACAAGACTGACATGCAGTTCACTGTGGGAGAGTATGTGATGTGAAAATCTGACCCCTCTAAGCTATAGCTGAGAAAGCTGAGTCCCCGATATACGAGTCCATTTGAGATGGATTGGTGGAGATGGTTATGTTTAGCCTTACCCCTTAGGATAACATGATGTATAATGTGTTCCATGAGTCCTATCTAGAGCACTATGTGAGGTACCCAAGCCATGTGCTGATCCCTGAACCTATTCAGCTTTATGAGAGGTTGAAATGTCCTGAGTCACCTATGAGGGTACGATATACCTAGGTAAGAAAGAACTCAAATGGAAGAATATGAGATGAAGAAGGTTCTTGGGAAGCACCATGGAAAGGGTGAAGCCACATGGGAGCCCTGATGGACATAAGAAAGGCTTATCCTGTTTGTTTGCTTGCTTGATGGAATTTTGGGGGCAAAATTCCTATAAGAGGGGAAGGATGTTACAACCCCAAATTTTGGGTTCTTTTGATGAGAAATGTAATTTCTCTTAATAAATATAAATGATGTGATTTGATTTGAATTTCGTCTATAATAGCCTTGATGGTTGCTTAATGGGCTTTGTTGGCTATTGGCCCCAATAACAAGGAAATTCGATTAATAAATGAATAATTAAGAAATGGAGAAAAGAAAAGATGTATAAGCCTCTAGAAGGAAAAAGTATATAATACAAAGTTGGATTTCATTCCTCTTGGGTTCCAAGGAGTCCAAAGTTGCAAAGAGAAAGCAATAAGAAAAGAAAAGAACAATTAAATATTTCTTTATTAAGAAAGAAATTGAAAACAATGATAAAATGTGGAAAATAAGTGGAAAGAGGTATAATTGAGTTATCCATAGTGGATTTTCGTATCCAAAGGATTCCTAATGTTAAATGGAATGCCAATGAGGAAAATAAAAAGAAAGATAAAGAGAAATCCTCAAAAAGAGATATTTTAATAAGAAATAAACAAGATAATTAGAAATAATGAGGATAAATGCATCTAGAAGGATAATACATATCCTTAAAAAGGAATATCGAAATGTTGGAGTAATTTGGGGTCCAAGGAGCCCCAATGGAGAAGAAAGGAAGAGAAAATAATAAAAATGCAAAATAAGATGATAATGTGATACATTATTAATGATTTTAGTGGCATTGCTCAAAAGGAAGTATGTTCTACTAAATGAAAATATAATTTCGTGGCCAATGAATTAAAAGGCAAGTATAATGAGAATAAGTGAGATGAATTTATAATTCTTAATATCTAAAGAACAATGTATATTTAAAGGGATAATGAAGAGAGAGAAGTTGCTTCTCAACTAAGGAAAATATGTTTCCTTTTGGGAAAAGGGCTTGAGTCCTCATGGATGCACGTCTTGGGGTGTGAATACCCTCCCCTATATAAGGGGTAAGACCTTGGGCCGAGTCCAGAAGATCCCACACGCCATTCTCTCCTCTTCTTCAATGTTTTCGTCCATAAACCCTATCTATAAGGAGCGTCTTGAGCATGAATCTAGGAGGAGCCAATGAAGGGTTGCGAGGGAAGCCTAGTGGCCCATAATGCCAGAGAAAAGCTGGCCATCGTCATCATACTCTAACCCCTGCGCAGAAGTAGCAACATGGCTGCAGGAAGAGCTGCACGTCGCGAGCCTTGCACACTTAAGATTGGCCGCACTGGCTACGATTGAGAGGTGTCCCAGGTGCGCAAGGGGGCGGCAGACCGAGGGAGAGGGTTGGCGGTGAGTTCCGAGGCCTAAGGAGGGGGGTGGTCCTGCAACATGCTGCAATCGGCAGTCGACACGACTAATCCGAGGTTGAAGATGGCCTACGATCTTTTGACCATTTTAACCCCCCTGTGGGATTAAAGAGTCACTCACTTAACCAAGGGCAGATAGGTCTTTTCAAAATGTTTCCAAATATGCAAACAACGTTGCATGCCATGAGTGACGTGGCGCACACTGATTGGCTCAAGTAAGTTATTCTTGCAAAATTCATATTTAAATAATGGTAACTCGGATGGGTACATGTAATATATGTATTATGCTCAAAAAATGAGAGGAATTCATTAAAAATGGTTTTAGAGGCTAATTCCTCTTGCAATTAGAAAAGTAGTGTATGTTATCAACTTTAATGAATTAAAGATTAAGAAACCCTATTTTGAGATGATTAATGTGTTTAGTAGGGTTTAATGGATGCGTAAAGTTGATATTAACCTGTTAATTGTAAAAAGGTACATTAAGAACAAAAAGGATGAAATTTGCAAGTAATTAGTTTAATTTAGAGTTCCCTGTGCATAAATATGCTTTAATGGGCCTTGAAACCCTAATATTAGTAAATGTGACTCATAATGGTTTTAATTATTCAAAATCATGAATAAAGTTGAGATATGATAATTCCAAGCTATTTCAAGTATACAAGTTCCTAATTGTGGATAAATACCCTTAATGTAGTAATTAGGTTTTTCTAATGGATAAAGGTAGACTTAATGACAAATAGAGTTCATGTGTGTTTTTTATCATAATGAACTATGAATTGAGCATAATGATCTTGTCATGGATTAAAAGGATAAAAATGGTAGCTTTAATGTAAAAGAGGCTTAATGGACTTAATTGATGGTTAATTGTGCTTTTTTTGAAATTAGGGTTTAAAATAGTAAAAAGATGAAGGGGAACCCTAAAAGTGGACTAGAAACCCTAGGAAGCGAGCTAGGTCTAATAGATCTTGATGGCATGATTAATAATAGGAAATTGGATGCCTATTTTAGGATCAACTTGATGTGTGCTTGCTTGGTTTCTTAATTGGTTGAATTATTTCTGCAATCAAGTTAGCTTGACAGGTATGTGGTTAATTATGGTTAATCGCATTAGTTTCTTGAAGAGTTTCCCAGATGATTCATCGCATTGAATGCAACTTAACAGTTTGGATGTTCATACTTGCAAATTATAAAGTCACTATGAATATCATAATTATAATAGAAGTGTGTATTCTCGCACCTACATGCCACCCTAATGGATGATGCAAAAAGGTCAAGCCCAGGAGGGAAGACCCATGGGCACCATGAGTGGTGACCCCAGGCACCAAGCTCGGGATTGAGAAGGTGGCCTATGATATTGCATGACTAAAAGGCACCATGAAGGGTGACCCTAGGCACCAAGCTCAGGATTGAGAAGGTGGCCTTAAGTCAATGGCAAAAGTAAAACCCGAAAGGGGGTATGCTAGGGTTAGGGTAAAAGTGGTGGAGAATGTCACATTGAAAGCATAATTTGGCTTGTTAATTAACTTGATTGTGATATTTAGATTGTTAGTCATACTTGCAAAATTTTTGATTGTCCCCACATACTGACATATTTGGATATGCTGACCGACGTTTTGTTTGTCGGCGTTTTATGTACAAGATTGAAAAGGAAAAATAGTAAAGTGGCATATGTGGAATTAAATAAGAGTTAAAGTACAAGGGAGGATTAGTTAGAATAGACTCTAGATGTGGATAGAAGTAGACATCCAAGTTTTTGAAAAAGGTATGCAAAGTTTTATTTTATTATAGTCTTTCAGTTTAGTTGGTAGAATTTGATAATTGTTATTGATTATTGGTTGAACCTTTGATCCTGTTAATTGGGATAATGGCTCTAACATCTTGGTCTCCTTAATTGGGGATTACTGGGAGGCGGGGTCGTTACATTTAGTATCAGAGCATATGTTCCTCATTTAATCTTTAATAATTATTAAATTTTACAAACTCTGTAGAACCCAAGGGAGTTATTAGAGGAATTTCCGAAAGACAGAGGTGTCTAGAAAAGGATCACGTCTGGGGGCTGGCAAGATTTTCCTCCGCACCGCTAGTCGGAATACGAGGACTCCCAGATTAGTGTGACTTCCTGGACAATGTCTCAGGATTGGACTCGAAATAAGATACCTTTAGGACACTCTCATCTTGTTCATCCTTTCTCAACTTAAATGATGTTAAGGATTATAAGGATTAGGGTTTTCTCTCTTTTCCTCACCCTCTTGAGGTATGGGTAAGGTTGATAAGGTTTAAGGAATCCTCCACCAAATTAATAAAAAGCATGTAAATAAGATGTCATGGACATAAGCTTAATAGATTAAGCGTAAAAGAATAGATACATGCTTAGGTTGTATGACATAAGTTCTCATTCCCTCAGGAGAGACCTGAGGATAGACCTTCTTGTCAGGAGGATAAGTAAAGAGAGTTAATTTTGGAGGTAGAGATCTCCATTACAAGAAGAGACCTGACACATTCTCTGAGAGTGATGTTAACCCTAACCCTAAGTGAAGGTTAGAGAGAGAGATGGCATGATGAGTTAGAAGTCATGGTAGACCAGGTGTTTGGATGGACATGCTTTTGGATGCCCAGGATGTTGTGAGGCATATGAGGTTGGATGACCTAGTGATTTTGGTGACCCAAGCCTGGAAAGGGTCGTGCATGGTTAGAGAGAAGGATAGCTCCTTAAATGTTGAGGTTTGAGAAGAACCTATAGAAACCCTACATGCTTATGCAAGTAGGGCATACCATGCACCCAGAATATGACAGTAGTGTGAGTAGTAGGTTGAAACCCTGGCCAAGGGGGTATGTTGGAAAGCCGATGAGATAAGCATAAAGGGCTAGGGATAACCTTGAGCAAACATAAGTTTGAACATAGGCTTCACCATGTAGAGGTATGCTTGTGAGCTTGATCCATATTCATGGAGGGAGGACCCTTAATATAAGGATGGTTGTGGAGTTAGCTCTAGAGAGAGAGCAGGACCCAAGCAAGAAGGTTGGAAGCCTAGACTCTAAGATATGAGGAAAAGCGGGGAGTTGAGGATGATGCAACCTAAGTGGATGATAGTGGTTGCCTCATGTTGACTATATCTTGGTTTCCATTAGAGGAACCAAACCCTGGAGAGAGGATGAGTCTGCTGGTACCTCTATACCTATGGTATAGATGAGATGAAGAGTTCCTTAGACCTAGGGAGGTTTAGTAACAGGTTGTGAGGCCTTGTACCTTGTTGATTGTCCTTAAGAAGGCCTCAACTCTGATGTGTTGCTCGAATAAAAGAATCATGGGAAGCACATGACATACCTTGGACATGCTTGGTTCGTGGTTAAAGGTTGAGCACGTAGTTGGACAGCTGTTGCATAAAGAAATGAACCTGGGGTTCTTAGGCCTAAAAGGGGAAGTGGTGTATCTGATGCTCATGATGAGATTTGAGTTTCTATAGATTCGAGCATGGTACTCCTCATGGTTAGAGGAGAGGGAATCCCTTAAGATTAAAGGTATGTTTGATGAACCCCTCACAGCTAAGTGGATGACATGGGAAGGTATGATCGTGATCCAGTGTTGAGGATGAGAACAAGTATGACCTAGCATGGTTTAATAGGTGGTCTGCTTGTGCCTTAGGAGCTTGCTAGGGTTAAGCATGCTCATGTGGATATAAACCCTAAGGATGTTTGTGACCTTATTGTCAAGAGTTGTAGTTTCCTCCCATCCTGGGAGAGGGACCCTTTGGTAGGGAGTATACCATTTTTTGTGGGTTCTGAGGAAACCTAAAGGGGTCTCATAGGATCTTGAGAAACTA
This sequence comes from Alisma plantago-aquatica, assembly GCA_963693085.1. Taxonomy (NCBI): domain Eukaryota; kingdom Viridiplantae; phylum Streptophyta; class Magnoliopsida; order Alismatales; family Alismataceae; genus Alisma; species Alisma plantago-aquatica. The sequence goes on from OY856414.1 coordinate 478,114,788, forward strand.
AGTGAAAAGTAAATAGTATGAGAATGAACCTATAGACCCATAGATAGCCATCTCTAAGTGCATGTGGATGTGTTACCATGGAGGTAATTGGTATGGGGCCTGACCAAGGTGGGTAGGTTGCCATGACCCCTATGAAAGGATGAAAGTTAGCCCATGAATGCAGAGAGAGAGAGAGATGATGAAGGCTTGGGTAAGGTTCTAAGATGGACATGTACTATAATAGAATCCTAAGTCTATCCTAGGGTCAAGTAGGGATAAGACCGATGGAAGAAGGAGTTGCCTAATTCCCTAGTTGCACATGACCATAGGGTCGGGAGGTAACAACTATCATTATCTGAGGGCCATGGGTTAGGAGATTGCTCACCTTCATGAACTCATGGGATCCCAAGGGCAGATGAGTAGGGCACTCTCTGGATGCATAAGGGAATAGGGATGACCCCAAAAGTGTCAAAACCCTATAGACCTAGAGGAGATGACCAAGGGATGTGTGTAAACCCCAGTAGATTCGAGACGAGTTTTCCATGGAAGTAACTTTGATAACGAGATGTTAATTTGTGATGTAGAGACATATGTGGCACGTTTGAACTTAGATTTAAAGGTGTACTGGCAAGGTGGGATGTACCATCTCTACTCTTGGAACAAGAAGAACGCTGTACTTGGACTGCAGCCAAATGCTTATTTCCTCTTATTATGGGAGTGAGAGATAGGACAATACACATGCCATACACCAAGGATAAAAGGTGATGTCAGTTGGAACGTTGCCATGAGGTATGAGGACAGAGAGGATAACATATCCTGGTGGAGTGAACGATACGTAGATGGTTTACAAACACTAAGAGGAATAATGTAGTCATCTTATGAGGATGTTTTTATCATGATTTATGAGTTATACAAGTTTAAGTTCAAAAAACCAAGAGAATAAGCTCAGAGTTTTTTGATGAAGATAGACTTAGAGATGAGATGAGGTAATAAGTGGAATACATGGAGGTGTATGTCTTCAACGTTACCTAACACATAAGGATGAGAAATGGTAATGGTTACTCTGGATGAGATACAACTGCCTAGTTTAGATGGAGGTTAGAAGAGGTTGTTAGGTTAACCCTCAGTTGGAAAAGAGATAAGTTTGGCTAACACTCAGATGTAACAATATCGGTTGATCAAGTTGATGGTTGTTTGGTTAGCCAACCTAGTCCTTGATGCAATAAAAGGATGGTTGTAGAACCTCAGATGCACTTATTTGGAAAAGAAGGTGATGAAACCCCGACCAGAGTGGTTTAGGGTTTCCAAGGTATCGATCTTGAGGAATCATGACATATGTGAGATCATGATTTAAGATCACCATATACCGTGGTACTACCAAGATAATAGGTGACAGTAGTACTTTGGATGCCTAAGATGAAGTTGCATGTGGTATGTTGCCATGCAAGCCAAGAGGTGAAGGACGAATGCCAGTAACCCAGTGTATCAATATGGAGGATAAAAGAGTCCATGAGAGGGAATGGTAGTTCATCACTATGGATGTTGTGGTAAGTCTCCCCTAGAATAAGGAAGGTCAAGATGTAATATGGGTTATGGTAGACCGCCTTACCTAGATGACATGAGAAAGGAAGAGTACTGTCAAGGGAAAAATCCGGTTGAACTACATATGAGAGAGAGATGGTTCAACTACACCATGATGCGAGTTCAAAATTTCTTGAGTATAACCTAAAGATACACTTCCATAAGGTAGAAGAAGATACATGAAGAACTCGATGTTAGCATAGTTTATCTCCCCTAATTGATGATTAGAGCGATCCAGACTAGAGGGTCTGATGAGGGCATGTGTGCTCGTTCAGGGTGATATCTAGAGACAGTTCTTGTCCTCTATAAGATGTGATGATAACAACCATAGCCGGTATCGGGATGTAAAGAAGCTCTGTAAGGGAGGTTGTGTCGGTCACCACTTCATTAAGATGATGTTGGTGAAGGGGCCTCACGAAGGTAAGAAAAGAACCACAATGTGTGCCGATGAAGTTGCTTTGATTGTGCAATGGATGAAAGAGAGTCCAAGGGTGACAGGAGTCGTGAGTTGATGCAAAGCAAGACTAACATGCAGTTCACTGTGGGAGAGTATGTGATGTGAAAATCTGACCCCTCTAAGCTACAACTGAGAAAGCTGAGTCCCCGATATACGGGTCCATTTGAGATGGATTGGTGGAGATGGTTGTGTTTAGCCTTACCCCTTAGGATAACATGTTGTATAATGTGTTCTATGAGTCCGATCTAGATTACTATGTGAGGTACCCAAGCAATGTGCTGAGCCCTGAACCTATTCAACTTTATGAGAGGCTAAAATGTCCTGAGTCACCTATGAGGGTACGATATACCAAGGTAAGAAAGAAATCAGATGGAAGAATACGTGATGATGAAGGTTCTTGGGAAGCACCATGGAAAGGGTGAAGCCACATGGGAGCCCTGATGGACATAAGAAAGGCTTATCCTGTTTGCTTGTTTGCTTGATGGAATTTTGGGGGCAAAATTCTTATAAGAGGGGAAGGATGTTACAACCCCAAATTTTGGGTTCTTTTTGACGAGAAATGCAATTTCTATTAATAAAGATAAATGATGTGATTTGATTTGAATTTCGTCTATAATAGCCTTGATGGTTGCTTAATGGGCTTTGTTGGATATTGGGCCCAATAAAAAGGAAATTCAATTAATAAATGAATAATTAAGAAATGGAGAAAAGAAAAGATGTAGAAACCTCTAGAAGGTAAAAGTATATAATACAAAGTTGGATTTCGTGCCTCTTAGGTTCCTTGGGTTCCAAGGAGTCCAAAGTTTCAAAGAGAAAGCAATAAGAAAAGAAAAGAACAATTAAATGTTTCTTTATTAAGAAAGAAATTGAAAACAATGATAAAATGTGGAAAATAAGTGGAAAGAGGTATAATTGAGTTATCCTTAGTGGATTTTCGTATCCAAAGGATTACTAATGTTAAATGTAATGCTAATGAGGAAAATAAAAAGAAAGATAAAGAGAAATCCTCAAAAAGATATATTTTATGAGAAATAAGCAAGATAATGAGAAATAATGAGGATAAATGCATCTAGAAGGATAATAAGTATCTTTAAAAAGGAATTTCGAAATCTTGGAGTTTCTTGGGGTCCAAGGAGCCCCAATGGAGAATAAAGGAAGAAAAAATACCAAAAATGCAAAATAAGAGGATAATGTGATACATTATTAATGATTTTGGTGGCATAGCTAAAAAGGAAGTATTTTCTACTAAATGAAAATATAATTTTGTGGCCAGTGAATTAAAAAGCAAGTATAATGAGAATAAGTGAGAGGAATTTTAAATTCCTAATATCTAAAGAACAAAGTATATTTAAAGGGATAATGAAGAGAGAGAAGTTGCTTCTCAACTAAGGAAAATATGTTTCCTTTTGGGAAAAGGGCTTGAGTCCTCGTGGATGCACGTCTTGGGGTGTGAATACCCTCCCCTATATAAGGGGTAAGACCTTGGGCCGAGTCCAGAAGATACCACACGTCATTCTCTCCTCTTCTATAACATTTTCATCCATAAACCCTATCTATAAGGAGTGGCTTGAGCATGAATCTAGGAGGAGCCAATGAAGGGTTGCGAGGGAAGCCTAGTGGCCCACGATGCCAAAGAAAAGCTGACCATCGTCGTCGTACTCTAACCCCTACGTAGAAGCAACAACATGGTTGCAGGAAGAGCTGCACATCACAAGCCTTGCACACTTAAGATCGGCCGCACTGGCTGTGACCGAGAGGAGTCCCAGGTGCGCAAGGGGGCGGCGGACCGAGGGAGAGGGTTGGCGGTGAGTTCTGAGGCCTAAAGAGGGGGGACCCTGCAACAGGCTGCAATCGACGGTCGACGCAACTAATCCGAGGTTGAAGACGGCCTACGACCTTTTGACCGTTTTACCCCTCCATGGGATTAAAGAGTCACCCACTTAACCAAGGACAGATAGATCTTTTCGAAATGTTTCCAAATCTACAAACAATGTTGCATGCCATGAGTGACGTGGCACACATTGATTGGCTCAAGTAAGTTATTCTTGAAAAATTCATATTTAAATAATGGTAACTCGGATGGGTACGTATAATATAAGTATTTTTCTCAGAAAAATGAGAGCAATTCATTAAAAATCGTTTTAGAGGCTAATTTCTCTTGCAATTCGAAAAGTAGTGTAAGTTATCAACTTTAATGAATTAAAGATTAAGAAACCCTATTTTGAGATGATTAATGTGTTTAGTAGGGTTTAATGGATGAGTACAGTTGATATTAACCTGTTAATTGTAAAAAGGTACATTAAGAACAAAAAGGATGAACTTTGCACGTAATTGGTTTAATTTAGAGTTTCCTATGCATAAATATGCTTTAATGGGCCTTGAAACCCTAATATTAGTAAATGTGACTCATAATGGTTTTAATTATTCAAAATCATGAATAAATTTGAGATATGATAATTCCAAGATATTTCAAGTATAAAAGTTCCTAATTGTGGATAAATACCCTTAATGTAGTAATTAGGCTTTTCTAATGGATAAAGGCAGAATTAATGACAAATAGAGTTCATGTGTTTTTTTTATCATAATGAACTATGAATTGAGCATAATGATCTTGTCATGGATTAAAAGGATAAAAATGGTAGCTTTAATGTAAAATAGGCTTAATGGACTTAATTGATGGTTAATTGTGCTTTTTCTGAAATTAGGGTTTAAAATAGTAAAAAGATGAAGGGAAACCCTAATTGCAATGGAAACCCTAAAAGTGGACTAGAAACCCTAGGAAGCGAGCTAGGTCTAATAGATATTGATGGCATGATTAATAATAGGAAATTGGATGCCTATTTTAGGATCAACTTGATGTGTGCTTGTTTGGTTTCTTAATTGGTTGAATTATTTCTGCAATCAAGTCAGCTTGACATGTATGTGGTTAATTATGGTTAATCGCATTAGTTTCTCGAAGAGTTTCCCGAATGATTCATCACATTGAATGCAACTTAACAGTTTGGATGTTCATACTTGCAAATTATAAAGTCACTATGAATATCACAATTATAATAGAAGTGTGTATTCTCGCACCTACATGCCACCCTGATGGATGATGCAAAAAGGTCAAGACCAGGAGGGAAGACCCATGGGCACCATGAGTGGTGACCCCAGACACCAAGCTCGGGATTGAGAAGGTGGCCTATGATATTGCATGACTATAGGGCACCGTGAAGGGTGACCACAGGCACCAAGCTCATGATTGAGAAGGTGGCCTTAAGTCAATGGCAAAACTGAAACCTGAAAGGGGGTATGCCAGGGTTAGGACAAAAGTGGTGGAGAATGTCACATTGAAAGCATAATTTGGATTGTTAATTAACTTGATTGTGATATTTAGATTGTTAGCCATACTTATAAAATTTTTGATTGTCCCCACATACCGACATATTTCGATATGCTGATCGATGTTTTGTTTGTCGGTGTTTTAGGTACAAGATTGAAAAGGACAAACAGTAAAGTGGCATATGTGGAATTAAATAAGAGTTAAAGTACAAGGGAGGATTAGTTAGAATAGACTCCAGATGTGGATAGAAGTAGACATCCAAGTTTTTGAAAAAGGTATGCAAAGTTTTATTTTATTATAGTCTTTCAGTTTAGTTGGTAGAATTTGATAATTGTTATTTATTATTTGTTGAACCTTTGATCCTGTTAATTGGGATAATGGCTCTGATCTCTTGGTCTCCCTTAATTGGGGATTACCGGGAGGCGGTGTCGTTACAGTATATTTACTCTTAACATATGTATGATCACATCCACGAGGATAGTAACTTGAATACATACATCATTGAGTAATATAATTCTCTAGACATTTATAATGTTACATCATTATCTCATAACTAAATAAAACTAAATAAATTGGAAGCTTGCCTTTTATTAATAATCAAATCAATTTTACATAATATGCCATTACAATCATCACACGATTGGCTCTCTGGGCATACATAACCATCAGACTCCCACTTGCACTTAGAGCCAATCACCCACGAATCTTATTGCGAGTGACCTAACATGACCATCATGCTTCTACTATAAAAGTACTTTTGTTAAGGGATCAAAAACTATGCTCTTAGTTGGAGCTTTGCAAATCTTCACATCTCCACGCTGCATGATCTCTCGCATGAGATGGAACCACCTTTATATATGCTTTGAGCACTGGTGTGATATGGGTTCCTTAGCTTGTGCACTAGCTCCATTGTTGTCATAATGTAGCTCATTTGCGTCATTGATGCTTGGGACAACCCCAAGTTCTGTGTTGAACTTCTTGATCCATACAAACTCCTTTGCTGCACTCGATGCAACAATATACTCAACCTCTGTTGTAGAATCAACAACTGTCTCTTGCTTGGAACTCTTCCAGCTTACAACTCCATTTTTTAGGCAAAACACGAATCTTGATTGTGATTTGTAATCATCTTGACCAGTCTGGAATCTTGCATCGGTGTAACCCTTTACAACCAATTTTTCCTCTCCACCTTAGACCAAGAACTGATCCTTAGTCCTTCTCAAGTACTTGAGGATGTTCTTCATGGCTATCCAATGAGCATCACCTGGATCTGACTGATATCTACTCGTCATGCTCAAGGCATATGAGATGTCTGGACGGGTGTACAACATTGCATACATGATTGATCCAATTGCTGAGGCATATGGAATCTCACTCATGCATTCCCTTTCTTCATAAGAATTGGGACTGAGATCTAGAGATGGGGACACCATGGCACACATGCATGTTTCTTGTCTTTGAATTCTCCATGCTGAACCGCTTCAACACTTTGTCAATGTATGTGCTTTGAATTAGTCTGAGAAGTCTTCTGGATATATCTCTATAGATCTTTATCCCCAAGATGTAGGATGATTCTCCCAAGTCTTTCATAGAGAACATATTTCCAAGCCATGCCTTTAACTTCTATAAAGTAGGGATGTCATTCCCCGTCAGTAGTATGTCATCTACATACAATATGAGGAATGTCACTATGCTCCCACTAACCTTCTTGTACGCACAAGGTTCATCTTCATTTTGAGCAAAGCCAAACCCTTTGAACGTCTCATCAAAATAAAGATTCCAGCCCTGAGATGCTTGCTTCAATCCATAGAGTGACCTTTGTATCTTATAAAATCTATTAGCAAACTTTGGATCTATAAACCCTTTAAGTTGTGTCATATACACATCCTCCACAAGATTCCCATTATGGAATGTGGTTTTAACATCCATTTTCCAAATCTCATAGTCATGATAAGATGCAACAGTAAGCATGATCCTGATGGATTTAACCATGGCCACTAGAGAAAAGGTTTTTTCATAGTCAACACCTTGAACTTGTCTGAAACCCTTTGCATCCAATCTACCCTTATAGGTTTGGACCTTTCCATCAATTTTAGTCTTCTTCTTGAAGACCCACTTGCACCCTATGGGTCTACCCCTTTAGGTGGATCCACCAAAGTCCATACTTTATTGGTATACATGGATTCCATCTCAAATCTCATGGCCTCAACCCATTTATCAGACTCTGGTCCCTCTATAACATCTTTATAGGTTATTGGCTCATCATCTATGACCAATTCACTACCTTCCTGAGTCACAAGATATCCAAATCTCTCAAGTTCAAGGTGTGTCCTATTAGATCTATGAGGTTCCTGTGTTACATGAGGAGTTTGAGATTACACAACACCTTGTGATTCTCTAGGTTCCTATGGTTCATCTACTAGTTCTATGTTATCTTGTTGGCCTCGAACCTCTTTGAGTTCTACTTGTCTCTCACTGATTCCTTTGGAAATAAATTCCTTTTCAAGGAATGCAATATCTCTGGAAACAAACACTTTGTTGTTAGATGGATTATACAAGTAGTATCCCACAATTTCTTTGGGATAACAAAAAAAGAAACATTTTTCAGACCTAGGGTCAAGATTTTTAGGAAATATTTTCTTGATATAAGCTTCGCAAACCCAAATCCTCGTAAAAGACATTTTGGGAGGCTTCCTAGTCCATATCTCATATGGTGTCTTTTGAACTGACTTAGCTGATACTCAGTTTAGTGTAAATGCAGTGGTTTTTAGAGCATACCCCCAGAAGGTAGTTGGAAGCTCAGCTAAACTCATCATTGTTCACACCTTATCCAGTAATGTGCAATTCCTTCTTTTTCTGATACACCATTATATTGAGGTGTTTCAGGCGGAGTCCACTGGGATACAATCCCATGGGCTCTATGAAGGTCCTCAAACTCTTATTTCAAGTATTCTCCACCTCAATCAGAATGAAGTGCCTTAATACTTTTACCAAGTTGGTTCTATACTTCATTCATAAACTCCTTGAACTTTTCAAGAGCTTATGAGTTATGTTTCATTAGATAAACATAGCCATACCTATTGAAGTCATCCATAAAGGTAATGAAGTACTGATACCCACCTCTAGCTGTTATTCTAAAAGGTCCACACACATCAGTATGTATGAGTCCTAATAGATCATTAGCCCTCTCATTGTTGCTAGTGAAAGGGGTATTAGCCATCTTGTCCAACAAATAAGATTCACATGTCTCAAATGATTCAAAATCAAAAGAGTCTAGATAACCATCCTTATGGAGTCTAAATATGCGATTCTCATTTATGTGCCCTAGACAAAAATGCCAAAGGTATGTTTTGTTTGAGTTGTTTATTTTTAGCCTTTTGGTATTAACATTATATACATCTATCTTTATATCTAACAAGTAAAGACCATAAGACATAGGGGCACCGCCATACCCATCTTTTGAAATAGAACATCGACCACTTTTAATATGGAATTCAAATGCATCCTTGTCTAAAAAAGATACAAAAATGATATTTCTATTTATAGCAGGTACATAATAGCAATTCTTTAACTCTATTACAAGCCCCATGAGCAGAGATACTATAGGTTCCAACTGTGCTGATCACAACTCTTGCTAGCAACTCGCAGTTCCAACTCACCTTTCCCCAAAGGTCTACTTCCCTTCAGATCATGCATATGAGAACATATGTGAGATCCACATCCAGTATCTAATACCCAAGATGATGAAGTAGATATATTTATCTCAATAATGTATATACCTAAAGTGGAGATTACCATCCCCATCTTCTACTTCCTGAAAGCCTTCAAGTACAAAGGATGAGTTCCTCTTGTACTTTTATTTCTCCTTATCTTGAGTGCTAAAGAATTGGACTTAGGCTTGACCACAAAACTCTTCTCAATCTTTCTTTGAACCTTGGACTCAACCCCACTGATCACTATCATGGGATTTTCCTTCTTCACTTTTGCTTCTGCATGAATCTACATGGCAAGTAGTTCTGACATCTATGCAGCCAAATTACTCTCATGCTGACATGCAATAAAATGGCTATATTATTCGGGCATAGTCTTTGGAATCATATCAGTAGCCAACTCTTGGCTCAAGGTGAATCCTAGATCTTCAAGATGATACACATGTCCAATCACAATGAGCACATGTTCTTCTACTGAGGTTCCCTCTGTCAGCTTTGACTCAAATAACACCTTTAAGATAATGTTCCTTTCTTTCCTGTCAAGACCAAGTGGTACTTTCCTAATATGTGTTACCATCTCAAGAACACTCATGTCCTCACAATTCTCATGCAACTCATAGTTCACGCAGCTTAGCATAAGGTACTTTATCTCTAAAGCATCATTGGCATGCTTCCCGTAAACATCCACTTGTGCTCTAGGTGCATCAGGAGGAGGTATTTCATGCACTACTTTTTCAAGGAAATAGAGCTTGCACTCTTCATCTAGAACCCTTCTCAAAGTCCAAAACCAGTCGTGGAAATTTCTCTCATAAAGTTTTTCCTACTTCAGGACCAATCACAAATCGTATTTGTTTATCATTGATTCTACAAGAGAACATTTGCATTTGTCAAAAACCATTTTTGATTTGAAAATTTTGATGATATTAATTAGGTCTTTAATTATTATCACTCTCACTATTTTATTCGAATTAGTGGCCCTTAATATTAATTCAGAATATTACAACGTACAATAGTCTAGTAAGCCAAGATCCATATTTCATCAAGTCATGAGTCAACTTTTGTCAATCGCCCACAACCTAACTATTTAGGTAGGCCATCATGCCAATTACATCATATGAAACTCTTAGATAGATGATATGTGCAACACCTTTCCATGATCATCTACATGCCTCTGGGCTTGGGCTCTCCAAGTCACCAGTTAAGCCTGACCCAATAGCCAATACGATAGATACACACCATGCTTTGTGCAAATCTACATATCTACCATCACACTTCCATGAGATAGATGGCGCACCATGCTTTGTGCAAATCTATGCTTAGTAGATCAAGATTTTCATGTGTATTTCTAATGGAATGCATCTAAGACTTAATATTTTAGTTGAGGGAGTTTTTATAAATACATATACTTTATCCAATCACCACACACATAATACATATCATATACATGCTATATACCACAACAAAAATATGCAATAAATGAAAGTGATGGCTATGGAATGTAATCCCTTGGAGCCACAAGAAACTATGGTCATCTAGGTCTACATCACATACAAAAACCTATTGTTGATGAAGATTTTTGCTTGCCAATCTGGGTTGATCAGTTCTACCCTTGAATCGATCGGCTCGCCTCCTGGCCAGTTGCTAGGTCATCTCACTGGTCGTCTGGTCCTTCTGTCCATCATCAGCTGGATCCTCCAGATGATCGGTCAGGTCCACCAGGCGATCGGTCCAGCTTGTCCACCATGTCCTGCAAGGTCCTTTAGTCGACTGACTCATCTTCGAGATGCCTTCATCTTCGTCATAACAGGAAAGTAAACTATCCTACTTTTACATGATTATACAAAAACCGTGAGTTACATTCGAGGGGAGCAAATGTATAAGAGAATTAACTTTACATTCATAAGATGAGATAGAGTCTCGGTACGCAGACTGAGATAAATAGATAAACCAACCACATACAACCATACACATATAAGGGTTATTGTCCATAACCATGATACACATCCACCATCAAAACCATTTTAGGGTGGCACATGTAAATTACACATATATATGTCATATATATTAGTTTGGGATTATTGTGGTGTTTGGATTTGACAAGATATTATTCGCATCGCATGAAAAAATAGAACGACAAAACCAAAATCCGATCATATAGATTATCCTGTAATATAGTTAATTGACGTTGTCTCTGACACCACTGTAGGGAAATATGGTACAGAGCCAGTAGCAAAATTTAAAATTTTATCTCCCATATACCCCAAAATTAGTAGACCGCATCAATAACTATAATGCAGGAAGGATACTTTATGTATATACCTGGTCCTGGAGCAAGTCCAGTGACAATATTTATTGTTGTAGATGTGCAACTCTAAATCCTAGTTGCACTAGGACATGTCTGAATACTGTGCCTCCTAGTCTGCACAACATACTACAGCCATGAACGTCATCTTCTTCAGCAGCTCCTCTTGTCACAGACTATTGGTTGATGTTGTCCTCCAAGTGGAAAACAATGACTTCCCACATGTATGGTAGTCCACACGGACCCCCTAGAACTCATGTCATCTTGTTGGACCGGATAGGAAAGATTTGTCCCTCCAATCAGTGGACTAGTCAGTGACTTGCTCTCCCACAACGACAACTCTCAAGTGTTCTCTCCAATGGCTATCCCTCCCTACTTGGGTAGGACTTTCCTGGGCTCTCATCGTTACTACAACAATAGAGGACAATAGTTGTTAGAGTAATTGATTCTCAGTTGTTTATGTTGTACTCTGGGAAGCCCCCAATACCCCTTTATTTATAGTAGAGGCCAGGTCAAGGTTTCCAGTTGCTATCCAATGCGAGATTAATGTGCGGGAGTAGAAAGGACCAAAAGAACTCGATTTTTTGCAAAAATTATAGAAATTGCACAACCTGCGACAACCAAAATGGCCATTTGGAAAAGCCATATGGTCATTTTGCAGTTTCTAGTTGTGCACGAATTTGGCAAATCAATTCCCGTCAATGTTAGACATTGATTTCCTTGTACAATAAGTATTTCTCAAGCGAAATGAATAGGGAAACATCTAAAACCTTCCCTGACCAAACTGGGCCATCTCGCCCATGCGAGACAACCATCTCGGTTCACCCAGATGGTCATCTGGTGACCTGATTCGAGCCCGTTTGGTTGGGTCAATTTGTTCCATTGCCAATTTCAACTCACAACCAGGCTTGACACCCATACACCTATATCAACTCTTGAGACGACCGTTTGTCACTTCTAGACGACCATCTCAACACTTGACATGGGTGTTTGGCAGTGTTTTCAACCTATTTTTTGCCTGCATAAAAATGCCTAAACACTTTAGCACTTAATTCAACTGTCATTCAAGACTGAACTCCTCTTCTAGGTTAAGACCTATATGTGTGACCCTATAGGTCCCATATTACATTGGTAGTGAGTGTCCATAAAAACTTATGACATCACAAGCAAAGAGTGGTGCCTAGTTGCACATCATTGCTACCCAAGTAAATGAAAAAGTTGGGGAACAACTTCAACCTACAATCTGTGTATGGTGTTGCAGTGTTTGTATAGCTCCTTTGCCACTGATGTTGAGATTGAACTAGAGGCATGGAGAAGTCACCCTCATTATTATTCAATCCTTTTCTTGAACCAAGAGCAGACTGTCTGAGATATACATAAGCTCAATATCACATATTGACTCACATGCACATGGCCATGCTTTTCTCAGTTTCTCTAATCAATAGGCCTAGGATATCACACTCCAATAGGAGGGACAAATCCCATGTCTATCACTCACAGTCAATGTCCATGTATCAAAGCCACCCAATCATCACCGTTATAACAACCCATGTTTCAGGACTGCATTTGATGATGTCAAAGTGTACCACCATTATAACAACCCATGTTTTAGGACTGCATTTGATGATGTCAAAGTGTACCCAACGACATGTGTTGAGTGTAGTGATTTTAGGTCTAAAAACCACAACCACCACCATCACTGTGAGATCTGACTATGACTTCTATAAAGATGGTTTCCATGTGTCAGTCTCAGGGTGGGTCTGTCTGATACACTGTTCTCCAACATTTATCTATGTGCTTGGTTTGATGTCGCCATATCATGACTAATGATATTTAGTCATAAACCAACTCACACTTTGATATTATGTATCATTGTTGTCTATCAACCTTCCACAATGACAACTGATCAGGGATATAATGAGAATATTTATATTTATCCTTAACATCTGCATGATCTCATCCACAAGGATAGTAACTTGAATACATACATCATTGAGTAATATAATTCTCTAGATATTTATAATGTTACATCATTATCTCATAATTGAATAAAACAAAATAAATTGGAAGCTTTCCTTTGATTAACAATCAAATCATTTTTACATAATATGCCATTATAATCATCACATGATTGGTTCTCTGGTCATACATAACCAACATGAATGCCAACTATTAAAAGAAAGGTGGAAAAATAAGAAGTCAAGGAGAACTGTCAACCCTTCACCATCTCAATCATCTTCAAGCCCTTCTAACACCAAACAGATAAAAGATGATGAAGCACTAAGCACACCTCCGATACCCAGAGCAGATACTTCAAGTTCATCTCAGGATCCTCTAGAAGAATTGGCCAATTAGGAAGTGTAAGAATCCCATGAAAAACCAATCTCTAAAGACACAAACAACAACATGCAAGAGTTTGATTTAAACTCCCAACCTACTGAAGATGAGCCAATCTTGGAGAAATAACCCACCGGATGCACCGTCAGGAAGGAGGATGCCTGTTTTGAGAAGTCAACATCTGGTGAGATATCAACACTCAATTGTATCCTAGATGAGATAACATAAGCACGGATATCTGTTACACTCCAAGAGCATGTCCACAACAAACACAATGATGTTGTGTATGACGACAAGATGGCTGCCGCTTTGGCAGTATTCAATGAAGCAACACTTGGAACACCATCGAATGCAAGCCAGTCTATACAAGAGCTTATTGACACAGTCACAATTGAGGATAAAATACAAGCAGATCTAAGTAAGACTACTAAAAGTCCCGCTCCCATCTCTCTACCCGCCAAAACTGCCCCAACCTTACTTGTGAAAATAGTTGGCGAGGGGACCTCATATGATCATGAAGGTGGTCTAGCATCATTCTTTCTTGGTGCACCAGAAAGGGAGAAACATACGTTTGTGGAGAGAGATGAAGTAGCTGCATCACCCCCGCTTCAATGCAAACTAGTTGGAATGGATATGTCATCAATGTCCATAATAACCTATAGAGACGTCCATCTCCTTGCTAACATCCTTGACAAAAATTTCATAGGTACAAACATAGTTTATAACAACAACGGGAGAAATCTAACTAGAGAACACTTCAGGGGGATTTTTCTACAAAGAGCTAGAGTTCATAGAAAATTCTTCAAGGTACTCTATGCAACTGCCCTGGAAGAATTCCTACACCCGGATAAGGTGCAACCGGTGTTTAATGAAACCACACATCTAGAGAGGATGTTGTATGAAGAGAACTATAAATATGAATCTATGAAAGAATTGCAAAATGTAGTCATAAGGGCAAAGACCAGATTTGTCACCTTACCGATCAGAACGATTAAGCATTGGGCGCTGATCATCATAAATCTGGACGATCACCATACATGTGTCTACAAATGTTGCACTGCAGAGCTACCCAACACATTGCTAATTTTCAAGAACAAGGAGGTTTGAGACATCTTGAAAGTATCCCTTCACCTTCAGCCTCCATACAAATGGTAGGACAATGCCACAAGACGAACTGGAAGAACTTCACAATCTCTGCCATGGTCCCTCAAGAAGAGCCATGATTTGGGGATTGCACCTTCATAGTGATCAGAATGGAGGAGATTAACAAGGGCATTCCAATGGAGGATCTCTCTCTTGAAGATTTACATGGGCTATGTGGTATGTATACAATGTACGTCATTTACAATTGCCGCTTATTTAATGACTCGACGATGCCTCTTGATGCCATACCACGTAGACTACACACGAGAATTCCTCTACCTGAGAAAAAGCCTTGGAGAGAACAACTAAAGAAACTATGGCTTGACCCATATGAACTAGCCCAAGCAGCAATGTGGAAGGCATGATGGGCACCCTCTGAGGCACAAAATGATGGGAAGCATGATGCATAGAATGATCCTCAGAAAAGGGGTTTTAATGAGAAGACAAAGGCCTCACAAGAAAAAGAAACCGAAGAAGAAATGACCTGAAGAAGGCAAAATTAATGAGGATGAGCCAGAAGAGGTAAGGCCAGATGGGCCGACAGGGGCCATAGAATGAACTTTCCAAAACTTTGATAGATGGGCCTGTGAAGATATGTCTTGGGAATTGCTGTTGTTAATAATGGATACACATAAAGAAGATACTAATCGTGGGGATGTTATCTTCAAAAGAGAAGACATTTATGCCATTAAAGATGACCTCTGAGAAACACTGAAGATGGGGGGATACCTAGCAATAAGTGTCATGTATGTATATCATTCCCTGCTAAGCGATAATATGCCTCATGTAGACATGGCCTACTTCTTGCTCGTTGATGACATACTAAAAGACAAGAAGTTAGAAGAAAAGAATGTCTGCAGTCATGAATGATGGACTCCGTCCCTGATTTTATAATCCTGCCAATAATCCATGACAATCATTAGATTCTTCTTATAGTCAACATCCAGGTAAAGACTGCAATTTTATATAACAACTTAGATTCGGCCTTCACACTAAACAAATATACACATTACTACACCGAAGGTGCCTACTGAAGAAAAGGCAGTAACATGTGCGGAAGTAATAATAGAGATGATCCAAAAACACGGAAAGGGGTACAAACATGTGAAGAGCAAGGACTTCAAGAAAACACAGTTCTATCATAGAAGTCCCCAGTAGATTACTCTATCTAATGACTGTGGTTTTTATTGTTTGGCATGGATGAAAACTTTGGCCTTGAGTGATGTAAAAGTTGAAAGATTGCAACATGAATGTTATCACACACTCTGAGGAGGATATGCTGACATGCTGCTACAATCTAAATGGGAGATTTTTGAACAACAACAACAATAAACAAGCCCGTTTATATCTAAAACCTTCATCTTTGACACTCCGGGACGGAGTGTATGATAAGTTTGGGGGGACTTATAAATGGTCATGAGAGGTACATTTTTGTCCTTTTATTCCAATTTTGAAAGGTTTATACAAATTCTTACTTTACCCATACATTGTAGGAAATTTTGAAAAATTTTGAACTTCAAACTTTCTTTCATGAAATGAACCATTTACTATAATTCACAGTTTTGAGATCTACCCTTTCTATATTTATTTACTCCTCTCACCGTTAGACTAGTTTGTCCTTCTGCTATTTTATAGCATAATCATTTCAAGAGTGGAAGAAATGAGCTACTAGTTTACATAAAAGAAAACGACACAACAATACAATCTTATTTCATTCTTACAACAAAATATTGTGTAAAGTGGAAGAACACTCCAGAACCTATGAAATCCCTAAAAATAAGGAGGACTTAATTAGACACACCCTCAACCAATCACCCTAGCCTCACAATACTAGTTGAAAAGTATACAACTCCAGCAAGAGGGAAACAACTACCCCGCCCGGTTCTAAAAATCCCTACTTTGGGATCAAAAGAGGCCTGACTGCCCAAAAACCTTACCAATCCTTTTTCCCAAGCTAGTGAGCAAAATAAAAAGCCAAAAGAGATAAAATCATGAGAGTTGTGCCTGGAAAGATGCTGAATGATTTCAAATGGCCGATGTATTGCTGCACTCAAGAATGTAGATATGTCATGCTCGGTAGTGGAATCTGGAAGCCAATATTAACACACCTGCATTTTGAATCGGACCTTACACATCCACTTGACACTACATCATGGCTCAATTGGGAGACACTGTATTTACGATAGCATTTTGTTTGAGGTAAACTGAGAAATGCAGGAAAACACTTAAAGCCTAACCTACCCTGGCACAATAGCTTAGATGCAACCAAAATAAAGGTAGGATGTGAAAGCTACCCCTTGCAGGAACCATTTATGAGTATGGGTAGGAACTGAGGAAAGGAGGATATTGCAATGGAGATTCCTTTACTACAAAAGTAGTGCCAGGTGCATAAAGTCATGCAACTCTGGAAACAAGGGGACGGAATAAGACCTCAGTGAGTGGACCAAGCCTGTCACAAAGGTTTTTCTGTAAGGATGGGATAATTCTGTGATGGTGTGTTTATAAAAAAGAAAGCAACTGTAGCTCATCACTCAATGATTTGATTGTATTTATTAGCTTGAGGACATGCTAGATTCTAAGTTTGGGGGAGTTGATAACATCCAAATTTGTGGACATTATGTGCTTGTTTTATCTTTATATTGAACCCCTTTTTGTGACTTGTCTAACTAATTATAATCTCTTTCGACAAGACCTAATATGACTACCCCAAGCTCATGACCCTCTTTGCTTTATATAGAGTTTCCAATCGGCCGCTACACCTGAAGATAATAACATAGCAGTCGATGAACGCCAAACACCTTTGTGATTGAAGGAGAAGCAAATCCAGAACCCTACAGTCACAACAAGTCACCAGGCGTAACGTCTGAAGAGGAAGCAACCATTGCGGCCACTACAAACTAGCACACTGCAACTCCATTATTGCAGTCGCAACACATCACACAACCTTAGCAACCGAAGGAGAATCCACCCTAGTGGCCAACAAAACCTGAAGTTGTAGCAGTCACTACAAGTCACTAAGTGTTGTGACAACCACAGTCCATCAAGAGTAGCAACCACAACATAGGTTAAGTCAGTGGGTAACACCTATAAATAGACACCGACCTCATCCATGCAAGGGGGTCAGATCATCAGAGATACGATGAAGTGTTGCCACATTCCAGAGTCACCTCCATCTACCTCCACCGATATTCTATCTATGAAGACAAAAGTATTAAAGAGAGAGAAGATCACCACCATTTTCTTTGAGAGAAGGAGTTTCCATCCATCTTCTACGTCGATGCTAAATCCAAATCTAAAGGAGTATTATTGGTGTAATGCCTTCACACTTCTTTAGATCTATCATCCCTCTCACACTGTTCATCTATCACTTCATCTATCTTGATGTATCTTCACCTTTATAAATCCATAATGCTACTCACAAACATGAGAGGATAAACTCATTGCTTGGGTTGGGAGTAGCCACTAAGGCTCTCCTAACATGTATATACTCACATCTATTTGAATATATATGCTCTTAGCAAAGATTATCTCCTTTCACTTGGTTTTAATTCTTCACTTGTATGATTAGATACCATCTTGTAATGTTTGATTGTTTGTGTCTTGAAAGAGTAACACTAACCTTATCTAAGTGTTTAGCTAATGATCATATAGTTATATATGCGATTGTTTGATTGCCATCTTGTGAGAGAGACAACCTTATAATCTAGATCTATCTTAATCTCAAGAAAGGAGGGAATAGACACATATGATGATTGCTTGTAATCTTGCTAAGGGTATACAAAGGGTGTGAGTATTGCATGTTGGTGAGAGATATTAGTAGGTGAAACCCAATCCAAGTTCCCATCCATATTTTGTTACAACACTCATGTTTGATCATGTTCTCTTGTTTTGTTTGGTTGATGTCATATCATTCCGTGAGGAACACCATCTTTACCTACTTTCTTGGTCAGTGTAACTGAGATAAGATTCTACGTTCTTATTACTCACCACCCTTGTCCCCATTGATCGACCCTGATTGCTACATCGAACCCCGTATAATAGTTGTGGGGGCTTAAGAGTTGGGTTACAAATTTAAGAGTCTGACTACTCTAGATCCACTCCATTTTTGTACATGTGATTTAGGCCGGTCAATATTACCCCTTGACGGGTGTAACCTAGAGTTCAGAATATTTTAATTTACTTTATATGATACTCATAGTGGGATTATAGTGAACTAAATTAAACACATATTCAACAATTATCATTTGATATAATACTTTGTATATCATAAAAAAATACATTGGCATTTGATAATGCAGGTGCTCATAAGTAACCATGCACTTCCATATAGAACCATGCACTGTACTACAAGTACTTTAAGCATGTATCTATAACATATCTCAACTTGGCTATCCTCACTCTAGAAATCCTAATCCCATGATTAAGAGGTTAGTGTGCTTTGATCTTTAGAATTGACAAAAGAGGTTAGAACTATGCCCTACCATGCATGTTTGTAACCTTATGAACTTTAATGCACATAAAATTGAGTACCTCACGTATTAAACCTAATTATGGATGCATATGATCTTAACCATGCCATGGACCAATAAACCCTAACATGGTAATGAGATGATATATAGAACTTAATCCTAGACCTTGGGTGTGATAATTATGGGAATAAGATGGTTTGTAACCATGTTAACCTAAACCCTGAGTTATAACCAACTAAGCCTAACATGTACATCCATGGTGACATTCAAGACACATTAGTGGCATTAGGTGCCATAATCATATATCATACATTAATACACATAGACTAGACCTCATACATCACATGTAGACTAGACCTCATACATCACCTAATCTTGGGTTGATATGAAAATCCATTCAAAAATATGTAATATGTTTCACCTTGTTCACTAATACACATATAATGACTACATGGGTATATTTGGCAATCTAATGTGAATAAGTATGACAAAGTGATTCATGAGGACAATAGTGTGACTAATATGTATCCTGCGACAATAAATGGATGTTTAATGTAAGTGGAAGCAATTAATGTGCCATTATGTAAGCTGGTGTTGAAATTATTGGACATAATAGAAGTAATGAGTAATATATAAACACTAAATGATGACAATATATTATCATGTGACCTCCATGGTAGTAAGATAATGAGATAGGGCTATAAATCCTAATTATTGAGTATAATGTTAATATTGAATAATAGATAAGGAGAAAATAGTGTAAACACTTATTGTACTAAAACCCATACAAGATAATCTCAAAACCTAAACCTAATCCCATAATAGGATTCCTTGGGTCCTAAGTAAGTAGGATACCTATTTTTAACTTAATTAGACGATGATAACTATCCCAATTTAACTAGAGAAGATGATCTTCATTTATATAATCTCAATATTAGTCGGACTCTGATTATTTGTTTATTTTCCCAGATTTTTGCATCTTTACATAAGTCTCCATGTTGCACAATTTCTTGTTTCCCAACTCTTATGATCACATTGGATTAATATCCAATGGATCGGGGCTTTTCTTCTTCCTAGAGTCCAATTGGTCTATGGACTCTGCAAATCGGTGCCACTACTTTCTACTCCCCTCTCCCATGTTCTCTCTCTCTCTCTCACTTCTCACTATCACCCCATGGTATCCTCTCTGCATTTCTTTCCTATTTGTGATCTCCACAATCCCAGTCTTGATGGGATCTCCTTGCCCCAGTTGACCACATGGTTCATTGCTTCCCTTATTTCCCAAAATCACTGAGGATTTTGGCCTGCACACATCTTCTTCTCTATAAATAAAACATCTTATGTTATCACCAATCGTCTAGAATCTATTTCCAAGCTTTCAGTGGGCACCTTTTGTCTAGTTACTATGTT
Organism: Alisma plantago-aquatica; assembly: GCA_963693085.1. Taxonomy (NCBI): domain Eukaryota; kingdom Viridiplantae; phylum Streptophyta; class Magnoliopsida; order Alismatales; family Alismataceae; genus Alisma; species Alisma plantago-aquatica. The sequence goes on from OY856414.1 coordinate 478,135,501, forward strand.
CTCCCAATCCTCTTTTCCTGTTGAGCTTGGTCTGGCTCTGACAACAAGATCAAGGCCATAATAGCCTCCTCTAAGCACAGAGACACTTTAGTTGGTCCCCCTAAAGCTCTCTGTATCCTTGGATTATCTAAAACCTCCGTAAGATGCTTTCTACCTTTTCCTTTTTCCCTATTTTTCAAACTCGATATACATTGTTAGTAATCTGGATGACATCCTTTGTTGTTTTTGACTTGTTTGGGTTCCCTTGTGTTCATCGAAGCTACTAACTAGAAGACATATAATCTTGCACCATTATTTCCTCAAGATCTTGGTTTTCTCCTTCCAACTAGTAAGATTAGATGTCTTCTAGTTAGCATCTTGGTTTTCACCTTCCGACCAACAACCGCAGAGTGCTTAAATGGGTCTCTAGTAGACCTGCGACCCCTGCTTAGGGTGCCTCCAAACCAGAACAACCCCCGAATCATGGTAGGGCATAAACCCAATGCCCAATTTTGTAGGTTTGTGTTATGTTCGTTGCAATTGAGATTTGCAAAGCTCTATAGATATGTGAGGTGAATGAATAAAAGGAAGAAGACAATAGATGTTGATTTTTTGCGAATTTTCCCTCACTTTATTTTGATTTTGTCACGCGTTTCATGGGCATTTCCGTTTAGAAAAGTTTTATTTTAGTTCTTGGTTGTAGATTATTTTAACTAGACAAGTTTAAAAAACTACCTTGTCACACATCAAAGTTCGATGTGTGATTCTGGGGGCATTATAAGTCTTTTACAATATGTCGCTTTTATTGAATAGTGTAAAATTAGATAATTCATATCTAATATTTACTAGTAAGAAAAATAAAAATAGATACTTGTTGGAATTAGAACATTAATCACTATCGATTGGTCAAAGTTTCATAACCTAATTTCACTTTAACAAAGAGTTATTAAGTTATAGGGTTTGTAAGATAACCATTAGTTAATGATTTACATCTAATGTAATATTACACGAAGAGATGCCCAAATATGGAACTAGGGGTTTTCCCGTGACTATTAATACTCAAGTTTGAGGTATGTTGCATCTCCTCAATTTTATGTTAGATAATGATTTATATTCTCTCTCTTTGACTTGATTGTGACATATTATCTTAAATGTACATATTTACTTATAGTTGAATCAGTTGATTCCAAACTCTTGGCATTAGTCTTATGGGATTTTATAGTTGCTAATTGGATCCTATTCTTATATCTTATTGTTGTTTCATCCAATTTTCATGCTGATGAATTTGTTGATCCATATTCAATGGAAAACCTAATTGCGATATCTTACCCATGATTGTATCATTGATCATATTTATACATCTTTATGGTATCTTTCTACGTTGGACACTATATTGTAATCTAAATGAATTGATGCTTGCCTCTCTGATATTTAAAGCATGTCTAATTTAAACAAGTTGTATAATGTACACACTAGGTGGTGTGTCCCTATTGTGTGTACTACCAATAGAGGGTATAGAAGGTGATCTCTGTCTTTGGGTCATCACGCTGTGATGCCATTACTCCCACAAACATTATGGTGGTGATCACATAAAATGTGGATATGGCGGTGATGCCATATAACTACAATGCTATTATACTTATTATTATCATGATAACCTGCATGTATAATTCTTATTATTTAGTTTTGTTCTCTAATTTGATATTAAAAGGCAAGAATTGTTAATTGTTCACTTTATTATATCTTCATACAATCTCTTCTTCTTACTATATGAAAATTTCTTTTGATATCCCTTTGGATTATTCTCTCTCTCTCTCTCTTGTTTGGGAAGCCTTGTTATATTATTTGGTGTCCCTTTCCCTAATGTTGTCAAATCTCTATCTATATGCACATACAAACTTTTACACTGACAACATCCATTTTGTCATTTATTGTGAGGTATGCTTCCAACCCCTAGGTGAAGAGCAAGGAGGAGTGGACCAAAGTTGACCATGATACATACTAGTGTACCCAATATTTCTTAGGAAGTAAACTAAAGTGGTTGGTTTACCCTTTGTGACATCTTTCCTATATTTATCATTAGTTTTTCGTATTCACCCTGCGTGGTGATGAAACTATGATGAATTGAATTTTGTAATAGTTAGATATTTACCTTTGCTTCTACACTTTTGGTAATTGATACAATGCATACTTGAATTTTAGTTCAACATCCTTTATGAAAAAATGTTATCATGTTTGGCATTGGATGGTTTTCTAATATTCCCTCAAAGTAAGTGAGTGTCTTTGCTATTGGGTACCACTCCTTGAAGCATCCAAACATCCAAGCAATCAACATAATCAATCAACATCATTCACATGTATGTATAATCTACAATGGAACCATACATTCATAACATACTAATTAGACCTAACTTAGGTATCAAACTAGGGTTTAGGGTTTTCTTGGGTGTGGACTAGGAATAAGGGTATCAAACTCTAATTCCATCATCATGAGTCCTAAGGGTTATAAATCCTAATTATGCATTAGGTGTAACCCTGATTCATGGATTAATCATTATATCTCATTCTAAACACATAGATCCGGTCATGCATGTTAAGATCATAATAACAAGATATATAAATTTCAAACCATAATTCTTTTATGTAATAACTTAGAAACCCTATTTATACATCATCATCTTCCTAATCCAATTTAATACATTGAAACATTATTATTATTATTCGACCACATCAAATTCTATCACAAATAAGTGTATTGAACATGATTAGCAACATATTCATCAAAAGATAGGGTTTACTTACATTAGTCACCCTATGTACAAGTATTAAATATATTTTTGGAACTATGATCAAAACTAGGCTTCAATTATTTTTTACCCAAATTCTACCAATTTTCATGAGAAATTTGATGTATCATTTCACTATGTTTTGGCTACTATCTATTTACTAAATTTAATGAAACTTTACAATATATGGGCCAATGGTTGATCACCACATCAAAAGGATTATATTTCTATTTAGATTTTGGATCGGATCAGGATCTTGTCAAATGATCCCACTGCCATTGGCACTGTGACCTCGTGCATCATGTGCTCGAGGGACAAAATGTCCTTTTACCCCAATCAATAACTTCCTTGTGACATACCTTGATCCTGACATGAGAGGGTCAAACCATGGGTTGACTTCAACCCTCAAGTGCTTAGGAGATCTTGGAAAGGGTTTCACTCACTCTACATCACCCTACCAGTCCTGACCGATGGTATACTAAGTCTAAAGGTGTCTGGACAAGGGAAAACTAAATCCCTAAACACACATGCTATAGGAGGAATAAAGGATAGAAGAAAGGGATGATGACCATACCAATGCACTTCCAACACAATGGTTGAAGAAGGAACATATCCCTAGAGCACATGATCATCTTCCCATGCTCTGGGATTGGTTGAGAAGCCTTCCTATGCTTGCATCATCGTGGAGATGGATGTATTGAAGTACAGAGTGACAAGCTGGCATCAAGGGTAGAGTTTACATAAGTGAGAGGTGTTTAGGTCCGTCACTCTATTATGGATGTAGGCCCTTAGTGACTTATATAGGCTATGATTAACTAAGAGAGAGGTGGAGGAAACAAACCCTAATGTATTGGATAATCATGACTTTGGGTTACCATTATCCTTGAAGATATAAGCTAATGGAGTTAGGAGTGTGTAGGGAAATATGGGAGCAGAGTAGGCAGTGTAAATGAAAAATTTCATACCCATATTTTCCTTAACCAGTAGCTCACATCAACAATGACGTATCTAAGAAAGAGGTTGCAAGAGATATCTTATTAGGAGCAAGTCCAATGCCTATTCTTATAGAGATATGTGCTTCCTTCTCAAGTAGCACACAAACAACAATAGTTAACGTCCTCCTGGTATATCACATGAATGACGGTTGATAACATTCTCCTAGCATGGCAACAAAATCTTCCACACCTCTATGCAGTCCACACGGACCACCAGGAACTACACTTTACACTTCTAGAGATTATAAGAAGGAGTTGCGCTTCCCTTTATCAATGTGCTAGCATCGACTTCCTTTCCCCTTGCTATCTCTCCCTTTCATTTAAGACCACTAAGGCTCTCTCACACATTACCATAACTGTGAGATGAGGAGTCTTGAGACAATATCTTGACTTTCTCCCTAGACTTTGTGTCTTGAGCCTTGGCTACCCCCTCCTTATACAGGAGTGGATGGTCTAGGGTTTCCAAAACCCAAGGGATACAAAAGGTCAGATCTCATGGCTTGATAGCTACTACGGACAACCAGTTGGTCGACCGACACACCAATCGATCAAATTGATTGTCTAGTCAGTTGATTGGATAATTCCAGCGGCGCAATAAAACTATCTTTTAATGCAATGATTAATGCATGTCATTATGCATATCATTAATCATTTGACCCCTTCAAACTGGTCCTTTGACCCAGTCAAAGTGGTCATTTTTCATATAATCGGTCGACTGGACATTTGAGTCGGTCAACTCGGTATTTTGACCATCCGTCGGGAACCCGATTCAGTCAGTTGGCTGCACACTCCAACTGGTTGACTTGTCAGTTCCATCAGCCAGGGTCAGTAAGTTCCAGTCGATCGACTGACACACTAGTCGATTGACTGGACACTTTAATCGATCAAATGATATAGAGAATGTTATTTAATTTGATTATCTAAATTCTTGTAGTAACCAAGTTAAATCTTATCCATGAGTAAGCTCCTATTCCAAGCACATCCTATGTGTGTGACCCTATAAGTCCCATATTACCTTGGCAGTGAAGTCCACAACCATTATGACTACACAAGCAATGAGTGGTATTTAGCAATACACCATTGCTACCCAAGTAATGGGAAAGTTGGAGAATAGCTTCGACCTATAGTCCATGATCAATGTTACCATGATCATATAGTTCCTTTGTATCTGATATCTAGATTGAATCCAAGGATCATCACCCTCTTAATACTCAATCTATTTTTCTTGAACTAGAGCATACTGTTGAGATACAATGAGTTCATATATCATATATTGACTCACATGAGCATGGCCATGCATTTTTCAGTCTCACTTAACAAGGGCCTAGGATATCAAACTCTCATAGGAGGGACAAATCCCATCCACATCACTCACAGTCAAACCCCATGTGTCTCAACTTACCCAATCACCACCTTTATGACAACCCTTATTCAAGATCATGTTGGATGGTGTAAAAGTTCATTAAACGACATGAGATGAGTGCAATGACTTCAAGTCTAAAACCACAATCACCAATATCACTTTGTGAGCTGATTCTAATTACCATTTCATGGTTTCCATTTATCACTCTCAAGGTGGGTTAGTCCTACACTATTCTCTAACATGTACATATGTGTTTGACTTGATATCCAATATCATTACTAATGAGACTGTCATCGATCAATAGACATTCCAGTCTTATGTATTATTGTCATTTATTTTGCTTCCACAATATTATCTGACCAGGGACATACCAAGAATATATGTACTCTTGTTATACATATGATCTCATTCTTCAAGTCATTAACCTAAAAACATATGTCATTGAGTAACATCATTCTTTGGATATCTATTATGCTTGTGTCATTATCTCATAATTGAGATAGGCATAATAGATGGAATCACCTTTATTAAAATATTATCAAATCAAGTACATGATGCCCCATATAATCATCAAATGATTTATCTATGGGCATATATACTAACAAACTCCCACTTGCACTTAGAGAAAATCTCCTACAAATCCAATTCCAAGTGATTTATCATGACCATCGTGCTTCTACTGCATAAGTGCTTTTGTCAGTGGGTTGACAACAATTGCTTCTAGTTGGTACAAATCTTCACATCTCCTCACTGTACGATATTTTGTATGAGATGGAAGCATCGTAGTATGCGATCTAGGTTCCTTAGCATATCAAATAGTTATATTGTTGCTACAAAATCTCTACTACGTAGTTAGTGGTTGGAACTACCAAGTTCACCAATGGACTTCTTGATCCATACAATATCCTTACTGTATCCAAAATAGCAATGTACTTGGCTTCTATTATAATCAACAACAACTATCTCTTGCTCATAACCTTTTCAACTTATAGCTCTGTTGTTAAGGCAAAACACAAATTGCGATCAATATCTTTGTCAGTTCGGAAGCTTGTATGGGTGTAACCCTTTACACTCAACTCTTCCTTCAAGGAACTGATCCTTAGTTCTACTTAAGGATGTTCTTTATGGCAGTCCAATGACCTTCACCAAGACCTGACTGACACCTACTCGTGATGCCCAAACATATGAGACATCAAGATGAGTGCATAACATTGCATACATGATAGATCCAATTGCAGATACATATGGTATCTTACTCATGCACTCCCATCGTTCACAAGAACCTGGACGTTGAGCTCTAGAGAAACTAATTCCATGTGACATGGGAAAATTTCCTCTCTTTGAGTCCTGCACTCTAAACTCCTTCAACACTTTGTCAATGTATGTACCTTTACTTAGGCCAAGAAGCCTTCTAGATCTATCTCTATAGATCTTGATTCCTATCCCATAGGATTCTTTGCCTAAATCCTTCACACAAACGGTACTTCCCAGTCGATTCTTTAGCATTTGTAGGACAGGGATGTCATTCCTACATACAATATAAGGAATACAACTTTGCTCCCATAATATTCTTGTAAATACATGTCTCATCTTCATTTTGACTCAAGAGAAACTCTTTGACTGCCTTGTCAAATCAAAGATCCTAGCTTCGAGATGCTTGCTTCAATCTAAAGATTAATCTTTGTAGCTAAGCTACAATGGCTAGCATGATCATGATGGATGTCATCCATGTTAGTCTTCAAGACCCACTTGCACCCATGAGTTTTACCCCTTTAGGTGGATGCACCAAGGTCTATACCTTGTTGGCATACATGAAATCCATCTTAGATCACATGGCCAAAGCCATTTCTCAAGCTTTGGTCCCTCAATAGCATCTAGGTAGGTTGTTGGCTCATCAACATTGGGATAATCCCCATTTAGCTATGATATAGGATTAGGCACAATATAAGGTAAGGGGAAGTCTATTTGACCCCCGAAGCTTGACCTCCAAGTAGTAACTAGATAATTACCAAATTAATTATCTCGGATGCTATATATCTTAAAATTTCATGATTTTTCTCTAATAACCTTATAATTGCCTTATCTTTGATCTAAAATTATTCTAGTATCTTATATGATCATGAATCACTTGAATTCCTAAGTTACACCCTAAGGACCTATTTCTTAACCCACAAGGGCCAAAATGTGCTTCATTGGACATCAGAGGCCATGGGTCCACCTTGGCCCATATAACTAGATAATTACCAAATTAATTATCTCGGATGCTATATATCTTAAAATTTCATGATTTTTCTCTAATAACCTTATAATTGCCTTATCTTTGATCTAAAATTATTCTAGTATCTTATATGATCATGAATCACTTGAATTCCTAAGTTACACCCTAAGGACCTATTTCTTAACCCACAAGGGCCAAAATGTGCTTCATTGGACATCAGAGGCCATGGGTCCACCTTGGCCCATATAATGATTCCAAAAACCTCAACACAATTCTAATCTGACATTTAAGACTTGAATTACCATAAATATCTTGATTGAGGTATGATTTCATGTATTATCCAAATAGGCCCAATATCATGATTACTTGCATTATAATTTTAGGTCCAAGTAGTAACTAGATAATTACCAAATTAATTATCTCGGATGCTATATATCTTAAAATTTCATGATTTTTCTCTAATAACCTTATAATTGCCTTATCTTTGATCTAAAATTATTCTAGTATCTTATATGATCATGAATCACTTGAATTCCTAAGTTACACCCTAAGGACCTATTTCTTAACCCACAAGGGCCAAAATGTGCTTCATTGGACATCAGAGGCCATGGGTCCACCTTGGCCCATATAATGATTCCAAAAACCTCAACACAATTCTAATCTGACATTTAAGACTTGAATTACCATAAATATCTTGATTGAGGTATGATTTCATGTATTATCCAAATAGGCCCAATATCATGATTACTTGCATTATAATTACCATGGTTTCAACCTAGGTCATCTAATGATTTTGAAGGCTTCATGATATTCTTAATTTCACATGTAACACCCAATTAGACGAATTATATCAAAATGAACCCCAATCTTAGTAAGATAAGCCAAACATTACTTAGTTGAGTAGAATATAGACTCAACCAAGTCTTAATCTCATAATCATTAACCAAATTCATTCCAAGACACACCATTGAGCTCATTATTACTATATCAATATGATTGATTAAACTTGAATGTTAATACATCATTCTAAATTTGAGGATCTTATACAAGTTAACTTAAGTAGATTTAATTATAAATGGCATGGTTGAGTTGAGAGAAGTAGAGGTAAAAGAAAATGAGATGAGTAGAGAGAGTAAAAAAAGGAAAAAAAATTAGAAGAAATAACTAAAATATAACAATATATTCTTTGGGTAATCATACCTTAATGAAAATGTCTTTTGATACATCCATATAATAAAACCTAATCAATAATTTTGATAACAATGCGTTAGATGCTGCTTGTTGATAATATGTTATGATACAAGGGATTTTGATTTTCTTATGAAAATATAAATTATAACAATACGTCAATAGCCTACTCACATCTTTTTCCCCTACAACTAGACATGTTTCTAATCCAATACATACTATCAAGCTCTTCAACCACTTTGCTACTATCAAGGATATCTTGACACACTTGTAGGGTCATAAAAAATTGGTTAGGGGTTGGTTCTGAGCCGGTCAACAACCGTGTTGATGCAGAAGTGTTCAACTCAAAACTTATCCAGAACCAGATTATTTTACAAGATGAAATACTCAAAATTGGATCTGACTTCATAATATGTAACCCAGAACCAAACCTGGACTGTATACTTTTTCAATCACTCATGATATGTAATAATTTATATATGAATAGAACCTGGATTGTCTAAAAATTTTCAACTCAGTTTGACTAGGATTAAAAAAATCACCACTTAGAAGTGATCCAGTTTCGATTTAAATGTCAATAGCCAAATGCAGAACCGATGCAGATGATCAAAAGACAAAATCATTTTTTTTGGCCGGACATGATTAGATTCACATGTTTGGATATAATTAAACAACTCCAAACATTTTAGAGGGACATCGTTGTTGAATGTCAATACATGCAAGTTGTCAATTTTCTTCTTAACGTTTATTGTTGCATTCAATTGTTAATTACTATTAGGTCCAAGAAGATGGCATGCCTAGTAAACATTTGGCTTGGCGTATTTTAGAGAAAGTATGGATTAACTTCATAAGAAGACGACATGTGACCCACACAATGAATCTCTTTTGCAAGCCTTGACACTCACACGACCCAACATCTATGGACTGACATCATTTTTGGCAAAGCAGGAACATATACCTTTTCGTCATTGTTTTTTATTATAAAACGTTCTAGCATAATTTGATAGAAAGGACTAAGTTTACAACTGTGACATCTGACTGAGTTACAAAATAAAGATAGAAAAAAATAAAAATAAAGTTTGAAGGTACACGAAGTACCAACCACTGTTCATAGGCTTTTAGCATGAAAGCTGGGGGAGGCATCCCATAACTAGTGAGGAAGCCTAGAAAATTACAACAAGGAGGTTGAATTAGACAAGGACGATATTAAACATAAGCCGGGGGGGGGGGTGACTCGGATAAACTTATAAAAATATATTGTAAGACTTGAACCCAAGTCATTCAATTGAAAATCTGTGACAATCGGCGATCCAAATACCAATTTACACCATCTGATATTTGTATGACACATATTTGTAGAATATCCGGCAAGAGTAGCTCGGGTGGTAAGAGCTCGGTAAGTCCCAATGAAGAACCCAGGTTCAAACTCACCGAAAACACTTTACGAACGGCAATTCACACTGATTAGGTGCGGGATGGGGGTGACACTTTACAAAACAGATATATATGAATGTATACATATCTTTAGATTTTTTTTTTTGAGGGGTGGGGTTGTGGGGGTTGGTTTAGAACCCCGGTTGCCCCTATATCTCTGTCCGTGCCATAACAAGCCTCTCAGAAAAAGTCATCATAACATAAAATAAAGAAAGTAAAAAGGACACTAGCCCGTCCTCTCCCGAAACATTAAGAAGTGACTCCAGAGAGTAGGTCTCCTTGCTGGCAACATCTCAGGCAACATCCTGACGTCGTAGCCATCTGATTGATATGGGATGGCGTTGGTCTAAATCATATAAAATAAAACCTATATTAGCTAGATTAAGATAATATATGATGGTATAAAATCAGGATTTGTCATATATATACAAAGGGAGAGCGACTAACTTACAAAAATCTCCGGTTTCGTTCAATCTAAATGAATAAGAAAAATGATACAAGGGTGTCCATACCACCTTTTATCCATTGTTGATGGGATGTAAAGTATTGCTATCGCGTTTGTCAATGATGGAGCTTTGGCCATACCACACCATGGCACCAAATGGCTAATCCACTCGATGAGGATTGAACGGATGTCGAACATATATCTGTTTCGGTCACAATGTCTACTTTATAGCCAAGATGGAATTCAAGTCAATTCTTCCGGTTTAGATGATGTTTGAAAATGATTTATACCCATCCTTGTCATTAATGTGACAAGGATACTGGAACCTGTGGGAAGAAACGGAAATGCCCTGGCCTTCATACCGGCGCCAATTCAGGCATTCAATTGATGGGCCATTTAACCTCCCATCCCTGCTCGGAAGCTTGCCAGGCAGAGATGTGAATATGGCTCAGTCGCCAAATCGGCTCATCCTACACAAACATAATATTGTGCCCCATCTAGGGATGAGCATCGGGTCGGGGTCGGGCCAGCCCGATCCGACCTGCGACCCAGCCCGCATAACTCGATCCAGACCCGAATCCGATTTATAATATGGGTGGGCCGGGCCTAAAATTTAAACCCATATTTTATTTGGACCGGGTATGGACGGAGGTAAACCCAGGTCTGAAAACCCGAATACCCAGATTAGATTTTATGTACATTATAGATGCATACATCTATCTTTGTCTTGAAAGAAAAATATACAGATTTCTTGATGCAATATGTAGTATGTATCCAACCAATGGCAACATAGAAAATTTGTAATCAATCAACATGATTAGTGAATTGATACTAGTAAGATAACTATCATTGACATAGATAGACATACTTGATTTCATTGTTTTGATCTTACTCTGTCCACATGTAGGGGACAAATGATCTTTTGCTCAATGCATAGTAGATTATGCTCATTTTTTTCTCATATGCCCACATGTAGGAGACAAATGATCTCTTACCCTTCCAAAACCCATTTCGTTGTATATACATATAGGATGAGAAACAAAAAACCACAACATCATAGATTCCACTGATTTTTTAACATGTACGAGAAAATGATTTGTTGCTCTTTCAATATCCATTCATTGTTGTAGGGGATCATACAACTAAGGTGTACATATTCCGGCTACATTTATCACAATATATATATATTGTTTTGAAGGTTGATCACAAAATACATATCATACTAGTTTAGTTTCCATGTTAGCAAGTTGGATCTAGCAAAATTTGATATGCTCATTCGATGTTATATGGGCAAAACCGAATCCGGCCCGAAACCCAACATTTTTATATGGGCCGGGTATGGGCTGACATTTTTCATTTTTATCCGGGCCCGAACCCGGCCCGTGGCCCACTTTAAAATGTGGGTTTGGGTTTGAGACAGGCAAAACCCGGTATAACCCGACCCGATGCTCATCCCTAGCCCCATCACGGTGTGCTATACACCGTGGTGGTGGGGTTTGAGATACATTGTGCTCTATTCCGGTCAGAGAGACAGAGACAAGAGCTTTGCTCACTATTTCACTAGAGCATTTTTTCGAGGGCGATTTGAAGCAATTAGTAAGCTGGCACGGATTAAACTCTGCAAAGGAGGGTAATGTTAAAAGAAAAATTCTACCCATAACCGGCCATATATCCGCCCCCCTACCCGGACCTCGGTACTTGCCAACTGCTGTGCCCACTACCTACTGCGCCCCCATGCACATTTAAAGTGAAATCTGTTGCAGCGATTCTGCATATTTCTACATGCAAAAACTATGCATGAATTGATTATCTCGCCACCAAATACAAATCTACCACTTGTATTTTCATCAATTTTCGATTTCCTTCTAATGATTCCCTCCATTTTGTTTTGAATTTCGTATATATATGCAAATCTCCCAGTTGAACCAGTTCCGCCCAACACTGAGTAAGTACTGTACTTTTGATTTTTACTGAAATGAAAATTATAGTGGAGTACTGTACTTACTAATTCAATGTTCTAGTCATGCAAAATAATTTTGGATACTGTACTTGGAAATGGACCACATGGGTGACTAATGTCTTGTTGAGTAGGCGTAATTAGGTTTATTAATGATATGAGAATAATATTTAGGTACAATACTTATTGTTGAATTGTATAAGTGATTATTGATTTGTTGGGTATTGTACTTTTGCTTCTTACATAAATGAAAATCATAATGGGGTATTGTACTTACTGAAATGATTTGGTAGGTACTGTACTACAACTTTGACAAACTTAAATCAAGAGTAAGGGAGTGAGTATTGTACTTGGCGGAAATGAACAGGGAGGAGGAGTGAGTAATGTACTTGGTGGAAATGTACTAGTCACCGAGTACTGTACTTGGTAGGTACTATACTTTTGCTTCTTACAGAAATAAAAAATTATAGTGGGGTACTGTACTTACTGAAATGATTTGGTAAGTACTGTTATGTAACTTTGATAAACTTAAATCAAGAGTAAGAGAGTGAGTACTGTATTTGGCGAAAATAAACAGAAAAAGAATGCTTGAGAGGATTTGCTGTTATATACGAGATTCAAAAATTTAAATTTGAATGTTTTTTATAACTTGTGATGAGATTAAATATATGTGAGTGGGTAGATATATTATCTGCACTTTGCATGTACTCTGTATGAATTTTGCATGAATATTAATACAAAAACGACTGCAGCTGATGCATTTTTCCAAGAACCGGGTGGGAGCCCGGGGGTAGGAGGGGGTGTGTGTAGCATAGCTCATGTTAAAAAGCATGTCTTGGCATAACCTTTTGCTTCTCCTCTTTGAGTTGGGAACAACTCGAGCGCGCCATGAGGCTGATTGGTTGGAGGCAGACGATGTACGCAACCCTGTGCATGATGCGGTTTAAATAGCTTCTCGGATCACAATCCTCGTACATATTAGCCTCTCGGCATCTTTGCAGTATATTACAAGTCGCTGGCCGTGACATGCACACTGAAACCTCTAGGCCATAAAAACTTGTGACTTACCCACTCGAGGGCGTCACAATAACGCGAGATCAAAATTTAAATCATTGATATTGTATTAGATTGACGACTTATCAGAATGGACGAAAGTCCTAGTAAAACAAATTATTAGGAACTCGCAGATCACGACGCCATAATGAAGGTTGAGGAGAAAGAATTCATAGTGGGAACCACTGTTGAGGAAAAGGATTTTTAACATAGTTACTCAGTGTTTCGTTACAGTAATCTTTTAATATGGCCGTGTTTTGAAATCTGCTTACAGGCATGTTGGAACCGATAATTATATTCAGACATCATCGAATTCTCCATTTGCTGAAGATTTTTCTTTCTATACAGTAGATTGATTATGAAGAATTAAGTTCCTATAAATGCGAGAAGAATTATGAAGTTCCACATTGATGTTTATATGCATGAGAAAGCTATGTCATTGGCAGCACATGACCTATAAGGTCAAAGACAGCACAACAACTTTTGGACCGACAGTTGGCAATTCATTATGATAATTGATCTCGTAAAGGTTAATCACTAGCTAAAGCATTGGGTAACCTGTTATAAAGGTGGTTTTGCTTTTTAGTACTGTGGACCCGCCCTTCTATCATTCTCGTCTCATAATAAGAAAGTGACCATTTTTCTTAAGCAAGCTGATTGTTTGCTTAGGTTTTACACAGATCATCACAGGAAATCTATTGTCTGTTATGAGTTTGTGGTGGTTGTTATATCTAGTCTGATGTTAGCAGGCCGTTGGGCCGTTAAAGTCCTTGATAAGTGACCATGATAGCACCAGCTAATGCTTTCCAGATTACAAGACAACTGAAACTTTCTGACTTGGTGCTGGTAATATTTGCCGTGTTCTTGCTGCTAAAATACACTGATTTTCTAGCAGCAAGAAAATTGATTCTTCCAATGATGACATTTCCTTGATTTTTTCGAATGTCCTAGTTTCCTATTGTCATTTTGGAGTTTCAACCACGGATTCTTACTTTGCGGCTGGATCAACACTGAGCACATGCTAATAGTGATATCCACAAGGTCAATTTTAGACATTCCTGCAAATTAAAGATCTGCGGGATAATTGTATTACCATTTGCATTAATTATTACTAGGCACAAACTGTTACGACCCCGCCTCCCGGTTACCCCCAATTAAGGAAGACCGAAAGGTCAGAGCCGTTAACCAATAATCCGGATCAAAGGTTCGACAAATAATCAATAACAATTAATAAACTTTACCAACTAAATGAAAACTGGTATAAAATAAAACTTTACTTACCTTTTAAAAATAGAGATTTCTAAACTTCTATCCATGAAGATACCAATCTAACTAATCCTCCTGTGCACGTTAATTCTCATTTAATTCCACGTATGCCACTTTACTGTTTGTTCTTTTTATTTATACCTAAAACACCGACAAACAAAACGTCGGTCAGCAAGAAGCTGGTATGTGGGGGAAACAATAATCATGCAAATATAATAACAATATAATCATTCAATTAATCATTTAACAACCAATATTATGTTTTAAACCATACTACTCAACCCTTACTTATCCCCTAACTCTGTGCTGTCCCTGCAGTGGACTTGTATGCTACCTCTCTTTTAGGTAGATTCTTACCCCCATGGTCCTACCTTACAGGTAGCCAATACATAGGGTAATAGAGTCGCATGACACTACCCGAAGGTAGCCCAATATCTAACTCAACGTGACTTGATGGACCTACCCCATTGGTAGCCATGTACTAAGTCACCCAATGACCTGATGGACCTACCCCATAGGTAGCCATGTACTAGGTCAACTATTAAGTCACAGAGGGGACCATGATCTGAGCTAGTAGGCACACATCTTATGTGATAGTCATAGACACATTATAGTTTTCATGAACTAAATTCATCCAACAGTTTATTTCAAGTCATCGATGAAAACTTCAGAAAACCTCGGAAAACTAACTCAAGATATTTATAAGCGTAACCACATACCTGTATTGCAGATTCAGATACAAAATTAATTTGTAGAGAGAGAAAATCCAATCAATTAAGCAAATTGCACAGAAACCCTGAAATAAAAGTACAAGTTTACTTTTATTAATATTTATCTAATTTCATCATATCCCTTAGGGTTTCTATTCCAATTTTAGGGTTTCCTTGGAAATTAGAGTTTTGCCTCCATTATTAATATTATGATCTCTAATTTATCAAAACTACATAAAACCCTCAATTCCTTTCATTTTAATATTCCCAACAGTATTAGGATCATTATTTGGCAATTTACTTTCTTAATCCGAAATATCAAGTTTTCTCTTCCTTTATCCCCAAATTAGGGTTTCAATAAATATTATCCTTTATTTATGGATTACAACTCTAAATTAGGCAACCTTGCATTCAAAATGGATAAACAAACCACCTTTATCATTAACAGGGTTAATCTTATCAATTTGACCTATTAATTCACCAAAATAAACCCTTTATCTTCAATTAGGGTTTCTCATCAACTTTTAATACATTTTACTAGAAAATTAAAGTACTTTTGTAAAACGGAGCAGAATCAGGTTTTCTAAGTATTTTTTGCTAGATTCCTCATATTTTTCTACACAACTTTTATATATAAAGTCTTTCCATTAGAGGTTCTTAGTTATTTCTATCAATTTTGCAAGAAAAACCCTTTTTCTGGTTTAATTAGCAGAGAGACGAAAATACTATTTTTTGTGAGTCGTTGGATCGCTGCGCCCGTAGTCCTCCTCCGGATCTGACGCTCTGCGTAACACATCTCCACTAACCCTGAAGCGCGCCCCGCCTCCTGCTATTGGCCGTGAGATCGACTCGAGTCCTCGATGGATCTCGATCGGACGACTCGCATCACAACACTCCACCGAGCAGCTAACTCAACGCGCGCTCCACTGAGATCGTTGGATCTCGAAGTGGCTCACTGTGGTCTTTGATCCCACGGTCCCTGCGTGTCGTCCTCCTCCTTTCTTTTGAAAAGAACCAGTGGCGGCGCCGCGGCGGTCCTTTAACATCCCAAATTTTATAGTAAATTTAAACATTTAATGTGATATTTCTAATAAGTGTCCACTAAGGGACCAAATAAATCCAACCATGGTTCATTATGTAAGGAGTTCATAAGAGATGTATTAAATGTAACATGGCTCACCTATACACACATATGGCTTATATGTGTACAATTGATAAGTGGGGATGTATGAATATAAATAAATGTTTCATATGGACAATGATGTAACTAATAGATATAGTATTATAGTTTGAGACATTAGATTGATTTCCAAGGTTCAAATATATTTTAATGCAATAGAGAATAATTTAAAATGTTAAGGACAATTAAGTATGTCAAGATTTGGTAATATCTTGATATATATACTAAATTCAGTCTTAAACTTGAAATCATCTTAGATGCCGGAGCAGGGCCAATAGATTAGAGGAGAGGGAGTCAGAGCTGGGAAAGGGGCCGTTCGAGATCGCAACTACACGAGGAATCGAGGGGTGCCCTATTTATAGCCATGGGAGGTCCCCATGAGGATTCCCAATTCTAGACGCAACATGTGTTCCATCCCAATTGGGCGTTTCGTGAGGTCGGGTCAAAACCCTAACAAACCAGGGTCGAGATGCTTCCTCCCTTCCTCCCGAAACCGATGGGAAACTTTCCCATCACGCACATGCATCAGAGTGGCCGGAAACGAAGGGGGAAAAATCCCCTATCACGGCCAAAGTCCTTGTCCCTCTGGGACTTGGATGAAAAGCAGCACCCGTTGGATCTAAATCCAAGGGTCTCCATGCCACACGCTTGATCCAAAAGGAAACAAAATCCTATTAATATGAATTATATTCTTATTTTAATGATAACTTGGAAAATTCATAACTCCCAATTATTAACTCCTTTTCACTTCAAATTTTGAGGAAACCTTGTTTATATTTTTATCTTCCATCCTAAAAAAATTGGAATTATTATCTCAAGTGGACGATCTCTTTTCTTAGATTGCAAGTTATCATTTAATTACTCTTCTTTTCCATATCTTTTCTATTTCTTTTACCATCAACTTATGATTCTGAGTTCCTTGAACCCCAATGAACCCCAAAAACTCAGAATCCTATTTTTGGAATTCATTCCTTTGTTTTTATTTATTTATTCTCTTACGTATTCCTTTGAATTCCTTTTCATTTCTTTTTTTTCTTTTTCCTTCAATTGGGCTCAATGGCTAATAAGACCCATTAAGAAAACATACAAGGCTATCATACGCGAAATTCATTCAAATCAACCATGGATTTCTTTTATCTTTTTTTTAAAAAGAGATTTTCAAATCTCATTACATGCTTTAGAAAAATGAGGTTATAACATCCTCCCCTCCTTATAGGAATTTTGCCCTCAAAATTCAACAATCAAATAAACAATTCAGGATAAGACTTTTCCATGTTCATCATTGGCCCCTATGTGGCTTTACCGTACTCATGGCACTTCCAAATAACCTTTAGCATCACACATTTTGTTTCCTGAGTTCTTTCACTCTGGCGTCTATAAACTGCACAGGTGACTCAGGTCATTTCATCCTCCCTTGGCTCACTAGGTTCATTGCTCAGCACATGGTCGGGGTACCTCACATAGTGCTCTAAATTGGACACATGGAACTCATCACACATTTCTTTATCTTGAGGGGTAAGATCAAACTTAACCTTCTCCACCAAACCATGTCAAAAAAACTCATGCATCGGAGACTCAACTCTCTTAGCTATAACTTAGAGGGGTCAGATTTTTCATGTCGCATATTCTCCCACAGTGAACTGCATGTCAGTCTACTTTGCATCTGCTCACGACTCTTGTCGTCTCTAGGTTCCTTTCAGCCATTGCATGATCAAAGCGAATTCATCTACACGCATGGTGGTCCTTTTCTAACCATCACGTGGTCCTTTCACCAACATCACCTTACTAAAGTGGTGACCAACACAACCTCCCTTACAGAGCTTCTTTAAATCCCGATACTGGCTACGATGGTCATCATCACATCTTTCCTAGGACAAGAACTATCCCTAGCCATCACCCTGAACGAGCACATATGCTCTCATCAGGCCTTTTAGTCTGGATCATACTAACCATTAGTTAGGAGTGATAAACTGTACTAACATCAAGTTCTTCATGTACCTACTTCCACCTTTTGGAAGGGAACCTTTAGGTCAAACTCAAGAACCTTTGAACTCGCATCATGGTGTAACTGAACCATCTCTCTCATGGGTAGTTCAACCAAATATGTCCTTTGACAGAACTCTTTCTTTCTTATATCATCTAGGTAAAGCGATCTACCATAACCCACATTGCATCTTGACCTTCCTTGGTCTAGGGGAGACTTATCACCACATCCATAGTGATGAACTCCCATTCCCACTCGGGAACTCTTTATCATCTATATCAATGCACTGGGTTACCGATGTTCATCCTTCACCTTCTGTCATGCATGGCAACAAACCACATGCAACCTCCTCTCCAACATCCATAGTACTGCTACCAGCCATTATCTAAGTAGTACTATGGTGTATGGTGATCTTAAAATCACAATTTCCTATATGTCATGATTCCTCAAGATCGATTCCTCGAAACCCTAAACCACTCTCATCAGGGTTTCATTACCTTCCTATCCAAAGAAAAGCATTTGAGATTTTACAACCATCCTTTCATTGCATCAAGGACTAGACTGACTAACTAACAACCATTAACTTGTTCAACATATCTTGTTACCTCTGAGTGTTAGCCAAACATATTTTCTTGGTGATCAAACTCAACCTTGTATGACTCATATCTCATGATGAAACATCCTCATAAGGTGACCACCTCATTCCTCTTAGTGGTTGCAAACCATCTGTGTATCATTCACTTTACCAGGGTATGTTATCTTTTCTGTCCCCATATCTCGTGGCAACGTTCCAACCTACGTCATCTTTATCCTTGGTGTATGGCTTGCGTACTGTCCTATCTCTCACCCCCCATAACAAGAGGAAATAAGCATTTGGCGGCCATCCAAATACAAAGTTCAACCTATTCCACGAGTAGAGATGGTACATCCCACATTGCCAATACACCTTCAAATCTAAGTTGAAACACACAACTTATGTCTCTACATCACAATCATCTCGATATCAAAGTTACCTCCATGGAAAACCAATCTTGAACCTACTTGGGTCCACACACATCCCTTGGTCATCTCTTCTAGGTCTATAGGGTGCCGACACATTTAGGGTCATCCCTTTTCCCCTTATGCATCCAGAGAGTGCCCTACTCATCTTCCCTTTGGGTCCCATGAGTTCACGAAGGTGATCAATCTCCTAACCCATGGCCCTCAGACAATGATAGTTGTTTCCTCCCGACCCTATGGTCATGTGTAACTAGGGAATTTAGGCAACTCCTACTTCAATCGGTCTGATCCCTACCTGACCCTAGGATAGACTGAGGGTTCTCTTATAGTACATGTTCAACTTAGAACCTTACCCAAGCCTTCATCATCTCTCTCTCTGCATTCATGGGCTGACTTTCATCCTTTCATAGGGGTCATGGCAACCTGCCTACCTTGATCAAACCCCATACTGGTTACCTCCATGGTAACACATCCATATGCACTTAGAGATGGTTATCTATGGGTCTACAGGTTCATTCTCATACCATGCACTTTTCACTTAGCTTCTCAAGATCCTATGAGATCTTTTTAGGTTACCTTAAACCAACAAAATTGATATACACCCTACCAAAGGATCCCTCTCCCAGGATGGGAGGAAAACTATCTCTTAACAATAAGGTCACAAACACCCTTAGGTCTAGGGTTTACATCCATATGCTTAACCCTAGTAAGATATTAAGGCACAAGCAGACCACTAAACTAGACTAGGTCATCTGGGTTCTCATTCCTCATCATTATATCAAGATCATACCTTCCTTTATCATCAATTTAGCTGTGAGGGGTTCATCATACCTCCGACTTAAGGAGTTTCCCCTTTTTCCTCTATACGTAAGGAGTATCATGCTCGAAACTATAGAAACTTAATTCTTATCATGAGCATTAGGTACACCACTTCCCCTCTTAGGCCTAGGAACCATAGGTGCATGTTCTTGATGTCCAACTGTCTGCACAACCTCTTAATCACAAACCAAACATGTAACGGGTATGACATACACTTCCTGTCATCCCTTTTCCTTGATTAACACTTTAAAGTTGAGTCCTCCTCAAGGACAAACAACAAGGTATAAGGCCTCATAACCTGTTACTAAACCTCTCCAGGGTATACAAAACTTCTTCTTCCTTTCTCAGAAGGTAAACACTTATACCATGGCACATAGGTGCCAGAAGCCTCATCCTCTCTCTAGGGTTTGGTTCTTCTAAAGGCAACCAAGATATCATCACCCTCTAGGGATCGAGCATGAGGCAACCCATATCATCCACTTAGGTCGCATCATCCTCAACTCCCCACTGTTCCTCAAATCTCAGAGTCTAGGCTTCCAACCTTCTTGCATGGGTCCTACTCTCTCTCTCTAGAGCCAACCCTACAACCAACCTTACTACGAGAGGCTCTCTCTCCAAGAGGGATCAAGCTCACAAGCATACCCATACATGATGAAGCCTATGATCAACTTATGTTCGCTTAAAGTTATCCATAAGCCCTTATGCTAGTCACATAAGCTTTCCATCAAACTCTCCCGGCCAGGGTTTCAACCTATTGCTCACACTACTGATACATTCTGGGTGCCTATTATTCCCATATAAACTCGTGGGGTTTCCATAGGTTCTTATCTAACTTCATTAATGAATGAGCTATCCTTCACTCAAACATGCACGACCCTTCCTAGGGTTGGGTCGCCCGAGATGCTAGGTCATCCAACCTCTCATGGCTCATACGTCATCCAAGGTATGTCCATCCAAACACCTGGTTTACCATGACATCTAACTCATCATGTTGTCTCTCTCTCTCTAACCTTCACTTAGGGTTAGGGTTAACATCATCCTTATAGGATGTTTCAGATCTCTACTTGCAATGAAGATTTCTATCTCCAAGACTAACTCTCCTTATTTATCCTCCTGACAAGAAGGTCTAGCCTCAGGTCTCTCCTGAGGGCATGACAACTTATGTCATATGACCTAAGCATGTATCTATCCTTTAGTTTATGCTTAATATATTAAGCTTATATCCATGACATCTTATTTACATGCTTTCCTTTAATTTGATGGAGGATTCCTTAGACCTTATTAACCTTACCCATACCTCAAGAGGGTGAGGAGAAGAGAGAAAACCCTAATCCTTAAGGTCCTTAACAGAATTGTGATGAGAAGGGATGAATAAGATGAGAAAGTTCTAAAGGTATCTTACTTCGATTCATACCCTAAGACTTTGGCCAGGCAGTCACACAGATCCGGGAGTCATTGTATTCTGACTAGCGGTGCGGAGGAAAATATTGATAGCCCCCGGTCGTGATCCTTTTCTAGACACCTCCGTCTTTCGGATAATCCTTTAATAACTCGCTTGGGTTCTACATAATTTGTAAAATTTAATAATTATTAAAGATTAAGTGAGGAACCTATGCTCTGATACCAATTGTTACGACCCCACCTCTTGGTAACCCCCAATTAAGGGAGACCGAAAGGTCAGAGCCGTTAACCAATAACCTGGATCAAAGGTTCGACAAATAATCAATAACAATTAATAAACTTTACCAACTAAACTGAAAATGGGTATAAAATAAAACTTTGCTTCCCTTTTAAAAACTGGGATTTCTAAACTTCTATCCATGAAGATACCAATCTAACTAATCCTCCTGTGCACGTTAATTCTCATTTAATTCCGCATATGCCACTTTACAGTTTGTTCTTTTCATTTGTACCTAAAATGCCGACAAACAAAACGTCGGTCAGCAAGAAGCTGGTATGTGGGGGAAACAATAATCATGCAAATATAATAACAATGTAATCATACAATTAATCATTTAACAACCAAGATTACATTTTAAACCATACTACTCAATCCTTACCTATCCCCTAACTCTGTGCTGTCCCTGCAGTTGACTTGTATGCTACCTCTCTTTTAGGTAGATTCTTACCCCCATGGTCCTACCTTACAGGTAGCCAATACATAGGGTAATAGAGTTGAATGGCACTACCCGGAGGTAGCCCAATATCTAACTCAACGTGACTTGATGGACCTACCCCATTGGTAGCCATGTACTAAGTCACCCAATGACCTGATGGACCTACCCCATAGGTAGCCATGTACTAGGTCAACTATTAAGCCACAGAGGGGACCATGATCTGAGCTAGTAGGCACACATCTTATGTGATAGTCATAGCCACATTATAGTTTGCATGAACTAAATTCATCCAACAATTTATTTCAAATCATCGATGAAAACTTCGGAAAACCTCGGAAAACTAAATCGAGATATTTATAAGCGTAACCACATACCTGTATTGCAGATTCAGATACAGAATTAATTTGTAGAGAGAGAAAATCCAATCAATCAAGCAAATTGCACAGAAACCCTGAAATAAAAGTACAAGTTTACTTTTATTAATATTTATCTAATTTCATCATATCCCTTAGGGTTTCTATTCCAATTTTAGGGTTTCCTTGGAAATTAGGGTTTTGCCTCCATTATTAATATTATGATCTCTAATTTATCAAAACTACATAAAACCCTCAATTCCTTTCATTTTCATATTCCAAACAGTATTAGGATCGTTATTTGGCAATTTACTTTCTTAATCCGAAATATCAAGGTTTTCTCTTCCTTTATCCCCAAATTAGGGTTTCAATAAATATTATCCTTTATTTATGGATTACAACTCTAAATTAGGCAACCTTGCATTCAAAATGGATAAAAAAACCACCTTTATCATTAACATGGTTAATCTTATCAATTTGACCTATTAATTCACCAAAATACACCCTTTATCTTCAATTAGGGTTTCTCATCAACTTTTAATACACTTTACTAGAAAATTAAAGTACTTTTGTAAACGGAGTAGAATCAGGTTTTCAAAGTATTTTTATTAGATTCCTCGTATTTTTATGTGCAACTTTCATATATAAAGTCTTTCCATTAGAGGTTCCTAGTTATTTCTATCAATTTAGCAAGAAAAACCCTTTTTCTGGTTTAATTAGCAGAGAGACGAAAATACCGTTTTTTGTGAGTCGTTGGATCGCTGCGCCCGTGGTCCTCCTCCGGATCTGATGCTCTGCGTAATGCATCTCCACTAACCCTGAAGCGCACCCCGCCTCCTGCTATTGGCCGTGAGATCAACTCGAGTCCATGATGGATCTCGATCAGATGACTCACGTCACAACACTCCACCGAGCGGCTAACTCAATGCGCGCTCCACTGAGATTGTTGGATCTCAAAGTGGCTCACCGTGGTCTTTGATCCCATGGTCCATGCGTGTCATCCTCCTCCTTTCTTTTGAAAAGAACCAGTGGCGGCACCGCGGCGGTCCTTCGCCGGAGAAGGGCCAATAGATTAGAGGAGAGGGAATCAGAGCTTGGAAAGGGGCCGTTCGAGATCGCAACTACACGAGGAATCGAGGGGTGCCCTATTTATAGCCATGGGAGGTCCCTATGAGGATTCCCAATCCTAGGAACAACATGTGTTCCATCCCAATTGGGCGTTTTGTGAGGTCGGGTCAAAACCCTAACAAACCAGGGTCGAGATGCTTCCTCCCTTCCTCCCGAAACCGATGGGAAACTTTCCCAGCACGCACATGCATCAGAGTGGCCGGAAACAAAGGGGGAAAAATCCCCTGTCACGACCAAAGTCCTTGTCCCTCTGGGACTTGGACAAAAAGCAGCACCCGTTGGATCTAAATCCAAGGGTCTCCATGCCACGCGCTTGATCCAAAAGGAAACAAAATCCTATTAATACGAATTATATTCCTATTTCAATGATAACTTGGAAAATTCATAACTCCCAATTCTTAACTCCTTTTCACTTCAAATTTTGAGGAAACCTTGTTTATATTTTTATCTTACATCATAAAAAAATTGGAATTATTATCTCTAGTGTACGATCTCTTTTCTTAGATTGAAAGTTATCATTTAATTACTCTTCTTTTCCATATCTTTTCTATTTCTTTTACCATCAACTTATGATTCTGAGTTCCTTGAACCCCAAGGAACCCCAAAAACTCAGAATCCTATTTTTGTAATTTATTCCTTTGTTTTTATTTATTTATTCTCTTATGTATTCCTTTGAATTCCTTTTCATTTCTTTTTTTTTCTTTTTCCTTCAATTGGGCTCAATGGCCAATAAGGCCCATTAAGAAAACATACAAGGCTATCATACGCGAAATTCATTCAAATCAACCATGGATTTCATTTATCTTTTTTTAAAAAGAGATTTCAAATCTCATTACATGCTTTAGAAAAATGAGGTTATAACATCTTCCCCTCCTTATAGGAATTTTGCCCTCAAAATTCAACAATCAAATAAACAATTCAGGATAAGACTTTTCCATGTCCATCATTGGCCCCTATGTGGCTTTACCGTACTCATGGCGCTTCCAAAGAACCTTTAGCATCACACATTTTTTTCTTCTGAGTTCTTTCACTCTGGCGTCTATAAACTGCACAGGTGACTCAGGTCATTTCAGCCTCCCTTGGCTCACTAGGTTCATTGCTCAGCACATGGTCGGGGTACCTCACATAGTGCTCTAAATTGGACACATGGAACTCATCACACATTTCTTTATCTTGAGGGGTAAAATCAAACTTAACCTTCTCCACCAAACCATGTCAAAAAAACTCATGCATCGGGGACTCAACTCTCTTAGCTATAACTTAGAGGGGTCAGATTTTTCATGTCGCATATTCTCCCACAGTGAACTGCATGTCAGTCTACTTTGCATCTGCTCACGACTCTTGTCATCTCTAGGTTCCTTTCAGCCATTGCACGATCAAAGCGACTTCATCTACACGCACAGTGGTCCTTTTCTAACCATCATGTGGTCCTTTCACCAACATCACCTTACTGAAGTGGTGACCGACACAACCTCCCTTACAGAGCTTCTTTAAATCCCGATACTGGCTACAGTGGTCATCATCACATCTTTCCTAGGACAAAAACTGTCCCTAGCCATCATCCTGAATGAGCACATATGCTCTCATCAGACCTTTTAGTCTGGATCATACTAACCATTAGTTAGGAGTGATAAACTGTACTAACATCAAGTTCTTCATGTACCTACTTCCACCTTTTGGAAGGGAACCTTTAGGTCAAACTCAAGAACCTTTGAACTCGCATCATGGTGTAACTGAACCATCTCTCTCATGGGTAGTTCAACCAAATCTGTCCTTTGACATAACTCTTTCTTTCTTATATCATCTAGGTAAAGCGATCTACCATAACCCACATTGCATCTTGACCTTCCTTGGTCTAGGGGAGACTTATCACCACATCCATAGTGATGAACTCCCATTCCCACTCGGGAACTCTTTATCCTCTATATCAATGCACTGGGTTACTGATGTTCATCCTTCACCTTCTTTCATGCATGGCAACATACCACATGCAACCTCCTCTCCAACATCCATAGTACTGCTACCACCCACTATCTAAGTAGTAGTATGGTGTATGGTGATCTTAAAATCATGATTTCCTGTATGTCATGATTCCTCAAGATCGATTCCTCGAAACCCTAAACCACTCTCATCAGGGTTTCATTACCTTCCTATCCAAAGAAAAGCATTTGAGATTTTACAACCATCCTTTCATTGCATCAAGGACTAGACTGACTAACTAACAACCATTAACTTGTTCAACATATCTTGTTACCTCTGAGTGTTAGCCAAACATATCTTCTTGGTGATCAAACTCAGCCTTGTATGACTCATATCTCATGATGAAACATCCTCATAAGGTGACCACCTCATTCCTCTTAGTGGTTGCAAACCATCCGTGTATCATTTACTTTACCAGGGTATGTTATCTTTTCTGTCCCCATATCTTGTGGCAACATTCCAACCTACGTCATCTTTATCCTTGGTGTATGGCTTGCGTACTGTCCTATCTCTCACCCCCCATAACAAGAGGAAATAAGCATTTGGCGGCCGTCCAAATACAAAGTTCTACCTATTCCACGAGTAGAGATGGTACATCCCACATTGCCAGTACACCTTGAAATCTAAGTTGAAACACGCAACTTATGTCTCTACTTCACAATCATCTCAATATCAAAGTTACCTCCATGGAAAACTAGTCTTGAACCTACTTGGGTCCACACACATCCCTTGGTCATCTCCTCTAGGTCTATAGGATGCCGACACATTTAGGGTCATCCCTTTTCCCCTTATGCATCCATAGAGTGCCCTACTCATATGCCCTTTCGGTCCCATGAGTTCACGAAGGTGATCAATCTCCTAACCAATGACCCTCAGATAATGATAGCTGTTTCCTCCCGGCCCTATGGTCATGTGCAACTAGGGAATTTAGGCAACTCCTACTTCCATCAGTCTTATCCCTACCTGACCCTAGGATAGACTGAGGGTTCTCTTATAGTACATGTTCAACTTAGAACCTTACCCAAGCCTTCATCATCTCTCTCTCTGCATTCATGGGCTGACTTTCATCCTTTCATAGGGGTCATGGCAACCTGCCTACCTTGGTCAAGCCCCATACCGGTTACCTCCATGGTAACACATCCATATGCACTTAGAGATGGTTATCTATGGGTCTACAGGTTCATTCTAATACCATGCACTTTTCACTTAGCTTCTCAAGATCCTATGAGACCTTTTTAGGTTACCTTAAACCAACAAAATTGATATACACCCTACCAAAGGGTCCCTCTCCCAGGATGGGAGGAAAACTATCTCTTGACAACAAGGTCACAAACGCCCGTAGGTCTAGGGTTTACATCCATATGCTTAACCCTAGTAGGATATTAAGGCACAAGCAGACCACTAAACCAGGCTAGGTCATCTGGTTCTCATTCCTCATCATTAGATCAAGATCATACCTTCCTTTATCATCAACTTAGCTATGAGGGGTTCATCATACCTCTGACTTAAGGAGTTTCCCCTTTTTCCTCTATACGTGAGGAGTATCATGCTCGAAACTATAGAAACTTAATTCTCATCATGAATATTAGGTACACCACTTCCCCTCTTAGGCCAAGGAACCATAGGTGCATGTTCTTGATGTCCAACTGTCTGCGCAACCTCTTAACCACAAACCAAACATGTAACGGGTATGCCATACACTTCCTGTCATCCCTTTTCCTTGATCAACACTTTAAAGTTGAGTCCTCCTCAAGGACAAACAACAAGGTATAATGCCTCATAACCAGTTACTAAACCTCTCCAGGGTATACAAAACTTCTTCTTCCTTTCTCAGAAGGTAAACAATTATACCATGGCACATAGGTGCCAGAAGCCTCATCCTCTCTCTAGGGTTTGATTCTTCTAAAGGCAACCAAGATATCATCAGCCTCTAGGGATCGAGCATGAGGCAACCCCTATCATCCACTTAGGTCGCATCATCCTCAACTCCCCACTGTTCCTCAAATCTCAGAGTCTAGGCTTCCAACCTTCTTGCATGGGTCCTGCTCTCTCTCTAGAGCCAACCCTACAACCAACCTTACTACGAGAGGCTCTCTCTCCAAGAGGGATCAAGCTCACAAGCATACCCATACATGATGAAGCCTATGATCTACTTATGTTCGCTCAAAGTTATCCATAACCCCTTATGCTAGTCACATAAGCTATCCATCAAACTCTCCCGGCCAGGGTTTCAACCTATTGCTCACACTACTGATACATTCTGGGTGCCTATTATGCCCATATAAACTCGTGGGGTTTCCATAGGTTCTTCGCTAACCTCATCAATGAATGAGCTATCCTTCACTCAAACATGCACGACCCTTCCCAGGGTTGGGTCGCCCGAGATGCTAGGTCATCCAACCTCTCATGGATCATACGTCATCCAAGGTATGTCCATCCAAACACCTAGTTTACCATGACATCTAACTCATCATGTTGTCTCTCTCTCTCTCTAACCTTCACTTAGGGTTAGGGTTAGTATCATCCTCATAGGATGTGCCAGATCTCTACTTGCAATGGAGATTTCTATCTCCAAGACTAACTCTCCTTATTTATCCTCCTGACAAGTAGGTCTAGCCTTAGGTCTCTCCTGAGGGCATGACAACTTATGTCATACGACCTAAGCATGTATCTATCCTTTAGTTTACGCTTAATCTATTAAGCTTATATCCATGACATCTTATTTACATGCTTTCCTTTAATTTGATGGAGGATTCCTTAGACCTTATTAACCTTACCCATACCTCAAGAGGGTGAGGAGAAGAGAGAAAACCCTAATCCTTAAGGTCCTTAACAAAATTGTGATGAGAAGGGATGAATATGATGAGAAAGTCCTAAAGGTATCTTACTTTGATTCATACCCTAAGACTTTGGCCAGACAGTCACACGGATCTGGGAGTCCTCGTATTCTGACTAGCGGTGCGGAGGAAAATATTGCCAGCCCCCAGTCGCGATCCTTTTCTAGACACCTCCGTCTTTCAGATAATCCTCTAATAACTCGCTTGGGTTCTACATAATTTGTAAAATTTAATAATTATTAAATATTAAGTGAGGAACCTGTGCTCTGATACCAATTGTTATGACCCCGCCTCCCGGTAACCCCCAATTAAGGGAGACCGAAAGGTCAGAGCCGTTAACCAATAAACCAAATCAAAGGTTCGACAAATAATCAATAACAATTAATAAACTTTACCAACTAAACTGAAAACTGGTATAAAATAAAACTTTGCTTACCTTTTAAAAACTGGGATTTCTAAACTTCTATCCATGAAGATACCAATCTAACTAATCCTCCTGTGCACATTAATTCTCATTTAATTCCGCATATGCCACTTTACTGTTTGTTCTTTTCATTTGTACCTAAAACGCCGACAAACAAAACGTCGGTCAGCAAGAAGCTGGTATGTGGGGGAAACAATAATCATGCAAATATAATAATAATGTAATCATGAAATTAATCATTTAGCAACCAAGATTACATTTTAAACCATACTACTCAATCCTTACCTATCCCCTAACTCTGTGCTGTCCCTGCAGTGGACTTGTATGCTACCTCTCTTTTAGGTAGATTCTTACCCCCATGGTCCTACCTTACAGGTAGCCAATACATAGGGTAATAGAGTCGCATGGCACTACCTGAAGGTAGCCCAATATCTAACTCAACGTGACTTGATGGACCTACCCCATTGGTAGCCATGTACTAAGTCACCCAATGACCTGATGGACCTACCCCATAGGTAGCCATGTACTAGGTCAACTATTAAGCCAAAGAGGGGACCAGGATCTGAGCTAGTAGGCACACATGTTATGTGATAGTCATAGCCACATTATAGTTTGCATGAACTAAATTCATCCAACAGTTTATTTCAAGTCATCGATGAAAACTTAGGAAAACCTCAGAAAACTAACTCGAGATATTCATAAGCGTAACCACATACCTGTATTGCAGATTCAGATACAGAATTAATTTGTAGAGAGAGAAAATCCAATCAATCAAGAAAATTGCATAGAAACCCTGAAATAAAAGTATAAGTTTACTTTTATTAATATTTATCTAATTTCATCATATCCCTTAGGGTTTCTATTCCAATTTTAGGGTTTCCTTGGAAATTAGGGTTTTGCCTCCATTATTAATATTATGATCTCTAATTTATCAAAACTACATAAAACCCTCAATTCCTTTCATTTTAATATTCCCAACAGTATTAAGATCATTATTAGGCAATTTACTTTCTTAATCCGAAATATAAAGGTTTTCTCTTCCTTTATCCCCAAATTAGGGTTTCAATAAATATTGTCCTTTATTTATAGATTACAACTCTAAATTAGGCAACCTTGCATTCAAAATGGATAAAAAAACCACCTTTATCATTAATAGGGTTAATCTTATCAATTTGACCTATTAATTCACCAAAATACACCCTTTATCTTCAATTAGGGTTTCTCATCAACTTTTAATACATTTTACTAGCAAATTAAAGTACTTTTTTAAAACGGAGAAGAATCAGGTTTTCAAAGTATTTTTATTAGATTCCTCGTATTTTTATACGCAACTTTCATATATAAAGTCTTTCCATTAGAGGTTCCTAGTTATTTCTATCAATTTCACAAGAAAAACCCTTTTTCTGGTTTAATTAGTAGAGAGACGAAAATATCGTTTTTTGTGAGCCGTTGGATCACTGCGCCCGTGGTCCTCCTCCAGATCTGACGCTCTACGTAACTCCTGCTATTGGCCGTGAGATCGACTCGAGTCCACAATGGATCTCGATTGTATGAATCGCGTCACAACACTCCACCGAGCGGCTAACTCAACGCGCGCTCCACTGAGATCGTTGGATCTCGAAGTGGCTCACCATGGTCTTTGATCCCATGGTCCCTGCATGTCGTCCTCCTCCTTTCTTTTGAAAAGAACCAGTGGCGGCGCCGCGGCGGTCCTTTGCCGGAGCAGGGCCAATGGATTAGAGGAGAGGGAGTCAGAGCTTGGAAAGGGGCCGTTCGAGATCGCAACTACACGAGGAATCGAGGGGTTCCCTATTTATAGCCATGGGAGGTCCCTATGAGGATTCCCAATCCTAGACGCAACCTGTGTTCCAGCCCAATTGGACATTTCATGAGGTTGGGTCAAAACCCTAACAAACCAGGGTCGAGATGCTTCCTCCCTTCCTCCCGAAACCGATGGGAAATTTTCCCAGCATGCACATGCATCAGTGTGGCCGGAAACAAAGGGGGAAAAATCCCCTATCACGGCCAAAGTCCTTGTCCCTCTGGGACTTGGACGACAAGCAGCACCCGTTGGATCTAAATCTAAGGGTCTCCATGCCACGTGCTTGATCCAAAAGGAAACAAAATCCTATTAATACGAATTATATTCCTATTTCAATGATAACTTGGAAAATTAATAAGTCCCAATTCTTAACTCCTTTTCACTTCAAATTTTGAGGAAACCTTTTTTATATTTTTATCTTCCATCCTAAAAAAATTGGAATTATTATCTCAAGTGGACGATCTCTTTTCTTAGATTGTAAGTTATCATTTAATTACTCTTGTTTTCCATATCTTTTCTATTTCTTTTACCATCAACTTATGATTCTGAGTTCCTTGAACCCCAAGGAACCCCAAAAACTCAGAATCCTATTTTTGGAATTTATTCTTTTGTTTTTATTTATTTATTCTCTTATGTATTCCTTTGAATTCCTTTTCATTTCTTTTTTTTCTTTTTTCTTCAATTGGGCTCAATGGCCAATAAGGCCCATTAAGAAAACATACAAGGCTATCATACACGAAATTCATTCAAATCAACCATGGATTTCATTTATCTTTTTTTAAAAAGAGATTTTCAAATCTCATTACATGCTTTAGAAAAATGAGGTTATAACACAAACCCAATCATCAATTTTAAAACCCGTTCATACTTGGACATATCTAGTGATCATGAAATTGGATGATCAATAAGAACTTACCAGATGTTGCAATTCATAGTAAAAAATTCTACATTACTATAGTATATCCACAAAATTATAAAATTTGTATCTACTTTCTAAATCATCTCTCATAGTAGACAAGTTATACACGAAAAGATGAACTAAGCATTTTTTGATCAAGGATAACCACATGTACTCATGTACAATACATCACACTCGTATGATACATCTCCTACCACATGATTCCACCTTGCACTTTGGGGTTTATGTGATTATTGAGATAGCTAGGAGGTCACCCTTAATGAAGTTTAAGAGAAAAAATCCAACCTTGCACTCCTCTATCTTCTCTTCTCTCCTCACTCTCACACGAACCATTTCCCTTCTCTCCTCACATCTCTCCCCGGGAGAAAATCCGGTGTTCCAAAACTGCCGTCTCAGGCTATTGCATTTAATCTCGACCGTATAAGCTTCCAATTATTTTTTTTAAGAGCGGGTCTTTGGGTTAAATGTAAGGCTAGGATGGAATATAATAACAAGTTGCAATAATAGATTTAGATGGTCTCTCCTCTCCCTCTTGGGACCACAACTCTCTTTCATGTTTAGGGTAATCTCTCTCCAAACTACATTGACACATTTTACTTATTAAATGTTTGTGAGGTATGGATACCAATTGATTACTTTGACATCGACATGTAAAACTAGACATTACTGCATTTATTTGGTCACAACACTTCTCATCTCCCTCCCTTTCCCTATCTATCACCGCAACCACATCACTTCCTCCCTTTCTTTTTTTTGATATAAACTTCCTCCCTTTCTCTCAATCACCATAAATTCCTCATTTCAAATCCTGCATAGTCCCCTCTAACCCCATAACCACGCCCCATTCACAAATATTTCCTACATGATATCACTTTTAAATTATAACAAAATTATACATGTTAAGATGATGATCTAAACATGAACATGATTGGACTAAACACACTTTTCATTTTTGATATCAAAACAAAGAGAAAAAACTAACTTTCATTAGGAGTAGATATAAAAATATCAAAGCGTGATAATGGATTGGTCCTTCTTACTTCTCTTCCAAAAATAAACAAAATACAAGAACCAAAAATTGATTAGTTAAGAGAAAATGATGCTGCGTCAATTCCATGTGTGGTTTTTTCCTCCTAACCCACAACTCAAAATTATAGGAATGCACACTATATAGAATTTGATGTGCTAGGAGTAAATATAACTCATCAAAATGCAAAATGTGACATGTCCTCCCTAATTGCACTTATATCTTGATGTGGCACCCGATCCTAGTATTAATGCATAAGCACGTCTTAAGATGGGTGTCACTCAATAAATCAGGAGTTAGTCTAGACCAAATCAATTTTATGTATTCGAGACTATGATCTAAGTTATTAGAACACTACTCATAAATTTCCAACTAATACTTACATCATCACTACAAGCAAGTGCCACATTTCCAACATTCCCAATCATGCCAGCATCCCTGACATGGGACCAAAGACCATAAACCCATATTGTACAAAATAGGTAGTATTATATGTTTCATTTTTGCACCATGTACTTCAAATTACTACCGAATTGTGATATGCATATACATCATACATTATCATCCTCAGTGGAACTCAAGTACACATGATCAACACTACTACAAGGAACTCTAACTAAATCACACCTCTGGCGATTTCTTCTACCACTTTCACTATGGGGGTGGTACTAAGATCCTAAAAATGTTAAGACAATGAGCACAAGACAATTGTCCTAGAATGATGAAACTTCTATTAAGAGATAGAAGTATGCAAATCTATGTACTTTGGCTAAGCATGTAAATGAAAACAATGTATAACTATATAGTGGAGACACTGACATCATTAAGAAAGAGATAAGCAATGAAACAAATACTATCCATTATTTAGTCATTTTTTTTCGTCTTCTAGTTAAGTTGGAATTTTCCACCAAAATTAAACATAATGGATAAAGATCCACTTTGCCCATTGTATAAGATATTAGGGTTACAGTCCTACTAAGATCTTACCACATCTGGGTCTGTGTGAGCATATAACGTTATAGGGGCTCATCATCATGTAACCTACATAAAATATATGGTCTAATTCGGGAACTTAGAATGAATAGCTTATAAAGTTACATGTAACCATCATTTATGGATGGGTATGTCAAAACTCCAAATCACAGAAAGTCATTGGACTTAAAGTATGTGGATTTAATGAATCATTTCTTATATACCATCACATTAACATGGCTATTGCATCAAAAGGGTATACAAACTCAATGACACTTTATATATATATATATATATATATATATATATATATATATATATATATATATATATATAATCTTAATGAGGCAAAGGAACTCCAACTAATGGAAATTCCGATCCTCTCATGTATATTCAACAACATAAGACTCTAGGTAACTTCTCCCAACCCAAAGAAACTAGAATGATTTTGGGTTATTCTTGATATGAAGCCATTTACTCATCTTTAGTATAAGAAGATCATATTTATAACTTCATATACATATTTGAATAAAATAAGCATGCTCAAGAGAAGACTCCTAATTTGGCACACATACATTTCATACTTGAATGTTTTCATCATATTTATACAAGTCCCATGTAAACAAAATATTCCATATACAAGGATAAAAAGACACTACCTAGACCATGGATCTCATTAATTTTTATCTATAAAACAATGTGGAAGCTTTTATAATAAAATTAATTAGTTTGAGTAGAAAATTTTGAAAATGTATTTCAACCCTAAATCGACATAACTATTGCAAATCGTATAAATCTAGATGTAATACAAGAATCCCATCTTCATATGCAACATACATTATTGGAGTATTATAACAAAACAATAAATTTCAAAATTTCTACTCCATATCCCAATTCCACCAAACCTCATGTTTCTTGCTCAATTAGAACTGGTATTCATTAATCCAATTGAAATAGATAGAAATTTCATATTTAAAATAAGGATTATATCACTTGACTGCATTATAGAAGGTTATATTCAACTTATAAATGTAAGAATAAAAACCCTAGATGAAAGTCCTTTCTGAATTTGTTTTTGTAACAAATCCACAAGAAAGACCTAATCTACATCAAGGATAAAGAAAAGAGGGATCAAGTAAATCTAGGGTTTCCACTAGGGATTCTAGAGGGATATTTCCATGAGGGTTTAGAAAAGATATATGAAAAGTAACATGGTGAATAATAAACACACACCACATATCATTCTTTCTATCAATTTGGAACTTGATTCTTTTAGTTGTAGAGAAATTCTATAAGATTAATGTGTGAATCCAAACTAAAAAGAAACTACAACACACATAATCCTACAAGATCCTTGACCGTATATAAAATTTCTCATAATGATCATATGTATGAAGATGAAAAGTTCCATGAAACTTTAGCAATGCACCCAAGGCTTCATGTAATCTACCCTAATGCCTACTAGTGAATTGCCATTGTTAGTAAGTAACTAAAGATAAAGGAATCCCATGTAAACAAACTATTTTCATCTATACATTTATGAACTAAATTGTCATCTAAGTAGCTTTCTTTGATCTAAACTGAAGGTGTTCACTCAATCATTCCATAAAAAACTACCCATATGGATTCATACATTTTGGTTGTCTTAGAAAGACTAAGCACACAATCCATAGTTATGTGAGCATATTTCTATTCTACTATAGGTAATATATGTAATAACTTTATGTGTTTATGATGTTTTTCTTTGAGATGCTGACAAACCCAACATCTGGATATATGTTCTAGTGGTTTTGGCTTTGACCATGGACACCAATATAATTTATTGGCATTCTTATACATCTCGATACTTCTAGGATGCATCACAACCACTATGAAAGATGTCTCTCTAATATTCCTTAAGTTTCCTTCTTTAGGAACAAGAAGCATATTCTGAAAACGAACTGTATCATCATTTAACACATAAAATATTTTATACCTTTCTTCTATCAACTCTATTTGTGTATCATATCTCATCTGATCACATGTATGTCAATATTTAATTCGTTTTACTATGTTTGATCTGGTATGAAGTTGTTTAAACAAACCTCTAAGCAGAGATACCTCCATATGAACATTCATTGGCCTAATCTATACTAACATATCCATGTTATTATAACCTATAAGATATAATTGAGTCATGTTTTTTTTGGGTCGGATTGAGTTATGTTTGTAAAGAGAGTGAAGACAATTGTCTAATTAATGCATTAACCATTCCATTTGGTATTACCTATATGGTAATCTTAAGTAAACTCATATTCATTTATCAGGTCTAATTATCTTGTTTGTCTCCTTTTGAGTTCCTTATGTGAAAATATGTATTTCAAATTGTCATGGTCTCAATGGATCCAAAATTGTTCTCCTTAAGAATAGTGTCTCCTGGTGCGATCTTCTCAAGGCCACACACTAGTCGGCTAAAAGGTGACTAGATGCAACCCTAAGGGAAAACACACAGATCTCTCAAAATTTATATATGGACATAGTCCAACACACAAGCTCAACTAATCACACATACTCGCAAGTGCACGGGGTTGTGCTGTAGTATAGGCAAGTGGCAAGATTAGGGTCGATCCTCAGGGAGAGGGGGTACTAGAGCTAGGTTAATGTTGTCTATGTTCCTAAAGCGGAGAGTAGGGTTTGAGGGCTTAAAGTTGGTTTTGATGATTATGCTATGATTGCAAGTAATTAACAACAAGAAGGAAACTAGATTAACAAAATCCCTAGATTAACCTAAGCAAGGTAAGACTAAGAAACTAGGAAAGACAAGCAACTAAACTAGAGCAAGGAGTTACACTACACTAGCAAGGTAATTTATCAACTAAAAGGTAAGCCAAGTAATAAGACAAGTAAGAGCCTAAGTTATAACTAACCAACTAAATTGACACACGCAAGCTCAAAGGAGCCCTAACTACTTGAGCAAGAACTAACTATCAAGAACTAAGCAATTAGCTAAGAACCAACAAAGGCAATTGGCTAAGCTAGTATTAATAGGCTAAGAAGGCAAGGGTGGATTTTAAGCAATAAGATGGATAGGTGGGTCGTTTGGGAATGAAACTTGATATTAGTTGGGGGAAGTTAACATAGCATGCAATTTTCATATTTTAATCTAGATTACCAAATCAAACAACAAGGAAAGTGCTATTGGAAAATACCCTATGCTACTAGTTGGAGAACTAGGGCTAGGTCTAATTCTAATAGGACTGGGCAAGTCTAGGTTTCTAGGGTAAGTGGCATTATGGCAATTGAGAGCCAAGGGTAGGAATGGGAGTAGAGATGAGGGTGTTTTACCTGATGTTACTTGCCATCTAGCCTTTAGGAAACTCTAGGCCATTGCACTAATCACAGTTACACTAGCTACTTAGATCTCACACCTACTTGTAGAAGAAGGAAGATGTATGTAGGAACAAAGGGAGCTAGCTAAGTATCCACAAATTGGACCTAAGATCCATTCCTAAGATTTCCACATACATTCTATTTTTCCCTAGAAGCTAAGTGTCATCAGGCATAAAAAATAAGTAATATATGATTAAAAGCACAAATCACATGAAAGATAATGGGAAATGAGATAGAAGTAAGAGTCAATCATCATAGAATGGAAATATGTTCAATACAAGTTATCTTCCCCCAACATGGTATCAAAGTCACATTTTAACCTCAAACAACCCACCACTAGGGGCTTAGCTAGACATGCTCTTACAAAAGAGAAAAGAAAAGAGAAGAAAGGGGTAGGAATCCATGGAGCTCAGAATAGCTTCTTCCTCTTCACCTCCTAGCTACTGTAGGGTGTGGCTCCTCCTCCAAGATGGGTGAAAAGCATAGAGATATGGGGGATTATGGTAGGGAACCTAGAAAACTAGGTTTGTATGGTGAAAATGGAGTGAAATATGGAATGGGTGAATGAATTGAATGCAAGGGAGATGGCAATGAATGCTCTAGAGTAGGTAAAGGGGAGTAATGGCAACTAACCTAGTGTTGTGGCCGCCACCCATGTATATATAGGTGGTGGTGGAAGCGCTAGAGTAAGTAGGGTTATAGTGGGAAAATGAGTGTAGAAAAAGTTAGGGTTTAGGTGGCAGCACGACCGTGCTGGGTGAGGGTTGGAACGGTCATGGTGGTGGAGAACGACTGTAATGAGGAAGTGGAAAAATATCAGGTTGAGGTGGAAAAATGGAGGCTGGTAGCACGATCGTGGTGAGGGCTAGGTAGCACAGACGTGCTGGGTGGCACGACTGTGGTGGGCAAAGTAGAAGGGAGGTCATTCTAGCTAGCATGGCCATTCTCATCCTTGGCAGCATAGCTGTGCTGACTGGCATGACCATTTTGGGGGCTTCGTAGCACGGACGTGCTGTGTAGCACAACTGTGGTGGCAATTTTTCTATACATTTGCAATTTTTGAGGTTGACTCTATAACTGTAGCATTGTCCAACATGGCCGTTCCTTGGCACCAGGTCGTGCTGGGGTCTTCAGTGACAATTTCACTTTGAAACTTCATGATCAATGGATTTCTTTGCTTGATGTTTATCCTTGGCCATTAGGGGTAGGTTGAGGGAGATTTGGGGTCTTCTTTGGACCCCTTCATGGGTGTAGGAACCCTAGAACTTTTTGTTTCTCTCTCATCCACACAAAGCACGATCAAAGTACTTAAAAAGTATGCAAAGAACGTCCATAAGTGCATTTGACAATAATATGCATATTCGGGGATTTAACTTGCATTCTACTGTGTTTAGATGTGATGAGATACAAAAAGACACAAGATGAAGCCCTAAAATAGGGATGCATCACCACCCCAAACTTAAAACATACTTATCCTCAAGTATGCTCCAACTTAATATCTCTTTCAAATCAATCAAGGAGCAAAGATAGTGCAACATTGTGATGTTTATTGGCTAAAATGAATTCACATAAGGAATTAGGCATGCAATCCACTACTCTATATTCAATTTCATTCTTTTCAAGTGTGAATCAAGCACAGAGTACAATAACTTAGAATATGGATCACCATTCACATATGCAAGCAATGCATTTTTTATAATGCTCTGGGTACACCATATCATGCATGAAATACATTCAAAAGGTTAGGATTATTGTTTCACTTGCTAAAGCTACCTCATACACTTCATTTCACTACTCATGACCCACTTGACTTGTATAGGGGAGTGAGGGCTAACATTGATTTATCCTAGTCCTATTAGGCTTAAAAAGAGAAGAAATGGTTATGAAATGTTGTGGAGTGCTTTTGCACTCATCTTTTCTTTGTTTGAATGCTCTTAAACAAGAGCACCCTTTATTTTCTTTTTTGCTTTTTTAATTTTCTTTTTCTTTTCTTTTCCCTTGGTGTAGGTGGGGCATATAATGACAAGAGTAAAGTGGGAAGGTTAAGGTATGGTCACCCGAAACTTTTTGAGTGTGGCCAAGGCTGATATGTGCACTTTGGTATCCTTTAATGAGGTGTAGAGGTAAGATGATGGTGGAAGAAATGTCAGGTCAAAGAGGGGTCACAAGCAGTGGAAATCCATGTATAATTTCACTAAAGCAAGTTAATCCATGTAACATTCACCAATCAAACAAGTCATGCATAAAATGAACAGTATAGTATATTGCATCTTTTCCATAAAGAACAAGAAAATCCAATCATTCAAGACTTGCAAAAATCACCCTTTTATTCCAAACAACAATTTATTTCAAGAAGATTGGAGCACGTACAAAATTCCTACATAGGACTCATTCTAGCTACAAACATCAAAATCAAGTTACATCATCCAATATCTAGCCATTTTCATCACAATAGATAGAGATTCAGTTGAAACACACATTTGGGCAGGAACATTCATGTTTGGGCAAAATTGGCCAAAATGGTGCCAATTTGCATTCAATCACATCTAAACCTAACTTTAGGGAAATTAAAACATAAAGTAGATAATCCTAGTTAAAACACAAAAAAAATTACCAAAATATACATGGAAATGCAATGCATGACATGGAAGAGCAAAAAGAACAAAATTTTAGAAAAATTACACAAAAATGCATGAAATAGAACTACATGTATGTATGAATGCTAATGGACACATAAGGTCAGGATAGAAAAGTAAATGTTTTAGTCAAATGTTTGATCATCTTGCAAAAATTTATCACAATGTACTTAGATAAAAATGCGGTGAAAGAAGGGCTTACCACACCCCAAACTTTTAAATCATGCCATCCTCAGTGTGAAATAGAAGTTTAGAATAGTAGGGTAAAGGGCATGGAGTCCCAGTAGACAACCACCAAGAGATGGAGTGATCAATGTATCACTAGGTGAGAAGAGCAGGACAACCATGGCTGTTCTGAGCAACACGACCGTTCTAGCTTGCCAGCCACATGGCTGTGTTGTGTAGCACGACCATTATGGACTTCTTCCTGTATATATTCTATTGACTTGCAATATTCTCTTCAACTTTTATCTCTGCCTTGGATAGACCATTCATGCATCACGTTTTCTTCCTTGTACCTATGCTAACATGATTCAAAAATAGAAAAACTTTCAAGTATGGTGTGTGTGTGTTTCGTAGAAAATAAAAAAGTATGATAAAACAACAAGGTTCGAGAATCTCAAACCACGTGGGTTGCCTCCCATCAACCCTAAATTTATAGCCTTTAGCCAGGCTTGTTCTTTCTTCACTAAGTGTTGACACCCTAGGTGTCTCCTTCCTCTTCCACGGTGATCCTTTCTAGAGTTCTGAAGACACAGTCTTCATCCCATGGAGTGT
Organism: Alisma plantago-aquatica; assembly: GCA_963693085.1. NCBI lineage: Eukaryota > Viridiplantae > Streptophyta > Magnoliopsida > Alismatales > Alismataceae > Alisma > Alisma plantago-aquatica. The sequence goes on from OY856414.1 coordinate 478,176,238, forward strand.
ACAGTGATCAGAAGTAAGGACTTGATTTCCACTATTCTAGAGGATCATAGTAGTCTAGACTTGCATCAAAATCTTCTTCACCCAGCCTGTATCTTTCTTCATCAGTGAATATAAAGAATTCAAACTTTATCCTCCTATGCGTGACCGTCAAAGTACCTGCATGCACATTAATCTCTTCACTCATGGTGGACAAGAAGGGACTCCCTAATTTGAGGTATTACTTTCCATCAATAGGGCCAACATCCATGATCAGAACGTTAGTTAGGTATGTGATGTTCATCCTTTGATCCAATGCTACTACCTCATTTTGTAATATGCCCAAAGATTTCCTCCTAGTTCCATCACCTAGGATAATGCACCGGTTCCATTTTTGTTAGGCCGAGCCATAAGTACATGCACAATGGCATAATGCTTGATCCTATGCCTAGATTTAGGAGAGAATGCTCAACAGGTTGTGCTTTGATATAGCACATGGTGAGGGGAGTTCCTAGATCATTCCTTTTCTCTGGTAAGCCAAAGTCTAAGATGAAGTTCACAGATCTTATCACAATGATTTCTTTGGGCAGAAATAATACCAATGTCCTCCTCCCCATACAAACATTCTTTACCAATGCAAGGAATGTTTTGATGCCTACTGTTCCTTGATTTGAGGTCCCTAAGAGGTTCATGATACAACTATGCTTCTCTTGGGGAGAAGGGTCTTCTAAAGCATCATGGAATTTCTCACCACTTGCATCAAACTTTTCTGCAGAAATTTGTGGGCCTTAAGGAGGTATAATGGTGATTCTTGTCTCATGGGGAGACATTGACTCCCAATAAGGTATTGCATCAAGTGTTATCACATCAGTGGCATGTAGGGCAGCAAGCATGATCTCGTCATAGAAACATAGAAGAAATGAATCTCTAGAACTTTTGGTACTTCCAAGAAAGGGCGGGACAGTTGATCTCAGGGCCTTGAATGGGGGAAAGACGCAAGATATCGTCTTCTCTACCAATAGTGGGACACTTGAGGATACTTCTTCATCACCAAAGGGGGTAGCGAGATCTTAGATGCACTCGATATTTTTAGGAAATGATGGAGTAGTAGACTCTTTGATGCTTTTACAATCTCCACTAGATTCTTCCGGCCACAAAGCTTCATTGTAAACCTTGACCATTTCATCTTCCCCCTTTTTAAGAACTTGAGTAACCTTATTCTTCCATATAACAGATACCATATTCACTTGCTCATGGGAAGAGGGAGGGGCTTGTGAAGGTGAAGGTGGTGGTGGTATTTGGTGAGGTGGATTAGGATTTTGGAGTATGCAATGGGGTTGTTGTGGAGGTGGTTGTTGATAAGCATGTAATGGAGGTGGGGGTATTGGTATTTGAGTGGGGTTTGTGGAGGTAGAGGAGCATAATGGTTGGGTGGACCTTGGTATTGGTGAAGTGGAGGTACATGGCCTTGTAGTGGAGCATAAGCACCATGAGTAGTTCTTACATAAACACCATCGTTGTTTGGGTTGGCCATAGGTTGAGACGGGAGCCTCCCTTCTTCACGAAGGGTAAGTGAAAGGGAGATATGATCAAGCCTTTTCTCAAGGAGGCTAATGTTTTTCCCTTGAGAGGATAGATCATTCTTCACTTCATCAAGGCTCCTTAGCCTTCCTAGAACTTCTATTTCAAACTTGGAGCTGTACTTAGGACCATGATATTGCCTTGGCTTCCCTTGCCCCTCCTCATTTTGTTGTTTCCAAGAGAAGTTTGGATGATTCCTCCAGTCTAGGGTATAAGAGTTGGACATGGGTCTTGGTTGTTATGGTTTCCAAAGGTATGCAAAGCATTCACTTCTTCATCCACAACATCAATTTCCATAACAGCTTGGCTAGAAGAACCACCAGTTTGGTTTTTCATCATGTTCATCATATCCACCATCATCTTCATCATTTGTGGGTTAGCTTCTGTTTTGACTAGATCTACAAGAGGAGGTGGAGGGACGTATTTTTGGTCACAATCCCCCCTTACTTAAAGTTTGGTCGTGAGAATTCTCAACAAAATGCTCAAATAAGGGCCAAGACTCCTCTAGTGGCTTTGCCATGAAAGTGACTCCACATGAGGAATCGACATTGTTTTGGCTGAACTCAGCCAGCCCGGTGTAGAAATCTTGAACAAGCCCCCATAGAGATACTTTATGGTGCATGCAGTCATGAAGGATCTTTTGGAATTGTTCCTAAGCTTCATGAAATGGTTCATTTTCTTTTTGTGTGAAGGAAGTAATGCATCTATGCATTTGAGTCAACTTGGAGATCATGTAGAACTTCTTGAGGAACTTGTTCTTCACCACATTCCATGTCAATAACTTAGGTTTGTCCATGTACCATTCCTTAGCTTTTTCTTTCATAGAGAAGGGGAAGAGGGTTCTTTAGATTGAGTCATCGGTGGCGGTGGGTGTATAGAAAGTGGAACAAGTTTCAAGGAAGGCATTGATGTGGTGGTATGGGTTCTCGTTCTCCATCCCATAGTAAGTAGGAAGGAGTCTGAGAAGGGATGGTGGAATGGAGAATTGTTGACCTGACATTTGGTCAACAAGGGTGGCAATTGAGGAGTTGTAGTTTCCCAGGGTGAAGTACTCATGGAGAGGGCAGTTGGGTTGTGGTTGAGCTTCACCATTGTCTACCATTTTGGCTGATTGGTGTTGTTTTTGGTGGCTTTGTCATCTCCTTCTACCTATCTTGGGGTCGTATGGCATCAAGTCAGTACAATTCAAATGTGTACTGCTCATGCACACCTGTCACCTACGCAATGCACAAACAAGCAACAAGAGCCAAGTTAGCAAGATAGTATGCAAAAGTAAACAAAGAATAAAGAATAGAAATGGTGAGGGCAGTAGGAAAATCTAAGCTACACTAACTAGCTAGGATGAGCACCTCTATCCCCATCAATGGCACCACAAAGCTTGGTGCAATCTTCTCAAGGCCACACACTAGCTAACTAAAAGGTGACTAGAGGCAACCCTAAGGGAAAACACACAGTTCTCTCAAAATTTATATATGGACATAGTCCAACGCACATGCTCAACTAATCACACGTATCCACAAGCGCATGGGGTCATGTTGTAGTATAGGCAAGTGGTAAGATTAAGGTCGATCCTCAGGGAGAGAGGGGGCACTAGAGCTAGTTTAATTTTAGCTATATTCCTAAAGTGGAGAGTAGGATTTGAGGGTTTAAATTTGGTTTTAATTGATTATGCTACGATTGCAAGTAATTAACAACAAGAAGGAAACTAGATTAACAGAAATCCCAAATTACCCTAAGCAAGTTAAGACTAAGAAACTAGGCAAGACAAGCAACTAAACTAGAGCAAGGAGTTACACTACACTAGCAAGACAATTTATCAACTAAAAGGTAAGCTAAGAAATAAGACAAGAAAGAGCCTAAGTTATCACTAACTAACTAAATTAACAAAAGAAAGCTCAAAGGATCCCTAACTACTTGAGATAGAACTAACTATCAAGAACTAAGCAATTAGCTAAGAACTAACAAAGGCAGTTGACTAAGCTGGCATTAACAAGCTAAGAAGGAAAGGGTGGATTTTAAGCAATAAGATGGATAGGTGGGCCATTTGGGAATGAAACTTGATATTAGTTGGGGGAAGGTTAACATAGCATGCAATTCTCATATTTCAATGTAGATTACCAAACCAAACAACAACGCAAGTGCTATTGGAATATACCCTATGCTACTAATTGGAGAACTAGGGCTAGGTGTAACTCTAATAGGACTTGGCAAGTCTAGGTTTCTAGGGTAAGTGGTATTACGACAATTGAGAGCCAAGGGTAGGAATGGGAATAGATATGAGGGTGTTTCACCTCAAGTTACTTGCCATCTAGCCTTTAGGAAACTCTAGGCCATTGCATTGATCACAATTACACTAGCTACTTAGATCTCACACCTACTTGTAGAAGAAGGGACATCTATGTAGAAACAAAGGGGGATAGCTAGAGATCCACTAATGGGACCTAGGAGACATTATTTAAGATTTCCACATACATTCCATTTTACCCTAGAAGCTAAGTGTCATCAAGCATCACAAAACAAGCAATCTATGATTAAAAGCACAATCACATGCAAGATAATGGGAAATGAGATAGAATCAAGAGGCAATCATCATAGAATGGAAATATGCTCAATACAAGTTATTTCCCCCAACATGATATCAAAGTAACATTTTAACCCCAAACAGCCCACCATCAGGGGCTTAACTAGACATGCTCATACAAAAGAGAAAAGAAAAGAGAAGAAAGGGGTAGGAATCCATGGAGCTCGGAGTAGCTTCTTCCTCTTCACCTCCTAGCTGCTGTAGGGTGTGGATCCTCCTCCAAGGTGGGTGAAAAGCATGGAGATATAGGGGATTATGATAGGGAACCTAGAAAACTAGGTTCTTATGGTGGAAATGAAGTGAAATATGGAATGGGTGAATGACTTGAATGCAAGGGAGGTGGCAATGAATTCTCTAGAGTAGGTAGGGGGGAGTAATGGCAGCTAACCTAGTGCCGTGGCCGCCACCCATGTATATATAGGTGGCGGTGGAAGCACTAGATTAAGTAGGGGTATAGTGGGGAAATCAGTGCAGAAAAAATTAGGGTTTAGGTGGCATCACGACCGTGCTGGGTGAGGGTTGGAACGACTGTGGTGGTGGAGAACGACCGTTCTGAGGAAGTGGAAAAATCTTAGGTTGAGGTGGTAAAATGGAGGCTGGTAGCACGACCGTGCTGGGCAGCATGACTATGGTGGGGGCTAGGTAACACGGCCATGCTGGGAAAGGTAAAGGGGAGGCCATTCTATCCAACATCCCGTTCTCATCCTTGGAAACACGGCCGTGCTGGCTAGAACGATCGTTTTGGGGGCTTTGTAGCACGGTCGTGTTGGGTAGCATGACTGTGGTGGCAATTTTGCTGTAGCTTTGCAATTTTTGAGGTTGAGTATGTAACTGTAGCATTGTCTAGCACAACCGTTCCTATGAACCACTGCCGTGCTAGGGTCTTTAGTGGCAATTTCACTTTGAAACTTCATGATCAATGGACTTCTTTGCTTGATTTTGATCCTTGTCCATTAGGGGTAGGTTGAGGGAGATTTGGGGTCTTCTTTGGATCCCTCCATGGGTGGAGGAATCCTAGAAATCCTTCCATCTCTCTCATCCATCCAAAGCATGATCCAAGTACATGAAAATTATGCCAAGAACGTCCATAAGTGCATTTGACAATAATATGTATATTGGGGGATTTAACTTGCATTCTACCGTGTTTAGATGTGATTGAGATACAAAAAGACACAAGATGAAGCCCTAAAATTGGGCTGCATCACCTCCATACTTTAAAGGCTAAGAGCAATGATGCAAACACTAGATTGTGAGTTGGATTATGATCTTCATGCTTCTTAAGATTCCCACAAGCATAAGATAACACATTATTGTCCAATATAAACACACATACAATTCATTTGATTGGTACATCACATATGACTATATAAACTTTAGTCCCTAAATCTCGTTATAGTAACATTAAATAAGTCAGCTTTTATTTTAGTGTTTAGAAACTGTTCGGAAACTTAAAATTCCACACAAATTGTGTATCTTTCTAGATTAACATGGTCAATGGTATTTCTATGGAGCTGAAATCCCAAACAAAATATTCTAACATTCAATGAGACCAAGAAAACTTTGTATTTATGTCAATGTCTTTGGATGTTCCAACTCTAACATTAATTCAACCTTCATAGGTTTACACAAATCCCTTTATTGAAGTGATGTTACTGAGGAATTCCACTTGGGTTAACCGAAGCTCATATATATTTTTTAAACTTAGCATACAAGAGGTGGATGCATTAATAATTGTAATGCCGATTCGATATGACTCACATAATGTTTTGCATCAATTGAATATATCTAAATATTATCCATTTACACGAGTATATACATGTCTAGAAATGATTTAAACACTTTTAAATCAGGTTTATGACAATAATATGTACATTGTTTAGTCCACGTGGAATAAATGATAACATCCAAATTCAGGCATTTATGCTAAGCATTTATTTATGATTTTGTTTCATTATATCCTTAATACAACCAAAATAACCCTAGATTCTTATCTTTTAGTAATTTATATGTTTTCATAGATAAAGTTGCTCAACTAGCTAATTTTGGGACTTGCATGCATGAATCTAAAAAGACATCTATTCTCCAAGATTTCACCCTAACACATGGTTTTTGCATTAGCTAGATTTCAATCGGTCGTGACCCCGATAGACTAAGCATCACACTATGTGCACCAACTTAGGAGACGGTGGTCCTGCTAACCAGCTAACGGGCCCAAGAATCTTTTAATATCTTGGACCCTATTTTCGATGGCCAATCCTTTATCAGAATACATCCTCACCGATCATAAGGTTCATCGACGTGGGCCCATCGACCACCAGTAATAGCCTCCCCGCGGGGGTGGGTTTGTTCCATGACACCGCAACCGCAACCAAGAAGGATGCCATGATCTAGACCAAGCAAGTAATGCCGCAACCACGACCAAGATGTCATGTCTACCGACACTTGACACGGTCAGGCCCAACTTGACACGGTTGTATTGAGGCCAAGGTTTCGTGACCAACGCACCATCTCGATCGCGGTACACCCGCACAACTGTGACACATGACAATGACCGTGACACAACCACCTCGACCACGAGATCTACCTTGACTGCATGATCTGCCTCGACCATAGGATCTACCTCAATCATGACCCCGACATGAGCGTGCCCAGCCCGACACGGTTGGTCCGAGACTAGGGTAGTGACCGAGGCAGATGTCGCAATCATCTTCCGCCTTCACCTATAAATACTCACCCCTCATGACCTGGAGAGAGGTTTCAAGATTGGGAGGTCCCATTCTGCAGTTCCAAGATTTGGAGGTCTGCGGTTCCAGATTTTTCTGGTTCCACATTGTGGTTCTGCACATTCTTGGTTACCAAAGCCCCATGGGAGAGTTTCAAGGTCTAAAAGGGCTGAAGTGCTCATCCTACATCCGTTCCTCCAGTTTTCTTCCATCTACCACCATTTTCCACCACCATTCACCCATATCCTACAATTATCAGCCATCTTCCACCTCCATACACCCACCGAGCTTCTATTTGGGGTTGAATCAAAGAGAAAGGAGGCCAAGGAGTCCAAAAGACCAAGGAGGATGACCCAAAGACGAGATCCGACCTATATGAAGGCTAAGGAGTGAGAGCCACCTCTCCTCTATGGGCTAAATCTCTTCTTCTTCTTCTCCTTTCTTCTACTATTCTCCTATGTTTCTGTACAAATGATGTTCTTCAATCTTTGTTCAGTGCCAACTGTGCTTGTCCATGGCTAGTTGAGCTCCTTCTTGGCTATACAACCCATTTTAGGTATATTTATGTACTTTACCGTAAGCATTATTCCATATCTAGTATGTTTTCTGTTCTATCTTCTCTTTCTTATTATGATTGCTAGTTTGGTTGATCTCTTTCTTGCTTGAACTTTTATTTCTTCCCATATCGAGAGATTTGTTGTAGAAATAGATAAGAGAAGATAGTTTGGATCAGAATCTGAAAGGAGGACAGTTCAAGGTGATCTGTTCAGAACTGTAGACCTGGGCACGGCCGGGCCCACTACCAGGTTCTGCCCATATCACACCTGTTCTTAGCACCTCAGAATATTGTAGACTTGAAAGGGTATCTAGGATTTTCTAGGGTGTTGATTTGTCATCCTCGAGAGAGGTTTTATATCACTGATGGGTTTTAGTCATGCTACATGAGAGTGAGTGGGATGACCCCACAGGAACAGATACCACTATACATACTATGTGGATGTAGGTTGCTTGCTTGGGTGTTTGAGGGTTGTCTATGCCCGAAGATGGGTACATAGACTGCCCAACTTGTGGTTACATAGCCAGGAACTCCTTCTCTCTGATTAGTAGAATCCTACAGACTCATTTTTGTTTTTTTTATTTCATGACAATCTGATAGACTAGTTCTAGCTCTATACTTTTATCGACTATCAGATTGGATTACCTAACTTAAGAGTGATATCTTAAGCATCCAAAACATCCCCACATACCTATTTCTACCCCTATATCTATGTCGACCCCATAATAAAGTTGCAGGGGTCCTTGAAGGTTTCAGGTTACAAATTTAAAGTTTGATCCTTATGAGTCTGCCACCTTTCAGAAGTGCGATTTAGGCCGCATCAACTTTTGGTGCTATTGTTGAGGAGGTGGTTTTCCACATTTACACACCTAAAAAGATTTTGTTCAGTCATCCATAAGCCTATATATGCATAGTTCTTCTTTTGTTTTATAAATACTTGTCCATATATAGTGAATAGTTTTTATTTTCTTATACTCTTCAGCCATGGACCTTGCTTTTATAAGACATGTCATCTTGTCCACCTGTCCTCCTGAATTTTTCTACAGTTCTGACTACTAGCAAATAATTGAAATTCGTGCTCTACAACTAGTCAATCTATACTCGCCTCCACCGTCGTCATATGTTGAAATTCTAACAAAGGAGATGACTGACCAGCCCTCGACATCCACGTTATCATGGGATCAACAATTGATCATAGCCGTGGAGCTAGTTGGAGAAAGTGTCAATGCGCTAATCTCCTCCTTATCTCCTCATCTCCAAGAAAAAGTTGATCCGCTCTAGAAACTACTAGAAAAGCAAGATCACCAGGTGGTAGGGCTATTCACCCTTCTATCTCTTCATTTTTCATGCATGCATGTTTACTTCTTACATTTAGGCATAAATTTAAATTTAGTCTTATTGTTTTGTAGGACTTTGTTCTGTAATTCATAGCTTTGCAATGAAGGCTATGTGATGTGAATCTTATACTTAAATGCTTATCCATGCGCCTAAATGCACAATTTTCATCTTAAACTTCTTGATCTTTTGCCTGACTTGCTCATTGCCCCTTTCCTTAAGTTTGGTGATAAAATCTAAGGTTATGCACCTTCTTCATAGCTTAAAACATTATTCCCTTGATCTATGTTGTGAATGACAAGTCTAGGATATAGAATAGTTGGAAAGAAGCTAAAGTTTGATCAAAATTCCAAGCTGCATTTTCACAAACTTTTCTCTACTCTAAGGATCCTTGAATCATAATTACTATATTTTCATATAGGTATAAAGTGAATAATGATGAGTTTTGAGTTATAATCAAGTTGATGTGTTTTTCCTTGATGGTCTGCATGCCCTCTCACCTTAGATTAAGTCAAAAAGATGATTTTTTTTACAAAAGAGGCTTGGCCACCCTCAAAATCCCAAAAATACCAAGATAGTTCTCACCTAGGCCTATAAATTAGAATGCAGAGAATAAAAGCCCGAGTGTGAATAAAAATATGAGTCTTGTTTTCTATTTTAGGAGAGTTGAGGATGGTGCCCAACCGGTGTATGACTGCGATCATGAATGCGGGTATGCCGTACCTGGTAGTGCCACCCTAAAGCTCATTAGAGAGTTACTAGGAACCCTTAGGAGACTTATGAGATCATCCTAGTAGTAGGGTTGGTTCAAACACAGTATGAGGAGTCCGTCTCACTACTTTGGGCCAACTGGATCGGACTGCAGGGACTGTTGCTCGTTACATGGACAAACCTAACGTAGATTGGGATACTCAGAAGTCATTAGAGTCTTTTTACTTTTGTTGCTTCTTAGGATCTGAATAAGTGGGAGGTGCATTGTTCTCGATTGGTCTACATGAACACATGATGATGGCTCATTTCTCATCCCACGTGATCACCTGTGTGACAAAACTTTTATGTTTTATAATTATAATTCAAACCCTCATGAGTATCGACAGGTTGCAGTGAATTAGCTTAATCTTGCCTGGATACTCTTTGATCTTACTTTAGCAGGATTGTACTCAATTGGTGGGGGGTTGCTCTAAAACAACATGGGTCAAGAGAATTGATGTTTTAAACTATTTTTATTAACTTTAGCATTGATCACCATGCTTAATTTTTATGTTATCTTTTTGTTCTTTGAGCACAATCTTGCTTGAGGACAAGCAAAGGTTTAAGCTTGGGGTGGTTGATAACACCCAAATTCAGGCATTTATGATAAATATTTATTTATGGTTTTGTTTCATTATAGCCATAATACACCCAAAATAACCCTAGATTCTTATCTTTTAGTAATTTGTATCTTTTCGTAGATAAAGTTGCTCAACTAGCCAATTTTAGGATTTGCAGGCACCGAACATGAAAAGACATCTATTCTTCAAGATTTCTCCCCAACACATGGTTTTTGCAGTAGATAGACTTTGATCCGTTGTTACCGTGATGGACTAAACATCACACTATGTGCACCAACTTAGGAGACGGTGGTCCCGTTAACCGACTAGCGGGCCCAAAAATCTTTTGATATCTTGGACCCTATTTTTGATGGTCAGCCCTTTATCAGAATGTATCCTCAACAATCCGAATGTTCATCGGCGCAGGCCCATCGACCACCAAAAATAGCCCCCCCCGTGGGGGTGGGTTTTTTTTCCATGATGTCGTGACCGCAACCAAGAAGGATGTCGCGACTACGACCAAGGAGGCAATGCTGCGACTACATCTAAGATGTCGTGTCAAACCAACACTCAACATGATTGGGCTCATCTCGGCATGGCCAGGCTGAGGCCAAGGTGTCGTGACTGACATACCATCTCGACCACGATACACCCGCACGAATGTGACACACGAACGTAACTACAACACAACCACCTCGACTGCAGGATCTACCTCGACCGCAGGATCTGCCTCGACCATAGGATCTACCTCGACCGTGACCCTGATATGACAGTGCCCAACCCGACATGGTCGGGCCAAGACCAGGGTAGCAACCGAGGCAGACATCACAACCATCTTATGCCTTCGCCTATAAATACTCACCCCTCATGACCTAGAGAGGGGTTTCAAGATTTGGAGGTCCACGGTTCAATATTTTTCTGGTTCCACGTTATGGTTCTGCACATTCTTGGTTCCCAGAGCCCCGTGAGAGAGTTCCAAGGTCTAAAAGAGCTAAAGTGCTCATCCTACATCCATTCCTCTAGTTTTCTTCCATCTACCACCATTTTCCACTACCATTTACCCATATCCTACCATTCTCAACTATCTTCCACCTCCATACACCCACCAAGCTACTGTTTAGGGTGGAATCAAAGAGAAAGGAGGCCATGGAGTCTAGAAGAACAAGGAGGATGACTCAAAGATGAGATCCAACCTATACAGAGGCTAAGGAGCGAGAGACACCTCTCCTCTATAGGATAAATATCTTCTTCTTCTCCTTTCTTCTACTATTCTCCTTTGTTTCTGTATAAATGATGTTCTTCAATCTTTGTTCGGTGCCAACTATGCTTGTCCATGGCTAGTTGAGCTCCTTCTTGGCTATGTAGCCCATTTTGGGCATGTTTATGTACTTTACCTTAAGCAAGTAGTTTTATTCCAGATCTAGTACATTTTCTATTCTATCTTCTCTTTCTGGTTATGATTGCTAGTTTGGTTGATCTCTTTCTTGCTTAAACTTCTATTTCTACCCATATCGAGAAATTCATTGTAGAAATATATAAGAGAAGATAGTTTGGATCGGAATATGAAAGGAGGATGGTTCAAGGTGATCTATGTAGAACCGTAGACCTGGGCAAGGCCAGGCCTAGCTCAGCTCGGTCGAGCCCACTACCAGGTTCTACCCAGATCACACATGTTCCTAGCACCTCAGAATATTCTAGTCCTGAGAGGATATCTAGGATATTCTTAGGTGTTGATTTGTCATCTTCGAGAGAGGTTTCATACCACCGATGGGTTTTAGTCACACTGTGCGAGAGTGAGTGGGATGACCCCACTGGAATAGATATCACGGTACATACCATGTGGATGTAGGTTGCTTGCTTTTGTGTTCGAGGGTTGTCTATGCCCGAGGACAGGTGCATAGACTACCCAACTTGTGGTTACATAGTTAGGAACTCCTTCTCTCTGATTAGTAGAATCCTATAAACACTTTTTGGTTTTCTTTACTTTGTTTTGTTTTACTTCGTGACAATTTGCTAGACTAGTTCTAGCTCCATACTTTTATCGTCTATCAGATTGGCTTACCTGACTTAAGTGAGAGATCTTAAGCGTCCTAAACGTCCCCACATCCCTGTGTTCGACCCCATATATCTACCTTGACCCTGTAATAAAGTTGCGGGGGTCCTTGAAGGTTTTGAGTTATAAATTTAAAGTTCAATCCTTCTGAGTCCACCTCCTTTCGGACATGCAATTTAGTCCGCATCAATAACCAAAACTCATTATGTCCTTGTTTGGTCCCGAATGTTGTCTTCCATACATCATCAACCCTAATTCTTAGTTGGTGATAGACTAAACTTGATCTATCTTCAAAAAGTAATTGGAAACTTTAACTAATGAAAATATCTTTAATGTATATTTGTTCTTTATGATAACCTTATTTAGTTTCAATAATCTATGTGTTATTGCCCCACAAAATTACATTTTATAATTGTATTTTGGATACAAATATTGGTTTGATAAGGTTGTATTGGTAAAATTCACAATTTCTAAGTTTTGAGATAAGTATCCAATTTCCCCATAAAGGAAGAATTTTGTGTGCTTTGTAGTTATTATTTGACTTGTTTATAAGTAAGGGATAAGACGATACAAGGAATCCCAAAAATATAGAAGATTTTAAGAATATCAAACAAATGGATGATTAATACACTGAACAGCTAAATTATCAAAATATGGGAAAACAACGATCCTAGATGGGCCCCACTCTTAACTTCAACATGGGAAACATATAAAAGGAAATAGTAGCCAAATTAGGGGAAATAATGCATTAAGATATGACCTAAAAATAAGTAAATTGAGTAATTACTTGGAACACAAGAAAAGAGAGTTTATCCTCCAAATTAAGTTACCAACTTTTGCACAAATTGAAATGATGGAATTAGGAAACAAGCCACCAAATTTGGGAATATTAGGACTTTTCTAGAACCCTATAGGATTTTCTAAAGATTTGAATAAAGTGAGAAAATGCTAGAATAATCAGATATTAATACAATTTGAATCACATCAACCTGCGTGACTGGGACTTTAGCCATGTGACGCACACACGATCGAACCATTGGATTGGGATTAGATGATGGAAAACTATCTTCTACCTCTAATCTGAGTCCTAAACAAACTGGACATGGGTCTAACTCTCGAACTCTCTCGTCTCTTCATCATTTCAGACGAAACCACTCCTATTGGAACTAGAAATCCTTGCTGAGTTCAATGAGAGTTGTCTCGTTGAAAATCATCATGAGAATAGGAAACACCCAATTTGTGGGAATATCTAGAATCTAGGGCTATGAGTAAAAACCCTCTACCCTACACCCCAACCTATAAATAGGGTACCATGGACACCCTTGACCCCTCACACAATCAAAGTATCCCTCAGTTGCCTGCCAACTCCTCTGATAATATCCTTCAAGTTCCACCATCTCTTTGATGCTCTGCCATTGTCATCTAGGCATCACAGGTCACCCGATGGTAATTTCCCTAGCTAGAGGTTTTGTCAGATCTGAAACATCCCAACTCGAACAAAACACAATTACATACTAACCAGCGGATTACTAAAAATCACGAGAAATTAAAACCAATTTACAACAAGCACCATAAGATGAGACATGTTGGATCTGAGCCATCACTTTCTTTTCATAACATATTTTCAAGGTGCTACAACATAATTTCTCATCATCTCGTTACATGAAATAACTGTTCCACATGCTGATTTATTACATCAAGGTACAGAAGCCAAAACCACATATCGATCATCTTATCAGAAACATCGAAAAATTCTCCCGAAGACCTGAGTGTACAGGGATGACACATAGGACTCTATTTCCAGACACTATCTACTCCACCAGGTATGATACCTCTGCATATCATCTCAGCCACATGATCTTCATCTTGCCAGGCACGTCCACCTAAAAAGGTTATTAACCAGCGGGGTAAGACACACAGTCCCAACGAGAAACATAACCCTCTACCAACTTTATTATTATCACAGATGACTGAGAAGATAGTTCAAACTAAACAATAGGTAATAGCTAACCAGTTATGCAAGAAGGAATATGAAGAACATGTATATGAAAACTTATACAATGATCATAGTAGAACATTACAAGGCCTCATCCAATGTTTCGTATTTTCTCTAAGCAAAGATACTATATGGCTTGATTACGAATTATTATGCCATGAGGAAGTGATTCGTACCACTCAAATCCAAACTGACCAACATTTGGTCGCAATCGATTGCCATACAAGGTCAATGGGAGAGTCAGGTTCCACGACCTTTTTCCCTTGTGGTTAGTGCACAAGAACCAACAAGAAAGACCGCAGTCTCATGCTTAAGTGGCCTCAGCCACATAGGGTCATGCTACCCTCTGCCTAGCCCACCTTGGCATAGGTATCGACGCTAGAAAACCGAGCCATGGGTCTGTTCACCGTGCTCCATCATCACTGAGCCATGGGCCTATTCACCATGCTCTATCACATATCCTGAGCCATGAGCATGTTCACCATGCTCTAACCTCACTGATCCACTGTCCTAAAACCGTGCTCTAAACATGCACTACTACTTAGGGTGTAGGCGCACCCCGCATATTCAGCAATATGCATTCCAGGTTATCCCTTAGGAGAACCTATTTCACCATCACCAAACTCCTGACGATGATATATCTATGGATAGGGCAAACTACATGAAAGTTCATATGTATTTAGTTAATGCATTTTAAGTGGATTGTTGGGGAAACCAAGTTGTATTAAATAACCATACGTAAAACATAAACAACATTAAATTCCATTATCTTGTGTCACACTGTTACTGTTATTCTCAATGCCCTCAACAATCATCATATTGCCATAGGATATCAATCCCTCAGTTCATCAAATAATGCTACTACCTCTCAAGGCTTCATCATCATACATCATCATGAGATAGCAATCCCTCATATCACAACTATAGGATAACACCTCACTCAGGCACTCAACCTTTATCAGGTCACCAGACCTTTCTCATCATATGGTGATACATGTTATCTTATCAACAAGGCACATCATCATTACTCATTTATTGCGCATATACCAAGTGATACACAAAGCACATGATCATATAATCACCATAGCTCTTACCTGGCTATGAATGCAATTGATAATACCTGCATGGTTAGAGAGCATAGAAAAAGAGATAACTGGATCACCACATACAAATCTTTAAAGAACATATCCTGTCATTAAGATTAGGGTTTATAGGTTTGGAACAATCATCCATTATTATGAACACATGAAGCATAATTTTATATATGGTGTATTATACAATACACATTACTATTACCATTCCATGGGTATCCACCATACCCTATATCTCGTGTCATCATACATGCCATTCTTAAGGATTCCTCTTTAAGGATCATACAACTATGATCTACCATCAAGCATTATCAAAGGTTCACCTATCATCAACCATAGGTAACCACCATACTAATGTTCACAACCTATTTGTCATACTTCATCATCATGATCAAGATACGGGCCCAAGGTAACAAGGTAAACATATTAACATTTAAGGCTCAAGATAACACTTAGAGTTATCGGGTTAGGGCACAACCCTCACTAAAGTTTTCGCCTACCCTCACCAAAACTAGGTAGCGACCAAACGACCCTCACTAAAAGCCAGCAACCACTATTGGTGTCGATATTCAACCAAGCAACAAACACAACCTGCCATATCGGTTAACACCCATATCGGGGAGAGAACTAAGCAAGCTGATATCGGGTAAGACCCACGAACTCTGCTTATGTCTGGTATGGGGAAAAGCATGTCGTGAAAAGAAGCCACCAAGGTCATATCGTCCGAACACACCTTAGCCCATCCTAGTCAAGGGACCATCTTTTAGGATATCGGGAAACTCATGTATCCAACACATCTCACTTCATATCTGGTTAGGCAACCTTGTAACCGTGTTGGCCAAGAACCACATAACCTCATGACAACTAAGGTATTCTCTTGGTTAACCCTACTAAGGTAACTCACTTTTTCCTCATCCATGATCATCATTAAGGCTATAAGGGTAACAAACTCCACATACCTAGTCCACCTATCATCACTAGTCCTTGTATTGATCATGACACTATATCCCCCAAACTCTATATCATCCAAGACCCTATATCTCCCAAGCTCAAAAAATATATCAGCCTACAACTCCATTCTTGTGTCGGGCAACCATCCAAGGGAGTATATCAGGTAAGGGCATATCGACCAATATATCATGTCGTCATATAGGGTATCAACCAAGCACTCAACCCTAGTATCACCCAAAACCTCATGTACAAAATCATGCTCATACTGAGATAGGGCTGATGATACCGGACAGGCCATGTACCTCAAACCATAGATCATACTCATGAAGGCTGATGTATCATCCAAGACCTCTAAAGGTGTGTATCGGGTTAGCATGAGTATCGAGTTAGGTCCTTCACCAAGGCATATCGGGCAAGGGATACTCAGTATTGACCAAGTGCCTACTCAAGGGTAGGATTCACATTTAAGGGTATCGTGTAAGGAATACCAAAACCATTTCATCAGACCTAACCACACCATATCACCCAAGGATTCTAGGATACCGGGCAACACTACTTCTAAGGGTATCGTCCACACCAAGGATCCGCCTATCAGATTCCCTATACCAACAAGGATACCCATCACCAAAGGCATCACCACCATATCACCCAAGGTACCAACCAAGGGTTAAACCCCAAGAACATGTCGTGCAACTAGGGTAGAACATCTAATCATTAAGATGAACACCTCTATCATCGAAGCTAACATGTTGCCCAACCATCTAGAGCATAGACTCACCTCTCAACAACAAAGTGAGAGAGGGGTATTGCCCAAGGACTCACTACCATACATCTTTGGATCAAGGGATCCTAAGCTCACCTCTCAACAAAAAAGTGAGATAGGGGTATTGCTCACAATCCATCAACCAAAGAATATCCTATCGGGCAAGGTG
The DNA here is from genome assembly GCA_963693085.1 of Alisma plantago-aquatica. Classification (NCBI taxonomy): domain Eukaryota; kingdom Viridiplantae; phylum Streptophyta; class Magnoliopsida; order Alismatales; family Alismataceae; genus Alisma; species Alisma plantago-aquatica. The sequence goes on from OY856414.1 coordinate 478,193,323, forward strand.
CTATATCGGGCAAAGCATAGTATCAGGTAAAACACCATATCAGGTATCCAAAGCATATCGGGTTGTTCATGTTCAACCTCAAGACACCCTTTTCCATCCCACACAAGATAAAGGCAGTAATAAAATGTAGCATTCCCATTAGATCAGATTTCAAGTTCCACATATACAACTATCATAGAAAAAGGTATCGATCTAAAGACAAGAATTGATTTAAGTACATATGAGGAGTGAACATAATAGAGATGGTTAAGAGTTATGTAACCCGCCTTAAGAGGATCTCCATGAAAGGCATAAAGCTTCCTGGTCCAAGCATCAAACCCACATTCCTCACCATGAATATCATCCAGCCAAAGCTCCAAACATGCCTTCGGCTCCATCATCATCACCTCAAGAAACAAAAGATGATGAAGAAGAAGAAGAAGTCATGGTTATGCTTAGCTCAAGAAGAAGTAAAGAGGGAGAGAACCATTTCCTTACATAATCTTGTCAAGGGTCCATCCATGTCTGAGAGGGGAGGAAGGAGGTGAAGAAGAAAGCACAAGGAAAAGCTAGTAAAGAAGCATGACTCACCAAGGTCGGATCTTGAGCAAGAAATCTCCATGGGCAAAGAGCTCGGCCTCCCAAGCTCCATGGGGGTTTTCCTTTAGCTCCCAAAGCTCCCAAGCTCATCCCATATAGGAAGGGGAAAGATGTGGCCGAAAAGGATCACTTGGGTAAGGATGAAGGGAGTTATATATACCAAGGAAGAGAGAGGTAGCAAAGGAAAGGTGTCATAACCACATAAACTTAGATGCCACTTGCTCATGCTCTTAATGCCACTTGTTGCCACCCAAACTCCACATGAATGGCCTGGTTATACACTCTAGTCTGTGTATCATGTATCTGGTCATCTTCCATGGGCGACACACCCCCTAAACCGATACAAACTCCAAGCTCTACCAGATACACTAAAGGACAAGATAGCACATGTGACATATAAGGCATAAAAACCATATAGAGATGTCACTCCTCAACTATCATCCAAACAAGGTGCCCAAGCCTTCATCCACATACTAGGTGATGCCAAACTGAAGAAAGAAAACTCTAGAGTAGGTAAATTGCATATTGGCCATCTAATTTGGGTAATTTGCAATTTACACCAAAACTAGCACATAAAACACAAACATCATCCAACCAAGCTCAAACTTGGAACATAGGCCCTCCACAAGGTGCCCCATAGCATAATTATCTATATAATGATGCTATAGAACTAAAGGTATGATCTACATGTGACATATTTCTATATAACCCCTTACTTTGGGTAAATTTCACTTTGGTCCAAAACAAGCAAACATTGCTCAAACAACATCCAAACGGGACCAAACTTTAAACATAAGCTTGTCACATGATATAAAAACTTCTTGAAGGATTAGATTAAGGTTCTAATCACCTTAATTATGCAAAGCAAATAGGGTTAGCCCAAAACATGGGTCAGGGTCCTTACAAGATCCACCCAAGGGTGCTCAATACATCTATAGGGGATGAGGAAGTCTCATCCACAAGTTCCCTAGTCATGACATCTAAACTAGTAGAGATCCATTAGGAGGGGAGTCCAACCATCTAGGAGCTTGGTGAGAAGTGGAAAATGACCAAAAGATGTATAAGAAGCTTGCCTCAAGCTTAAGTCGGCCAAGTTGTAGGTGATAAGTGACTTTCTATTTTGGATTCGTTCGTCTGTTGTTAGGTCTTCTGCCCCTACTCTTGACCATCTTCACTGCCGTCCTTGGGCTGGTTGGAACTGGCAAGATTGGGTGAAGGTCCTTGGGTGTTCATCCGTACAATCCATGCCTTCAACAACCAATTCAACCATGGGTTGACCCCATCACTAATGACCTACTGGGTGGGTGAGTGGGGAAAAATCCTAGTGGGGATTGGACCAAAGTGCCCCCATCCACATGGCATAAGTGTCATAGCGTAAAGGGGATATTAGTCTTTTCCCTTGGATTTAAATCACACGTGGTAATAATTATATCCTTCCGATGTGGAAGCCTCTTATTGGCCAGTAAGTATTTAATGTTACAAAAACCATAGAAAATAGAGGGGACATCCTATGATAGTCAAAGTATATATAGAATTAATCATAAAAATATGTAGTTTCAATAAAGTAGGTTTCATGATCTAATAATATATCTAATTTCAAAAGTATACGGAAGTGCATACTTTAGTAGTAATTGATGCATATAAAACCTAAATTGATGAAATTAAGAATCATATGTCGATTTTACTGATTTAAAGAGTGATGTCTAACATAAGTTGATAAAAGGTATGGTTAGATCTAATCAGAGAAGTTGGATTCCTATAATGAGTAAACTAGGGTTTTCCCTAAGATTAAGCCATAAATCAGGATTTGGTAAACCTAACCCTAATACGACCCTAATTCAACCCAAAACCCTAACTTGAGACCTAAGTAAGACCAAAATAGGGTTTTTAAGACATATGATGAATACTTGGGTGTTAAAATTTAATTTACAAGTTGAATACCTGGATAGATTTATTTTCCCCATTGATCCTAGGCACTCTAAGAAAGAGGTACGTGGTTAATTATGAGTAACCACCTTATCAAATTCTGATTTTTTGATGTTTCACATGCACTGAAATTAAACCAATTGTGGTATCCAGGTGGATACGGCTTGTTCTCTCTGTGCTACAGGGATCAAGACCAAAGATCACTTGTTTTTTGATTGCAAATACTCCAAGAGCATCTGGCAGATCACTTGCTTACAGAATGATTAGGGCCTACATGTTCCCTTCATTATCGAGGCAGTCCTCAGCTGGCTTGATAACAGACCTGATAGACATGGCAAGAGGGCCAGCACCGATGGCCTCTTCCTTGCGTGTGTCTGTTTCAACATATGGAGAGAGAGGAACAAAAGAATCCATGGCTGTGGCTCGATGGACGAAAGAGGTCTTATGAAGATGATTTTGACTGATCTAGTTTGGGATTTTGCTGCTAAGCCCGAAATGACTGCTAATCTAAGCACTAATACAAAGCTTTTTTGGGGTCTTTGTAGATAACACCCCCACATAGCTGCTAGGCCTTGTGCTTTTTTGTTGATTTGGGCCTGATGCCTTTGTAGTTGTATAGCTTGTTATATGTTTTTTGGCAATACTATTTACCTATTTCCAAAAAAAAAAATCAAACTACTTGCTTGTTTATTCATTTCCTGCAAGATCATAACGCCCTATGTGTATCACATTATGTAATAATAATTTTCTTGAAACCCATTGGTGCAATTTCAAAAGGGGTAGTTAAAGGGATATTACTCCCTAGAAACTAAGGATGAGTCACCGAGGAAGTGTCCTGCATATGGATGTACATGTGACCAAGTCCAATGATGGATAGTGACCACAAGTCCAATGCTGGACCAAACTTAGAAATCTAATTATGGAGTCAGGGAATGAATGTACCCATTGATATAGGCAGCTTGGGTTGGGAAGTTATATAGAAAATGAAAATTTGATTATCTAAGGTTAATTTCTGCTATGGATAAATATGTTGTTACACTTATATGCATTTATTTTAGTTGCACCACGTACACAGTATAGAAATATGCTGAGCTGCATTTTGTTTGTCAGCGTTTTAGGTTAATTTGCAATTACTTGAAGACATGGACAAATCTAGAAGATGACACCAAAAGAACAAATCCAAAACTACTAGGAGGATTAGATAGATAGTACTTTTTCTTCTTCATGTTTAGTTGTTTTAATCCCAGATAATGTAACTCCTTTGATGGGGTTTTCATAGTATTGTAAGAACTCTTTTCCTATTCAATAAAATTTTCGAATTATTATTGGTTATTTGCTAAATCGACATCCTAAAGTTATGACAATGACCCTTGCGCTCTCAATCTGGCTTAAATGGGGATAATAGGGGGAGGGGTCGTTACACTATATCTAATTAATGGTATCCATCTTTCTTATTCATAAACAAGATTGGTGTGCCTATGACAATATTCTTGACTAACTTAGACCTTTATCTAACAAATATTCTAGATTCTTATATAATTAAATTAGTTTACTGGATTTATTTTGTATTATGCATGTGAAATGGCCACATATTTAATATTAGATTGATCTACTCAGGTTAACAAGGTATCTCCTTAAGAAATATATCTTCATATTTTTATATGGAGGAACATGAGGTAACTTCTTGGGAAATGTATGTTTATATTCATATACTAGTGGTACATTATCTATCTTAATACCTTCAACTTTTGAATCATCTATATGATCTAGGTAGGCTAAGGAACCCTATATCTTATCCTCTCTACAATTGTATAAAATAGTAAACATTCAAGAAGAATGTTCCTATCTCCTTGAAAAACCCAGAAACATCCATAACCATGAAAACTGATCTTCTTTGGACCAATTGTAAGGACCCTGACCTCCATTTTGGGATTACCCTATTTTCTTTGCCTAAACCTGGTGTTTTTATGTTTGCTAATCACCTGAGTTGTGATTAAGGCTTGTTTGTGCTTTGTTGAGAGGTTGAGGTGAAACTTGAAAATTACCCAAGTTCTAGGGTTGGTGTGCAAGTTTGTCACCTTGAGAGATATCTTTCTCTCTCCTTGCATCCTCTAGGGTTGAGAGGATGGGTTGGGCACCTTGCTTGGTTTGATTTGAGCCTTGTTTGAGCTTGTTGAAGCTTAGGCTTGCTGTTGGTCTTTCTTGGGCCTAGTTTTAACTTGGTGCCGCCTCCTTGCTTGGTGTGTCAGGTAGGGTGTGTCAGCCAAGAGGTGTGTCATGTGGGGTGTGTCAGCCAAGAGGTGTGCCAGGCAGTGGTGTATCGACCATGACACCATGTTGGACGATACACACCCTTCTTGACCTAGCTTTGTTTGTGTCACCCTTAGTGACACTTGGTGCTTTTTGCTAGCAAGGTTGCATAGCTTGGTCAAGTGGTGGTTTGGGTGAGCACAGGTGGAGCATCCCTCTAGTGGACGCCCACTTGACCCCCTTGTATATATACGAACCTTCTTGCTTGCTAGCAACTCCTTTAGTTCCCTTAGTTGCTTCCTTTCCCTTGGTGGCTGAGCTAGGAGAAGAGAAGAGGGAGTGGTGGCCGATACAGTTGGTGTCTTAGCTGATACCCTCTCCTTGGTGAAGCTTGGAGGGTGACATATCTCTAGTATTCTTCTTCCTCTAGTGATGGTAGAAACCCTAGAGTGTCCCTTGCTGCTTTCCTTCTCTCATGGTGAGTATCCTTCTCTCTTTCCTTGGCACCTTCTCCTTCTTGCTTGTTTTTCAGCCATGGTGGTTATGAGTTGTTCTTCTCTTCTTGAGGTGGCCGAAAGTGGTGCCTTGGAGCTTGGTTCTTGGAGCTTAGAGCTTGAGGAGTGTGCTTGAGGTGGGTTACATAACTCCTACCCTAGCTATATTACCTTCTCTTCATGTTTCTTATTTATATGCTAACTTGATCTACCATGCTTATCTTGTTAGTGATATCCTTGCACTAGTATGTGCCCTTAACATTGAGGGGTATGATGACATGGTTATGTTGTTTAGATGTGTTCTTGGACCTTGTTGGCCAAACCATTGGATTAGGGTTCCTTGGGAAAAACCCCTCTCTCTTAGTTGTTGAGAGGTGAGCCTAGGGTTCCTAATTCCATGGTGCGTGTGGTGTGTTCTTGGGGCAAAATCCCTTTCTATCTTTGGTCTTGAGAGGTGAGTATACACTCTAGTTGCTTGGGCAATACCCCTCTCTTACCATGGACTTGAGAGGTGATCCTTTGGTTGGTAATGACCCACCTTGCTGCCCGATGTGTGATGGAAGTTATGAAAAACCCATCTCACTTGGTTGTTGAGAGGTGAGCCAACTCTCTTGACCTATTAGGGTTTCTTGGTGGCAGTCTTGAGGTTGAAGATGACCAACCTGATACCTTTGACAACCCAAGATGTCTTGCTGCCCGATATGATGGGCTGGCTGATATGCCTTATGTTCGTTATCGGCTTGATGAGGTGACACAACATTAGCCGTTGTCTCTGGGCGTTATCAACCTATTGAGACGTAACCCATTATGAGTGATAACCCGGGAAGGGTGTTAGCTATGGTGTTGGTCCCTTGGGATTTAGGTGGTCTGTGTTGGGCATCATGGCATGTTGGTGCTTTGCACGACATCCTCTTGGATGGTGCTGCCCGACACCTTGTTGGATGGTGCCTTGCCCGATATGGATGCTTATGTTGTGATGGCCTTGGGGATGATAGGGTTATATCCCTTGGCTGTTTTGCCCTTGTGAGGTGATCTTATTGGACGTTATGGTGTGTTTCCTGACACAATGCTTCATGGGCGACAAGGGTGTGTTGTTTAGGCGTTACACATTATGGTGTTGCCTGACAGGCGGTGCTGCTCGTTATTAGCCTTGTGGTGCTGCCCTACATAGTGCCTTAGTGGCTTGGGTGATATGGTTGTAGCCCTAGATGGATGCTGGCCGATACAGTAGAATGCTTAACCGATATAGTGTCGGGTGTCACACTCTTTGGTGAGAGATGATGTGCCTTTGGTGAGGTTGCCCTTACATGATATACCTTTGGTGAGGGTTGTCCCTTGCCCGATATACCTTTAGTGAGGGTTGTATCTTGTGTTTGGTTAGTAACCCTAATGCTTGTTATGCTTTAGTATATGCGGCTGTTACGCTTGATATATATAATAATGCTATGCTTTGATATACTCTTACATGTTGCATGGTTAACTCTCATAATAAAGTAAGGAGTTGTAAATGTTCCTTGTACAAGTATCATTGCTCCTTTGTGATTTCACTAACCATACATGTAACAATTGTAAGATGAGGCCATGATGATGGAAAAATAACGATATGATGTGGAATATCAAGGGTTGTGATGAACCCAGTGATGTATGATGGGTGTTACCCATGGAATGGCAATGTGTGCCTTGATGATGCGATTGAGTCCCTGTGATTTTGATCCTTGAGATGGATCTTGATGATCGGCAAGAGGCCAAGTGGTAACATGTGATGTTGGATCCTTGTGATGGATCAAGATGATGTTGATGGCACTGAAGGCCTTAGTGACAATGTAACACAAGATAAGGAGTTCTATGTTTATTCATTCTTGATATAGTTGCATGTTACATAACTTGGTTGAATCTTGCAATCCACTTAAAATATGTTAATTAATTATAGATGAATCTTTCATGTAGTTTGCTCTGGCCATAGATCCATCATTGTCAGGAGTTTGGTGATGGTGAAACAGGTTCTCCTAAGGGTTTACCTGGAACACATATTGTTGAATATGTGGGGTGCGCCTATGCCCTAAGTAGTAGTGCATGTTTAGAGCACGGTTTCAGGCCCATGGCTCAGTGTGGTTGGAGCATGTTGAACATGACCATGGCTCAGGATATGTGATAGAGCATGGTGAACAGGACCATGGCTCAATGATGATGGAGCACGGTGAACAAGCCCATGGCTCAGTTTTCTAGTGCCGATACCTGTGCCAAGGTGGGCTAGGCAGAGGGTATCCTGACCCTGTGTGGCTGAGGCCACTTAGGCAAGAGACTACGGTCCTACTTTGGATATCATGCACTGACCACGAGGAGGTGAAGTCATGGAGTCTGGCTCTTCCATTGACCTTGTATGGCACCAATTTTGGGCTTCGCAGCCAAAGGTTGGATTTGAGCGGTAAAACTCACTTCCTTAGGGAATAATAAATGGTAATCCAGCCGTATAATATATATTGCTTAGGAAAAAACATGAAACATTGGTTGAGACCTTGCTTGTATAGTTTCTATAATTATATCTTGAAAGTTAATTACACATTCCTCATATCTTATGATAAGTTCTTATATAACTCATCTTGTCAATCATGTTCCATAAGTAATATCTGGTTATATACCTCCCGGATATCTTGGTAAGATGTTATAACAAGTTAGTTCAGCTCCAGTATGCTGCTCGTATACGATCTGCTTATATAAGTTACCTGTTTCATCTGTTCTAGCTCCCTTTTGAGGTTTTATAGTTTCGACGGGGGTTATGTTTCTCGCTGGGACTGTGCGTCTCACCTCGTTGGTTTAAAACTTTTTAAGGTCATCGAGCTAGACGTGGTGGTGGTCGTGAGGTTGTGGCTGAGCAGCAAGAAGAAAAGTACAAAGCAAGGTTGGATATGCTACTGCTGTTGTTGGGTGTTTTGTAGTAGAGTCCTAGAGTCATCCCTGTACTCTCAGATCCTTGGAGGTGTTTTGGCAAAGTTTCATGAAGTATGATCTTGTATGGCTTTCTTATCCTGTTGTTGACCTGGCTAGGTCTGTTTTGTATATAAACATGTGATGCATCCTTTATGGATAAAGAACAACTGGATTCTATGAACCGTGGATATGTGTTAAGTTGATGTATATTTATATAACATGTTTCCTTGCAGGATGTGGATCTGGATGTAATAGTCCTTTCTTATCTGCTTTCCGCAATCGGTTTCAATTAACCTGTATTTTTGGGAATACGATGTTTATGACGGTTCCACACATTTTTGTGTGGCATTTCATTGTCTGTGTGATAGAGGGATGCCACACATTAGGTTGGTATCAGAGCTCTAGGTTCGCTGACTCTACATGTATCTACGACTAGGTTTGTGTCTGTTCTTGTGATTTTCTCCAGATTTTCTCATAATGTCTTCTGCCCCCAGTAGAAGATAAGGCTAAAAGATGTCTGGAAATCATGAAGAACATGCTACCGAGAGTAGTGCCACTGCATCAGTTGGAGCAGGTATGCAGGCACATGAAGATCGGGTGCCTGAGGTCTCCCAAATCGACCCAATAATTCTTGAGAATCCTGTCTACCAGCACCTTATGGGATAAGTAATGGATACAATGAATCTTGTGGTGGAAAGATTTCCAGTGCCTTCGCCAAGAGAACAGTCTCCCCATGGTGAATCTTCGGGTATTGGGAAGACCTTCGAGTGACCATTCTGAGTCGGAGCTTCAGATTATGCTGGTACGACTGATCCAGGAGATGTTGATCTATGTCTGACAGGTCTTGAGAAGGTCTTCTAGATTCTCGACATCCCCAAAGTAGACAAAGTCAAGCACACTGTCTACCTTTTGAAGCATAGTGTTGGCCACTAGTGGGCCATTGAGGAGGAGAAGCGAGCCGGTGAGGTGATCTATTGGGACGTCTTCTGACGGGAAATCGTGAGTCGATACTTCCCGAAGACGTATTTAGATGAGAAGATCAGCCAATTTGAACGTCTGCACCAAGGATCTATGAGCATCACTGAGTATGAAGCCAAGTTTATGGACCTGCTGAAGTTTTGTCCTCACATGGCAATGACAGATGATGAGAGAATCAGATGGTTTGAGAAAGGTCTGAGTGCTGAGCTAACGACACCTACTCCTGCTTTAGAAAATCAGGAGCGATTTTCTACGTTTGTGGAGTCTGTCCAAAGGATTGAACGGCCAGTCAAGGAGAAGAGAGAGACCATGTCCAAGAAAAAGCCTGCTCAATTCTAGAAGTAGAGGTTTGATGGCTTTAAGAAGCCGAGGTTTTCTGCACCTTATGTGATACAGGGTTCTAGTGCACCGTCACAGTGGTCTCCGAGTGAGGGAAGAGGGCATGGTTTTTCACCATCCAGAGCCTACAATACAACTTCAGTGGTAGTGACAGGACCATCTAGGCCGTATCTAAGAGACCCATCATGCTTTCTCTGTGGACAGGTCAGGCATATCAGGTGGAATTTCCCAAGGAGAGACGTCGAAGTGATGCAACAACCAAGACAAAGTCAACAAGGGTCAAATAGATAGCAGTCCAGTGGTAATTGAGGGCGAGGGTGCGGTCAAGCATCGCAAGTAGGATCATCTTCTCAAGGAAGCAGAGGATGTGGATGATAGCAAGCAACAGATTGATTCTATGCTATGAGTCATCCGGAGGTGATAGTCAACCTGCGAGTAGTTGCAGGTCAGATGGAGTTATTTCATTCTAATTTGTCTTCTTCTTGCTTTGTATCTTTTCTGGTTGACTCGTGTGCTACACACTCTTTTATCACTCATAGTATGCTTGATAGCTATCTTTTACCTGTTAGCTGTAAGAAAGATAGCTTGTTGTTAGAAACCCCTCTTGTTGGGCCCGCATTGCTTCGATAAGTGTGTCCATCTTGTGTTCTATCTTTTTCGGGACACAACATACAAGTGGATCTCATACCACTTGATATGCATGGATTCAATGTAATCCTTGGGATGGATACCTTAGAGAGGTATAAGGTTGTGTGGGACTATGGTTCCAAGCAAGCAGTGTTTGTTGACGGTGGGGAGAAGTGGATCTTCTAGGGAGATATGAAGATTCTTTTGACGTGTTTGGTATCATCTATGGTGGCAGAGAAGTTGCTACGGCAAGGATGTAAGGCGTTCTTAGCTCACTTTGTGGATACCAAAGCGGAAGGTTCTAGCCTTGAGGATGTGCCTATTGTCAGAGAGTTTGCGGATGTGTTTCCCGACGAGTTTCCCGGTGTTCCCCCACTTCGAGAGATTGACTTTGAGATCAATCTAGTGCCAAGGACACAGCCAGTTGCTCAGACACCATATAGGATGGCTCCAGCTGAGATGGAAGAACTAAAGAAGCAGTTACAAGAGCTGCTGGATAAAGGTTTCATCAGACCGAGCACATCGCCGTGGGGTGCTCTAGTTATATTCGTGAAGAAGAAGGATGGATCGATGCGGTTGTGCATAGATTTATGACAGTTGAACAAAGTCACGATAAAAAACAAGTATCCTTTACCAAGGATAGACAATCTGTTTGATCAGTTGCATGATACTATAGTGTTCTCAAAGATCGATCTATGATCTAGATATCATCAGTTGAGGATCAAGGAGGATGACATACCAAAGTCAACTTTTAGGACGAGGTATGGTCACTTTGAGTTTGTGGTTATGCCGTTCGGGCTAACCAATGTACCTACTGCTTTCATGGATCTAATGAACAGGGTGTTTTGTCCGTTTTTAGATCAATTTGTTGTGGTATTCATAGATGACATCTTGATCTATAGTCAAGACAGTCAACAACATGAACAACATCTTCGACAAGCATTGACTCTCCTTCACCAGCATCAGTTGTATGCCAAGTTTAGTAAGTGCGAGTTTTGGTTGAAGGAAGTGACTTTCTTGGGTCATGTGATATCAACGAAAGGAGTCAGAGTGGATCCCAAGAAGGTGGATTCAGTTGCAGAGTGGGAGAATCTGAAGATGCCAATTGAAGTTTGTAGTTTTCTGGGTTTAGCAGGATACTGTCGGAGATTTATAAAGGATTTTAGTGTGATCTCATTGCCATTGATGAAGCTGACCAGGAAAGATGTACCTTTCATTTGGGATGATCATTGTCAGCGAGCTTTTTAGAGCTTGAAGGAGAAGCTGACTAGTGCTCCAGTGTTGGTGCTGCCAAAGCCTGGGAAAGGCTATGTTGTTTTCTATGATGCTTTCAAGAAGGGCTTGAGATGTGTGCTGATGCAGGAAGATCCTGTGGTTTCTTTTGCTTCACGACAACTTAAGAAACACAAGGAGAGTTATCCGATGCATGATTTGGAGCTGGCAGTGGTGGTCCATGTGTTAAAGATTTGGAGACACTATCTTTATGGGGAGGTGTGTTAGATCTTTACAGATTAGAAGAATCTGAAGTATATCTTCTCGCAGAGTGAGCTAAACATGTGACATCGTCACTGGATGGAGCTGATCAGTGATTATGATTGCACCATTAAGTATCATCCTAGTAAGGTGAACATGGTAGTTGATGCGCTTAGTAGGAAATCTTCTTCTCTTCCTACAAAGAAGGCACAATTGAGTTCTTTGATATGCCATAGGCGGGATATGTTCGTCTCTTTGCGACAGATGAATGTACAGTTGGAAGTCTCTTTGTTGGCAGGAATGATGGCACAGATGCAAGTGAAGCCTACATTGAGGCAGTAGATCAAAGAAGCATAGCAGGCAGTTGCTATAGTTCAGTTGATCAGATCAGAGTTTGGTAGCGAGAAGCATGATGGCTTCCATGAGTCTGAGGATGGACTAGTTTGTTATCATAACAGGATGATGGTTTCTGATGTTGATGATCTGAGGAAGTTAGTGCTCGAGGAAGCACACACATCGATGTATTCTATGCATCCAAGTGTCACCAAGATGTATCATAATCTAAAGGACCTGTATTGGTGGCCTAGATTGAAGAGAGATGTGGCTGAGGTTTGTCCGAAAAGGAAAGTTGGATCCCAGGTATATGGGGCCATATCTGGTGATAGCACGTGTTGGCAAAGTGGCTTACAAGTTAGAGCTACCACCAGAGTTACACAGGTTGCATCCATTATTCCATGTCAGTATGCTAAAGAAAAGTCATCCATGCACAGAGATAGTGATTCATCTAGTTAAAGTTGAGCTTGATGAAGATGTGACCTACAAGGAAGGTCCAGTGTTGATCCTTGACCGAAGAGTGAAGAAGCTGAAGAGGAAGGACCTGGTTCTTGTGAAGGTTCTTTGGAATCATCGTGGCATTGAGGAAGCCATGTGGGAGCTTGAGGAAGAGATGAGGAGGAAGTATCCCTCACTTTTCTCTTCGGATTTTGGGGATGAAATCCTTTTGTAGGGGTTTATGGCTTGTAAGACCCTGACCTCCATTTTGGGATTACCCTCTTTGCTTTGCCTAAACCTTATGTTTAGATGTTTGCTAATCACCTGAGTTGTGATTAGGGTTTGTTTGTGCTTTGTTGAGAGGTTGAGGTGAAACTTGCAAATTACCCAAGTTCTAGGGTTGGTGTGCAAGTTTGTCACCTTGAGAGATATCTTTCTCTCTCCTTGCATCCTCTAGGGTTGAGAGGATAGGTTGGGCACCTTGCTTGGTTTGCTTTGAGCCTTGTTTGAGCTTGTTGAAGCTTAGGCTTGTTGTTGGGCTTTCTTGGGCCTAGTTTGAGCTTGGTGCCGCCTCCTTGCTTGGTGTGTCAGGTAGGGTGTGTCGGCCAAGAGGTGTGTCAGGAAGGGTGTTTCGACCAAGATGTGTGACAGGCAGTGGTGTATCGGCCATGACACCATGTTGGGCGATACACACCCTTCTTGACCTAGCTTCATTTGTGTCACCCTTAGTGACACTTGGTGCTTTTTGCTAGCAAGGTGGCATAGCTTGGACAAGTGGTGGTTTGGGCGAGCACATGTGGAGAAACCCTCTAGTGGATGCCCACTTGACCCCCTTATATATATACGACCCTTCTTGCTTGCTAGAAGCTCCTTTAGTTCCCTTAGTTGCTTCCTTTTCCATGGTGGTCGAGCTAGGAGAAGAAAAGAGGGAGTGGTGGCCGATACCCTCTCCTTGGTGAAGCTTGGAGGGTGACATAGCTCTAGTCTTCTTCTTCCTCTAGTGGTGGCTAAAACCCTAGAGTGTCCCTTGCTCCTTTCCTTCTCTCGTGGTGAGTATGCTTCTCTCTTTCCTTGGCACCTTCTCCTTCTTGCTTGTTTTTCAGCCATGGTGGTTATGAGTTGTTCTTCTCTTCTTGAGGTGGCCGAAGGTGGTTCCTTGGAGCTTGGTGCTTGGATCTTAGAGATTGAGGAGTGTGCTTGAGGCCGGTTACATAACTCCTATCCTTTCTATATTACCTTCTCTTCATTTTGATTGTTTATATACTATCTTGATCGGTCATGATTATCTTGTTAGTGATATCCTTGTGCTAGTATGTTCCCTTGACATTTTGGGGTATGATGACATGGTTATGTTGTTTAGATGTGTTCTTGGACCTTGTTGGCCAAACCATTGGATTAGGGTTCCTTGGGCAAAACCCCTCTCTCTTAGTTGTTGAGAGGTGAGCCTAGGGTTCCTAATTCCATGGTGCATGTGGTGTATTCTTGGGGAAAAATTTATTTCTCTCTTTGGTCTTGAGATATGAGTCTACATTCTAGTTGGTTGGGCAATAACCCTCTCTTAAAATGGACTTGAGAGGTGAGCCTTTGGTTGGTAATGACCCACCTTGCTGCCTGATGTGTGATGGAAGTTATGCAAAACCCCTCTCACTTGGTTGTTGAGAGGCGAGCCAACTCTCTTGATCTATTAGGGTTTCTTGGTGGCAGTCTTGAGGTGGCATGTAACATTTGTAAGATAAGGCCATGACGATGGGATAATAATGATATGATGTGGAATATCAAGGGTTGTGATGAACCCATCCCCTAAGCTTAAACCTTGCTCGTCCTCGAGCAACAAAACTTTGGATCTGGTTGAGATAAGTCAGCAACAGGACATAAATACATGAAATGAATCTACATCATCCCCACTTTCTTTCCACAAACCGGCCCTCATTGACCACTGAACACTAACTGCCATCCAGGCGACCAAAGACCTATGTAAAAGATGTCTATCCCCCAATCAGTGAAACACTATCAATTAAAGCAGTTAATATGATAAACTCATCAGGTCCATACTTGATGCATCTTGTGATCTCCTATCTACGTTGCTCATTTCCTAACTACCATCTAAATGGAAGCAGATCTCCTGACATTAATGAATGAGGAGAATATCATGGGTGGCCTACCAATTAGAGCAACATGTGGATGGGATAGGTGGTTGTGAAAGAGATGGAAGCACATAATAGTCAATCATGCAATACAAAAATTAATGACCTATCATGATGCAAAATGCAAGTGAAAATGTCCTAATGTTACATTTTTGGTGGAATGATGCATGCACTATCATTCCGTCTCAAGGTGAGATGGAATATCTAAGAAAACTACACCATGTGCTTATTCTTCTTAATATGTAAGTGAGAACATGTTCCTTTCTCCCTCTCATTCCTACTTCTCAATTCTTTTTTTTTTCTCTCTTTTTTTTTCTTCTCTTTTTTTTCAATTATTTTTTTTCAAATTTTTTTTCAAGTCCTTATTTTCATAGATGACAATGAATTATTTGTCGGGCTCACTTCTTGTTACATACTTGTGCATCTGAAGCATTCTATTTGGAGGGTATGGAACAAGTTCAGCACCTTTAATGTTTTCAGAGTAACATAAGATACATGGTGTACAATATGCTCAAAAGATGTAAATGCAACTACATAATGACAGTTATGCAACTACTATGACATGCACCTAAGGATAATGTGCATGTATAACTACTCTATCTTTTTTTTCATTCTCATGCAAAAAAATGTGAAAATAATTGTAATGCAAGACCTATCTACATGGTATGCAATCAAAGAGTGAAAGACAGTAATGTGCTCCCATTTCTTATGGTGGAGTGTGAATGAAATTGCGGTGGATCAGATCACAAGACTAATTGACAGAACCTTTCAAAAATATCATATGTCCCTCTCTAAAGACCTGTGTACATGGTAACTGAAGGATTTCTCTCTTAAACTTTAGTCTAAGGTTACGTTAGCGTTTGGTCGGTTTGGGCTCAAACATCCTTGTCAATCACTTTTCCTTGGACAATAAAGATGGTCATTCATGTCCTCGTGTCCTGAAGCTGACTCACCCAAGCACTTCCTCAATTATGCCACTCAATTACTCACAAGAATAAGCTCAAAAAGTTTTCAATATGCTCATATTTTCATGTGCCCACAACCCAAGAGTAAAACTCCCAATTGAAACCATGCATTTATTGCTCCACAGATTACACTAGATAGATGTGGATCCTACAAAAGCGGTAAACCTAGAAATAAAAACAACTAATAATTCAAAAATAAAATCAACATGAATAAGTAAGTAAAAACTAAGATAGAGGGTTGTTCCAACACCCCCCCAAGCTTGAATATGACTATGGCCTCATAGTCAACATTCTCACTTAAGAGGTGGAACAACGGTACCATTCGCTTTGAAGTGTGGTAAAGAAGGATGGTCAGATGCTCAAGTAGACCAAGTGATGCTTGCTATCTCCCTCCTTTTTGTGGCCCATTTTTGTGTCTTAGTGGTTCTAAGACGTGACTTGCTTCATCCATCTTTCCTCTGCAAAAAACGGTTCGAAAAAATCTCATTTCGATACCTTTTAAGGCTTGTTTTATGTAGCTGTCCTGCGGGTGTCGATACCATCGACCAAGGTCGATGGTATCGACCCAGACTCAGGGATTTTGTTGAATCGACGCATCTAAAAGCCTGGGAACTCAAAAGTGTCGATACTATCGACCCTAGGGTCGATGGTATCGACTTTACTGGCACCAATTTTTCTGTAAATCTTCAGGAATCTCGATACTATCGACCCTATGGTCGATGGTATCGACTTTTCTTCAGTGTTTACTGATCCAAACTCGATACTATCGACATGGGTGTCGATAGTATCGACCTTAACCTTCTGCACACTTCAAAAAACGAGTTAGGGTACCATTTTTACAAAAATTATCAAAACCTAAGCAAAAACTAAGTACATAAACATAAGAGAACATAACCAAACATAAAATTGAACCTAAAGTTGGGTTGCCTCCCAACAAGCGCCCTTATTTAATGTCCTAGGCTTGACATAAAGATACCTTTAACCTGGGTTGTCAAGAGATGTCTCCAATGAGTCATGTGGCAATTTGAATTGAACTCGATCTTGTCCAATCCCCAAGGTCAATGTACCTCTCCCAATTGCAGTGATTACATCAGCCGTAGCTTGGAATGGCCTTCCCAATAGCATCTCACCTCCTTCCAGCTCATGCATGTCCATGACCACAAAGTCAACAGGGAAGATGAATTTGTCGACCTTGACTAACACGTCCTCGCATATACCTTGTGGCTTCACAATGGATCCATCCGCCAACTCAATTGTCATAGATGTTTTTGTTGGCTTCTTCAATCCCAGCTTTTGAAAAGTGGCAAGTGGCATAAGATTAATGCTTGCCCCTGAGTCACACTGAGCTCGTGGGAAGTGTTGATCACCTATTGAACATGGAATATAAAATCTCCCCGGATCTTTCTTCTTCTCCGGTAAACTCCCAAGGATGATTGAGCTCACCATTTCATTCATCCGGCATACATCAGTGTCTTTAATCCGCCGCTTTTTGTTGATTATTTCTTTGATGAACCTCCCATAGGCGGGAACCTTCTCAATCATTTCCACCAACGGAATGTTGATATGTAGTTTTCTGAACATCTCCAAGAATTTTCTATAATGCCGGTGCTCTTTCTTCGGCTTTGGGTTGTCCATACTTGACACATCTGCCGTATTGACATGCTTATGAGGTGGCACATATGAGCTTTTTGGGGCCAGCTCCCCTAAGCTTGCTTCAATTACTCCCTCTGACGTGGGCTTTGGCGAGACATCATCTACAGTAATTTCTTTTTGTGGTTCCTCTCTTGCATTAGATGTTTCCACACGTGTACAAACAACCTTCAATTGTTCTTCTTGCCTAGGAGGAGACGTGACCACCATGGGCTCTTGGTGGCTTTTCCAAAAAGAAAAAGTGCTTCCGCCTGGTAGTCTATAGTAAGTGCGAGGGTACGGTATTGCCGGCGTCGCCTCCGTATTAAAAGTTATTTTGCCTTGCTCTTTTGCTTCTGACACCTGAGATTCCTCCTCATTGCTTACCACAGAAATATACTTGACCTGATGGTGTGCTTGGGCCACGTTTGCATTCTCGGCCGGTTTCTGTTGATTGGCGTGCTTGATGGCTGCCACTTCACTAGAAATCTGTGCCACGGTGGTTTCTAATGCCCGCATTTGTGCTCCATGACTTTGCAACGTCTGTCCAAACTTGGTTAGAATATCACCTTGAGATTGCAATTGTTTACCAAACATAGCCATCATCTCCTGATTCTGCTGCACCATTTGACTAAGCAACTCGGTGCTTTTATCTTCAACTCTCGGTTGTGTCTTTGCATCTTCTTTGGCAAGCAATTTCTTAGCAAGAAGGTCTAATTTATCATTTAACTCTTTGATGGCCTTTGACTCCCCCACAGCCTGAACATGCTCTACGGCGTCTCTGTCGCCCCAGGATTGCTTCTTTGCCATATTCTTGAGTATTTCCCAGCATCTATTGTCAGTGTTATTTAGGAAAAATCCGGAACCAGCCGAGTCCAAGTTGCTTCTATCATGCTCGGAGAGAGCAAAGTAAAAAATCTTCACCTGTGTCTCTTTGTCCAGTCCATGATGTGGGCATCTCCTCAACATGACCTGGAATCGCTCCCAAGTCTCAGAATAAGTTTCACCCGCCTGTTGGGTGAAATTGTGAATCTTCCTGATCATATCATTGGTCTTCTCAGGAGGGAAGAACCTCTCGAAGAAAACCTCCACCATGTGATCCCATGATTCAACAAACTCATCATCGAGGTTATGAAGCCACTCTCTTGCCACTCCAGCCAAGGAACTCGGGAATAACTTGAGGTAAAGCACATCCTGTGGAAATCGATCTATCTTCACCATATCGCAGTTTTCAACAAACTGACTAATGTGTGCCACTGGATCTTCATTTTTCAGTCCGTGAAATGCGTTGGACTTGACCAAGTTAATCAGTGCTGGGTCGATCTTGTATGTAGGTATGTTTAGCCCCTGTTTCTTTATAGGCCCCTTTGATGCTGAAGAAGAAGACGCCTTGATCTTCTCCCATATTGTCTGTGCTTCAGCCATTGCTTCTTCTTGTTCTTGCTCAGATTCAGAATTTATATCACTGTGGTGTTCCTCCTCGTAGTAGTCCTCGTCCTCTGGTCCCGCAGATGGAACCTCAGGTGTGCGATTCACGTAGTCTCGACTACGTGTGTGCACCATGCAAAGTACCTGAAATATGGAAATAGGGGTTTAGTACAATGCTTTGAACGAGACAACACAATTATAGAGAAATAAAGGAATTTTTGAAATTGTTTTAAAGTAAATAAAAAAAATGTGGCCTAGAATGGCCGCTCTTAGCACTCAAAGTGCCAATAATTCGCCGTATCCCCGGCAACGGCGCCAAAAACTTGACGTGTATTTTACTACGCGCTAAAAACGCAAGTGTACGCGTCGAGTAATATAGGCCTTTGTGAGGCCCGAGTCGAACACAGGGATACGTTGAATTATTGGAGACTTCTACTAACTATTTGCGATCAGCTAAGCCGGATAACAAAGTTGGGTTTGTTGTCAAAATTAAAAGAAAATAAAAATAAAACAAAGCAAACAATCGATTAAAGGTTGATTTAATCAATTCAAAAGGATATCTTTAGGATTTCGGTTTCACCGCGGGTCAACATTGCATTAGGTTTCATATAACTCCTCAATCTTCTCTCTCTATCCGGGTAGTGGCCTGAAAACAGAATTACCCACTGTCGTGGTGTAATTCACTACTTAGGTTTAGGTTGATTCCACCGTCGTAGTAATCATTCCCCTAAACTAAGCGCATTACAGCCGATCTCTCAGTTTCCACCATTAATTTTACACCTCCTTTGTCAAGGGATTTATCGATTAATGTAGGTTTCGTCTCTTTTCAACCGTTAATCCTTCTGTCGAAGTGATTAAGGGCATTAAGTTATTATTATGGTGATCAAGCATAACAATATATGGAGAAAACGAAACTATACCACGGATTTAAGAGAGAAAATATGAATTATTAATATAAAATTGTCATACAATGCATTCCCCGGGCTACTCCCGGTCCTAAAGACAAAGGGGATTAGCCCCGCATGGTCATCTCAATGAAAGACAGAGGAGTAGAGAAGAAAAACATGGGAAACATGGAGCAAACTCGTGTAACCCCTGATACAAAGGTGTTCCTGGAGATCCTCCTCGAGAAACGTGCGTTTTGCAGTCTTCCGGCAGCAAAATCGCCCGTCGGAGGTGCCCGGATCGCTCGGTTGACGGCCTTCGTCTCTCGTCTCCTATCTCTCTCTCTCCTTCTTGGATGTTGTGCAACACAATATGAGATCCCCCCTCGGGCCGTCCGTGCTCTTCTTAGGTCATAGGACCACTTTACGGCTCCGAAAAAGCTCAACCGTCGGATTAAAACGATCCGTTTTAGTGCTGAAAATCGCCAGATCCCGACGCTGTCGATGGTATCGACCCTAGGTCGATGGTATCGACCATGGCACAGGTTATTCCTTCCAAGATCACGTTTTGGGGTTGCTTTTTGATGAAATGTCGATACTATCGACCTGGGGGTCGATAGTATCGACTCTGGACAATGCAAAACTGCCTGAAAAAGTGCCAAAACATGTGTATAAGTCCAGGGATTATATAAAATCATATAAATATGATAAAAGAAGTATAATTTGATGCAAAAAGAGTTTAAAGGCCAACTATAGTGAATTATGCAAATATAATCAAGAAAATGACAAATACATGCATAAAACAGATATAAAATAAGCCTATAAAAGTGACTCAAAACCCATGCATCAAACCCAGTGATGTATGATGGGTGTTACCCATGGAATGGCAATGTGTGCCTTGATGATGGGATTGAGTCCCTGTGATGTTGATCCTTGAGTTGGATCTTGATGATTGGCAAGAGGCCAAGTGGTAACATGTGACGTTGGATCCTTGTGATGGATCAGGATGATGTCGATGGCACTGAAGGCCTTAGTGACAATGTAACACAAGATATTGAGTTCTATGTTTATTCATTCTTGATATAGTTGCATGTTACATGACTTGGTTGAATCTTGCAATCCACTTAAAATATGTTAATTAATTACAGATGAATCTTTCATGTAGTTTGCCCTGGCCATAGATCCATCATTGTCAGGAGTTTGGTGATGGTGAAACAGGTTCTCCTAAGGGTTAACCTGGAACACATATTGTTGAATATGCAGGGTGCGCCTACGCCCTAAGTAGTAGTGCATGTTTAGAGCACAGTTTCAGGCCCGTGGCTCAGTGTGGTTGGAGCATGGTGAACAGGCCCATGGCTCAGGATATGTGGTAGAGCATGGTGAACAGACCCATGGCTCAGTGATGATGGAGCACGGTGAACAGGCCCGTGGCTCGATTTTCTAGTGCTGATACCTGTACCAAGGTGGGCTAGGTAGAGGGTAGCCTGACCCTATGTGGCTGAGGCCACTTAAGCAAGAGACTACGGTCCTACTTTGGATATCGTGCAATGACCACGAGGAGGTGAGGTCATGGAGTCTGACTCTTCCATTGACCTTGTATGGCACTGGTTTTGGGATTTTCAGCCGAAGGTTGGATTTGAGCGGTACGACTCACTTCCTCAGGGCATAATAAATGGTAATCCAGCCGTATAGTATATATTTCTTAGGGGGAAACACGATACATTGGTTGAGGCCTTGCTTGTATAGTTGCTCTAATTATATCTTGAAAGTTAATTACGTGTTCCTCATATCTTATAATAAGTTCTTATATAACTCATCTTGTCAATCATGTTCCATAAGAAATATCTGGTTATATACCTCCCAGATATCTTAGTAAGATGTTATAACAAGTTAGTTCTGCTCAGTATGCTTCTCATACACGATCTGCTTATATCAGTTACATGTTTTATCTGTTATTGCTCCCTTTTGAGGTTTTATAGTTTCGATGGGGGTTATGTTTCTCGCTGGGATTGTGTGTCTCACCCCATTGCTTTTAAAACCTTTTTAGGTGATCGAGCTAGACATGGTGGTGATCATGAGGTTGTGGCTGAGCAACAAGAAGAACTGTAGAAAGCAAGGTTGGATATGTTGCTGCTATTGTTGGGTGTTTTGTAGTAGTAATCCTAGAATCATCCCTGTACTCTCAGGTCCTTGGAGGTGTTTTGATGAAGTTTCACGATGTATGATCTTGGATGGCTTTCTTATCCTGTTGTTGACCTGGCTAGGTCTGTTTTGTATATAAACAAGTGATGCATCCTTTATGGATAAAGGACAGCTGGATCCTATGAACCGTGGATATGTGTTAAGTTGATGTATATTTATATAACATGTTTCCTTGCAGGATGTAGATCTAGATGTAATAGTTCCTTTCTTATCTGCTTTCTGCAATCGGTTTTAATTAACCAGTGTTTTTGGGAATACGATGTTTATGACGGTTCCGAACATTTTCGCGTGGCATTTCGTTGTCTGTATGATAGTGGGATGTCACACCAATAGTCCATCTTCACCTCATATTTGTCTAATGAGTCCATCCCACGGATGACCTCAAAACCATGCATCCAAAGTGGTAACAAATCTGCCTTTATGTACACAATAAGAATATGCTTCCATCAACACTACTGACCGCACTAATGGAGTCTCAAGGGAAAGTTCATAGGACATATCCTTAACAAATATATGATAATACTACATTTCTATAGTATGAAATAAGTATTTTGAACCCATGTCTAGTAAAATAGAAACAAAAGATAATTTTGATAAGTCAAAATAAAAAAGTCCCTTATGACTTGTTATGACCCATGACAAAATGACTCCTAATAGTGGAGTTAACATGTCGACTCCACCTATCACTTCTGAGTGACCTCTTCCTTGGTTGCACTTAACTAGTCCTAATGAAGAGATCATGTGTTTCTTGACCTTGTCTTGTCCTATTCTGGCACCTTTTTGTTTGGTATTTTGTTATGATTGCCTCTATGTCTCTTCTTGTCTTTGTTGAATCTATGGGCAAGAATCCTCACATGTTTCGTTGCCCAGAATGGTGATTGCCACACATTGGGCACTATCTTTTCTTCTATGACCTAAGGGGTCTTATAATTTACACTAGTCACATTCTTGGTTCTCTAGTTGTTGTTAAACTCATTCTTTTCCTCTTCCACACAAAAAATGCCATTTTGCTTCTATGTTTTTCATGTTTTACCTATTTTATGACTACAATTGTTGTTGTTGCTTTGGGGCTAAATACCTTGATTTAGAGTAGCTACTACTAGGAATTGTATATGGATGATCTCACCTCTTATAAAGTCAAACTCATGTCTCACTATAGTATATATCTCAATATGTCTCATGGATTCCATAAATATTTATAACTTCCCTCTAGTTTCCATAGTAGAAATCAATTGTAGGAATTTCATGTTATAATCTTCCTCAAGATGCATTATTATCTTTTTTTTGCAAACAAAAACTATAGACATAATATAAGAATATAAATGAATTGTTCTCATATCCATTGATTGACATCATTCTCTATTAAGATTATCAAAATAACACATCTTCTCGTACATATACAACTGTCTAAAGTACCAATTATCAAACTCTTTCATGAAACCATTCAATTAGATTTCTTTCCAGGTCTCTTCCTCTCCTCCATGAACCAATGATGGCCAATACTGCCTTTGAGAAGATACATGGTTTGTCTAATATTTTCTTCCTCAAGTATATTGAGGATATGGAATTATTATTTAGTTCTAAGACAAATGTCATCATCAACACAATTTATGGGAACATAACATTGGCACTCACTACACAAAATCACTCAAAGGTCTTCTTTGAGTCCTTAAAAGGTTGTGTATGTGGTGGAGGCTAATGTAGTTATGGAGTAGGGATCATATCCTCCATCTACTCAAAGGTGAATATGATTTTCTTCAACATAGGCTATATTGACATGTAAACTATTCCAAAGGGATTTAAGACACCTCAGGAAATCTTGACACATGTGACCTCATATACTCCTCTACTAGATGACCCTTACTTGCTGACAACACAAAACTACTCTTACCATGGACTTCACATTGTATGGAAACAACTAGACCAATACAAAAAGGTTGACAAAATATATAGATCATGTAAGAAAGGCATGATATTCTATGTACCTATAATTCCACTCAACTCAGGCTCTAATACAATCCAAATATGGAACCCAATTTGAGGACACACATAATAACATTCTAACACCCGTGTCACTCAATAAATATTGATCCAATCAAAACCAAATTTGATCTTATGTAATCAAGAAAATTAACCTAGTTAAGGAATTAGAACTAATAAACTTTTCCAATTTATACTTAGATCATGATAACAAGAACGTCCTACATTTCCAACATTTCTCATTAGTATGAGAAATCCATACATCTTATCTAATGTGGGACCATATTGCATAAAATATTATATAAAAAAGGTAGTACTATATACTTTATGTCTATAATAATTGCGTGAAGCAAATATGAAATTCTAAGTCATAAACACATCATACAAAATCACATGCCCATGACTTGAGTTACAAAGATGATTTTACTACAAATGACTCTAATTAACTCACACCTCAGATGAGTTGTTCTTATACTATTGAAGAAATTATGGAGACTCCTCACTAATGTAACCCTATGGGGGATGTTGATAAACTAAGGAAATGTTAAAATAACGAGTACCATGAAACTCTTAGTAAGAGAGAGAAGTATGCAATTATATGTATTAGATAAAGTCTGCATATCATAAGTCAAAATCCAATTAAAATAATTAGATGAATGCTACACATCATTAATAAGGATATAAATATTAAAACCAGCTTTATCTTCTACTTATTATTTTGTTATATTTGCCTTGATTGACTAGGAAGATACCATCCATATTATAGCGAATGGATAAATAGCCGCTCAACCCACCATATACGTTCTTAGAGTTAGAAGTTCCAGTAAGATCTTTTCCACCTTAATTTATGTGAGTATATAACATTTTAGGATCCTAGGGGATTATGACCTACATAAAATTCTCTGGCCTGAACTAATTACTCATGAATTAAAACCTTAGAATATTAAATATAAGTATAGTTGCCCATTAGTACGTTCAAATCCAAACCACCAAAGTCATTACACTGACTGTATGTGGCTTTACAGTTCATTCCCTATATATCATCACATCAACATGACTACCACATCAAAAGGAGAAATTTCTCATAGATATATAGGTTATCAAAGGGAGTCAAAATTGTTGGATAAAAGATGATGGGCTATAGAAGGGGGGAGGGTGGGTTGAATAGAGCTAAAAACACATAAACCAAATTCATTAAAACTTCAAATTATATCAATAAATAAGGTTGCATATATGGAATATGAGTGTAACTAAACATACATAGCAAGGATGAGAGATATTGAATAGGAATAAGAACACAAGTTGTGTACAGTGGTTCCAGACTTTAAACTAGGATAGCATACATCCACTACCTAGAAAGATCAACCTCTAGGATTTTTCAACCATGTCTCGCTCCTTATATTCTGTTATAAGAGTTATAACATATTATCTTCCTTTTCAGGGACAAGCATACCCAACTTTCCCTTTAAGAGTTATCCACTCTTGCAATAAGTCTTCCACTTTGAAGGAATTATCTACTCTTGACTTGAATCTTCTGCCTTTTGACTTCACCTTCACCATAGAGAAGATTTCACTGAGGGACTCCTTCCCTTCTTCTTCTTCTTCTTCACCTCTCTTAGCCAAGAGAGAACCTTCATCTTCATGGTAGAAAGAGAGATTGGGAGGTGGAGGAAGTGAGAGCCTCACAAGATATACATGTAAGACTAGCTCTCTTACAAATATCCTACTCACTCTAATGGATGTAGAAAGTGATTGATCTTGAGGGCGGAAGGAGGCTCTTGGAGGCACTCAAATATAATATAGGGACCTTAATAGTTCTTATCTAACCATGGTATGAAGCCCAAGGGATCATATTTATAGTTGAGGATGCCTACTAACTAGTAGAAGCACTTAAGGAAAAATTCTAGTTGTTTGGGGTGTTGCAGTATATCTATTTCTTGAGTTATGCAACATCCTATTCTTAGAAATACTTTTGTACACATTCCATACAGTTGTAGTCGGTTGGGTTTACTTTTGAGAAACTCAACTGATGACACTATACAACAATTCAATTTTGAGTTGTCAATAGAGTTTATCTTGGATGAAACTCGACCAATGGCTTAAAATTGATTTTCTTGTGCAGGATTATTGGTCGAGTTTATCCCGGGGAAACTCAACCAACCCTGACAGTTCCCAAAATCCATCAAGGGTGTCGTTCAAGTTTATACTAGATGAAACTCGACCAAAAAAGTCCTTGTGATGAATTTTGGAAAGTGCAATAAAAGTTCTTAAATATTTAATTTAAGTGCTCTTGGTTTTACTAAGCTTCATTACAAGTCATACAATCATTACAAGTGATTTACAACATGGTTCTAATAGATTTGAGGCATATTCCACAAAAGTACACTTGCATTGATTTTGACTTGTCTTTCTCCAAGTTAGGATGTGCAAGTTAGGGCATTTGGATTGTGTCTATACCTAATCTGAAATCACTCAAGTAGAAGCATTATGCACAAATAAGTGGAATGGTTAGTTGTCATCAAAACAAGGGTTTTGTGTATTAGAATTTGAGTGTCAATTGGACTTTGAGTCAACATAAGGAACTCCTCCTATTAGAAAAGCTAAAATGTCACATTTTTTAAATGTATACTAATATGAGTAACTTCTCATGACCCCATATCTCTATATGAAAATATGTTTCTTTTCCCTAAATTTAGACCACTATGGAGATGATATGAAACCTAGAATGGTTTAATGATACTCTTTATATTAGATCTAATTACTCATATTTTAGCATAAATAGATCGAACGGGTAACATACTGCATGTTTTTTATTAACAAAAGCATGATAAGAAAACCTACTCTAATGTGCATGCATCTATTAGTTGATTATTTTCATCATATTTAGTAAAGTCTCATAACAAATTATTCCACATATAAGGCTCAAAAGGAACTACTCACATCAAGAATGTCATGGCATACTAGTACTGAAGCAACCTAAGAAGTTCCATAAGAAAACTCCATCATTTGAGGCCAAGTATATTAAATCATGTATCTCAAACCTAAAATTTTATACTGAGACAAGCTAATGTAAAAAATATGAATTCAGATGTAATACAAGAATTTCATCTTTATTTACAACATAAATAAGTAGAGTACTATGAATCAATAGTACATTGTAGACTTCTCTATTCAACATTCCAATTTCACATAAATTCAAATTTCTAGCTCAACTAGGGCTCATATTCATGAATCCAAATGAAGTAGGAAGTAATTTCATCACTTCAGTATCTAGAATATGAATTATATCACTCCCTTACATCAAAAAAATTACAACTTAGAAATGAAAGACTCCAAACCCTATATCCAAGCTCTTTCAAACTTGTTTTCTTCCACCAAATATACAAGCAAGACCTTACTATAGGTTAAGAAGGAATAAAAAAGGGGCACAAAAATGAAATAACATTTTCACTATGTATTCTAAAGGATTTCACCTAGAGGGTTTAGAAAATAGAATTTGAATATTAGGCGATGATTAATAAAATATCACTAGGGTTTTTCTATCAACTTATAACTTGATTCCTAGGTGCTCATCTATGATTGTGGACTCAACCAAAATCTGGCTATCATTTTCTATCAACCGCATGAGGTACTTCAAGTGACCCAAGGGTAAATAAACCCTAAATAAGGTCCCAAAATTCTAAAGGACATGTATGGGGAAAAAGGTAGATTAATTTCATCATGATCTACATATGCATATATTAAAATACTCATGGATCCCCAATTTACCATTAATCAAGGATTAACTTATCCAAACACCAGCTAATATGATCTAAGTTGTATTAAAATGTATTTTAATAATTAAAAATATAAGTACTAAATTGGCACTAAAATGTGTAAATTATTAATTTATTTGACATTTGAAAAATAGGGATAAAATATAAAAAGGGTCTCACAACTTGCCCCTCGTACCGTTTTTCTTTGAATTTTTGCATGGCTTCTTATAGTACATGGTGGTACCACAAAACCTTCACTAGATTTGTCTTTCATTTCATCAACTTATGATTCCTTCTATATCCATTTTAATCTTATCCTTCTTCAAATCTTACATCATCTTCTACCTTTACTTCAACAAGTAGAATCTACCTGATCTCCATAAGTCATTTTTGAGCATATGTATATGGAACTAGCAACAAATACAACTTGTATGATACTTCTCCAACTCATTTCACTACTTTGTAGCCCCCCACAAACACATATACATACTCATGCACATACACACACACACACATATATATATATATAAATATTTATATATATATAGAGAGAGAGATAGAGATAGAGAGAGAGAGGATTCATAATACCATTCTTTCCAAACCTTTAACCTTATATTCATTCTTAGAAATTTATATAGACTGTCTCTTACCTGGATACAAGAAACCTCATATGTTTGTCAAACATATATTTTATGCATGTAATGTGCCTCTTGTAATTGTTTTATGATAACTTTTATCTTCTCTATCATCTATCATACTATGTTGTCACCCAACAATTTTTTATTACTAGTTTATTACCTAAATACTATACATCTACCATGTCTACCACACAATGATTCATCTTTTCCAATTTGTATCCCCTAGTAGCTATTTTTTTAGGTAAGATCTATTAGACTAGGGTGTGAATTACAACTACCAAGAAACTACATCACACATGATACTAAAAGATCCACAATGTCTATATAGTTTCTTATTATGACCATCAATACTAGTGAAAATAATACATAAGTTTAACTATGAACCCAAGGATTCATGTAATACTACTAAACTTACTAGTCAACTGAGATCCTTTGTTAGATACTATAAATTATGGAACCATGTTAAGAAACTTCTTCATTCACATACATTTGAGCTAAATTTTTATTTGAGTAGGTGTAAATTGTGTTAACTTAGTTAGTTAATAAAAAACCACAAATCTACAATAATAGCCTTTCATTATTTTAGGAAGATCATCCAAAAGCCACAATTTGTAATTTCATTTTCATATGGTAATGTAAAAGGTTGTAGTAACCCTATATATTTTTGATGTTCCTCTTTGATTTGTTAACAAATCAGACACATGCCTACATGAACTATTGATTCATCCATAGATATCAATATGATTCTTGAGATTCATGAATATCTTTGTATTCCTAGGATGCATAAAATAGAATTAGTAATGTGCCTCCCTTGACACCATATTTCTCAAGATTCCTCCTTCTTGAACACAAAGCATGATCATACAACAATCTATATCATCATTTGATACATGGATATTTCCAACTTTCCTATTTCGTTTGGTAGGTATTTCATGTATCAAAATATAATATCTTTACACATCTATAAATTGATATGGTTAGTTTGATTTATATAAAGTTCTGTTCTCACATATGACACTGGTTACTTAAGGGATACTAACATAACCCTCTTATCACTTTCTAAATAATATCGAATGAGTTACGTTGTATCTATTAAAGATAATGAATACGATTTTATTCTTATGATATCATCCATGATCTTGTACCTAGACGGTACTAAATCATATTATTGTATTACTTTAATAACTTTTACCATATTATAATTTGTGTATTTTGTAATAGAATTCACATTATGATTATAATGTGAGACTTTATACTTGTTTTTATTATTAACTAAGAATTTTCACTTTTAATGTTTGTTTTAGTGTGAGATAATGATTAAAAACAATAATGTCATAAGAATGCTTGAGTGAATAAAATATGATCTCAGGTTTAGGACCTAAACATGATGTCTATGGATTCTAAGAGTATTCATTGTTATATAGTCCATTAGATATTATTGTGGATATTAGAAAAATAATAATACATCAAGACCAATATGGGCGGTGATCAATGACTACTTCACATTAGTATTAATATCATATATAATGATAGTCACACATGTACTTGTAAAATAGTAAGTGTCCTAATAGACTCTGTAAGGAGTGGGACCCGAGAGGGGATCCACTCCATACTTAATATGAGGAATTAATCCATTTAATCCAAACACACAAAAAAGGTATGGTGGAATAGGTGCATTTTTTATTTCTCAAATAACGACATACAAGAACAAAGTATACCAACAAAAATAATTGTAATGATTATATTCAATTATTCAAGATTACATTTTAATATCCCATTAAGGTTTTACATGAAAGAAGCAACATCAAGATCTCATTAGAGTGATATATAAACTATCTCAAGTTTTTCTACTAAGAGTCTACTCCTTAAGCCAGGTCCATGTCTATCATGTGCTCCACATCCTTCACTAGGGTTTGGAAGCATACACCACAAGAAAAGAAAAAATAAGAACTATCAGCATAAAAGCTGGTATGATATTATTAATTGGGAATTGAACAACATTAGAGAAAAGGAAATTAAATGTAACAAGGCTTCCCATATAAAAAGAAAGCACTATTCAAGTAGATATCAAAAGAGTATGAATTTCAAATAGGATGATAATCAAGAAGAACACTTGTCATTAATAAAACATAAGAGGTGTCACAAAAGCACATATAAATAATTTAGGGCACATAACCCATCATCAATAATAATGAATTTGCATGCACATGAGATATGCATATCACTAAAGAAATATAAAGTCAGTGGTGATTAGGGCACATAACCCAAACCCGATTGAGCATGACGTGTTTCCAGACTCCAAAAATATAACAATGGGTGGAAAGACGCACCCTGGGAAGAAAGGTGCACCCATAGAAATAATACGAGTGGAAAGCCACACTTGGTAAGGAATAACACCCAACAAAACCAAAGCTCGACATTACTCTACGGTTACTGAATCATAAATCATGCAAAATGTAGAGGCAAGTGAAAATTTAGTCATATGAATAGATTTAATGAGGTTTCCATCACATAAATGGACAATGTGAAAAATACACCACCAAAAGTGGGAAGAATAGATCATATCCACAATTAGGGTTTAATCATGAAGAAAAGTAGAATTTAGAGTCAATAAGAATATCCAACAAAAGATACATATCATCTAACTCAAATGAGTCAAACTCTCAGAGGAGAGTGAGAAAATTATTTAGGGTATTATGTTCCAAAGAACCTAGAGAGGGAGTAATTATAGGTGATTTTCTTAATAAGAATAATAAGAAATGCAATATACCTCATATTGTGTCTACATGTGTCCAAAGTCAACTCTAGGTCCAAGCCAGAGTCTTCAATACACCTAATAGATATATTATATAGAATAAGGGTTAGGTTCACATTAATTATATAAACACTAAAAATTACATTTTGATTATTATTAAATTAAGTTATCAAAATCATAACCTATTGTACATATATTATTTTAAGTTCATAACATATTTTACTCTATTTTTTTAACTTATAGATTATGAGTTCTAAATTTTAGAAATTCTAACAAATTAGAAAATTCCTTAAAATTCATGTATTTATTTAATTGAAATTAGGAAATTAATTGGTACCAATGGATAGAGAAAAGTATAAGGATTTGAGATAATATTTTATTTAATTTTTCTAAGTTAAAAATATTTTACTATGAATATTTGAAGTATCAACAAATCAGGAAATTCTAAAAATCCACATAGATCTTGTTATATGGTTTTGAAGCAAAAATGACATGGCCCACTAAGGCTTTGCCAATTGGGTCAAGCTAGGCACACAACACAATGAGGGATGGTCAAAAGAAGATGTGAAAAGTCTATTTTTCCCTTCATGGTGAAAACAAATAAAAGATCGGAATAAGGGAAAAACTAAGAAAAGGCCAGAGATAATCTCCTTCTTTGTGATGAACAACCCTCACAAGGAAACACGATTGCAAAATTTAGATCCACTATTCATATCATCAGAATAGAAGAATCCCAAAAAAGAATACTCATACATGGTTTCATCAACTCTGGCTGAACTTGTTGACACAAGGAGGAGGCATTGAGATGAATAAGTAAATGAAATTACTCTTCTGCCATGGACATGGTAATGACAGGTAACTAAATCCAAAAAAATTGATCATGAGAACAATATGGAGGATGGAAATGACCTATCAATGATGATTATAGTGGAAAACCCAATGGAGGTCAAACACGACAAAACCCAAGCAACCATTGATAACTCAAACACCCAATCGCTCTACAAATCCATTTTTAGATAGTGAATCAAGGAGAAAGAGGGAAAAATACAACAAACCTTGTGTGAAGTAATCATTGCTTCTGAAATCCTTAGAGGTGTGAAATGATGTGAACCCAAAGGTCTAGTAGCCGTCCCACTGTCAGGATACTATTGCTAATGCTGATGTAACCCAAGAGCTTGAATGGAGTATGGAAAGCTAGTAGTAGGGGGATTGATGCCCAGATGATGCTCATAGTAGGTTTCTTATGGACTCCATTGGAGGATTTTGTAGGTTTTGAAAACCCTATTTGGCTAGGATAAGAAAAATGAGTTAGAACAGGGGAGGAGGAACCGATGGGCAGCTAGTTGTGGTCAAGGAACAGATGTCAGGAAACCCTATACTATAGTGACGTCCATAAATTTTCTAAAACTTAATCTAATGTGTGACACCCCCAGATATTCTAAAACTTAATCTAACGTGTGACGTCTAAATTGAAACCTTCACCTCAATAAGAATCCCAATTTGAACACCCCACACTAGGCTAAGAAGAAGAAAATCACAGGAAGTCAAAAGGAAACAATAATAGAACATGCACATGAACAATAATAAAACCATACAATACATGTTCACCATTCAATGTACATGTACTACTATTGTTTCCTCCTGACTTCCTCTTAGTTTCTTCTTCTTAGACTAGTGTGGGGTGTTTAAATTGGGATTCTCACAGAGGTGAGGTTTCAATTTGGATGTCACACATCAGATTAAGGTTTAGAAAATCCAGGGACGTCACAGGAAATAGTACTTGTGAGCACTAAATATCTTTGGAAGAATATTGCATTTATGAAAGTACTAAATCTCTTTGGTAGAATAGTACATGTGAACACCAAATCTCTTTGGTAGAATAGTGCATGTGGTTGATCAACCTTACATATAATGGAAAATGAGCTTAAAATATGTGTTCTCTTTTATTAATGAACATCTTTGTGCAAGTATATTATTTTTATTATAATTATTTATAACTTTCAAGTAATAGTTTTATCTTATTTCCAAGCTTAATAATGAGAGGTATATAAAAAGACACATATGCATACTCAGTACAATACTCTTGAATATTGTACTGATGTGTACCACATGTAATCTTTTGTTTAGGTTGTGGACATATGCTCTTGAAAACCATGATAGTTGAGAGTTGTGTGATGATCAGGTGTACAGGTGGACCTGTTATCTTAAGATCATGTTGTTTAGTGGTAGTACATGTATATGTAGAGGTTTACTATTCAATATATAATATCAAATATTGTAACAATTCATTATGTAATTATATTTTGAATGGTGAACATGTGTTGTATGGTTTTATTATTGTTCATGTGCATGTACTACTATTGTTTCCTTCTGACTTCCTTTGATTTTCTTCTTCTTAACCTAGTGTGGGATATTTAAATTGGGATTCTGACTGAGGTGAGGTTTCAATTTGGACGTCACACATTAGATTAAGTTTTTGAAAATCTAGGGACGTCACAACTATATAGGGTCATCTAATGTAGAGAGAAGAGAGGAGGCTTTGGGATAAGAAAATGGAAAGAATTGTGGAGAGTTGGGAGAGAAATCCGAGAGAGAATATTGTAATGGAGAATGGCCCCAAATTGCACAGAGATAGAAAGGAGCAAAGAAAGACTCGGGGTAGGAGTAAAGGTCAGTCGTGTTATCAAATCCAATAGTTCATATGCAACCTAAGAAGAAACAAAGTAGAAAATACAACTTGACACACCAACTTTAGGAAAATGTAATGTGACAAATCGAATAGGGAAAACTATACCAAATTGAAATGTTTAATGCAATGCTATGTTAAAGTTAATTACTTTCTTTCCTAAAGAAATTTGGGGGCTTTTAAAAATGTTTAAATGATTCCAAATTTGGCACCTAGCTTAATTAGGACATGTAGTATCCATTTTTGACATCAGTTTGAACTTACATTTTTTTCCTTATCTCATATTTTCTTTTCTAAATAAAGTTAGGATAGTTATTATTGTTCAAATAATGTGAAACTTGGTATCCAAGCTAATTGGGACCCAAAGAACACAATTTTCACATTAGAATTAGGTTTTGAAGTTTTTCTTTATGAGTGCTAATGCAATTGTGGTTTAGGATCTTCACCATATATTTATTATAGCATTACATCATTACCATAAAAATTTATTATTTAGAGTCCTATTATCTTCATATTGTTACCAGAAGAGTTACCTTATATTATTATGCACGAATTTCCATATTTTACTTATTTATGCTATTAACTCCACTAATTCAATATTTATTTAGCCAATGGTATATTATTCATATTTATGGACATGAAAACCTCAAGTGTTGTATCAAAGCTATAAAGAGTGGGACCTAGAGGGGATATGCCCCCTACTAAAAATTTGAAGAATAGAACTTCCAGTCCAAACACACCAAAAGGCATGACAGAGTGGGTGTAAAATTTTCAAATCTTACTAATGGTATTCAAAACAACCAAAATATAGCAGTGGATTAAAAATCATGACTATTATCAACTTTCCAAAAGTTATTACAAATGTGCGTCTTAGTCTCCCACATAGGGTTTACATGTATGATACAACATAATGATCTAGCATAGGGAAATCTAAACCATAACAACTTTGTCTGCAAGCTTTAAATCCTTAAGCTAAGTCCAAGACTGCATGCCATATCCTCCATATCCTTCACCTAGGGTTGGAAGCAAACCCCAGCAAGAAGAGAAAAATAGAAGACATTAGTAAGGGCTGATACATGCATACTAAAAAGGAAATTGAGAAATATTATTATATAAAGGGACATCAAATATAAAAGGCTTCCCATAGAAAAGATAAGGCCTACCCAATCGGGCATAAAAGAAATGATTTGCAACAAGAGATAACAAAATAAATTACTTCCCATAAATAAACAATAAAGTTGTGCCACACAAACACATATCATGAAATTAGGGAACATAACCTATAACACCCTACATGCATGTGAGATAAACATAGCCCTAGAACAATATAAAGACAATGGCGTCCAAGCCTCATAATCTTGAATCCTGATTAGATTGGCACACAACCAAACTCCCCAATAAAAAGTGTGTGGGCTAAACCTCATAAATTTGAAACTCAGGCATTGGGCACATAATCTGCATCCAAAAAATATAATAAGGGCACATAACCCAAAACCAATGCAATTACACTACTCTAGTACTATTGAATCACATAGCATGTTTAATGTAGAAGCAAGTAGAAAGTATAGTCAGATTATACAAACTAGTCACCACATCAGTGACCAACATATACATCCACCTCATAAGTGGGCAAAAGACATCACATGTCATCATATAGAGTTCCATTATGAACAAAACATAATAAAATATCAAGAGAATGTCCAAACATGATAAAACGATCAAAGAATCAATAACAAATAAAAGGTACTTCACACGAAGCATATTTTCTAAAAGAACAAGATAAGGTGTAGGCTAATGTCCATAGGACCAAGATAATGATAAAGATAGGTTATTTCTCAATAAGAATGATAGAGGATGCAAACATACCTCACTGATGTATATAATAGGTTAGGATCCACACCCTAGGTCCAAATAGAATATATCTTCACCTAATACCATATTAGATGTAAATAATTAATTAACATACACATTTGAACCCTAGAAAATAACCTTTTTATTAAATTGGACTTAAACTCCGTAAACATCACTAAATGATTTATTAGATTCTCCTGATCAAGAAAACATATATTTTTGTCCAATTTGGAGTTTATATGATTAAGTTACAACTATATTGAGTTTTATACATATATTTTATTCTTAAAAAATAATCCTTCGAAAAATATTGAAATAAGGCTCCAAAAGTATTTTATTAGATAGAGAATATTTTTCTGATTCCAAAACATATTTTTTGTTAGTTTTGGATAAATGATTTATAAGTTATGATTTTTTCATTTTTGACTAATCAGGAAAAGCCATGTCATCAAATCCATTGCAAGTGAGGAAGAGAGAGAGGGAGAGGGGGCAACCCGTGACTTGGCCCAACTTGAGCCTCCAAGTCACGGTCAGTGCCCAGTTGACCTCATTAAAGACCAACAAAAAGAAAACCAAAAGACATCTGTGCCCTTACGCGAGAAAAGATAGAAAAAGAAATGAAGAGGGGCATCACGGTAAAAGACGAAGGGAGCATCTTCTCCCTATAACCTGACTCCATGGCTGCAACAAGTTTGCTGCTTGAAAGGAGAGTTTCAGTAGTTCTCACAAGACATGAACAAACACAAAACTGAGAGCGGGAAAAGAAAGGTGAAGATCCAAGGAACTTACAACTAAGAAGAATCGATCGGAGGAGGCAAGGAGAGAGAGATATGGCCACCGCAAGTCCTGGGGCAACCAGAGCTCTCCAACATCTAAATGTACAAGCAACGATGAAATTGGAACGAGAAGAGGTTCACAAAGAGGCCAAAGATGAACGGAGTATGTTCTTTTATAGATGGGGATGCGAGGAATAGAGAAGAGGGAGGTGGCCGCAAGACACTTCGAAGAAAGAATTAGGCATTTTCCAAAATCATGATGAATTCTCACAAATAATGGATTAAAAGATGTGCAATCAAGAACTAATGGAAAATGAATCGTGGAAAAAGAGCAAGGAACGAGGGAGATATGACCATCCGGAAACCACAAAACTAGCGACACACTGTTCACGTCATCGCAAGGTAGAGGACAACTCGTGGGTTGTTGGATCATAATCCAACGGTCAGGATCGCATGCCAATTTGTGACATTTAATCAGTTGCCAAATCCAACTCGGACTAAAGTTCTTTATTTAATCATTTAACTTTTTCTCTCTCTTCATTTGAGGGTGCAAACAAACTCCAAAATTAATGAAATTTGAAATCTAACCTATTTTTAGTATGTAGAATCTGAATATGCAATTAGATTTGTCTTTTGAACACTTTTTATTTATTAATTAAGAAAATCTTATTTTCTCTTTCCTCGTGCATTAATGACTCTAGGATACTCCAAAATTCATGGAACTTGACCCACAAGTCATATTAAGTGTGTTGGATACAAATTTTCCATTATTTCCACATGTCAATGTTGTTTATTATTTTAATTAATGTTTTGAAGGTTCTACACACTTTCTCTTTCCTAAATTCACCTTTTTATCAAATAATTTCCAAATTGAGTGAAAATTCACCTTTTTATCAAATAATTTCCAAATTGAGTGAAAATTTGCCCAAAGGCCTCTTTTAGCATGTATGAATTTGGCATTAGTTTGTTTTTGAAGACTTCTAATATTTTATTTAATACATTTGAATTTTATAACTTATTTTATCCTTTTAATTAATTATAGGTATCTAGAAACTTTCAAAAAATATAAAAGTTGGTCTACAAGAAATACTAAGTATGGGTAATTGGAATTCATCATTTATTATTTTTTTAACATATTATTTTGTTATTTTTGGTCTTTAAATCATATTCTCTCTCCTGAATAAAAATAATAATTAAGATTGTCCAAATTAGATTAAAATTCATAGATAGACTAATTTTGACATGTAGATTACGAATTTGAGGTTTGTTTCCACTTTTGTTGTCATTTAATAATTTATTCAATAATTTGGAGAAAAACTCATATTTTCTAATTTCATTTAATGCAAAGATAATTATTAAATTTTCAAAACTGTGAAACTTGTCGTTCAAGCAAAATCAAACTCAAGGAAAATGAATTTGAGCTTAGAATTATCTTTTGATTTTCCCTTTTATGAATTTTAGGCAATTTATTTCCCATTATCATCACTTATCAAATTAAATTATTTAATGCCACATTTTTATGTTTATAGCTTTTCTATTTATTCCTTTTTCTCTTTCTTGTTCCAAAATGTCATAGAAAGTTCTAGGTCGAATTTATTTCATCATTATCCCACATAAGTGGTTAAATTGCATTTTAGACCCTTATTGAAATGTCAACTAAGGTGTTTATGCATATAACCTTATATTAATATAATTAGTGTTCAATTATATTCTAAACCATTAATATTTCCAAAAATTATACATCAAGGCTAAAAATGATATAAGGGTTATGAAAAACTTAGACTAAGGCTAAACTAAGAATATACCCAAGTTTTGGTATGTTACAAAAGCACATTCTACCTCTAATTAAACATAACTTAGCCAGTATGAGAATATAATTATCAATGAGATCATATGTAACATATTTCATGTATCCACTTACATGTTATCACACATATAAGTTATTATGTTAATGTGAGTGTATTATAATATGTGATTTTGATTATAGAACGTAATGTCACTTAATGTGTTATATTTGTTTTCAAGCCTATATATTATGGGTTACAATTGTGTTATACATGTTATATGCACTAACTAAAAAAATTAAGGTATAAATTCATCCTTATTTGGTAACATCCTCCTATCCATAGGATTAGAGTTTTTAGAATAAAATAGCTAGGTTTTCTGTATGTTACCGACTCATGTTGGGAATGATACATGGATTCAATAAAATATAAACTAAAGTTATATCTCAATGTTGCAATCATGAATGGGATCCTTAGACCTCAATTCACTACAATGATCACATGTTTTTCAATGTACTTTATCCTTAGTCAAGGTGAACTTAAATAAGGGTTGCCATAAAGATATCAAATGGGTGCACCATGTCACAAGTGGGTCATAGTGAGTGATGGAGACGAAAAGTTTCCCTCCTATCAGAGAATGATCCCAAACATTTGATGAGTGAGACTATGACATGCATGGTCATATTCCTGTGAGTTAACATTGAATATAAATATCACACATACCTCAATAGTATACTCTAGATTAAGAAACAGAGATAGAATATTATGAATATCAAGATTTAATGACTCATTTTCATCAAGGATATCAAGACCAAGAGATTATACCTTCATGGTAACACTAGTCACATGAAGGTTGAATCTGTTCTCTAACTAATCCAATTATTGAGATGGAAATGATGTGTTTCTAAATAATGATCATTGCTTTTGAAGTGATAATATGATTACTTGAATCTCTATAAACATAATTTGGGACGAATAGGGCCTTATGCATGGAATGAACATGGAAGAGAACTGTAATTCTGTACACGATTAGAAATTTCCACTTATTAAAGTTCTAAATCAGATTGGTTACTAAAATGTTTAGATAGTCTATTGTAACTATACTCGACTTCCTAGAACTGTAGACTATCAAATAGAGAGAAGATAACCTACTAGATGTTATACAATCATGTAATATTGTTATTCAACTCCCTAAAGAAATTCTAGGGTACTATAACCCCTAGATGATCTACAAGAGCCAGTGGCCAATCAACTAGTCAATATATTAAGTAACACTATTAGTAAATTAAACACTAATGACATATCTTACAAAATCATATCCAGTCAGCTAGACCAACCAGTTGACCGACTAGTAGGTCTGTGTGATCTAATGGAAAAAACACTTCTCAACACATTTGTTTGTTGGGTTTTAGTTGAAACCATACTTTTGCCTTTACATTTAAGAGGCATATGATAACCATAATTTTGGTAACCCATTAGATGTTAGAACCCCTAGCATCATTACCCAAAGGGAAAAAGAGTGAGGAGAAAATAGAGAAACATAAGCACATCATCGATAGGATGATCCTTCTCGATAGTCTAAGTAGCACTGTCTGGAGTTCCCAATCTTTTATATGGACTATGTATAGATGTAGATGCTAATCAATTGTGTTATTAGGAAAAATTATTCCCACATGTGTGTACTGTCACAGGTAATGTAAAACACCCCATAAGGAACCTCTTAAAATTTACTCCACAACATATTATGTATTACACCCCTTTTTTGAATACATAGTTGTTGATAGGATCTATTTGTTGTGTTTGTAGGACAACATTTTTTATGTCAGTTGCTCCTGTCATCGCACTGTTACAAAAAAAATCCATATTATGTCTAGGTCTTTCTATATTAATAATGATTTTAGAATCTTGGAAGAAGTAAAGATTTTAGATTCTTCTCTATAAAGATGATGTCTCTGCACTTCTAGGCTAAGATCTTGACTATTCACTCTAGTCAATTTTTGAATAATTCTAGTCATGCTTTCTAAGTTGTCCAGAAGTGAAATTCCATATTTTCATCCTACACAAACACACATCCAATTACCTTTCTTGATACATTATAAAGGCTTAGATTAAATCTCCCGATCTTGGTAAACTAGCAACATTGCTGAAGTCAACTTTTCTTTAAGCAACTAGAAACTATTCTAAGACCAATTATTCCTATGAAGTAAAAAAGGTGTATCATTATTGGTTAAATTGATTAAAATTATTACTATGAATATGAAATTCTTTATTCAACGTCATAATATTAAACTAGACTAAGAAAATTTGATACCTCTATCAATTTCTTTGGTTGTTACCACTATAATATTGGTTCAAACTTCTTGAAATATTAAAAAAATCCCATTTACTTGATTTTGAAAGACCTAGACATGTCAATTGAGTTTACCAAAATTCACATATAGTGAAATTATCATACAACTTATTTCTTCTTAATAACTAGAATGCCAAAGTAAGCTGTCTCACTTACTGTTACACATTAGCTAACTATATACTTAGTCATATATGAGAATATCTATAAACAAATTTAGAAAGGGCTTGAACTCTCTATTTATGTATCAAAGAAAGTTGTAGATGCATTGGTTAGTCCAACTATCATATCCAATATCTCATGTTGTTCAAATACGATTCTGAATGTTGACACATGTGAATCATCTACCTTGATTCTCAATTGGCGCTAACCTGACCTTATACTATTTAAGAATATTATGACACCTTTTTACTAAGATAAAGATTGCATATAATAAAAAATGTATATGTGTCCTTTTTAGTAACCTTATTAAAAAACCAATATTTGATGAGTAATCTCATGGTTGTAGCTGTCTTTTTTAGAAATAAAATTTGTCTGACCTAGGTGATATGGTTGGCTATATAAAACCTTTATATAATAACATCTTATATATGATTACTTAATATTTGCTAGTTCTACTAGAGCCTCTTCTTATGTGCGTGTACCATTCATAGCACTTTCAATATTAACTTAATATTAAAGTTCATTTCCCCTGATGGCGAAATATTGGGTAGTCCTTAGATAATATACCTTGGTATTCCTGTGCTATACATCATGTTAGGAAATTCAATTTTGTTATCCACAATATGGGGTATGTTATATGAAAAGCCTTGTGTCATCATCCTCTCTACAACTGCAACAAAGTATAAACATGTAGGATGAATATAATATCTCTCTGAAATACCCAAAAGTTTCCATTATAATAATATCATGTTTCCTTGGACCAAATTTTCATCTTCATCTCGTGACTTTATGAATATCCCATACCTAGGATGAATATGAAACCTTGCATCTCTAGTGGTAGTAGACCTATATGATTGTTGTTATCTAAAAAATGTAGGATACAAGATAGACATACTTCTACAAAAACTGATGAACCCTATAATAGAGTCTCAACAAAGAGTCATATGACATATTTTTAGGACGTAAACTTAAGGTACTATCACTTGTTTAGTGTTAGAATGAAAAGTTTCCTACCTGATCCATTTTAACATGTGGTGAGATGACTTATTATGAAAGAGTCAACACAAAGATTTGACCTGTGTCTCACGGGTGACATATTCTTAGTTCAGGTTGGCTAATCCCAATGACCCAAATTGTGATGTATGAACTTGTCCTTGTTATTTTCCAACACCTTGTTGTTGTAAGTATTATTTTGGATGCCTCTGTGTGCTTTCCTTACCCTATGGAATTTGTGGGAAGAAGTCTTCACGTGGTCATATTGACTACACTAGTAGCATTTCCTTCTTTGATAATGCCACAACCTAGAATGGCGGCTGCCGCATAGTGGAAAATGTACATTCTTTGATGATGCCTCTAATATTAGTCATGCTATTAATGGTATCAATGGTGCTATACCTCACTATATGCCTCTTTTAGGCAAATATAATTCTTTTCTCCTCATTTATGACATAATTCGCCTCTATTGCAATAGTTTTTCTTGTTGATATTATGGGGTTGAGTACATTGGTCTATACTACCTACTAATAGGCCTAATATATGGATGCTACTATGAAAGTAAAACTCATGTCAATACATCTTCACAAAAATGTGGAATACTTTCTTTAGTTTCTTAGTAGATGTTAATTATTGAAGTATCACATTCAAACCTTCCTCAAAATGCTTGATAATCTTATCATATAAGATAAATGTGGACAAAATATAATCAATTTCATGACACATATTCACTATCAATCCATGTATTGAAGTTTGAAGCTAACATATCTTCTGACACACCTATTGGAAGTACAAATTATCAAAATTCTCTCTATAAATCAACCACAAATATTTGTTCTCTTAATATCTTATGCTTGTCTATGAACCACCAATGGACAACTCTACCTTTGAAAAGATAGATGGCATGTATAGAATTCTCTTACTAGTGTATCAATGATGTGAAACACCTTCTCCAACTCTTTAATCAAAGGTCATCATAAGTAGGATATATAGTTCCATCCTAATTTGTTGCAGCACCCTGCACAACAAATCAAATGTCTTTATATGATGATAAAAGATTTTTTAGGTTGTGGTGATTCATGTGGTTGTGGTATATGAATCCTACATGTTAGGTAAAAAATGTGGACATTAGTTTCCCAAGAATCAAATGTAAGTCAACAGGTCAAGATGTATTCATGAGATATGATGATGGTCGTGCAATCCTCATCTTGGGTAGTTCAACTTCCTATGCCCTACTCTGCTCCTATATTTGATGCACCTAATAATGTCATTAGAAATACTCTCACATTCTCCTTCAAATTTCTCAACCAT
Organism: Alisma plantago-aquatica; assembly: GCA_963693085.1. NCBI lineage: Eukaryota > Viridiplantae > Streptophyta > Magnoliopsida > Alismatales > Alismataceae > Alisma > Alisma plantago-aquatica. Next base: position 478,235,978 of record OY856414.1, read on the forward strand.
ATCTACAACAACAGAAGAACATCAAGTAATTATATATGCATGACACATAAGAACAACATGATATCTTAGGTCTTGATAAATTTAGTCAGCCTAGGTTCTAATATTATCCAAACATCACACATGACTCTAGGATCAATGCATAAGAATGTCCTAACACATGTGTCACCTAATAAATCATGAGTCAATTAAAACCAAATATGATATTATGCATTAAAAATATATAACTAAATATAGAAGATTTTACTAATATAGTTTTTCATGCATTCTTAGATCTTCATCACAAGAAATTTATTTACAATATTTCCATTCATATGAGAGTAGCCATACATCATGATTAATCTAGACTATAATAACAGAAAGTGTGCATTATAAAATAAGAGGCAGTACAACATGTTTCACATATTAAATATTACATGAAGCTACTACAAATTTCAATTCTGAATACATCATACCTAATCTTCCTACCTAGAACCCAACTATACATGGTTGGATCTACTACAAATGTCTCTAACTAACTCACACAAGAGGTTAGTTTTTATTCTACTGGTATTGTAGAGTGAAGTCTCCTCATTAGGGTAACCCTTTAGGGGTTGTAGAGACCCTAAACAACATTAAAACAATGAAGGTTAGACAGAAGACCCTTGTGATTAATGAAACTCTTGTTCATTCACATAAGTATGTAATTCACGATATATTTTTTGGATAAGTTAAAATATTACTCCAACCAAAAATAAGTATAGGGAACAAAAAAATCCCATATACTATACGATTGTAGGCCCCTAAACCCCACATCTCTAATATATGACGTTTGAGTCTGCAAACCACTTTGATTTTTCTTTATTCACTCAAGAAACCCTATTTACAATGAGATCAAGAAAACGTTAGGGGGTCATTCTCCCCTATACCATGAAGTCTTGAATTCCTCTCTCCCAAACATGGAAAATGAGGCAAGAAAGGAGTAGACCGCAAAAAATTCTCAAGCCTCCATTGAACTTAGTGTTTTCTAGAATCCAAGGATTACATACTCCAGATTGTAAAGAGGCATACCCCATCCCTTTTCTAGAAAAATCCTCTTCTAGAGTACTTAGAGTACTTATAATGGAAAAGTAGATAGGATTGGGATTCTAGAAGACCGACACAACATATAGGTGGGACTAGGATTCAAACCCAATTTTATGAGTCTATCCAAGGTAAGGAGCCTGTCTAGAATGGAGTAGTAGGAATAGAAGCCCCATCTGGGAATAGAGGACTTGTTCCACATGAGAGAATCCCATGAAACTTTTGGAAGTTTGTGATCTCTAACCCAAGGAAGATGGTTAAGATTCACAAACCCCACTGAGAATTGACACATATGTAATCATCTTTGAGGTCCCCTCATAGGAATGTCATATCTCTACATTCCCTTGCAAGATCAACTCTCTTTGGGTCAAACTCTAGAAGAAAAGGGCCATATCTTTCTTTCATCCATAGACTCTAGTCCCTTAGAAACTTGTCAATTCTTCTAGCCGTAGCTGACATCGTGATGTCCTCTTGGTTTTTAATGTACAGTCCTCCACTCCTCTAAGGTTTAGGAATCATGATCTTGGCTATGACATATCCTTTTCCACACCAAGGAAAACTAACCATAATGGACCTACTATTCTCTATGATGAAAGGGAGAAACTCAGCTTTATGACACCAGAAGTGGAGTTTGGCTATCAGAATAGATTTGATCAAGATGGATCTATGTCCATGGAGATGCACAACCCCAACCACTTTTCCACACAAGTTTAAAGAGCATCCACACACTCTATACAATCCATTCCTTTGCCTCTACTGCCTAAAAGGATGATTCCCATGTATTTAGTTGGGAACTCACCACATATGATAATATTTTCCAAAGTATTTTCTTGATCATGGACCAATATGTTACATATTAGCACATTATATGGTTATTATGTCTTATTGTAGTATGATAGTATGTGGTGATTATATAATGTGAGTTTTTATATATTCTCAATTCTAATATTCTATAATGATTTTAAATCATAGTTAATTTCATTCCAAACTAGAACTCAAGTTTGGTTTATTGTGCTAAGGTGATGGGATGTGGGTTTAGAAATGAAGATAGGAGAATAAACATGAACTAACGTAATTTTTGGTGATCTTAGGTACATAGTTGGTGGACCAATGATTCACGACCCCTCATGAATCTCTTCAAACAAAGTAAGTGGGCCATGTCCTATGAATTTAGTCCTTTTATCATATTTAGATGATTGGTTTAAATTATTAAATTTAGAGTGTTCGTTTTCATGTAGTAGTACACCACTTTTAGATTTCCAAGTTCTCATTCTATGATAAATTCAACATGAGCTTTGCAACCTTTAGTATTATGACCATGCGAGTATAAACATAATGAATTCAGATCTAGATTATTAAGAGTTATATGATTTATATTCTCTTCACAAAGTATTTTAGTACTTCAACTACATAGAAACGTATTTTCTCAGAGAATACATGTTTAGATTTAGATTGATAGTATAAATTTAGATTCAGACTTAAAGATAAGAGATATAGAATCAAAGATAATAGATCAAGATTTAAAGATAATAAATAAAAATGTAGATAGTAAAATGGCATCAGAACATTTATCTATATATATTATAGGATAAGTCTTAACCATAGAGTCTTTGGTCAAATAAAATGAAACCACATGTGTCAATAGAGAGCATGTTGTGCCAACAGAGAGTGCAATGCAGTATAGAGGATACTCTGGTGTCAACAGAGGGCATATTGTGCCAATAAAGGGTGCGTTGTACCATAGAGGATTTTCAATATCACATAGGAGGACTTAATGTATAATGGTGGCCATAGAGATAAAATAAGTAAATAAAAGAGATTGTTTAACCCTTTTAATTTTCTTTTTGTTATACTCGTACTTTATCTTTTTGTGTTAGAACTGATTTCCCCTTACTATAACCATGTAGCTTTTCCTTTGTACATGGTTGGGGATGAGACATCTACAAATTTCATACTCCAGAATGAATATCACCAAGTCAAAGTTTGTGGATGCAAAATTTAGGGAGTTGCTTGATGGGGCTCCATCCACATGATCCTAGAGTTTATATTATAAATAATGACCTTTGTATCATGTAGTATGTATATTCTATATAGCTTATTGTATGTAGTATCCTTTCAAACAATTAATAGTAATATTATTTCATCATAGTCTGTGATGATTTTTGTCTATTATTATTCTGATGTGTACCATAATTATGACAGTCCCAAGTTGAGAATTTTTTTTGGCTTCCACTAATGTGATATGAAAATTGGAGTGTTACAAGAAGGTCGGGTGAATGGAGAAGATCAAACAAATATGGGAATATGGAAGTGAGGTAGTACAACCTGTGATGGCTTGAGCGTAACATGATAATGGTAGGTGCCACAGACATAGTGGAGGAGGTAGTGGGAGGTTGCAGCCTTGGGAATGGCAGTTCTGGGAGGTGTTACATCCTTGATTTTACCTGTATGGTTGTAAATGCTATTTTTCCAAAAAAATGTACTTGTCTGTAAATTGTATGATTTATGATAAATATATGGGTTTCTTTTGCAATATTTCCCTTGTGCATGTGATTTCGTGGATCCTAATGTATTAGTGAGTCCAATATGATAAAAAGAGAAAGAAAAGTTGTAGGAAATCAAATAATGCATAAATAAGAAAAAAATTGAGATAATGATGAAAAATATGAGAAATATGTGGAAAGATGTATGATTGATCATCATGGATGATATTTCAAATCCACATGGTTTCTAATGGTAAATGGAATCCAAATAAAGGAAAATAGGAGAGAAGAGAGAGAAAATATTAATAAAATATGCCTTATTATGTGATAACTTGTACATGAATAAAAGTCTCTTTTACTTTCAAATTATGACTCCAAACTTGGAACACAAGTATATTAAGTCATAAATGAGTTTCCCTCAAAATTTGAGATTAAAAGAGGCATGGTTTGAGAGTTATGAAATTTGGAAGGTTTCCTAAATCGAGAGGGATAACCAATAATGTCACGTTTATTTTCCCGATTAAATCAATATTAAATCTTGGATTTAAGTCGGCGAGCGACACATCAGCCGTTGGATTAGATCCAAGGGTGTCTATATCATCTTCTACCCCTAGTCAAATTAGGGAGAACATTAAGAACTTCTTCTCCACTTTCCTCATGACTCTAGGCATGAGAGGATCTAGGAATAGGCTTGTTGTCTTCGGGAGGTCCTCAAAATCCCATCCATACTAGGTTTTGCTACCTGTCATGGAGTAATTGGGATTTCCCCATATCGAGGGATCACCGTCGACCCTTCCCTATAAATAGAGGGTCATGCACTCCTCTGCGACCCAGAGCATCTCAGTTTGTTTGGGAAGAGCCAACAAACTCACAAGTGCATCTAATTTCTTCGAAGATCATGTTCGTTGCTCTATCCAGAAGCTCCATCTTGCCAGAGTAGGGAGACTCTGTCCCAACAATCCTGAGTAGCCACAGAGCAAGTGAAGGGTTCTTCGAGTCCAGGAGATCAAGACGAAGGCGAGGGTGATATTTCCTTGTGCTCAGGTAGAACGAAGCTGAAGTAAACACCTTGGTTGACTATCATCTCATGTGAGAGGAAGAATGCGAGGTTGATGATGACGCGTGGTGAAAAGACCCTCCTACCCTTAAGCATGTACTGAGAAGGTAAGGGTATTATTGTATTTTTCACATATTTTGGGTTATCTCATGGGAGAGTTGCCTCACGGGCCCGAGTGCCGACATGGCGCAAGTCAGTTGGCTCAAGCCTGGCCCTGGTGGTGTGGCCTAAGTAAATCAAATATGTATACGTGGCGATCTCTGATTGGCCAAAAAAGGGTTTTCTTGCTAAAATCATAAATAATTATGGTTTTATCCAATGATGACATGTTATATATGATTTTTGATCATAATAATAGAAAGAATCTATTAAAAATATAATTGAAGCCTAGTTTCGCTTGCAATCCAAAAAGTGTATAAATTTTTCATCTTTAATGGTTTAATTAATGAAAAACCATAAGTTTTGATGATAATTGGATTTAATAATGTTCCTTGGTTATTTTGAGTGAGTATTAACCTATTGTTAATAAAAGGAATATTTAGATCCAAAAAGATGATTTTTGTACATAGTTTGCATGTTTTAAGGTTCCCCGTATATGAATATGCATTAATGGGCCTAGAAACCCTAATTTTAGTGAATATGACTTAGAATGGTTTTTATTTTGAAAATATATGAATAAGATAGAGATATGATGATCCTAAGTCAAATTGAGAATAAAGGACCCTTAATATGGATAATTTGAGTAATTAGGGTTTTTATGAGTAGAAAAGTTGTTTTAGGATTTGTTGACCTAAAAAGGATAAAGATTGAGAAATTGATCTAAGAAACCCTAATGAATCCTAATGAGACTTAGAAACCTTAGAAAGGTGTCCCAAGTAAATAATGAGTTGTTTGGGATGTGATGGTAATAGTTAGGTGTGATACATGTTTTTAGGATCAAGGGTTGCTTGATTTGGTTTCTTAGCTTGCTTGATTGGACATCTTGTTTGGATTGGATATCTTGCATCTTTTTGTGACTTAAAATTAGGTACTTATGGTTAATCGTTCTAGTTTTATGGTGATTTTAGAGGTTTTACCGGTTGCTTGAAATTAACTACTTGGTTGAATTTTATTTCATGCAACTATAAAGTGAGTATGGCTATCACCATAAATATATGTTCATGAATAGCTTAGATCCTAGTCCTCCTCTGTAGAATTGAGTACTTGTGAGAGATGGATGACTTAGTTTTTGGTCTACCCTTGGAGTAGGATCATCAAGTTATCATGAGTTAATGTTTGGTCTACCTTTGGGTAGGATTATATGACTATACAACTGTATGTCTTGGTCTACCTGTAGGGTAGGATCAAAAGGGGCTATTAGGTATCTACCATATGAGAAAGGTAGTATCCATGTCCACTGTAGGGACATCACAGAGGCAAGGATATGTTAGGATTGAGTAGTTATATTTTATATGTAAAGTTTGATCTCTTAAGCAATAATTTGATTGCAATATGTTGTTACAAACAGATGCAAGCTTTTGGTTCCCCCACATACTAGTATAATTCATTATACTGACCGACGTTTTGTTTGTCGGCGTTTTAGGTTACATGCAGTTATATGCTTATCAGAAACTGGATAATCTTTTAAAGTGACATTGAAAGAATAAAGTTAAATAAAGATTGGAGGATTGTAGATAGAAGTTTCCTATCTGGGGTAAAGTTCCTCAAATCCTATATTTTGCAAGGTATGTGAAAAGACTTTTTTATCATGTTTTAAGCTTAGTTGTGGTAGAATTTATTAATTATTTTTTATTATTAAAACCAGATGATCTTATTTTGGGATAGCAACTCTAGCTTCTTGGTCTTCCTTAAATGGGGGTTACTGAGGGGTGGGGTTGTTATATTTGGTATCAGAGCATGGTTTTCCATATCATCTCTAAAAATTATTAAATTTTACAAATTCTCTAGGGCCCAAGGGAGTTATTAGAAAATTTTCTAAAGATGGAGGTGTCTAGAAAAGGATCACGATCTGGGGGCTGACAAGATTTTCCTCTGCCCCGCTAGTCAGTTTACGAGGACTCCTAGAATCCTTGTGACTGCCTCGCTAAAATATGAGGATTTGACTCAAAATAAGATACCTCTAGGTCTTCTCATCTATTTTCGTCCCTTCTTTACCTCTTATCTCTAGAGAAACTTTAAGTGCTTAGGATTTTCTCTCCCTCCACCACCTCCTGTGTTTGGGAATTCAATCTGTTAAGGATTAGGGATTCCTCCACCAAATAATAAAATGCATGTAAATAAGATGACACATATGTAAGTTTAAAGCTTATATATCTTTCCAAGTTATAAATATGTGGTTAAAAGATTTTAACTTGTGTGAACCAGCATGGCCCGTGTCAAGACCATAGATGTTCCCTACGACGCTGTTGAGAACCCTTCTAGAGGTAGGCCCCTCTGCAAGAGGAAGGGATATTCTAAGAAGAGGAGGAGAGACTGTGGTGATAAGTCCTCAAGGAAGAGGAAGAGACTCGATGAAGCCTCAGAGGAAGGCTTGGACCCTAAGTCGGTTCCCTTCAATGATCCAGAGATGAACTGAGAGGAGGAGCAATGTCTGAAGATGAATTCAAGCCTGAGGAAAACCTGGTTGGTGGCCCAGGACCTGTAGTAATAGTCCACACACTTGATACCCTCTAGATGGAACAACAGAAGAAGCTAACCGAGGCCATTAGTGCCATGGCCCTCAGGGATATAGCTAGAGATGGAAATGGTGAGCCGCTTCCTGTTCATCCCTAACTTGGAGTCACCAATCTGGAATTTGTCAAGCTAAACATTGAGAATCTTTGGGGAGAGGATAAGACCGAGGTGGTTGAAAAATAGATCCTAGGCTACTAGCAGTCAAGAATGATTTTCACATGCTGGAGGTGCAACCAAACAAGAAGGTCTCATTTGCTGCTCACCTCTTGGAAGGAGTAGCCAAGATATGGTTGGAGAACCACATCATGGGTCAAGATCTGAATGAGGACCCATTGACATGGACTGACTTAAGGACTATCTTCACATCTAGATTCATTCCAATCTTAGCTAAAAAGGAGAAGGAAAGGGAGTTCACCAACCTGATCCAAGGTAGCTTATTTTTCATGGACTTTAGCTACAAGTTTTGCCTCCTGGAGCGATTTGGGTACATGATGACCGACGAAAGATGGGTGGACCATTTTCTAAAGTGTCTACACCATGCCATTAAGCCTCATGTGATGGAGAGAAAACAAACAACCTTCATCGACACCTACAACACCACCCTGGACATGGAGAAGACGGTGATTCCTACTCAGAACCCATACAAAGGATACTTGGGTTTCACTGAAGGAACCTCTGGCCCATAGAATGATCATAAGAAAGGACAAGGACACAATCATGCCAAGGGAAAGCATGGAGGTAAAGGAAAACCCAACAATGAGAACAATCATCCCAGGTGTTGCACCCACAAAAAATGGCATTCAGGCGAGTGTCGCTATAAGAAGAAGGTGTGTTACTGTTGCTAGTAAGAGGGACACTTCCAAATCAACTGCCCTTTGTCAGACCCGAGAGGCCTAGGCACTATAGTAGCCCAACCTCTAGTCACAACCCCACCTATTGGAGAGCCAAGACAAGCTCAAGTTTTTGATATCGATAATGAGGAGGCTCAATCTAATTTAATCGGTTGATAGAGGGTAATAAACGTTAGAATTTTCTTTTGTGTTTTAAGATAAGCATGTAGTAGTCAGAAATATTATGAAAAACAATGTAGGCATGCTTGAAGTCATGGGATGCAATGTAAAAGCTCTTTTTTTTACTCTGGTTCTACTAGTACTTTATTTTGAGAAATCTCACAAATATGCTTTGTTTGGATATCAATGATTTAGGATATATTTTGGATGTCACAACCCTAAGTGGTTAGATCTTTACATCTCTGTTGAAAATCCAGTAATACATGTTAAGTATTGGGCTCATGATTTCCCTACAGACTTTATCCTCCTTGACATTAACAACTTTGATGTGATCATCGATATGGATTGGCTCGATGCTTATAGGGAAAATATCAATTGTAGGGAAAAGAAAATAATAATAAAGAGACCAGGTCATCCACCATTCACCATTAGAGGTAGGAAGGATGCTACCACTAGCCCGTATGTGTCAACCTTGAAGGTAAATCAGATGATAACTAAGGATTGTCAAGCTTTCCTAGCAGTCGTTATCGAGTCAGAGCCTAAGGTGCAGCCCTTAAAGGAAATAGAGATAGTCAGGGATTACAAAGATGTGTTCCCGGATGATTTTCTTGGGTTTTTCTCCTGAGAGAGAGGTAGAATTATTGATAGAGCTAGCTCCCAGGACAAACCCTATTTTGAGAGAACCTTATAGGATGGCCCCTGTTGAGTTGCTTGAGTTGAAGAAACAACTGGAGAAACTACTAGGAAAAGGTTTTATTAGATCTAGTACATCAACATGGGGAGCACCAGTCCTCTCTGTGAAGAAGAAGGATGGGTCGCTCAGGATGTGTATAGACTACCAGATGATTAATCATGCTACCATTAAGAACAAGTATCCTTTACCCCGCATAGATGACATGTTTGACCAGCTTAAATCTGCTCAGGTCTTTTCAAAGATTGATCTAAGGTCCGGGTACCACTAGTTGCGAGTCAGGAATGAGGACATCATGAAAACCACTTTTTGAACCCGTTATGGCCATTATGAGTTTGTGGTTATGCCTTTTGGTTTGTCCAATGCCCTGAGTGTGTTTATGAATCTCATGAATAATGTCTTCCAGCCTTTCCTTGACTCATTTGTCATAGTGTTCATAGATGAAATCCTAGTTTATTCTGATGACTTAGAGCAACACTGTGACCACCTGAGTAGAGTCCTTGATATCTTGAGAAAGTATAAGTTCTACGGGAAATTCTCAAAGTGTGAGTTTTGGATAGACCCTGTCATGTTCCTTGGACACATCATATCCCAAGGGATCATCTCAGTGGATCCAGCTAAAGTGTCAGCTGTTCAAGATTGGCCAGCACTGAAGAACCCTTTAGAGATCCACAACTTTGTGGGATTGGCCGGATATTATTGATGCTTCATAAAAGATTTCTCAAAGACTGGTTTGCTATTCACCAAGATCACCTAGAAGGACGATAAGTTCATGTGGTCAGACTTATGTGAAGCTTGATTCCAAGAGTTGAAGGAGAAGTTAACTACAACTCTGGTGTTGATTCTACTGTCTGGTAACAAAGCTTTTATGATCTTCACTGACGTATTAAAGATGGGGCTTGGGTGTGTGCTAGAGAAAAACATGCATGTTGTTGCTTATGCTTCCAGACATCTCAAACCCAATGAAGTGAACTATTCGACACATGATTTGGATTGGCTACGATTATACATTCCCTGAAGATTTGGCAATACTATCTACATGGAGCCACCTTTGAAATCTTCACCGACCACATGAGCATGAAGTATCTCCTGACTTAGAGGGACCTAAATCTAAGATAGAGACGATGGATGGAATATATGAAAGACTATGATTTCACCATCACCTATCACCCTAGAAAGGTGAATGTTGTCATGGATACCCTTAAAAGAAAACAACTCAGGTGTGCAGCTATCTTGTCTAACCAGTTGAGAGGACTGGAAGAGTTTTCTAGGTGGACTCCGCATCCATTAGAAGATCGGATCCAAGTGGATAATATCCAGATTAAACCATACCTATTGACCAAGTTGGTAGCTGCCTAGCCAGCCCAAAGCTTGGCAAGATGAAAGGTTTGTTAGAGAAACCTCAAACCCATCTCTCAATGGGAGTGGATGGTGGAATCTGCTACAAGAGTTGTATTTGGGTTCCCAAAGATTCACTATTGAAGGATCGTTTCTTGCAAGAAGCTCATGGTTCTAAGTACATGGTATGCCCTGGCACTACCAAAATGTTTAAGGATTTGCAGTAGTACTTTTGGTGGCCTAGAATGAAAAGAGATATAGCGACATACGTGGCGAGTTGTCTCACTTTCCATATGGTGAAGGATGAACACTAGCAACCCGGTGGATTGCTACAGTCAATTGAGATTCCTGAGTGGAAATGGGAACATATCACCATGGACATTGTGGTGGGTCTCCCCAAGACCAAGAGAGGTCATGATGAGACATGGGTTATTGTAGATCTCCTTACCAAGTCAGTGCATTTCCTTTCCTTAAAGACCACTGCCAAAGTGACAGATCTAGCTGAACTTTACATCAGAGAGATTGTATGACTACATGGTGTTTTGGGTTTGATCAAATCTGATCACAATCTGAAGTTCACTTCCAAGCTGTGGAAGCAGGTGGAAGAGGAACTCAACACTAGACTGAAGTTCAATACAATGTGTCACCCCCAGACTGATGGATAGTCATAAAGGATAATTCAAACCTTAGAGGATCTATTGAGAGCATGTGTGCTTGATTGGGGTGGATCAGGGGAGCAATACCTGCTCATCACTGAGTTTTCTTACAATAATAGCTACCAAGCCATTATCTGGATGCCTCCGTATGAAGCTCTCTATGGGAGGTCATGTCAGTCACCGCTTCATTGGGATGCTATCGATGAGAGGACCTTGTTGAGATCATTGGAGCTGTAGTTGTATGCTGATAAAGTCACTTTGATCTAGCAAAGGCTGAAGAGAGCCCAATATTGATAGAAGTCGTATGTTGATGTGAAGCAGACTGACTTGCATTTCACTGTGGGCGAACACTTATTTTTTTAAAATACGACCCCTCTGAGCTATATCTAAGAACATAGGAAAGCTAAGTCCTCGATATGTGGGTCTGTTTGAGATTTTGAAATGGATTGGTGAAGCTACTTATTGTTTGGCCTTACCCCCTCAGTATAGTATGATGCATGATGTTTTTCATGTGTCTAATCTAAAGAGCTATGTGAAGCACCTAAGCCATGTGCTGAACATTGAACCTATTGAACTCCAACGGAGGCTGGAAATACCCTGAGTCACCTATGAGGGTACTGGATACCAAGGTGAAAGAGCTCAGGAATAAAAAGATAGAGATGGTAAAGATTCTTTGGAATCACCATGGAGAGGATGAAGCCACATTGGAGCTGAAGACAGACATGTAAAAGGCCTAACCTGATTTGTTTGTTTGAATTTTGGTGGCAAAATTTCTATAAGGAGGGGAGGATGTTACAACCTTGATTTTGCTTATATGGTTGTAAATGCAATTTTACCAAAGAAATGTACTTGTCTGTATATTGTATGATTTATGATAAATATATGGGGTTCCTTTGCAATATTTCCCTTGTGCATGTGAATTCGTGGATCCTAATGTATTAGTGAGTCCAATATGATAAAACGAGAAAGAAAAGTTGAAGGAAATCAAATAATGCATAAATAAGAAAAGAAATTGAGATAATGATGAAAACATGAGAAATATGTGGAAATATGTATGATTGATCATCATGGATGATATTTCAAATCCACATGGTTTCTAATGGTAAAAGGAATCCAAATAAAGGAAAATAAGATAGTAAGAGAGAGAGAAAATATGAATAAAATATGCCTTATTAAGTGATAACTTGCACATGAAGAAAAGTCTCTTTTACTTTTGAATTATGATTCCAAACTTGACACGCAAGTATACTAAGTCATTAATGAGTTTCCCTCAAAAATTGAAATTTAAGGGAGGCATGGTTTGAGAGTTATGAATTTTCAAATGTTTCCTAAAGTGAGAGGGATAAACAATGATTTCACATTTATTTTCCTGATTAAATTGATATTAAATCTCAGATTTAAGTCGGCACACAACATGTTAGCTATTGGATTAGATCCAAGGGTGCCTATTTTACCTTCTACCCCGAGTTAGATTGGGGAGAACATGGAGAACTTCTTATCCACTTTCCTTGTGACTCTAGGCATGAAAGGATATAGGAATAGGCTTGTTGGCTTCAAGAGGACCTCAGAATCCCTTCCATACTAGGTTTTGCTACCTGTCGTGGAGTAATTGGGATTTCCCCAATTCGAGAGATCACAATAGACCATGCCCCATTAATAGAGGGTCGTGAACCCCTCTATGAAGACCCATAGCATCTCAATTTGTTCAGGAAGAGCCAGCAAACCCGTGGGTGCATTCAATTCCTTCAAATATTGCATTCGTCGCTCTGTCCAAAAGCTCCATCTCGCTGGAGTAGGGCGACTCCGTCCTGACGATCCTGAGTAGCTACAGAGCAAGTGAAGGGTGCTTTGAGTCTGGGAGGTCGAGACGAAGGTGAGGGTGATCTTTCCTTGTACTCAGGTAGAATGAAGTGCAAAGTCAACACCTTAGTTGACCATCAACTCACATGAGATGAAGAACATGGGGTTGAAGATGACGCACGGTGAAAAGACCCTCCTGCCCTCGAGCCTACGCTGAGAAGGTAAGGGTATAATTGTCATTTTGCATCTTTTGTGTTATCGCGTGGGAAAGTTACCTCGCGGGCCTTGGTGGTTACTTGGAGTGAGCCGGTTGGCTCAAACCTAGCTCTATTGGCACAACCTAAGTAAATCAAATATGTATACATGGCGATCTCTGATTGGCCAGAAAAGGGTTTTCTTGCTAAAATCATAACTAATTATGGGTCTATCCAATGATGACATGTTGTACATGATTTTTAATCAGAATAACACAAGGAATCTATTAAAAATATATTTAAATCCTAGTTTCGCTTGCAATCCAAAAAGTGTATAAAGTTGTCATCTTTAATGTTTTAATTAATGAAAAACCATAAGTTTTGATGATAATTGGATTTAATAACGATCCTTGGTTATTTTGAGCGAATATTAACTTGCTATTAATAAAAGGAATATTTAGATACAAAAAGATGATTTTTGTACATAGTATGCTTGTTTTAGGGTTCCCTGGACATGAATATGCATTAATGGGCCTAGAAACCCTAATTTTGGTGAATATGACTTATAATGGTTTTTATTTCAAAAATCTATGAATAAGATAGATATATGATGATCCTAAGTCAAATTGAGAATAAAGGACCCTTACTATGGATAATTTGAGTAATTAGGGTTTTTATGTGTAGAAAATCTATTTTAGGGTTTGTTGACCTAAAAAGGATAAAGACTGAGAAATTGATCTAAGAAACCCTAACGAATCCTAATGAGACTTAGAAACCTTAGAAAGGTGTCCCAAGTCAATAATGAGTTGTTTGGGATGTGATGGTAACAATTTGGTGTTATACATGCTTTCAGGATCAAGGGTTACTTGATTTGGTTGCTTAGCTTGCTTGATTGGACATCTTGTTTGGATTGGATATCTTGCATCTTTTTGGGACTTAAAATTAGGTATGTGGTTATGCTTATGGCTAATCGTTCTAGCTTCACAGTGATTTTTGAGGTTTTATCGATTGCTTGTAATTAACTGCTTGGTTGACTTTTATTTCATCCAACTATAAAGTGATTATGGCTATCACCATAAATATATGTGCATGACTAGCTCAGATCCTAGTCCTCCTTTGTAGCATTGAGTACTTGTAAGAGATGGATGGCCCAGTTATTGGTCTACCCTTGGGGTAGGATCATCGGGTTATCATGAGTTGATGTTTGGTCTACCTTTGGGTTGGATGATATGACTATACAACTCTATATCTTGGTCTACTTGTAGGGTAGGATCAAAAGGGGCTATTTGGGATCTACCGTATGAGAAAGGTAGTATCCATGTCCACTGCAGGGACAACACAGAGGCAAGGATATATTAGGATTGAGTAGTTATGTTTTATACATAAAGTTTGATCTGTTAAATAATAATTTGATCGCATTATGTTGTTACAAATAGATGCAAGCTTTTGGTTCCCCCACATACCAGTACAATTCATTATACAGACTGACATTTTGTTTGTCAGTGTTTTAGGTTACATGTAGGTATATGCTTATCAGAAAGTGGATAATCTTTTAAAGTGACATTGAAAGAATAAATTTAAATAAAGATTGGAGGATTGTATATAGACAGATTCCAATCTGGGGTAAAGTTCCTCAAATCCTATATTTTACAAGGTATGTGAAAAGATTATTTTTATCATGTTTTAAGCTTAGTTGTGGTAGAATTTATCAATTGTTTTTTATTATTTGCAAAACCATATGATCTTGTTTTGGGATTATGGCTCTAGCTTCTTTGTCTTCCTTAATTGGGGGTTACCGAGGGGTGGGGTCATTACAAGAGGCTTCTACCATGGTCATGTTGGGCAACATGGTCGTGGTGGGATCTACACACGATGGCCAATTTGATGAACACACCCGTGGGGGTTGAGTCGCTTTGACTTGCTTCAAACATGACTTCGATATGTGATTTTGACTTTGATAGCAGGGTTGTGGCTAGATACCACAACCATTTTGGGGGTTTTCTATGGCACTTTGATCTTCAAGTTGTCCATTGAAAAATGCTCTTTGCTCAACATGAACTCTTGGACACTTGGGTAGGTTAGAATTGACTTTAATGACTTCTTGGACTCCTCCATGTCTATTGGAGACCTTGGGATGGGCTCAATTTCCCCCTTTCATCAATTAGCCTCCAAGGTACCTGAAAAAACATACAAAAGCAACCATAAGTGCATTTCTTATGAAGCACCATTTATTAGGAAATAAATACATTATGATAAGTCTTACATGTGAATAATGAGAAGTAGGACACTAGAGGAAGACCTAATTAAGGGATTCATTATGTTCACCTAGGTAATAATTCACTTCACCAAGTATTTCCCTAATGTTACTGTACATACCTACCAATTTAGTATTTGACTATCTATAGACCAACAAACACCATGTAAAATTTATTCCTCACCTAAAAATTATACATTATCACATACACATTTATGTAATGAACCAATAACATATCAAACACATTCAATTTTTTCTTTCAAAACAACAAAGACATGTTTCTTATAGTTCCAACCCAACCAATTTATCTTGAATATATGTGGTATTTTGATTATCAAATCAAGACACTACATGGAGGCCCCAAGTTCAACTCATCTTGGGAGTGCTCCATATGTGGGATAGTAGCTACTTTTGGTATTTATAGTAGTGTTGCATTATACTATCTCCAAATTTACCTACCCCCTAAATTTAAGCCTCCACAAGTTACAATGTCTAGCAAAATTCTTCCTCATATGAGGAATCTTTATAACTTAGCAAATTTTAATTTTAAAACAAATAGACATATGATACAACCATTTGTTCATCATAAGATGATATGAACATGGAATAATATATTTTCCATTTTCATGGGTATAAGAAAAAAAGGTATGACTTTCATATGGTTGAAACATACAAATGGATAAATCTCTATAGCTAAATCTAGCATAATTTAAAATATGCATAATACAATAGGTATGGATTGTATAAATTTCCTTACTTGCCCAATATATAAATGGGTAAAGAGTTGTTGGTAAATGATTAATGAGTAAATGAAGTTTATTAGAGATGCTCCACTTCATGGGCAAGAACAATGATAAAACAAGATCACTACTACTCATTTTTTTAATTATGAGGAACCCCTCCCAGGAAATGCCACTATTGGACCCGAACTAGTCAAAGGTAAATCTCTAAACCAACTGCATATTTTGAGGGCACCGCAGCACACTTGATGATTTGGGGCCTTGTTGCACCCTAAGGAAAACAACCAAAGTCATACTCGTATCCCTTCATTGGGGATTGCCACGCCACGCCGCTGGGATACTCCCTCACCCCACTATTACTTACTCAAAAACCTATTATATGGAGTACCTTTGAAAGTAATACTTGATATCTCCATTAGATCTAATCAAATTCTACTATATTGGAGCTACATAAATTTCCTTGTTAGTAAATTATTACAAGATTATGAGAATTGATAAAGATTTAATTTTAGAGGTGTAACTTATTATAGTATTGAGAGAGAGATAGAGAGAGAGACATAGAGAAAGAGAATGAGAGTGAGAGAGAGAGAAGTAAGTTATTTAACTTAACAAAGCATATTATTTTTCATATTAAGTTGAATACTTTTTAATACACCATTCTTTATCCATTATGACATTAGTAAGGTAATTATATATTGTAGATTTTAGTTGACTATACATGCTTTATGTATGATCAAAATATTATATCTCACTCGCTACAAGTTTTGAATGTTTCCCATTTTTCATAAAACATAAACAATGAAAGTAGTGGTTTTATTCCCTCCCCCACACATTCACAAACACACACACATACATATATGTAAAAATGTATGTATGTATGTATGTATGTATGTATGCATGTATATATATGTATATATATACATCTAGATCTAAGACAAGGTTTCTTCTTTCTCTCTCTGATCCAAGTAGTCAAGTCATGATGGTTCCAAAATGGGTAAATAAATCTTAGTCCCCCATTCAGATTTGAACCCGAGGGGTTCCTCCTCATAAGAAAAGAGTAGTAGTGATCTTGTTTTATCATTAGTAGCCCAATTTGTTAAACCCTAAAACCATGTGTGTACATTGGGGGCACCACAACACACTCAATAGCATGGGGCATTCTTACACCCCGAGGGAAACAACTAGAGTTGAATTCAGATCCCTTCTTTCTCTCTTTGACCCAAGTAATCGAATCAAGATGCTCTTGAGATAGGTAATCCAGTCTTAGTCCCTCATTTGAATTTGAACCCGAGGGGTTCCTTGTCATAAAGTAGTAGTGATCTTATTTTATCATTAGTAGCCCAACTTGTTAAAAATCAGGAACCATATGAGTACTTTGGGGGTACCACAACACACTCAATAACATGAGGCCTTGTTACACCCCGAGGGAAACAACCATAGTAGAATTTAGATTTCTTCATTAGGGATTCTTGAGCCTACTTTGGGGGCACCAAAACACGCTCAATAACATGGGGCCTTGTTACACCCTAGGGAAAGCAACCATGGTCGAACTTAGATCCCTTCTTTCTCTCTCTCTGACCCAAATAATCGAGTCAAGATGCTCCCCAGATGGGTAAATCAGTCTTATTCCCCCATTCAGATTTGAACCCCTGAGAGGTTCCCAGTCATAAAATATGAGTAGTAGTGATCTTATTTTACCATTAGTAGCCCAACTTGTTAAAATCCATAACCATATGCATACTTTGGGGGCACCACAACACACTTAATAACGTGGGGCCTTGTTACACCCTGAGAACACAACTAAAGTCAAACTCAAATTCCTTCATTAGGGATTGTTGAGCCGCATCGTTGGGCTACTCCCTCTCCCCCACTATATATATATATATATATATATATATATATATATATATATATATATATATATATATATAAAGAGAAGGTTTCTTCTTTCTCTCTCAGACCCAAGTAATCGAATCAAGAGGCTCCCAAAATGGGTAAATCAATCATATTCCCCCATTTTGATTTGAAACTGAGGGGTTCCTACTCATAAAAAAGAGTAGTAGTGATCTTGTTTTATCATTAATAGCCCATTTTCTTAAATCCTAAAACCATGTGCGTACTTTGAGGGAACCACAACACGCTCAATAGTGTGGAGCCTTGTTACACCATGTGGGAAACAAACAGAGTCAAACTCTGATTCCTTATTTCTCTCTCTAACCCAAGTAATTGAGTCAAGATGCTCCTAAGATTTGTAAATCAGTCTTAGTCCCCCATTCAGATTTGAACTGGAGGGGTTTCTCATCATAAAAATAAGAGTAGTAGTGATCTTATTTTATCATTAGTAGCCCAACTTGTTAAAAATGCAAACCATGTGTGTACTTTGGGGGCGTCACAATGCGCTCAATAATGTGAGGCCTTATTACACCTCGAGGAAAACAACCAGACTCAAACTCAGATTCCTTCATTGGGGATTTTTGAGCTTACTTTAGCGGCACCACAACACACTCAATAACATGAGGCCTTATTACACCCTGATGAAAATAATCAGAGTCAAACTCAGATCTCTTCTTTCTCTCTCTGACCCAAGTAACCGAGTCCAGATGCTCCTGAGATTGGTAAATTAGTCTTAGTCCCCCATTCAGATTTGAACCCGAGAGGTTCCTCATCATAAAAATAAGAATAGTAGTGATCTTGTTTTATCATTAGTAGCCCAACCTGTAGAATTCAGAACCATGTGCCTACTTTGAGGGCACCACAACGCGCTCAATAACATGGGATCTTGTTACACCCTGAGGGAAACAACCAGAGTCAAACTTAGATTCCTTCATTGGGGATTGTCGAGACACACCATTGGGCTACTCCCTCACCCCTACTACTACTCATTTAAATTCATATTATATGGAGTCCCTTCGAAAGTAATAATTGATGCATCCATTCGATGTAATTAAATTCTCCTAGACTGGGCTACATAAAATTCCTTTCTAGCACACATAATTATAAGATTATGAGAACTAATAAAGATATAATTTTAGAGGTGTAATTTATTATAGTAGTGCATGAAAGAGAGATAGAGAGAGATAGAGAGTGAGAGAGAGATGCAAGCTGTTTAATTTAACAAAGCATATTCTTTTGCATAATAAGTTGAATGCTTTTTAATACACCATTCTTTGTCCATTATGACATTAGTAAGGTAATTATACATTGTAACATTTTAGTTGACTATACATGGTTTACAATGATCAAAATATTATATCTCACTCGCTACAAGTTCCCAATGTTTCCCATTTTTCATAATACATAAAAAATGAAAGTAGTGGTTATATTCCCTCCCCCACATATTCACACACACACACACATATATATATATATGTTTATGTATATATATATATATATATATATATAGAGAGAGAGAGAGAGAGAGAGAGAAAGAGAGAGAGATTGTTTTTAATACCTGTATAGGACTGTATAAATGCTATCTGTCATTGAGGGTGCGGAATTTAGTAAATAATGGAAAGGGTGCAGACGAATTTGTAATATCCTCAGTGTATTGAAGAAAAATGAAAGAGCGGAGGAGAGAAAAGATTTCTCCGTCCAAAAAATCCCCAAATTAGCTTCCTGCATTCTTCACCTCCACCGCTGTGCTGCTATTTCTACTGCAAGGTCTTAATTTCATCTACTTGCGCCGCTGCTACTGGTCTCCATTACCTGCTGGTGTTTGTTGTTCAGACCAAATGGGGAGAACAAAATTAGGAAAAGTACATGCAAGGAAGGCAATGAGTAAGGGTAGAAGAAAGGTGAGAGGAGATGATGATTTGATAAAAAGACACTACGATGTTGTCGACATCATTATAGAAAAAGAATTTGTGGATATTATGTAACGAGGTGATGTAACAGACGAGGGTCTTGAAGAGGATAATGTACTAGGTGCGACGAAAAATGCAAAGAAAACTAAGAAAAATAGGCAAAGCAGGAAGACAACTAGTACTATTTACAGAGATGAGGCTACGGGAGATGAGAATCATTCAGTAGTGACCGATGCAACTGAAGTTGCTGAAGAAGAATTTGTTGTTGTTAGTGAGAACAAGGAACCAGAACCTATTGTGCGTGAAGTTGTTGAAATGGAGCTATTTGCTGAACGTGGGAATGAGGAACCAGAAGCACACACTGCTGAAGAAGAAATGGTTGTTGTGCATAAAGTTGATGAAGAAAAATTGCTTGCTACACATCAGAGTAAAGAACTGGAAGTAGCTGAAGAAGGATATATTTCAAGATCAATAGAACAAAAACATCACAAAAGAAAGCAATGACATACTCTGAAGCTAAAAACAAAACTTAAAGACAAAGAAAAGATTATAGAAGGTAATGTAGACTACTAACTATCATTATGATAATGCAAGTTATACTTTTTATGGAAATGTAACACTGTGAACTAAAACATAACAGTGCAAATAAAAATATAACCAGGCTAAGTAAAAGGTAACTTATAGACGATAAAAGTAACTAATTCAAATTGGAAAGTAAGTTGGCTAATAAAAAAGTATTTATGTAAAAGAAAATATAAATAGGCTAAGAAAAAGGTAATTAATAGACTGTAAAAGTAACTACGTCAACTGGAAAGTAAGTTGGTTAACAACAAAGTAACATTCTAAATTAAAAAGTAACTGTATAGAGAGGTAAGTAATGTTAACAAAAAGTAACTGTACAAACTAAAAAGTAACAATATGAAAGGAAAATAATCTATTTGAACTGAAAAGTAATATTGTGGACTGATAATAAAATATTATAATCTGATACTTGAATTTGTGTATGTTTAAGTTAGCATAATCACATTAATGTGGTACATACACCATCTCTACAATGACAAAAGAAAAGTAACATTGTTAATTTCAGAGTAACTGTGTAAAATAAAATATTAAATTTGTAAATCAAAAAGTAACTATTCACATATGGAAAGTAACTATTTAAAATGGAAAGTAATGTTATGAACTGAAAAGTAACACTGTAACATAGTAAGTAGGAAAGAAAATTAATAGGAACATGTTGATAATTTTGTAGGTACACAAAAACTTTACCACATATGTTACATTAAGAGTTTTAACATGATCCAAAATAGCTTGTCCCTTATAAAAAATCAAATGGAAATGATGATGTCAACTGCTTTTGTAAATTTGATAGCCATGCCTATTCTTACTGTAGATGTGGCCTTTTTAGAAGATCTAATTAAAAGATATATTGAGGAAGACAGATTTATGATAGAACCAGGGGTTGAGGCTAGGATGAGAGTAGAAGATGTTGTAGTGATACTAGGTTTACATAGTAGTGGAATAGATATTGTACCGAGAAAAAAATCACAGATTGTAGTGAAGGTTTGGGAGGATTTGACTATTAAGAAAAAGGTAGAGGGTGAAAGTGGTGAAGGAGTTAAGAGAAGAAAGGAGAAGGATGTGTTACTTAAGGATAAATTAGGGAAGTTGTGATAAGAATTTACCAAGAATGATGCAGAAGAAAACTACCAAAACATGTGTAGAGCATGGATGTTGTACTTATTGGCAACATTCCTATTGCCAGATACAAGCTATTGTGTCCCACTTTTCCTTCAACACTACTTGGATGATGTAACTGCAACAGGGCAGTTAAATTAGACTAGGTTAGTCTATATTCGAATTAAGAGAGAATCTAAAAAGGAGGAAAAGAGGGGAAAGTATTAGAAGCACATTCTACATGACATGACGTGTCATGTGCCTGTGTGTAAGTAACTTATTTAATCTTTTTTTATTTCATTGATCTGATCTATATGAAGATCTAAATTCTAAATTGTGTTTTTCATATCCACACATGTCTAGTCTTATGAAATTATAGGAGTAGCAAAGCCAACACTGAATGGAGCAAAGTAAAGGTTAAAGAAATGGGCTGCTCCTATTAAGAAGATAAAGGATCTAAGCAATTTAGAGGTTGGAAATGTAAGATTGAATGTTATTGAAGACAATCACTATCTAAATTCATATAAGATATATAAGATACACATGATACATTATTGACTTTATAATGTTTGATGAGCACATGCTTTGACAAAGTTAAAGAAGGATAACATGGATAACTGGGAAGCTGTAAAGAGAGTAAAAGAATTGTCGTTTTACCTTGCAACAAATTGTGCACAGAGTAAACAAGTGACTACTAGGGTAGTTACATCAGTTGATAGGAGCACAGAAGTGAAAAATAGCTTAGAGAAGAGAGTCCAAGTTCATGAGGATGAACTAACAATGCTGAAAGAGGTTTATAGTCAAATAACCGTTTAAGCATTTTCTTCTTTAAGAGAAGAAAATGACAGACTGAGGAAAAGACTGTTAGAAATAGAAGATGAAAATAGAAGGTTGAGGAATGGGAATGAAAATGAAAGGCATATAGAAGTTGCGGATACATTACCTCCCAAATTCATTGCAAATGATAGGTCGAATTTGATATAAAGTGAACTTATAAAGAGGACGCAGGAACTAAGAAAGAAGCTATTGGATACAGACCAAGGAGAATGCATTTTGAAGAGGCTGTAGATGAAAATTGGTGGATCAATCACTAAATCCATAAGAAAGAATGAAGAAAGGGAAGAAGAACGAAGATCAAGCAAACTACGTCTGAAGAGAAAAGTGGTTGAGAAACAACATAAATAAGATTCATCTACAATGTAAGAAGATTCATGTACTTTGTTTGAAGATGCCCTGACTGGATTCGAAATTCTAATAGAAAAAGAGGAAGATGAGATAGAAAAGATATCAATGAATGTAGAAATTGAAGCTGAACAGACAATTAGAGACAACTGAAAAAGAAAAAGAAGCTGGGATAACTTCAAAAGAAATTGATATAGAAAAGATAACAATGAATGTAGAAATTGAAGTTGAACAAATAGAGTTAGAGACAAATGAAAAGGAAAAAGAATATAGAATAAATTCATAATAAATTGAGAAGAAAACACCAAAGGTAATGAGAAAGAGGAAGTGGAATATGAAGACGGACATTGGTAGCATAGAGGAAAACATCAAAATCAGAAGACATGCACATGTAATGGTAAACAATGGAAGAAAATATCTAAACTTTTATGTATCTTTTAGATAAGTAACTAACATATGTTACACTTCAAAAACAACAAAAGAGTTTAACATTCATAGGGTTTGAGCACTTCAAAACAAAATAACTGATAGAGGATGTAGATGAATTCATTCAGAATATAGATGAAGTGTAAGGAGTTACTTTTTTGTACTCATAGACTAAAAATTTGTTACACAATAGCCTTTATAATTACTTTTTAGATGTGTAACAATAACTTCATCATCGACTATAATATCTACTTGTTAGAGATAATAGATACATTCCTTGTATAGAATAATTGATCAGTTTATAAATTTTATGTCACATATTTAGAATAAAACTTTTGGAAAACAAAAAAATGTGCAGGTTTAGAACAGAATGGAGATTTGGAGAAGATACATGGTGCACGGGGAAGGATCTATCAACACTACTATTCAAAGACAAAATGATGCAGTCACTTGTAAGAACTAAATTCGTAAGTATTTATCACTATATTTTGGATTGCTAACTTAAGAGTGTGGATTTTCAGATTATGGATTTCTTTGTTCAAATGCTGAAAGAAATAACAAGAAAAAAGGGGAAGAAGGCATTGTTGTTGCATTGTTTGAGCAGTTATGCACTGGTAAGAGAAACCACTATCACACTAGATCAGATCAAGTTATCATAATACAATAAAGGTTACAACAATGCAATTTGGAATGTTGTTTTTATAGAAAAAGCTGGACATGATGGTGACTGACATTACAATAAAGGAGATCGACATGCTATCACCTCTATTCAATGTACCCGACCCCGAATTTTTCATAATGGATTTAGTGTTTACAATACTGAACAACGACAATCATTGGCACTTACTTGAGGCAAGTTTCAGAGATGGGGTGCATAGATCTTACAATTCAATGTCTGGGAAGTCCGGTTCTAACAAAGAAGTCATTAGATGGGTAAGAAAAGTCAAACATTGTTTAATTCAATTTAGAAAGAATATGGTGTTGGTTACATTGTACTTAACAATATTTGGTTTTACATGCAGGTGGGATTTGTTCATGAGTTCTTCAGGGGTGTGCCAGAGCATGGAAGTCAAATGTCTCAATGGAAAATAGAGTACCCTGAATGCCCCCAACAAGAAGATGATGGTGTTGACTATGGAGTATATGTTATGAAGTATCTTTAATGCTTGGTGAATGGAAAAGAAATAAACTTCACAACTAAATACATCCCTACGATTAGGGCAGAGATCTACCAAGGAATGATGAAGAGGGGAAGACTGTAGCCAGAAATAGAACCTGGTCAAGATCATGAAGAGTCAAAAGAAGGAGATGGTGAAAAGCATAATGAAGAAAAATATGATGATGTTATACCAAGCCTGAATACATGGCTTCTGTCAGATTAACTACAACATTTAGAAAAAAATGTAGTAAAACAATGTGATTTTGAAATGATGCTTGAGAAAATGCATATGTAAACTCTGGAAAATATAGTTCGAGTCTGAAGTATGTTTTGGGTTGAACAAAAAATTATAGTTGGAGTCAGGAGCAAGCAGAAGTTCTATGGGTTTATGTTTATGCAACTATTATGGTTCTAATTACATTAATATCTATGGGATTGATGCTTTTTGTATGAAGTTTGAACCTATTAGTTTGATGTTCGTTGGATGGTCTACTAACTTTATCTAGCTGGTGTTCATATGGAAGAGAATTACCGTGTATGTAGTATCACAAGTCATATATATGCAAATAATGATTGTGATCAGCTTCAGAAGTTGCTCGTTCCATCTAATAAATAACTCCTTGAACTGAAGAGTAAAAATATGAAACATAAAGTATGTATTTGAACTAAAAAGTAACTATGAGAATGATAGAGTAATAGTCTGAAATGAAAAGTAATTCTATGTACTATAGAGTCATTAACTAATATATAAAGTAACAGTTCATCAAAACAATAGTAAAAGATTCTGAATGTATATATTAAGGATTTCTTAATAAGTTACAACTATCTAAACATAAGGTTTAATATTTTTTGTGATATTGAGGCTAAAATAACAAAGTATGATCGTTCAAGATATAAATTGACTATGTGAATTGAAACGTAACTATGTCAACTTAGAAGTAACAACATGATGTACCAAGTAACTATATAAAATTGAAAGTAACATTGTGGATGAAAACATAACTACTAGACATTATTAAGTAATGTTGGGTACACAAGATTAATGTAGAGTTCCACAATGTAACAAAAAGTGATTCTTTCTCTTTTTAGAATGGTTGTGCTCAATTAGAATGGTCCTGTCATATATCTGAGCTATATATAGGAGAATGATGACTTTCATTATGATCAACATTTGGATAATGTTCAACACATTTTTGTGACTGCTACTGAACAAAAAAGTGTGATTATTCTAGCTATAAAGTAACAATGTGAACAAAAATGAAAATATGACAAATAAAAAGTAACACTTTGAAAAAAAAGTAAATTTATCATGTAAAATGTAACTTATTGAACTGGAAAGTAACTCATCAAACCCAAAGGTAACTGTATAAATTACAATGTAACTATCAGACATATTTGTTAAGTTTGGCTCCACAAATATAAGAAATAGTTACAAAAAGTAACAACGTGTCGTTCTTGATAAAAATGTAACTATATGAAGATAGCGTTACACAATTATTGTGTTGCAGTTGCTAAATAGCAAAGTGTCATATTTCTATTTATAAAGTAAATCTTTGAATATTTAAGTAACTATATGAACTAAAAAGTAACACGAACAACATCAAGCATAACAGGTGCACCCATAATGGATCATATTGACACAAAGAGTAACTACATGGTATAAAAAGTAACATTTTGACATAAAAGTTTTATGATTGAACTATAAAAGAATGAGTCTGATCTTGAGTAAGGACTAGTTTGTAGTAAGAAGAATTTCTCAAATCTAATACTAAATTATGAAAATAGGAGAAACAAATTCACAAATGTGATATGTAACAGAAAATGGAAGAACATATCACATACCCACCACACATTGAAGAATTTTTAACATAGTTTTGAATGTGATACAAATGCAGCTCCATGAAAAAGAGTAACAATAAAACTAAAGTGTAATCGAATGTGAATTATAACTATCACATAGTACATCTAAACCATTACATTTACATCAACTTTTGACATGACTCACACACTAAACAATTGGATAACATTACACTAAAACAACTAAATAATCAAATACAATAGTAGCAGTAGCAACATATCCACATCAAGAAGCCAACATTAGAAGAAACATTAGCAACAACAATACAGTGGAGCAGGGAGCATCATTATAGATTAGCCAAGAGAAGCAACATATCAATCAAGAAGACCACAATATAGAAAAGTATCTCTGTGAATAGAAGAGTAAGAATGAAAATAGAAAAATAAATATGAACTAAAAAGTAATTGTGTATACTGGGAAGTACTTATTGGACATATAAAGTAACTTTGGGTTGAAAAGGTAACAAAAGGTTCTGAAGTGTAACTACAAAGGAACACTTACAGATGAACTACTACAAAATTGTCAACCACAACTTTCAAGAAATAACATGCTCAGTTCCTACACATAAATAGAATAAATAGAAAGTTAAGACAACAACTATGTAAATTTGTAAAATATATCTACTTAATAGGTAACACATACACCTATTTCTTTGAAGGATAGTTTCTTCTATCATGATTGACACTGTATTGTAAGAAACTTTTACATTGTCGTGTTTTAGACTGAGAAATTTCAACTCCAAATTTATAATGCACATTAGTCACTCTAGGTCTTCCTTTAATTTTGGAAATACTAGGAATGTTAACCATGACAACAGTAGAAGAACATGTAGTAGAATAATTCTGACAACTCTTTCTACAATGCAATGAGCCTATCATGAAAAATATCTATAGTGTTGTTCGTACACGCTATGTATAAAACTAAATTGCAAATAGAAACTAGCTAAAATGTACTTCTAGTCGATGAATGCATAACAACTACTTTGCTAAAAACCAAAGGGTGATATTTATATCCCTTACTCCGCCTCGTACATATATATATATATATATATATATATATATATATATATATATATATATATATATATATATATATATATATATATATATATATATGGCTCAGCAAGAGTGCAAAAATCATGACTCTTTAGATAAGTAATAATGTTCCTACATGGAATTCCTTTGAATTCTAACATGAAACAATTACAAGATATCATATTGGTAGATGAATCTTTCTTCAAAATATAGGGACAACTAGTACCACCAACACGATAGACCCCAAACACACCTTCATCAGAAGTATCCTTCACATTATACCCCATATGTTGTTGAACTTTAGATTGAAAGATCTTAAAAATAGACTTGGTATATATACCTCTCATTTGCTCCTCCAAAGGCCACAATGAAGCCAAAGGTAGATTCATGTACTCGTCATCAAAATCCTTGATTTTGTCTATCTCCCGCACATGAGAATAAGAAGTATCCAAGCTAAAAACAAGTTCAAAGAGTGTTTTTCTACTATTAATGTGGCCTCTAATGAATGCATTAAGGCTCTCACTTCTTTGGGTTGTCGTCATGCCAGTAAAGAAAGAATCATGCATAAAACATGGCACCCATTGCCACCGCATGGCATACACATTACAAAACCAATTAATGGACAATAAGCCATTCTCTTTGACTACAAAACTCCATATCTCTTCAAAATTGTCTGTATCATCTACATTCCAGATACAATCATTCAAAGCACTAATGATTTGATCCTTGTTAGGTACTCCACCAAGTTTAGAGGGGAGTTTCTGTAGAATGTGCCTGGTACAAAAATGTGATTACAAGATGGAAAAGCAGTAATGTTTGCAACATTCATTGATGGGTCTTGATCAGTTATGATGGAGACCGGCTGTTTGGAAGAAAAAAAATATTGACTGAAAACTCATAGAAATGACTCGTACTTCTCATCCGACAATAAGGCTGAAGCAAATAACACTATTTTGCGATGGTGATCAACACCACCAAACATTCCAAAAACTATTGAATACTTATTGGTACGATAAGTGATATCAAATACAATGGCATCACCAAAGAGCACACAATCATCAATAGAAATCGGATCATACCAAAACAAATGTGTCAAGCAACCATCATAATCTTTTTGATACATATAAAAGAATTTAGAATCCAAGACTTTGAAGCTTGCAAAATGATCTAACACCATATCCACATCATATTTAGATGACTCCTTTCTCTTGCTACTGAGGTGTACATGAGCTTGTCTACTTATGAATGTCAACTTTTCATAACCACTAGACTCAGATGCTATTAATGCAAGTTGTTTGGAGACATGAATGTTTGCTTGACTCATAGAAGAAGCATCCATTTTTGAGTTTGGTCAAGAGAAGAATTACACTTCAAGTAGTGCAAGTGAGAATCATCGACAAGATCGTGATTGTGTTCATCAACAAAAGTAGTAAAAACCCATTTAAATGACAACTTTTCTAGTGTAAATTAGATTATAGCTTTGCAACCACACATTTTCAAAGAACACTTATGCTTCTTGGACAACTTCTCATGCACATCACTAACTTCAACACAAATAGGGCTCAAAGGACTGTTGGATCTCTTAGAATGACTAATATGACCTTGCTTATCACATACCAAATCTTTGGCAAGCAAAATCTTGGTACCTCATTCATAATGATTGTCATCTTTCCTAACATTAAACCCAATCTTACCAGCATATCTAGAATAAAAAGATATACCATCATATAAAGTTTGGAATTCAATTCCAATTCTAGGGATATCAACTGAGGACATAGTATCAACATCGACAAATGAATAAGACTGAACAGTATCATCATCACAGTAAATCATATCATTATTAGCATCAATATTGAGACTATGATCCATAACAGAAATAGCCTGTAGGAAAACCTACATAAAAATAATGCACAAATGATTGATAAATAGACATACAAAAATCCATTTCAAAAAATGAGTATTGTTGGAATAAAATAGATAGAAAAAACACCCATTTCATTTACATACTCATCCAACTACATTTTATTATAAATTTCATTTTATACAATAGGCAAATAATGAATTCAGTAACTACCTATATGTATTAAAATAGTTAATTCCAACAACTACATTACAATTACTAATCATATTCAGTACTATTTCAGTGAAATGTGCCCATGTGTATAAACCACTAGAAAGTACATATCTGAACATCACTACATATCTGAAAATGATTCCAACAAGGACAAGTAACAACAACAACTAGAAAGTAATTATCTGAACTTTAAATTCACAGAGCGAACAAAAAAGTAACTATTTAATAAAAACAGTAACTGTTGGTAATCAAAGGTAACTACATATTACATTAAGTAACTGCAATGAAAGAAAAGTAAATATTAAAATTAATTGTTTGATTTTGATATTTAACTATGCATCAGGTATCATTGAATCTCCGACAGAGTGAACGGTACTCAAGATGAATAAATAGAATTGTCTCCAGACTAAGAAAAGAAAAGATGAAAATTCAAGAGGAAGCTAGACAGAACAAGGATACACAAATGAAATAGGACATGATTGAGAACCAGATCCCCATATAAGTTGATAGTCTATCACAGATAGGGAGAAGGTTTGGGAGAGATATGGGATGCTTCTTACTTGGTTGTCACCTAAGCAGGGTCGTCGTAATCAATGGTTGCAATCTAGGCCATCTACTCCTCCTCCTCCGACCACAAACAAAGCACCCTCAAACTTGGAAATTAGGAAAGTGGAAAATTAGGGATGTTCACCGTCTTCGGGTGTGGAACTCGTCATCCACACCATCAATGTTTGCCATCTTTAGATGTGGGAAATTAGGGATCAATCTATTTAGGAAGATGATAGAATTAAAAGAAGCAGGAGCAGAAAAAAGGAGGAGTGAGCCTAATAGAAGGAAATAGGAATCAATATTTATGAAAATGCCACCACATCTTTGGAAATGGGTAGCATAGCTACAGTACCACATGAGTATTTAATGAATGAACATATATATATATATATATATATATATATATATATATATATAGTTAATTCCAACAACTACATTACAATTACTAATCATATTCAGTACTATTTTAGTGAAATGTGCCCATGTGTATAAACTACTAGACAGTACATATCTGAACATCACTACATATCTGAAAATGATTCCAACAAGGACAAATAACAACAACAGCTAGAAAGTAATTATCTAAACTTTAAATTCACAGAGTGAACAAAAAAGTAACTATTTAATAAAAATAGTAACTGTTGGTAATCAAAGGTAACTACATATTACATTAAGTAACTGCAATGAAAGAAAATTAAATATTAAAATTAATTGTTTGATTTTGATATTTAACTATGCATTAGGTATCATTGAATCTCCGACAGAGTGAACGGTACTCAAGATGAATAAATAGAATTGTCTCTAGACTAAGAAAAGAAAAGATGAAAATTCAAGAGGAAGCTAGACAGAACAAGGATACACAAATGAAATAGGACATGATTGAGAACCAGATCCCCATATAAGTTGATAGTCTATCACAGATAGGGAGAAGGCCTGGGAGAGATATGGGATGCTTCTTACTTGGTTGTCACCTAAGCAGGGCCGTCGTAATCAATGGTTGCAATCTAGGCCATCTACTCCTCCTCCTCCGACCACAAACAAAGCACCCTCAAACTTGGAAATTAGGAAAGTGGAAAATTAGGGATGTTCACCGTCTTCGGGTGCGGAACTCGTCGTCCACGCCATCAATGTTTGCCATCTTTAGATGTGGGAAATTAGGGATCAATCTATTTAGGAAGATGACAGAATTAAAGGAAGCAGGAGCAGAAAAAAGGAGGAGTGAGCCTAATAGAAGGAAATAGGAATCAGTATTTATGAAAATGCCACCACATCTTTGGAAATGGGTAGCATAGCTACAATACCGCGTGAGTATTTAATGAATGAACATACATATATATATATATATATAGATGTATAGAGATGTGAGATTTTTTGGGTGAATACCTACATTTTATAAGCAGGAGTTGTACATGTTTTCTCGGTGATTTAGCCTACACGAGGAGGGTAGGGTGAATAAAAGCACCTCCTGGCTTAATTAAATTTTTTAATAATTTTTCTTAAAAAAAATAATATATATATATATATATATATATATATATATATATATATATATATATATATATATATATATATATATATATATATATGAGTCAGGCTAGAATACACTCGAGTGTACAGATCACGTTGTACACCCCAATGATGTTTGCCTATCTAGACCATGTTTTTCTAAAATATAATCCATTGATCTTCATGATTACAATAATAATAGCCCACATGCAAAATTTGAGCTCATTTGGATGAGTGTAAGTCACTCATCTAAGGACAACAAAATCGATGCACAAAACTAATTTGAAATGTATGATTTTTTCCTCCTTTAAATGCACAACCTATACGTGTCCAAATGAGCTGAAATTTATTTTATAGTATGTTCTTAAGATATTTAAAAATATCAGAAATTTAGATTTTTCAAAAAAGTTATTGCATCTTTAAAAATGACTAAGGTGTATGGTGCCTTCGGTACACTCGAGTGTATACTAGCCTGACTCTCTCTCTCTCTCTATATATATATATATGTATATATGTATGTATATATTTGTATATATATGTATATGCATATATATGTATACGTATATATATGTATGTATATATTTGTATATATATGTATATGTATATATATATATATATATATATATATATATATATATATATATATATATATATATATATATATATATATATATATATATATATATATATGGAGTCAGGCTAGAATACACTCGAGTGTATGGATCGCACATATACACTCAAGTGTGTTTGCATATCAAGGCTATTTTTTGCAAAATGTAAATCGTTTATCTTCGTTGTCATACTATAACTAGGATACATACAAATTTTGAGCCCATTTGGATGAGTGTAAGTCACTCATCCAAGGGCAATAAAATCGACGCACAAAACTAATTTGAAATGTATAATTTTTGTGGTCTTCATAACATGAGCTATACATATCCAAATGGGCTCAAATTTTATATATGAGTTGTTCACGATATGTTTAAGAAGATCAACGGATTAGATTTAAAAAAAAATTTTGCATCATGAAAAACTACTTGAGTGTATTCCGCTCCGGATACACTCGAGTGTATTCTAGCCTGACTCTATATATATGATATATATTCACTACCCACATGGGTAACTAGCTTTAGTTGCCCGTGGATCTATTTTGTAATAGAAAGGTACCTATCAGTAATGAGACAGACAATGTTTGTAATGAGATGACTAAATTTGTAATACACACATTCATTTTGTATAACACGTCTGATTACAGTAAAAATGACATTTAAAATATAAATTTACACTATAATACAAAACGAGTGTTTGTATTACAAATTTGGTCATCTCATTACAAATGTTGTATGTCTCATTACAAATAGGTACTTTTCTATTAAAAAATAGATCCAAGGGTAACTAAAGTTAGTTACCCATGTGGGTAGTGAATGAATGCCCATATATATATATATATATATATATATATATATATATATATATATAGAGAGAGAGAGAGAGAGAGAGAGAGTCGGGCTAGAATACACTCGAGTGTATTCAGAACAGAATACACTCAAGTAGTTTTTCATGATGTAATGTATTTTTTTAAATCTAATCCATTGATCTTCTTAAACATCTTGTGAATAGCTCATACACAAAATTTGAGCACATTTAGACATTTATAGGCCATGTTATAAAGACCGCAAAAATTATGCATTTCAAATCAGTTTCAAGTGTCAATTTTGTTTCCCTTGGATGAGTGACTTACACTCATCCAAATGGGCTCAAAATTTGTATATAGCCTAGTTATAGTATGACAATGAAGATAAATGGTTTAAATTTTGCAAAAAATAGTCTTGATATGCAAACACACTTGAGTGTATTCGTGCAATCTATACTCTCGAGTGTATTCTAGCCTGACTCTCTCTCTCTCTATATATATATAGTTACATTTGTAAAAATTATAATAAATATGCAATTACATATATATTTGTTGTGTATTCTACCCAGATTTACCTTTTTAGTCATATAATTACTTTTTTATCATCTTAGTTACTTTTTTGTCCAATGAGTTATTTTCTGACCATATAGTTACTTTTTGGACTGAAGGGTAGTGAAATCCAGACTACCGGCACGGGTATTGAATGAACGCCCATATATATGTATATATATACATACATATACATATATATATACATATATATATCAGATCTAAGAAAATGTTTCTTCTTTCTCTCTCCGACCAAAACAATTGAATCAAGATACTCCCGAGATTGATAAATTAGTCTTAGTTCCCTATTCACATATAAACCTAAGACGCTTCATGAAGCGCCACCAGACTTGACCAGTTGGGCTATCAGCCACTTGGTTATATACCGCTTATAAAAGATAAATTTACTTCAACTGTTATACATCCAATTACCATCTTGAGTCAACATACTTATAATAAAAGACAATCGCCTATCTATTTTCGAGCTACTTCTGCTCATGTTATTTTTCTCATTTTTTGCCAATTTACATACTACCATTTTGGATTATTTTCCAATTTACTCCTAAATTAATTTTTTTATAGGAGGGTGTATGTGCTTCAACATGTATAATTATTGGTTCAGTCTGTATATGTGTTCCAACAATTTGATTATGTACTCATTATTTCAATCAATTTTGTGTTCCAATAATTCATTTGTATGATAATATGTCCATATAGATTGTGTTGAAAAAAATATTTCAGGTATGGAGCTAATTTTTGTAAACTATCTGTGTGCTCATTAGTGTAGTTTGTATGTGTGTTAATAAGTTATTTGATCTAGTCTATTTTCCTATATTTTACCTATAGGGCAGTCTCCTGCCTATCATTTGGTTGCTATTTTGTATTTTTTGGTTTTTTAATAGTTAGGTCAAATGAAGATATCAGGTTCATATAGAATTTCAACAATTTATTTGTGTGCTTATTGATCCAGTCTGTATGTGTATTTTAGTAGTTTGTCTCTATGTGTGTACTTATAAATTTGAAGGAGTCACCTCATTTTTATTTGAGTAGCTCTCTTACTAGTTGTATATAAATTATTAGACGCAATGTACTACTGACCATGAAGTCAATAAAAAATTGTGTGCACATAATAATAATTTTGTAAAGATGTACTATAAATTGGAGGGAGTCAAGTGGCTTAATCAAATACATATGTTTTTTTCCAATAACTTGGTTGTGTGCTACTCATCCATCCAACCTATGTGTTTTAGCAGTTTTTCTGTATTTTAATTAGTCCAATATGTTTGTGTGCACTACCTATTTTCAAGCTACTTCCACTCTTTTTTTTTTGCTTTTTTTTACGGTATTCATAGTACCATTTTCAGATTGTTTTTCCAATTCACTTCTAAATTAGTCTTGTATAGAAGGATGCATGTGTTCTAGAATGTATTTATCGGTTCAGTATGTGCATGTGTTCCAATTGTGTACTCTTTGTTTCAGTCAATTTGTGTATTCCAACAAACTATTTATATACCATATGTTCATATAGTCTGCGTGTTGAAAAAATATTTAGATTTAGAGTGAGTTTCTATAAACGAAGTGCATGCATATTAGTGTAGTTTGTATGTGTGTCAAATAGTCAGTCTAATTGTTATTCGATCGAGTCTATTTGCCTATATTATACTTACAATAAAAGGCAATCTACTTCCTATTATCGAGTTGCTTACTTGACAACTTTTTTTCCTTTTGCAATTGAGCTATTTCTTTTGTTTGTAGTTTTTTATTTTTTTGGTTTTGTTTAATAGTCAGGTCAAATTAAAATATCGGGGCCACATAGAATTTTAACAATTTGTTTGTGTGCTTATTGATTCAGTCTTTTATATGTATTTTAGTAGTATGTCTGTGTGTGTATTTATAGGCTGGAAGGAGTAACTTGATTTTTATTCGAGTGGTCTCTCTTACTATTTGCATATAAATTAATAAATAGCAATATACTATTGATCATGTAGCCAATAAAAATGTTTGTACATAATAATAATTTTATAAATATGTGCTACTAAATTGGAGGGAGTCAAGTAGCTTAATCAAATACATAAGTCTATTCCAACAACTTAGTTGTGTGCTCATTGGTCTGTCATGTCTATGTATTTTAATTAGTCAAGGGATTTGTGTGCTTATAGGTGAGAGAGAGTTAGCTCACCATTAATATTAAGCTTTTATCCCTCTCTCTCTTAGTGGATTGATTTCAAATAGATTATTATATATGAAGTATAGTACTAATCACGAGTGTGATGAAAAAGTCAAGCTTTAATAAAGGTAACAAAGTTGACGACAAAGACGGGTGTCAACCTCTTTTGAATAACTTGCTTCAATTGATATATAATATTTTTTACCATCTATTTGAATCAGATTTATGATTTTTTACAAAAGCGGTCGTAGGTGTTATTTCTATGCTTTCCTTCAGATAATTTTTAAACTTCTATTCTTCTACTACCTATTTGTGTGGTACTTCAATAGTTCTTTTTAAATCGTCTACATTATTTAAGTAAGACAAGTCTCACTACTACAGAATACGCCTTTGGCATCGGTTGTTTAACCCCCTTTGGTGATGGTTTTAAAGCGACACCTATGTGGGCGCTGCTAAAGATCGAACTCTTCAGCGTCGGTTTTCTAACCGACGCCTATATAACCTATAGGTGTCGGTTATATATAGTTGGCCGACGTCTATAGGGTTCGCGCCACAAAGAAGGGCACCACCTAGGACACTTTCTGCGTCGGTTAACAACTGAACAATTGACTCCATACTCCCAGACGACACGGCCATGCTTCACTGCACGGCCATGTTTAGTACTATAGGCGTCAGTTTTATACGAATAAGTGACGCCTTTTCCACCACGGCCGTGTTTTATAAATAACCGACGCCTATACTTTAAATTTTTTTTTCTTATTAGTTTGCAGGCCTGCTGTGGCTGGTCAGCAGGATGAGAACCTGCAGTTTAGTTTTCTGAACTACAGGTTTACGACATCCATTGATATCAGCCTACAAACAGGCCACAAACCTGTAAAATCAATAAATATTTTTTCACACAAGTAGATACATTCAGACATCAATTCAATTCTCACATTCACACATGTAGAAACATTCAAATACATGTAGAAACATTCAAACATGTATAAACATTCAGAAATATTCATTTACAAAATATCATTCAGCATCGCTATCAGCATCCTAATTATATCTTACAATCGCCACTGCTTGTATGGCTTTTGCCCATTCTTCTCTTATTTCATTTAATGCTTCCATCATATATGGAGCATGTACATCTTTTAAGCGTTTACCTATAGTGTGGTCAGTTTTAAACACCTACAAAGAGAATAATGTATATATATAAGTAATAATATAAAAATAAGATTGATATATTTCATACTAACTAATGAGACTATATATAATACCTCATGTATGGTATTAATATCCAATGCGACATGTCGGATAATCATCTGTATAAATCGCATCACATAGTATGTGCATGCCCAGCCGTTGTCTTGTGTAGCGTACTATAAATTGAAACATACAAAATATTAAAAAATACAACTAAGCACAGTTCACATAAATAATATACACATTGGAGTCGGGAACTTACTTTTACGGTCTCCCAAATTATTGGCTGGTTCTTTCTCCTTGGGACATTTCCTCCAGCATTTTTGAATGCATCTAAACCCCTACATGTTAATGTAACACTGTAAATTGCATAATTAATTAGTAATGTAATAACATATGTTAACAGATATAAAAATGAAATATTTCTCACCAGAATAATGGCATTCTCAATATGTGTCTAATTTTAGTGTTCAGACTTTCCGTAGGATCTAGATAATAAACAGTGAACATCCCGGGGACAATAACTAGTAACTCCCAATGTCTACTGCTAGAGGTAAAAAAGTTAAAAATTAATAACTCAAAATGCACAATAAAAATGGAATTTTCTTAAGTCCAAATTATAAATAAAGTAAACTTACTTGACATTGAATGGAGCTATTATTATCGTCTTCTTTTGCTGACCGAAAATTCTAAAAGCATCTATACAGTATTGTTGAACACTATCAGGGTCTTTAGCTACCATACTAATCAATAATGGAATCAAAAAACCCACATGATCAAATACAAATTGTTTGCATTGATCTTCGACTAAGTAGCTGCAAAACATGTATTACATATGCATTAATATATAAGAAACCAGATCACCAGATCTTACACAAGGTATATGGATGTATAAATAAGATCTCACCTTATCCATGTCTCTATCATTGATGTATTCAGCCAATCATACATAAACAACTCAATAATATATTATATAAATAAAGAGCTATCGTATGATTGACCTGCATAATCTGCTTCTAAAGAAACAATTATAGGGCAATGTATATTATGTGCCCGTAGCCAACATGCCATTCCCCTACAACCAAGACCTAACAGGTATTTTAGGTCAGTTGGAACCCAACTTGGTAATGCAGGAAGTGGAGGTGGAGGCCTAGGTGCTCCGGGTGTCTTCTTTTTAACCTGTATATATAATTTTAGATCAGTTGACCTCATATATACACATTAATAATCTAAAGTAATGTAAATTTGTCTTACAATTTCAGTAGTGTAGACGACATCTTCTTTGGGCCACAATATCACCCCGCCTTCTGCCTCAGCAAGTGTATCAATATCCGGGTGGGGATATAGCAATGTAGCTTCCCTCCAATCGGGTAACACATGTATCGGGCTCACACGAACGTAGCCCTGTGGCATTGGAGTCCCGTGAAACATTGCCCCAGGAAGGGACAGGTAAGCCTGCACCTCTGCAACAACATAGTCTTGCATTCTTAAGCGGCATGGCTTCAATGCCTACAAATTTACATAAAGAATATTATACATATATACATATCATCTTAAAAACATATCATCTTGAAAAGACTAGCTACAATGTCATAAACAATACTTACAATAGACGTGTTAGGCGATGGGTCTCCAGGATTACTCGCAGTCTGTGCATCAGGAGAAGAGTGGGTCGCCATAGGCTGATTGGAAGCCTGAGATGCCTGCCACCGCACTATTTCTTCCTTGACTTTCTCAGAAACTATATCATTGACCTTCTTGGCAACTATATCCTCGACTCTCTTATTCTCCTATACATGGATAAAAGAAACATTAGCTTCTTATTATTGAATTCCCTTTTGTTCTAAAAAAAGAATAGGTTACCTCTTCTTGTGAAAGTCCCGCTCTGGGTTTGCGCTGGGATGGCCCAAAGAATGCTTTGATGCCCACACCAGCGCCTGCACCCCTAACACATCCAGGATGCTCTGGATTACCCAGAGCAACTGTCAATTCATCCCTTGTGCCCTGAGGGATGAACGTGCCTTGTTTCATCTACTCGTGCAGCTCCCGCTAATCACCATCAACAGAAATTGGTAAGTTAACACCACAAATAATCAATATTCAAACGATTGCTCTAAGAGTTGTATTTTACCATTTTTGCAGCCGCCTCAGCAGTTACGGGCTTCTTTCTTTCACCCTTCTTGTTTTGCCTCCCAGCTATCCAGATATCATGGCGAGGCATGGGTGTGGCATACTCCTGAGTAGGAGTAGACTCCTGAGTAGCCGCAGACTCCACCTGTAGTCTTTGGCAAACACTTGCATAGCCCTTTGGACCCATAGTGTGGTCATGCACATTCAGTGCACGCCTTGCTTTTTGCGCGTCACTGAGGGCCTAGTTAGTATGCACATTAATGATTTCGTTAGTAGCACTAAATGTTAATCTTGAATAGGTGAATACAACGTATATTAATTAAATTGGGAGTGACGCCTAATACCTTGAATTCTTCAGATTTTCTTGAAGCAACAAAATTGTCCCAATCTTCTTTGTCCAAGAAGTTCTACTGTTCAAGGGATGACTTCTTCTTCTTATCACCATCTTTTATGTATTCTCTGTTGAGATTTGTCCTATAGTTCCTAAGCATCTTTCCAGCGCGTTGCATCATGCTTTTACGATGCAGCTTCTCATCCAATGCAAACAGATTCTGTAAAATAGAATTGTTATTAACTAGTATCCAAAAATAGAATTGCAAATAATATAATTTGTAATCTAAAAAATAGAATTGCAAATAATAATAACTCACACATAAATCCTTCCATATCAAGTCTTTCTTCCCCTGAGGAACTTTATGGCAATTATCATACTTAACACCACAATGGCTTCGAGTGACACACCCAAGATAGTTTACAAAATTATTGCGGTTCACTCCAATTGCATTTCCTCCATTATCAAACTCCACAACCAATTTGGATCCACTACTACTTAGCGCTATTAACTTCTTCAACAGAGTGATGCCCCTTTTCTTGTTAAGTGTTTGGTGTTGTGCATCAAGTTGCTCCAGTGCTTCAGTGGGTACATGTGCATCATCAACCTAAAATTTGACAAAAATAAACACACTGAATTAGCGCAATATAGAAATATGGGATATATGACATAACTAGAAGATAATGAATTTTATGGAAATACAGGATATGTTTTTAGAACTTACATTGGTATCCTCGCCATGCTCATCATGGACAACATGCTCATCATGGACTTCATGCTCATCATGGACATC
The DNA here is from genome assembly GCA_963693085.1 of Alisma plantago-aquatica. Classification (NCBI taxonomy): domain Eukaryota; kingdom Viridiplantae; phylum Streptophyta; class Magnoliopsida; order Alismatales; family Alismataceae; genus Alisma; species Alisma plantago-aquatica. Next base: position 478,275,776 of record OY856414.1, read on the forward strand.
ATGCTCATCATGGTCAGCCATCTGAAAATGTCATTAAAAAGGCAAACATTTAGCATTTGTAATAACTAGAAGATAATGAAACATCAAATCTGAAAATGATCTAAAATCCAAAGCCCTAGAATGGGTCAAGTTCAAGTCAAAATGGCTACAAGTGTGCGTTTTGGGTTTTGTATGTAAATGACCTTATAACATCTATGTAATCACTTGTAATGATGAATTGACTTGTAACTTAGAAGAAAAAAATGATTGGGACAAATTTCACCAAGTGCTAATCACTTTAAATGCAAATTAGAAAATGGATTACAGGCACTTGGTCGGTCGAGTTTTTCTAGATTGAAACTCGACCGATCATCCTTGGTCGATTTTCTGAAGATTGCATCGGTCGAGTTCTGTGAGTGCACAACTCGACCGATGCAATCTTCAGAAAATCGACCAAGGATGATCGGTCGAGTTTCAATCCAGGAAAACTCGCCCGACCAAGTGCTTGTAATCCATTTTGTAATTTGCATTTAAAGTGATTAGCAGTTGGTGAAATTTGTCCCAGACATTTTTCTCTTCTATGTTACAAGTCAATTCATCATTACAAGTGATTACATAGATGTTCTAAGGTCATTTACATAGAAAACCCAAAACGCACACTTGTAGCCATTTTGACTTGAACTTGACCCATTCTAGGGCTTTGGATTTTAGATCCTTTTCATGTAACATGCCATTTAACATTTGTATTAACTAGAAAAAAGCAAACATTTAGCATTTGTATTAATTAGAAAAAGGCAAACATTTAGCATTTGTATTAACTAGAAAAAGGCAAACATTTAGCATTTGTATTAACTAGAAGATAATGAAAAATCAAATCTGAAAATGATATTGATATTAAAAAAGCAAACATTTAGCTTCAATAAAAAAAAATATAAACATACATGCCTCTAAAATTGTGATCTTTTATCAATTAACAATCCTTCATTGTGATCTCCGCGCACATATAAGTCATCATTAGCTTCAATATTTTGTGGAGTTGGCAACCCAACAGAGAATGGACTGGAGTCATCATACCACAATGCCTACATGGACAGTAGAACCTATCTGTAGGTTTTTTCCTATGTTCCTCGGCAAATCTAACAAACTGATCCAGACCAGATATAAACTCTGGGGTGCAGCGATTGCGAATGGACATCCATGATCTATCCATTCTATGATCAAAGAGAAAATAAGTATATATTAGGATTAGGGTATACACTTACATACTATCCAAGATTTACTCCAACAAGCACATGTGATTTCATTCTTATATATAACAAATGTGTACCACCTATCCCATCCTTGAACACCTAATCTCACTAGTAAGTGTATAATGTGTATTGGGTTTTCAAGAAAATTTCGGCAACATTTCCCCACTGTTTTCTAAGTACATATGTACTTAGAGAACAAACGGGTAAATGCTACCGAAATTTTCTCGAAAACCCAATACACATTATACACTTACATCCTAAGTGAGATTAGGTGTTCAAGAATAGTCCCAAATCGGGGACTATCCAAGATTTACTCCTAATGAGTAAATCTTGGACGGGTTTCTAGGCCAACAAACACATGTGATGTCATTCTTATATATAATAAATGTGTACCACCTATCCCATCCTTGAACACCTAATCTCACTAGTAAGTGTATAATGTGTATTGGGTTTTCAAGAAAATTTCGGCAGCATTTCCCCGCCGTTCTCTAAGTACATATGTACTTAGAGAACAAACGAGGAAATGCTACTGAAATTTTCTCGAAAACCCAATACACATTATACACTTACATCCTAAGTGAGATTAGGTGTTTAAGAACAGTCCCAAACTGGGGACTATCTAAGATTTACTCCTAATGAGTAAATCTTGGACGGGTTTCTAGGCCAACAAACACAATAATAGATATGTACATGTTAGGGTTTCATCACAATTGATGTTAGGGTTTCATCAATGTTAGGGTTTAATCAAATCAAATTAGGATGCTAGAATGGACAAGTTTAAATCTTATTTCAACATGCATCAAAATTTACTGAATTAGGTCAAGCATTAGGATTAGAAGAACAAATATATGCAAGCAAAAGATTTGTTCGTATCCTAGAATTTACATAAAGCATTACATATAGATTTGTTCATATCCTTACCAACAGCAAACACGGCCGTGGCTGTGTTGGCCTACCACGACCGTGCTGGGCAACACGGCCGTGCTGTCCAGAACGGCCGTGCTACCCAGCACGGCCGTGGTAGGCCAACATAGCCACGGCCGTGTTTGCTGCATGTAGGTAAAAAGCTAGGGAGAAAGGCTACAGCTAATACCTGAAGAGCAGACCGAAGCTAGGCGGCGCGGCGGGCGTGAGCAGGGAGGAAGAAGCGGGCGGCGCCGGCGACGCAGGACAAAGCTAGGGCGGCGGCGACGCAGGACGAAGCTAGGTGGCGGGTGGCGGCGGCGACGCAGAGCAGCAGCACCGTCGGCGGCGACGACGAGGCGAGGTGAGGAAGCACAGGCAGCGTCGGCGACGGCGAGAACCAGCAGGCAGCTAGCGGGCGATCGAGCAGCAACTAGCGGGCGATGAAGACAATGAAACAGGTATCGGTGCGATCGATCGTGGGTCTATTAAGTTCGTAAAGGCGTCGGTTATCAAATACAAACGACACCTAAAGTCTTCGACGTCGGTTGATAGTAAAACACCGACGCCCAACTAGACAACCTTTACCCTAAATTTTTTGGCGGGAACCATTATCAGCGTCGGTTATCGAAGGATAACCGACACGGAAAGTGGGACTTTTCGCGCAAATTTTCATTTTAAATAGGCGTCGGTGAATTGTTAAAAAATCGACGTTGTAGGTGACCTAAAATGTTTTCGCACGAAAATTGGATTTCGCAGGCGATTTTAGGCGTCAGTCTGTTATAACCAGTCGACGCTGAATACAAAGCGGTACCCCGTGTCTGGCTGGTCTTTGAATATAGACGTCGGTTTGTATAAATAACCGACGTTTAATATTATAGGCGTCGGTTTTCCTAAATAACCGACGCCCAGAAAAGCGACACTGAATGCTGTTTCTGTAGGAGTGTCTACTGGCAATTTATTACAGTTCAGATGGTATATAATTTTTTCTACATGTGTCATGCAAATTTAATTTAACATTTTTTTGATAAAATGGTGATAATTGTTATTCGAGCAGTTCTCTTATATTAATTTATTTAATTTTTATATACTTAATATATGAAAAATGTTGATATTGGGCGTTATTTTAACAGGTTGCTCCATCTAGTATCTTTTATGCGACTAGTCAGATAGTTTTCTACTCAAAAGTTTTTTTATAAAACCGGTGATAATTGATGTTGTAGATATTATTTGAACATCTTGATTTAAGAATACGTGTGACACAAGTGGCATGAGGAAATTCTCACCTCAAGCAGATTGACCTAAAAAGGGTGACCAACGTAGATGTAATTTTATTACTAGAGTACTTACAAAGTTATTTGTAAATACAAAAAACCTTCTAAATTTCTGATATTCAATGTTATTATTTTTCTTATTTAAAAGAATGTCAAACAAATAACATCATATTAGATCTATCGAGCAAAATAATTAGGTAACCAGATATGTGATAAATTACCAAGTGTGAAACAATTTAGGTACTACTAAATTAACTTGCTTACGATTATTTCCCTACAAAGATTGTGATAATTGATGTACTTCAATTATTTATATTTTCTTCCTTAATAGCTTTGACGCCGATTGATACGGGTGTTATGTTTTGACTGATAAATATCTGTTTCTATTTCATATTAAATTATTAGAATAAATTGTACTCAATTCTAAAACAATTCAAATATGATTCACGTGGTAAGCACGTGTAACCTACTAGTAATAAAGAAGTAGAGAAACGCTCCTTTCCTTTCTTGTTCCGGAAGTCCTATTATCAAGGCAGTGCTGCTAGTGCACGGTCACCCTTCCTATATCATCCAATCACAGGCGCTTGTATGGACAGTCCATTTGGCATTTACTTACTCCCCAAACGCTTGTCTGACTCTTGGCTTGTTTTTGCAGTAAAGATTTTCTGTGCCCTCTGTTCATGCATAGTATATTCATACTGGATAAGCTCTTTACACAAACTTTGGCAACACTCCACACAGTTTGCTAGTGGAACAAGTCAGGTATGAATAGGCAGTGGTAGTAGTCATTGCATTGGTCCTTCTAAATCGGAGCATTTCCTCCGTGCCCCGCTTTTGGCACTTTAGCTTTCTGTTCCCTTGGAAGCAAAACATGGGAGGGATACGTAGATCGGTTGGAGGCATTTGAAAACTAACGTACTTGCGTTGCCTGTTACGAGATTCTCCTCCACTACTTCCTTGGCTGTTGACGTCTTTTCACTTGGGAGTAAAATATGTCGCATGGAAACTTGGAGTTTACAGATGGGGTTGAGTAGCACCTCAGTGAACTAGTCAGATCAGTTCTCAGGTGGTGTTTTAGTTCGTTTCTATCTTGTCATGTGTGGTACTGAAGGTTGTTTAGCCTGAAAGGTAGTATCGGTTGTTCCAGTAATGGTAAAACAAGCTTTCGTGGTACTGAAGGTTATATAGGTCTGTGTGGCCTGGAATTGGTTTTCGCTTCTGCTTTGGCCATGTGGTGTAAGGTGGCATGTCAACTACATATGCACGCATTATATCTACGTGTTGGACAAAACTACGTGGGGGCACAGGATCTGTTACCCCTACAACGCTACCCGTTTTAGATAGAAGAGGTGGTAAACAAACGTGCACCAATTGGGAATATGCAACTGCTTCCCATTTTGCAACTTGGTGGTCTAGTCGAGCGCTTCAGACGAGTTTTGTCTTCAGACATTCTAAAAAATACTATATGCATTGGGCCGGTGCACTATGAAAGGTGCAGGCGTAAGCGCCGGTGCACTATGAAGAGACCTTTTCTTAACGATCTTGGACGACCCTGGCAATATTTGCTCCCCCTGATCAACCACCAATGTGATTGGCGTTTCTTCTGTTATGCGTTTTCCACGTGCAACCGCAGGCACTGTGGAGCTTTATTATTAACAAATAGTAAATGATGACTTTTTCCGTCTGAACGAATGCAGAATCTGTTCTATTTCAGTTAGGAACTTGCGCTACAGAGAATTCTGCCTTGAGTTGTCAATTCTTGTTTGGGGGACTTTGCCTAAAAGCTAGACCGAGGGCAGGATCAAAATATTGAGCACTGTGTTTGTAATCTGGTACCATCAGAACATCACGTTACGTTGTTGGAATGAAGCTACACATAGGCATTTCTGTCCGTTTCTACTTATCCAAATTTAACGCACAGCAGAACTCTGTGTGCTTGATTGAAGAAGCCCTACAATTGGAGGAATGAGAAATGATTAATCTAAGTCCTTTTGTTCGGTAGTCATCTTTTTGTTGACAACCGTTTATTTAAAAATATTGGTAAAGTATCTTCACACAAAGTTGCCCCGTAGCAGTTCTCTGTTCTCACAGTTTGCTTCTCTGGAATCCCTCGTCCAACAGAGGTCACAGAATTCTTTCACTCAAATCTGGTGACAGGAATATCCATATTTCTTATTCATCTCTTAAGATCCGGTGGAGACTAACGTATGTTATCACAGTCAAGAAATTAATAAAACACAAAGCACGGATGAGCATGAAATAAAGAAACATTTCATCGAATGTCGCCAGCAACTTTTAAATTACCTCGAGTTCAGATCCAAACTGGAAGGAAAAATGGCAACTATTGGTGGAAGCATTTTCTATAGGAGGCCTCTGTTGAACTATGGTATGAGGCCAATCCGAATTCGTTTAAGTATTAATAATCCATTTCTCTCTTCATAATTTTTTGGGGATAGGGTTTTGGATGTGAACCCTAGGCTCCCATTGGTTGTCCTTTAGAAAAAATATAGGATGCCTCCTATACTATCACTCTCCATGATTGCTATTACTCGTACTGTCGGGCTCCAGGATAGGAAAGCACATGGATTTGACTAAAATGATGGTATGATAAATAACTTAAGAAAGAACATTATTTACCATCCTTTGATTGGATGTTACCAAAGAAGCTCGTGCCCATTTATGAGGTTATTTTCTATAGAATATAATCTTCAAAATAGTTGTAATAACGTTAAATTATTGGTATCACGATAGTGATGAAGGTAGCAAAAAAAGTGAATAAGTGATTGCAGTGACACCTTTTGGTGGCAAATGTAGTGAAGAGGTGGTTGTGGAATTACAAAATAAGTTGAATTAGTGAGAGTCCTCTCCTATATATAGGAGGAGAAGAGATTACATTATCTAACTTAACTATTACATGCATCACTTAAGTAAACGATACTAAGTAGACCAAGCCTAATAATATTATAAACTAATTATCTCAACATCCTCCATCAAGATAGAGAGTATACAATTTATAATCTTTCTTGTTACTCATATATTGCAATAGACTAAGAGAGTAGTTTTGTAAGCATGTCCGCCACCTGCTCTCTGATCATCATGTATGGCATAAATATCCTTTTTGTCATTACTTAATGATGTAAAAGTGACAGTCAACTTCAACATGTCTGATACTGTCTCAAAACAACTTATTATCCAAATCCAAAACCCCAATGGCTAGTCAGCCAAAGGTGAGTGGACACATGCGTCCATCCTAATAATGGATCACTAGATATACATGAATAAAATCACAATCAACAATATAGAGAACTAAGGTATGAGACAACATGGCATAAAAAGAATTAAACTAGTACATGAGATCTTAGTCCCATATATCAACCCATATGAATTCCATTGGAATGACATTACATGATTCCAATAGAGTAAGAATAGCAAATTATAATAACAGAGCAGAAGCAAAGATCACATCAAGAGTCATAGTGTACCTATTACCTAAAATCATATAATGGATACACATAAGCACAACTACGCTGACTATGATATAAAAGACATAAATTTAGAATTGTAAGAGAACATATATGCTTGAAAAAACTTGATATAATACCAAGAAAGATGACAACAATATTAAAGACTTTATTATTAACAAGAAAGTGGGTTTTAGGTACATTTCCATTATATTAAATAACATTATATGGCCAATTGACCAGATTCCCAAAAGAAGGGCTCATGAAGGTGCTTAATATTATCTAACCCTTTTTATGGACATGGTCCATCCTTGCTTGACAATCCAAGTAGGATGCCCAACCTTGTGTCCTTACCCTGAGAGTATAGGTAGGTGTACAAGGTTTGTATAATGGGTAAACTCAATTATGTTCAAGGTTTGTTCACATATTTTATGCAAAAAAGAACATACTAATCATAGGGAACAAGTATCTGATGAAAGTATATAAAGTCAACCAATTTAAGCATACATACAAGTAAGTTCAATATGACTAGTATGGAAAATAGAAGGATAAAACATACATCGATTAGCACACAAGATTAACCATTGATCAGTAAACCATAATAAAAAACTTCTACTAGATCTTGGCAAATAGACTGTCATAGAGATGCTAACATTATAAATAAGTACACTCAGATTAACATCAACAAGATTTGGTCTCATTAATCACTATGATGTGGGTTTTATGTGTCACTTAGATCTAGATATTAAAACCTTCACTATTAATAATAGCATCCCAACTAGGTCATGCAAGAGCATTATCATATTATACTATATAGCAAGGATTCATCTAAAACCTAGGATGATGCATCAAAACTATGATTAAGGGTCATAAGATTAGGGCTGCATAATCATAGTAGAGCAAACATGAGGTTCAAGAAACTTAAGAAACATAAGTATCAATATTGTCATTTTGAGTCATGATCATGCAATATAGTAGTCATTAGAGCATAAAAGAGATCCAATAAGATGTGATGTTATGAATACCATCAAACTATTGATTTGAAGTCATGATGTGGATTCAACGATCATTAGGGAAAGATCTACATAAGATTGGATCTTCAATTACCAACATGCATACTAGATTACATTTCAGGTCAAGATTAGGTTACTATTGGGAAATATAGAGACAAAGTAGGCAGTGAAAATGATTTTTTTTGTCCATATTCCCTAAACCAAAAAATCACATCAACAATGATGTATCTAGGAAAGAGGGTGTAAGGTGTACCTTGCCCTGGAGCAAGTTCAATGACTATTCTTGCACAGTGATGTTCTCCCTTCACAAGTAGCACATGGACGGTGGCCGACAAAGTCCTTCTAGTGTAACAACCACGCCCGACGGTTGACGACGTCCTCCTTGAGTGGCAACAACAGCTTACATGCCTCTACGTAGTTCATGAAGACTATCAAGAACTCCAAGTCACACTTCTAGAGCCAACGAGAAGGAGTTGTCCTTCCATTTATCAACATGCTAGCATGTACTTCTTTTTCCTTGATGTCTCTCCCTTTCTTGGGTAAGACTACTTAGACTCTTTCACACATTACCACAACTATGAGAAGAGAAGTCTGGTGAGAGCCAAATAAGAGTGGATATGCTATGGTTTTCAAATCCCAGGGGATATGAAAGGTCACTTTTCTTGACTAGGCAACTCTGCACATCCAGTCGGTTGACTGGACTATCCAGTCAGTTGACTAGCATAACCAGTCGGTCGATTGGACGATCCAATCGGTCAATTGGCTTGGTCAATAGCGTAATAACACTACCTTTTAATTCAACAATTAATAAACGTCATTATGCTTGTTATTAATCATTTAACCCAGTCCAACTGGTCATTTTAAATCTTTGTCTGATCCAATCAAATTGGTCATCTTGATTTAGATACAATCTAGTCGATCGAATGGACACTCTATTCGGTCAACTGGAAACCAATATTATTCAGATTGATTACTTAAACATTTTAGTAACTGAATTAAATCTTGTCCATCAGTAAACTCTTATTCCAAGTGCATCCTATGTGTGTGACCCTATGGTCCCAAATTACATTGTCAATAAATATCCATAACCAGATTATGACACCACAAGAAATGAGTGGTATCTAAAAACACATTATTTCTACCCAAGTAATTAGAAAGTTGGAGAACACCTTCTGACTACAATTCGTGATCAGTGTTACCATGATTGTATAGTTACTTTGTCACAGATATCCATATTAACACATGGCATGTAATCATCATCCTCTTAACATTCGATCCATGTTTCTTGAACTAGAGTAGACTGTTGAGATGCATGTGAGCTCACATATCACAAATTGACTCACATGAGTATGGCCATACATTGCTCAGTCTCGCTTATCAAGTATCCATGATATTAACTCCAGTAGGAGGGATAAATCCCATCTACACCAGTCACAATCAATTCCCATGTGTCATAATGCAGACAAGCACCGCCTTTATAAACACCCTTATTCAAGGTCATGTTGGATGGTGTCAAAGTTCATCAAATGAAATTTGATGAGTGTAGTGACTTCAGGTCTAAGAACCACAATCACTTTGAGAGATGATTTTGACTACCATTCCATGGTTTCCATCTATCACTCTCAAAGTGGGTCTAACCGATACACTATTCTCTAACAAGTACCTATGTGTTTGACTTGATATTCAATATCATGACTAATGAGATGTTGTCATCAGTCAACAAACATTCTAGTCTTGTATATTATTGTCATCTATTTTGCTTCCACAGTAGTATCTGACTAGAGACATAATAAGAATGTATATAATCTTATCATACATATGATCTCATTATTCATGTCTTTAACCTGAAAACATATGCCATCTAGTAACATCATTATTTAGACATCTATCATGTTTGTGTCATCATCTCATGACTGAGACAAACATAACAGATGGAATTACCTTTATTTTTATCTAATTAAGTACATTATGCCCCAATACAATCATCATATGATTATCTCTATGGTCATACATACCAATAGACTCCCACTTACACTTAGAGCCAATCACCCACAAATCCAATTCCATGTGATCTAACATAATTATCATGTTTCTACTACATAAGTGTTTTGTCGACGGGTCAACAACATTTTCTTCTAGTTGGTACATTGTAAATCTTCACATCTCCTTGGTGTATGATCTCTCATATGAGATGAAAATATTATCATATTCTATCTGGGTTCCTTGGCCTATCCAATAGATCCATAATTGTTACAATTTTTCTACTACATCATCAATGGTTGGAAATCCCCTAAATTTAATCCAATGAACTTCTTGATTCATTGAATACCCTCTATTATGTTCAAAACAACATGATACTCAACTTCTACTATAGATTCAAAAATTGTCTCTTGCTCAGATCTTTTCCAACTTATAGTTTGGTTCTAAGGCAAAACATAAATTCATATTGCCATCGATAATCATTTTTTTCCATGTAATGGCTTGCATCTATGTAACCCGTTACACCCAATTCTTCCTTATCACCATAAACAAGGAATTGATCCTTAGTGCTTCTCAAGTACTTAATGATGTTCTTTAAAGGAGTCCAATAACCTTCATTGTGATATGAAATGAAATCTCCTTGTCATGTCTAGAACATACAAGACAATGGGGCGAGTGCATATCATTGCATACATGATAGATCCAACTACAAACACATATGGTTCCCATTCTTCAAAAGAACTAGAACACTACAATCTAGAGAGATTAATTCTGTGGGATATGGGCAAATTTCCTCTCTTTGAGTCCTACATGCTAAACCTCCTCAACATCTTGCCAATGTATGTACTCTTACTTAGGTCAAGAAGCCTTCTAGATCTATCTCTATAGGTACCTAAGATATAGATTGGTTTGCTAATCCTTCATAGAGAAGTCACTTCCCAGCCATGTCTCTACCATTTGTAGGGTAGGGATGTCATTCCTCATCAATATGAGGAATACAATTATGCTCCCACTAACATTCTGGTAGACACATGTTTCATCTTCAGTTTGACTAAATCCAAACTCTTTGAGTGCCTCATCAAATTTGAAAATTCCAGCTCTGAGATACTTACTTCAATCCATAGATTGACCTTTGTAGCTAAGCTACAATTGCAAACATGATCCTGATGAATTTAACCATGACAATTGGTGAAAAGATTTTGTCAATTTCAACACCTTTAACATATTTAAAACCCTTTGCAACCATCTACATTTATAGTTTTATACATTACAATCCATGCCAGTCTTGTTCTAGAAGACCCACTTGCATCCTATGGGTTTTACCCCTTTAGGTGAATCCACCAAGGTCCATATCGTGTTGGTTAAATGGAGTCCATATTAGATCTCATTGCCTCAAGCCATTTCTCAAATTATGGTTCCTCTATAGCTTCTAGTTAGATTGTTGGATCATCATCATATTGGCTAAATGGACATCTATAAATCCCTTTGTTTTGATTATGACAAACATTTCATTCTTATTTATCTAACGAGCTACTTGAGTGTGCAGGAACAAGGTGGATGACAAAGTACTAGGGAAATCCATATGCTTACATATTTATATTTTCATGAAATGTAATCGCTTTGTAAAAACTTGTACAAATATATAATGTACAAGTACTTAGATTTCATGTAAATCAAGCGTTAGATCTTCCCTAGCTAAACACCACATTTAGATAAGTCATCCCCTTCAAATAGGATCACATATGCACACTCATACATATAATTAGTGCCTAAATTGAAACATTGAAACAGGATCAATCTCGGTCGACCAACTCCTCGACCGAGACACTCTCGGTCGACAATCTTCTCGACCGAGAAAGATCCAAAGTAGCCGTTAGACACAACTGACAAGGTAGTTGGCAGTTGGAGATAAACGTTGCAAAACACTTGATTCAGAGAGCCTGTCGGTCGACAAGAGTTCGACCGAGTAGGTGTCTCGGTCGACCATTCCTCGACCGAGATAAACTCTGACAGAAACTGCAGAGTAAATTAATTAGCAGTTGCTAAAGCAACAAACTTGTACCTAACGGCTAGTTAAGCACTTCGAAACCCCTAGAAGTTGTCTAGAACATCCTTAAGCATCCTTAGGCCATTCCTATAAATAGGAGAAGCCATAGGACACTCAAACCCACTTGTTACACTTGAGAAATCCTTGAGCATACTTTGAGCAATCTGTTTGTGAGAAAATTGAGCATTGTGACAATTGGCTACTTCCTTCCTTAGCTCATAATTTGTGTCCTATAGGCTAGCATCTCCTATCCACTGCAATTACAATTCCATACACTTTGGTTAGGAGATCTATACGCTTGATCTAGGCAAATCAAGCCTTGTGCTACAAAAGGATAAGTTGTAATTTCCTTTTCCTTTCTTGTTCTCTATTATTGTTTGTACTCTCCTTGCTACTCCTAGGTTGGAGGTTGTGGATTGGAGAGGGTGGATATCTTCTTGGTGAAGAAGGAGACCTTGAGCTACTTCAAGAAGGCTGGTGCAACGGGAGGTTACTTCTAGAGAGGAAGGCTACTTCAAGGGGGATCTTGGAGTTACTTCAAGAAGGCTACCTCAAGTTGGTGCATCTACTTCGAGTGAAGGCTGTTCAAGGGGTGTAAAGGAAAGTATTGTATTTTGTATAAATCCTTGTGAAGGTAATAAAATATATACTTTCAAAATCCCGGTTGGGTAAGCAACCGGGTAGTGGACTGACAACTTTAGTATTTTCTAAAGTTGGAACCACTCTAAACACCTGTCTCCTTCTTCCAATTTCAATTGTGGTTGTTTGAGTTCAATAATTGTTAAAATTGTTTTAAAACTCTATTCACCCCCCCTCTAGTGTTTTTTCACATCCATGACAAACTCACCATCTTCTTGAGTCATAAGATATCTGAATCTTTTAGGCTCAAGGTGTGTCCTACTAGATCTATGAGGTTTATGTGTTACATGGCGAACTTGAGATTTCAAAATAGTTTGTGACTCTTTGTGTTCCTTCTATACCTCTATAAGTTCTATTTTTCTCATTGCCTCTTTGAGTTCTACTTTTCTCCCACTAATTCCTTTGTTAATAAATTCCTTTTCTAGGAAAACAACATTCCTAGAAACAAACACTTTGTTGTCAAATGGAATATAAAAGTAATATCCTTTGGGACGTCAAGCAAAATAATATTTTTCTAATTTTGGGACCAAGCTTTTCAAGAAAATGCTTTCTTACATAACCTTCACAACCCCAAATCTTCATAAAAGGAATATTAGGACACTTTGCATCCCATATTTCACATGGTTTATTTTGAACCGATATAGATGGTACCCAGTCTAGTGTAAATCATGTTCCCAAAAGGAAGTCAGAAGATCATCTATACTTATCAATGATCTCGTCATGTCCAACAGGGTACAATTTGTGCTTTTTAATACATCATTATGTTTCGAGTGGAGTCCATTATGTACAATACGAGGTCTCATAGAAGGTCCCCAAACTTTTGGTAAAAATATTCTCCACGTTGATCGAATTGAAGTGCTTTAGTACTAGTAACCACATCTAGCATTTGTTCTAAAAGGTCCACATACATAAGTATGCATGTGTCCCAATAATCACTCACTCACTCTGTTTCTAGTGAAAACAACTTTTGTCATCTTGCCCCAATAAAGAAGTCTCACATGTCTCTATTGGTTCAAAACCAAGGGAGTTATCAAAGGTATATTTTTTGAAGTTATCGAGTTTTATCCCTCTTTGTATTTACGTTATATACGCTTGTCTCTAGAACTATAAATCATGAGACATAGGGGCACTATTATAAAAGATCTTATTTTTAAAATAGAGCACACACCATTCATTATACAAAATTTGAATCCACTCTTATCCAAACAAGATATAGAAATGATGTTTCTATTAATGGTAGGTACATAATAGCAATTCACTAGTTCTATTACATGCCCACCAGATTGAGAGAAACTCTTTCTCCCTATAGTTCCACCTTATCTTGCTTACTTCTTCTCAGATCATGCATGTTTAACATATGTGAGATCCTCATCTAGTTCCCAATACCTAATATAATGAAGTAATCATTTTTATCTCATTAATGTATATACCTAAAGTGGAGATCTCTGTCCCCTTCTTATTCTTCATGAGTTTCTCTACTTAAAGATGGCAAGTCCTTTTCTAGTGTCCAGGCTAGTGATAATGGTGGCAATTTCCTTCCTTACTCACTCCTTCCTTTAGTTTAATTTCTAAAGACTTAGGTTTCTGGTTAGCCTTAAAATTCTTCTTGGCCTTACATTTTCCCTTGGACTTCTCCTTTCCTCTACTGATGATCATCACATATATTCGATTTTCTTTCTTCAAATTTGTGTCTCGATAGATTCTCAACATGCCAAAAAATTCATATAGAAGCTTAGTAAAAATATTGATGTTATATTTCATGACAAATTGGCTATATATGATTTAGGCAATGATTGCAAAATCATGTCCATGGCCAACTGTTGGCCCAAAGGAAATCCTGGTCTCTATAGGTTTTCCATGTATGTAATAAATTTGAGCGCATGGGGTCCCACTAGATCTCCATCTGCCATGTTGTACTTAAATAACACCGTCAAGACATCATATCTCTCTTTCCTAAACTGATCTTGGTACACACTCTTAAGATGTATCACCATATCAAGAACTCCCATTTTTTCATATTGTCTCAGCAACTCATAGTTCATTGAACATAGAATCAGGCATTTAATGTCAACGTCATTGTTAGAATACTTCTAGTAAACACCCAATTCAACCTTAGGTGCATTGGGAGGAGTTTGCTATGGCTCTGGTATTTCTAGGACCTAGAGCTTGCGCTCATGACTGAGAATGACTCTAAGATTTCTGAACTAGTTATGAAAGTTGTCCATCTTTAGTTTGTCCTTCTCAAGGACCTATCACAACAAAAAAGAGTTGGTAGCTACCATTTGTTTCTACAGTAGAAAGTTTTGCATTTTGTCGAAACTCTTGATTTTATTTCAAAAATATTGATGATATTAATTAGGACTTTAATAATTATCGCTCCTACTATTTTGTTCAAATTTATGGCCCTCACCATTAATTTGGAACCTCACCATTAATTTGGAAGATTGCAACGTACAATCCTATAGTGAGCCAAGATCCAAAATAATTGAGTTATTACCCAACCAATGTCGGCATCCATAACCAATTATTAAGGTATGCAACATTTTCTAGTTGTATCTGATGCAATATTTTGATAGATGGTATGCACAACTTCTTATCATAGTCCATCTATTTTCTTCTAGGCACTTAATCCCATTAAGGTCATCTATTTAAACATGACCCAAAAGCCAACATGATGTAAATGCACTCTGCTTTGGCAAACCCACATTACTACCCATCACACTTTCACAAAATAGACGACACACCATGCTTTGGCGTAACCTACACTTAGTCGATCAAGGTTTTCATGTTTGCTTCTTATGGAAAGCATCTAATACTTAATATTGATTGAGAGATTTTATTTATAAATACATATACATATCCAATCACCACATACATATAATATGTATCATATACATACTACATCCAAAAATGAAACATACAATCACAAATATGCAAGCTATATTTATGGCAACAATATTGCAATTCATTAGACACATAAAGAATTACTATCCACCTAAGGTCATACATCACATGTAGAAATATGTACTGGAATAGATTTCTACTAAAATAGGTCTCTCGGTCGACTGGACCATCCAATCAATCTGTTGGTCCCCCTATTGGTTGACTAGTTTCCTTTAGTTGGTCGACTGGGTCTTGGCTCAAACGGCTGGCTAGACTCCTCCAATCATTCCGTGGGCCTCAAGTTGATCTGCTTGCTTTTGTAGTCCTATGATAGACACGAATTCCATTCGGTCGACTCGCCTGGTCAAAACACATTCTTCTAGACAGAAAGGAAGGTAATTCTAATCCTATCTATATACTGCATTGTGTAATATGAATATCTTGATTTAAATTCTAGGGAAGTATAGGGAGTTAAGAATTAATTATATTTAGAGAAGAAAGTGGAAGGCTCAATGTGCAAACCAAATTTATAACATAGGAAATAAACCATCTAACCACACAAGCATCCAAGGGATATTGGCCATAACTATGCATACATCCACCATCAAAATCATTTTATGACGACATGCATAAATTGTATGTATGTTATGTCATATATATATATATATGTATATATATATATATGTATATCCCTAAAAAAATGTATATATATGTATATATATGTATGTATATATAGGGCATTCCCTATAGTATAGGGTATTAATTAGATATGAACATTAACCATTTAAATGTTTGCATGGTATGTAATAATATAAATGATAAAAAAAATTCAATCATACAAATTTAAATCTCGATACACTGTAAGTTGAACTAACTCTAATACCACTATTGGGAAATATGGAGACATAGTTGGAAACATAAATAATTTTTTTTGTCCATATTTCCTAACTAACAGATCGCGCCAGCAATAATGTATTTAGAAAATAGGGTATAAGATGTACCTTATCTTGAAGCAAGTCCAGTGACTATCCTTGCATGGTGATGTGATCCCTTTACAAGTAGAACATATTTGGTAGATGATGGCATCCTTCTGCTGCAACAACTGCATATGGTGTTTGATGACATTCTCTTAGCATGGAAAAAATGACTTCCACACCTATAAGCATTCCATGTGGACCACCCGGGAATTTCACGTCGCACTTCAAAAGTCAATTGGAAGGAGTTGTCTTTTTATTTGTCAACGTGCTAGCTTTTCCTTTCCCCTTGTTGTCTCTCCCTTTCTTGGGTAAGACTTCTCATACTCTTTCACACATTATCACAACTATGAGAAGAGAAGTCTGTTGATAGCCTTGGCCACCACCTCCTTATATAGAAATGGGTAGGCTATATGTTGTACCTTTCTTGTTTCTTATGAGATGGTGTGTGTTTATATTTCTTCAATAATAGATCTTCCACTAACCTTCCTCTGGAACCCATTTGACACCAGCGACTTCAGTCCCTTCCATGTTATCAACATGAGATACAGTTGAGAAATCTTTAACATCATGACCCATTGTTCCACATCCATTATAGAGTTATGGGAGGGAAACATATTCTACTCGATAATCAGACCCATTGATGATGATGACCGAATAAACATGTATTGTTGTATCGATACCACATGTGGTGATTGATATAGTATATGATACATATAATACTATATATGTGATGGTTATTGGATACATATGAATATTATATCAAACCTATCAATATAATTTAAAGCACAAGATGCCTTCCATTGTGAAACACACTTGAGAACCTCAAACATTGTGATCATGCAAAAGTGTGGTGCATTATCTATCTATGATGCTACATATGTGGGTATTCCAAAGAAGTGTGCATAGATTATTGTATTGGACTTTGGTTTGGACTTAACTCATTGATCTTAAGTGGATTAAGAACCTAGATGCATAAACATGGCACATACATCATAAGATGATATATTAATAAGGAGTTGTACAACCATGAATCCAAGACTTGTTTTGGTTGCAATTGGTAATTTTCAACTGCCTAAATAGTTTGGTTGTGGATGATCATCCACAAGTAACTCATGGATTACTAAAAAATATTAGCTCTCTAAGAATATTGATCATTGTGACCTTTAAAATAAACTTTCACGGCTATTAATCTGAGTAAAAATATGGAAGTTTAATTAATTAAAGGCCACACAATATGAAAAATTCATATTCAAATAAAATTTTTGACTCATGAAAATTAATTTTCTTATAGATTAAGTGGTAAATAAAATAACAATTTATCATTATGTTTGGTCCTGGAGATAGAAAAGTTGAAGGATAACAACTTCTTGAACTAGTATATCATGTTGAAAATTGTTTACACTCATGAGTGATGTATCTATATCCTTGAGACACTAATAACAAAAGAACCAGTTCAGATTTGCCTTGGGCTGAAAGGGAAGATAATCAAAATCATGCCCATGATATCATAGATATCAACCGTGTTGACTGGAGAGTTATACATTGTCCATATTTTGATAATGACTTAATCAGTCCATTCCTATGTATCAAATCTATTTGTTCAAGATTGATTTCAGGCTTTAGGTACATGAAAAGGATCAAATTACACAAGCCCTAGCTTGTTCAAGTTCAAGTCAAAAGCAATGCAAGTGTGGTTTTTGGGAAATCACTCCAAATCACCTTTAATAAATTTTGTAATTACTTGTATTGATGATATGACTTGTAACTAAGATGAGAAAAAAATCAGGGACACTTTATTCCAATGTTTGGTCACTCAAAATTCATTTAGGAAAATTTGTCACAGGCACTTTGTCGGTCGAGTTGGAAACTCAACCGATCCAGTGATGCATTTTCTGAAATGACCAATCAATCGAGTTACACACTCACAGAACTTGACAATCAATCAATTAAGTAAAACTAATGTTGACTCATTGGTCAAGTTTCCCAAAAAAAATTTGACCGACAGTTAGAAAATTAGCTTTGTCAATTAGTGGATTGGTCGAGCTATCCTTATTGAAACTCGACTGAATGAACTATACAAAAAACATAGAAAAAGTGATTATAACGGTTGAAGAGTTGTTGTAAATGAAAATAGACCCATTGCAAGTTGTAAAATGACTATTTTTCATTCTTAATTGATCTCAAAGGAACACCCCCGGTTATAAATAGGACCCCTTGGCGTTCATTCCAAGTTTGCTCATTCATGCTATTTGAAGTCCTTGCTATAGTTGAGTGTGTTGCAACCCTTTGAGCCCCTTTCGCTCTCTCATTTACAGCATTTCATGATTATGAGTGAGTTAGGCATGTTTTAAGAGAGCTTACTCCATGTGCTTGTAAAGATCTCATTCCTTCCATCTTCCCAATCCCCTTTCTCAAAGAACAAAGGTTGAAGCAAGCTACTCCGAGTGAAGGTGAAGTTGTTGCTGGTCTTCTTCAAGGTTGAAGAAGAGGTGAAGATCTTCCTCAGGTGAAGGAGAAGGGAAAGGCCAAGAATCAAGAAGAGCAGATAATTCCTTCAAGGCCAAAGACTTGATGCAAGTGTGTGTAAGTCCTTGTTGAAGGCTGAAGTCATCTTGATCAAGTGGGTAAGTCCTTGTGTAGGTGAAAGACTCTTGTATTTAGTAGGTAAGTCCTTAGATTTATGGTGGTCTCCTTGTTTCTCTTATGATGGAATATAAGTATACACAGATTGCAAAGTCCTAGAGGTTGACCTCTCTAGGTAGTGGTTTGACTATCTCCTAGTTTGGAGATTAGAACCACTCTGAATCACCTTATCCAAGTGCATGTTTCAATTTCTCTCATCCTTACTATGCTTTCTTAGATAGGACTTCAAATTGATCTTAAGCATTTGGTTGTAATTGATATAATTTGAAGGTCTAACTTTTCTTATCAGAATTTTGAAGCTCTATTCACCCCCCTCTAGAGCTCAAGTGGTATCAGAGCCAAGGATCTTCTCCAACAATCTCCCATGAGATGAGAAGATCGGTGAGAACCTACTTGGTTCACTCAACCTAGAGGGAGGCTTCTCCATGCGTCCTCCGGTCTTTGACGACACCAACTTCCTCTATTGGAAGAGGCATATTGTGACGACCGCTATCAAACTGACAACTTAATCACCCAAAACTATGCAGAATTAATCATTAACAGCAGACTACCAAAAATTACTAAAAATTTAAAATCTTTTTTCCAAGAGATACACTACCAGGAAACTATTTTCAGAAAGAACCAAACTATATATACATCATGGTTTACTTGTACATACAATGTTCCATCACCTTGCAAGGATTTGAGATAAAAGTTGGTTTGCCAAAGCATACTGTCTCATATGCCTTGAGCATGAAGAGTAGATATTAGTCAGATCCAGGTGATGCTAACTGGAGAGCCATCAAGAATATCCTAAAGTACTTGAGAAGAAATAAGGATCAATTTCTTGTCTAGGAAGTAGAGGAAGAGTTGGTGGTAAAGGGTTACACTGATGTAAGCTTCCAAACTGACAAAGATGATTACATATCACAACTAGGATTCATGTTTTGACTAAACAACAAAGTTGTAAGTTGGAAAAGTTTCAAGTTGGAGACAATTGCCCGTTCTACCTCCTCGTGCACGTCCACCTAAAATGTTGTGGAACCCACAGGGTGAGACAACTTGTCCCAGCAAGAGATACAACTCTCCGCCAACAATATTATTATCACTGGTTAAACTTTTATGAATAAGAGAAGAAGAAATCTATACTAAATTAAATAAATAAAACTATTGATTATATGCAGAGTAGAGCAGTCTTATCATCTTATTAGTTTAGATATCTACAACTGAGAAATAGATCATTAAATCACTTTGGAAAGGAATATGAAGAACATGTATAACTGTTATAATTTGAACAATATAAAACCAAAGCAATGCATCAACCAATATTTGCATATTTGGTCCTTAAACAAATATACTACACAACGGATTACATCTTTAGATATTCCATCTTATTATGCCCAGCGAAGATGGGAATATACCTTCCATCTCCAACTGAACATTGCGAAGCTAGCATCAGTACCATATAGGTCTATGGAAGAGACAAAATCCACGACCTCTCTTTTCTCAGTCAGTATGAGAGTGGCAGTGACATTATAAGTCAATCTGCATTTTAACTAGCCTGGTGTATAGATGCTCTTCTCTATAGAGATACAACGCATAGCATGTTCTCTTTCTAGGGTATGACCTACAGTCAATCCTACTTGTATATATTGAGTCATGGCCTGCAGCCATGGTCTTTTGGGGTATGGCTTAACCACCAATTCTGATGTTGCAATAGAGCTACGGCCTACAATCGCACTTTTTTTAGGAAAATGTCTTAAGGCAAAATCCTAGGGTTTGAAGGAAGCAAGTCTTGCACCCTCGCATATTGAAAACATGCACTCTGAGTAAAACTCATTTCATCATTCAGTAGATCCTGACACTGAATGATTTTATGGTCAGAGCAATTACATTTTTAGATCACTTGATAGATTAAGTGCATTACAACATCTTTTAACATCAACAAAGTTACAAACATGAATTATAGATACATGCTATAAAGAAAGGTGTAACATATTTTCAAGAGATCTTATATCAACTGGTACATATCTAGTTACACTTATCCTAGAATATCAGTCTCCTGAATACTTTATTGGGAATCTCATCCCTTCACCACTATCATTATCATGATCATATGCTTGAGTATCAAACCCTTAGTTTATTATTGAACATTATCACCTCTCATTAGGCCATAACCAAATCTAGGTCATCAGACCCATATGCAAATCATACTTGTTGTACAAGTACATCACACGGCTCACAAGGCCTTATATAATATGTATTATACTAAATCATTATAGTTCATACCTAGATATGTTCATCATGTCATAACACCTGCATGGTTAGGATTTCATAGAAATGCAATATCAAGCAAATATCATGACCATGCCATAAAGAGAAAACATTCAAATTGCAAGCCTCTCATGATTAGGGCTAAGGTTACCTCTTATAACTGATTTAGGGTTTTCAAATTCAATATTATCAACCAACCCTATTTCACATTATAAGATCTATATTACTGCCATAAGTTTTCAAGCATACTACATCAAGTATTATCAACTAATTATCAACATGAGATATTACCCATCTTATGTGAGAAGTGCCAGTTTCTCTCTTATCCTTACTAGGATGTTGATTTCAACATACTTATTGTAACGCCTGGGCCCACTGCCCTAGGCTCTAGTAGAGTTTCAGGAATGATGACTGGCCCCACATACCACTACTAGCCTTAACTGCGCACTTTGTCCTCACTGACGCACAAGCCAGGATCAACTTCCCGACTGGTCACCCATCCTAGTACTACTCCAAGCTGAGCATGCTTAACTATGGAGTTCTTTAGTAATGGGCTCCCGGAAAAGGAGGTGCACCTTGGTGATATGGGTAGTCCAATCATTCCTTTTAAGATCATGTTATCTGAGGCCTCAAATCCTGGGATGTTACAATCTCCCCCACTTAGACTCTTGACGTCCTCGTCAAGGCTCAACTATAAGGCCTCATAATCTCTTCCCCATTTCAGTGCAGGCCCACAATGGCCCATGGACACCCAACTCCCAATCACGAAATACCAGCGCAAGGGTGGCTACATCAACCATGGACAACCCTTTCCTACATGCCTGGACCGCACGGCTCAAGACTGGCATACCATGCCCATGTGGGCCCCACCTACTGGAGGGGTTATGGATCTGATACCATTTGTAATGCCCATGCCCACTACCCTAGGCTCTAGTAGAGTTTCAAGAATGACGACTGGCCCCACAGACCACTACTAGCCTTAACTGTGCACTTTGTCCTCACTGACGCGCAATCCAGGATTAACTTCCCGACTGGTCACCCATCCTAGACTACTCCAAGTAGAGCACACTTAACTATGGAGTTCTTTAGTGATGGGCTTTCAGAAAAGGAGGTGAACCTTGGTGATATGGGTAGTCCAATCATTCCTTTTAAGATCATGTTATCTGAGGCCTCAAATCCTGGGATGTTACACTTATTACATTGATTTATCCTTATTTAGGGTTATCAACCTACACTTATTATAGTATATTCATCTCATTAATTGCATGATGCATTCATTGATTATATTCAAGTTGTATCGGCCTACACTCTTTAAGGTGTATCAGACTACTGTCTACAAGGAGTATCAGCCTATACTTAATATTGGTTTACTCATGTGTATCAGTTTACATACTTATGTGTATTGGGCTAGGGTTTCCCACAAACCGATATCGGTTTGTGCATATCAGTTTCATCATCTTCAAGCTCTATCCTTTCATCCATAACTACTCTAGTTAATGGAAAACAACCCCACTTATCCATTAGAGATCATAGAACCATCATCCAAACATGATAAGTCAAAGTAAAGAAGGAACCACCAAGTACTACATGATAAAATGTGCATAATAATAAGGTTGAGTTCAAGATATATATCCCGCATCAAGATCATCTCAAAAGCTCCAAGCTTCAAAGCTCCATTTTCTAAGGTTGAAGATGACTTATCAAAAGTCCAAGACTCATTCACAACACTTCTCTATGAAAGAAGGTACCATAGTTAAGAATTTGGTGAAGAAAGAAGAGAGGGAAACTGTGATACCCCGTGCGATCAACACATTATTAATGATGCGGAAGAGATTAATTAGCAGTAGAATTACTGAAAATCACTAAAAATTAAAACTTTTTGTAAAAAGATACACAACTATAAAACTCTTTCATAAAGAAACAAGTAAGTTATTTACAAGCTGATTCATTAGTACATCTCTGTATTATCTCATCTCGAGAGTCATAACACTGACTGCCCTGTTAAGCTGTACATGAGAAGTATACAAAAATCTCAAAGCATTCAACCAAAAATCTTAGATCTATATTAAACCATCTACTGACTCGTAGGACCAGAGAGTACAGAGATGACACATAGGACTCTCTATATACAAGACCTAACAGACAATGTCTCCACCTGAAGATCATTGTTGTCCTTGTTGTTGTTGCTACTGCTGTTGCTGCTCACCCACTGATGGGTTTCTTCTTCCTCGGTGTCTACCTAAAAAGTTGAATCCCAAGGGGGTGAGACAATTGAATATTGTCCCAGCGAGAGTTATAACTCTTCGCTAGAAGCATTATTATTGCAGATAATAGAATAACACTGGGCAATAGGGTTATAATCATTCAAAAACAGGTAATTCATTGAATAACTAAATAGAACAATATTTTTTATGCAATCATTTCAATTATAACTTGATTGAATAGAAAGTCATTTAATCAATAAGGAATATAAAGAACATGTATATTATTTGTCCAACTAGGACTTAATAAACAATGTATCATCAATCATTGTTTCTCGTAGTTCAACCTAAGCAATTATGCTACACAGCTGATTACATTTTACAAACATACTTATGCCCGGAGGAGATGAAATATACCTCTCATACTCCAACCGACCATTGCGAAATCAAAATCGGTACCATACATAGGTCATTAGAAGAGCCAAATTTATATGACCTCATCCTCCTCAGTCAGTGTGAGGAAAAACATGTAGGACATCTCGTGTCTCTGCCAAAATAGCTTTCCAGGATATTCTGGAAACTTCACTATTAGAGTTACATTGGCATGTTGTACTCTCTTCGCAATCGAGGGATTTCTTGTTTATCTCACATCGATTCGGCATTAACAATATCATCGGGAGATTAGTGATACATCATCCCGGCATAAATATATAACAAAGGATTGAGAGATTAAATGTTCATCTCACATCAATTCCCCCATTAGGACGTAAGGATATTCACATCCATAACCCCCACATACTCAAAAGTATGTTCTCCAGGAGTTCCCTTAGGAAAACCTATTTCACCATCATCTAGCTTCTGACGATGATGGATCTATGGTCAGGGCTCTACATGATATCATTATACTTGATTATTTAAGTACATTATGGCATTCTTTTAGCATCAGGCATGTTTTCAAACATAAACCATTACAACAATTTCAATAAAGAAAGAGTACTATTTGTATCAAGTTCATTTCACATTTTGTTAACATTGGGATCTCAATCCCCTATCAATGTATCATCATGATCCAAGAATATGGGTTTTCAAACCCTTAGATCATCAAATCACTTGTTACCACTTTAATAGGTAACTTAATGCCATTATGTCATTTAACAGTGTAAACATAATAGTAGCATTGCATGTATTTCATATGGCTCATACAGCCTGTCGATCTCATTTGCTACCTTTCAATAAACAACATTGCATATTATTTCTTACAAGGCTCATTAAATACTTTTTAATTATCAAAGCATCATATCTCTTACCTGGCTATATTCTATATTTCATAAAACCTACAGATTAGCACAGATGATAATAGGTACATCAATTTCATATCAGCATATTTCAAAACAAAGATAACTTCACTATTCAAGGGTTGCACCACTATACCCTTACTAGGGTTAGGGTTTCCCTTTTCAATTCAAGTAGGATTAATCATCCCCTTAACTTAGTTAGGAATAGTGATTCCTCATTTCATTATCCAATCATAGAGCTTCATGCTATAAAGCAAAACCCAGGATTAGGGTTTCACACTTTTATCCACCTTAATTGGAACTAGGGTTTACTATTCACATACCTTGATTTAGGGTTTACTATTCACATACCTTGATTTAGGGTTTGTCATGTCATCATTATGAATTAAGATTACATCATCATCATACATTAGGGATACCTCCATTATTACCCTCAATTTAGGGTTAAGATTTATTAACCATCATAATTAGGGTTTTCATGATCTCACTATGAAGGATCATACCCTAATTAGATATTCATTCATATAGGAAGTCCTTTACTTGATTAACATTCATAAAAGAAATCTTCTCTCTCTTATACTCTATAGGATGATGTTTACTTCAGCCTTGATAGGGTTAAGTAACTCAATCATGAAAGAGAATTGACTTCATGGTATATATCATTACCATTGTAATCATTAGAGCTTAATTACTTCATGGGTTTCAAACACACTACCCCTTTAAGGTACAAGTACCATGATCACCTTTGATTACATCATGTATTAATTAACTAATCACTTTGTCCCTTAACCACTTTAAATACCCAAGGGGGTTTAGGTTAATCAACCACCAAACGATCTTGGCCATTAAGGCCCCAAACGATCTTGACTAACTTAGACCTCAAACGGTCTTGCATACTTAACCTCCAAATGGTCTAAGACCGTTTGGACCTTCATGCGGTCTTGGTCTACCCTTGAGACCGTTTGGTAAAGTTGCACACTCAAGACCGTCTGCTAAAGTAAGAGGTGAAGACCGTTTTCCCAAGTTTGACTTTTGAAACCGCATGGACACAATCGGTTTTGAAACCGCATGAACCCTAAATGGTTTGGGATCGTTTGGTCCCAAACGGTCTAGAGACCATTTGGACTCAAACGGTCTTGAGACCGTTTGGTACACACCCCCTCAAAACCGCATGGACCAAGTATGGTCTCAACAAGTCAAAATGCATTAGGGTTTCCATTGTTGATCCCCTCAACGATTAAGTACATGTAATCCATCATCAATTAGGCATATCACCATCATTCAATTGAGTTAATTAGGTCAACCTTCAACTGATTTGACCCTCAATTTACCCTCAATTGGTCATCAATTAGGGATTGAATCAATTGAATTAGGGTTTAGAATCGATGACCCTTCAACATAATTCAATGTGAGTGTAATTGATTTGAACCCATTGAACCATCATCCAATTTGGTCATGACCTGACCCCAAACGGTCTTGGGGTCATTTGGATGACCTCCAAATGGTCTTGAGACCATTTTCTCAAGTCAACTTCAAAAACTAAGTCAGCCAATTAGGGTTTGACTCATTAGATTGATCACTAGGTCAACAATTAGTTGCTCTTCAACTTAGTACCTTCTGATCTTTCAACCACTTAGCCATAGTCAACCCTAGACCTCCAAACAGTCTTGGGTTACCTACAAACGGTCTTGGGATCATTTGTATATTCTCCAAATGGTCTTGAGACCGTTTTCCCATCACTTCATCAATAACCATGTCATTTATTTGGGGTTTGGATCCTAGGATTGGTCACCAAATCAACAATTAATTACACATTACTTTGATACCTTTGGAGCTTCAATTGGTCAACCATGCTTAACCCTAGACCTCCAAACGGTCTTGGGTGATCACCAAATGGTCTTAAGACCGTTTGGGTGATCCCCAAATGGTTTTGAAACCGTTTGGGTCACTCAACCCAAACTTCAACCTAATTCAATTATCAAATCAACAATTAACCCGATTAGGGTTTTGAAGATTGTTGGACCTTTAATTGGTGAACTACTTGGAGTTAATTGATAATTATTGATTGGTGATTAGTATACATTATTCCCAACATACCTACAAACGGTCAACACTTGTTCAACGCCACCAAATGGTCTTGGACCGTTTTCTTCTATGCGGTTTGGATGAAACTGTTTGCAATCAAACAGTTTGAAACCGTTTGCTCCCAAACGGTTGGGAAAACCGTTTGAGCACAAAGGCAAACCATTTGGTAAAATGATTTTCTTTGGATAATCATAAAAGTTAATGTCATCATCTTCTTCCTACAAGCAACCAAGAACTGTTGTTGTTCTTCACGGAAGTTATAGCAATTAACCAAAAGAGTACCAAAGAAGAAAATAGCCAATGATTATTAGAGAGATGGATGCATTAGCAATGCTTAAGGGTTAGAGTTATAAAACCCGCCTCTAGAACTGATCCAGAGCTCCAAGATCCGCAGCTTTAATGGTGTATTGAGCTCCAGCAGTTGTACAAGGTTCGTTTTTCAATCTTTGGATGAACAAGGTGGCTAGAAAAGGAAATCGTGTGAAGAAAACCATGAATCTAACCTTGTTTTATGGTTTACACCATGAATTTGAGGTAGGAGATGATCAAAACTTACCAAGGTAGTTCAGTAATCCTTCCTCTGGTCCATATCTCTCCTTTGGTCGGCCAAAGCAAGGTGATAAGGAAAAGAAACTAAGGAACGATCCTTTGGTGTTTTGGAAAAAGGATACATATATATGTATTTATGGATTTTCAAGGAAAATAGAAAAAAGAGGATTATCTCCTTTTATTTCCCAACTAAAATCCAAAAAATCTTCCTCTATTCTTTGTCCATGTATCCACCTTCTAATACCTTGCAAAACTTCTTTATTACCCAAGGTTTAAAGGAAAAGGACCAAGCATTTTAAAGAGTTATGTGTTAATATCCATCTTTTAGTGGATATTGCTTTATATTATAATTAATGTGAATGGCTTCCACTCTAACAAGATATTTTTGGTGCCCAAGCATGGAACAAGCTTGTACAAAATATTTCAAACACATCCTCAAACTTTTGGTTGAAGGGCTCCATAATTAATATATTTCCCTTTTACATTAAGTTATATTAAAGAGCCATTTGTGCTTAAACCTTGTTTATTTTAATGTCAAGATTCTCTCTCCTCCATGATAATTCAAATGAGGTGCCCTTATCATTTTATTTGCTCTAATTGATGAAAAGAAACATGAGAGACTCTCTAGAGGTGATATCTTGCATATTGAACCCTAGGTTTTGGGTAATTTGCACATTACACCAAAACTAGGTTTTAATGCACAATGATTGCTTTACAAGCTATATCTTGATGTCCAAGCTTGTGGAATCCATACCACCACATCATATACATTCTTATGATGTCTCAGCATCATAGGAACATCTTATCATATACAAATTGCAAGTTAACCCCTCAACTTGGGTAATTTGCACTTTAGTCCAAAAGTAACAAAACCATGTTTCAACATTATTCAGAAAGGACTGAAATTGAAATATAAGTTCCTCACAAGTAATAATTACATTCCAAATGATAAGGGCAAGTATCTAATTGACTTTATTAGGCAAAACACCTAGGGTTAGTACATAAATAACCCAGGTCAGGGATGTTACAAATTATCCACCCCTTACAAGGATTTCGTCCCCAAAATCATTACAAAAACATTTTTAAGAGAAAAGAGTAGGGTATTTCCTCCTCATCTCTTCCTCTAATTCCCACATGGCTTATTCAACACCATGATGATTCCAGAGGACTTTCACAAGACTTATGTCTTTCTTTTTCAGCTTTTTAATTCTTCTATTAAGGATCAACACAGGTCCTTCTATATAAGATATATCATCATTCAACTCTACTTCCATAGGTTGCAGAACTGATTCTATTTCAGGATGACATTTCCTTAACATGGAAATGTGGAACATAGGGTGTAACTTTTGCAACTCTGGTGGTAACTCTAGCTTATAAGCTACCTTTCCAATTCGTTCAATGATCGGATAAGGCCCCATAAACCTAGGAGCTAACTTTCCTTTCCTTCCAAATCTAAGAACTCCCTTCCAAGGTGAGACCTTGAGGTATACTCTGTCTCCAACCTAGAATTCTAAAGGTCTATGACACTTATCAGCATTAGATTTCTGCCTATCCTATGCAGTCTTTAACTATTGTTGTATTATTTTAATCTTCTCGGTGGTCTGCTGCACAAGTTCAGGACCTAAAAGTTGATATTCACCGATTTCATACCAACATAGGGGAGATATACAACGTCTGCCAGACAAAGCTTCATAAGGTGCCATACCAATGCTATGCTGATAGCTATTGTTATAGGCAAACTCTATCAAACTTAGGTGCAGATCCCAACTTCCTGTAAACTGGAGGACACATTCCCCTAAGCAAGTCCTCTAAGGTTTGTATAGTTCTTTCTGACTGCCCATCAGTCTGAGGATGGAAGGTTGTACTAAACCTTAACTGTGTGCCTAAGGCTTTATGGAGTCATTCCCAAAAATGACTCATAAACTGGGGACCTCTGTCAGAAACAATGGTAACTGGGACCCCATGCAGCCGCACTATCTCATCCACATACAACTGTGCCAGCTTCTCAGCAGAATAGGTTGTTTTGACATTAAGAAAAGTGTTGTCTTTATCAACCTATCAACTATTACCCAGATGGAATCATGGCCTTTAGCTGTTCTGGGTAAACCAACCACAAAGTCCATGGTTACATGATCCCACTATCATTGTGGTATGGGTAAAGGTTGCATTGTTCCTGCAGGCTTCTAGTATTCAGCTCTAACTTGCTGACACACAGGACACTGCATAAAGAACTCAGCAACGTCCTTCTTCAAACCAGGCCACCAATACATATCTTTCAAGTTACGATACATCTTGGTACTTCCTAGATGCATAGCATACATTGAAGAATGCGATTCTTCCAGGACTAACTTCCTCAAATTATCAACATCTGGTACTATCATCCTACCATGATAACAAGCTACTTGATCATCCGAATCATGGAAACCATCTCGTTTCTCACTACCAAACTCTGATCTAATCTGCTGAACTACAACATCAGCTTGTTGTGCCTCCTTAATCTATTGTCTCAGGGTAGGTTTTATGTGCATCTCAGCTAACAATCCAGATAACAACGATACTTTTAATTATATATTGTCTTGTCTTAAAGAGATAAGCATATCTCTCCTAGAGCACACCAAAGAATTTAGTTGTGCTCTGTCTAAGGTTAGTGTTGCTGATTTCCTACTCAAAGCATCATCAACTACATTGGCTTTCCCTGGATGGTAATCAATTGTACAATCATAGTCCTTGATTAACTCCATCCAGTGGTGTTGCCTCATGTTAAGCTCATGCTGAGAAAAGATATACTTTAGGTTCTTATGGTATGTGAAAATCTGAAATGTCTCTCCATAAAGATAATGTCTCCAAATTTTCAAGGCATGGACTACAACAGCTAGTTCTAAATCGTGCGTCGGATAATTTTCCTCGTGTTTCTTAAGCTGTCGAGAAGCAAAAGAAATCACTTGTTTATCCTGCATTAACACACATCCTAGTCCATTCTTAGAGGCATCACAGAAAACTATATATCCTTTCCCTTTCTCAGGTAACACAAGAACAGGTGCACTTGTCAACCTTTCCTTCAACAGATGAAAAGATTGTTGACACTTGTCACTCCAGGTAAAAGGAACATCCTTCCTTGTCAACTTAGTCAAGGGTAAAGCTATGGAACTAAAGTTCTTAATGAACCTCTTGTAATAGTTTGCCAACCCTAAGAAACTTTAAATCTCCGTCGGAGTCTTCGGCTGTTCCCATTGTAGGATAGATTCTACCTTTTTAGGGTCAACACGAATACCCGAAGCAGATATTATGTGTCCAAGAAAAGAAACTTCTGGTAACCAGAACTCACACTTGCTAAACTTAGCATATAACTTATACTCTCTTAGCAAAGTTAGAGCTTGACGAAGATGGTGCTCATGTTGTTGGGCATCTCTACTATAGATCAGGATGTCATCTATGAAGACAACAACACACTTATCTAGAAAAGGTTGGAAAATTCTATTCACGAGTTCCATAAATGCAGTTGGTGCATTAGTTAGTCCAAATGACAAAACTGTGAACTCATAGTGACCATACCTTATTCTAAAAGTAGACTTAGGTATGTCACTGATAACCTCCTATTTTAGTAGTTTATCTTAGTCTTTTTCTTTAGTTTTCCATACTCTTTTTACGTTTATACGGTACATAAACCTAATTTTACCCCTTTTTTGTAAATACATCATCAAACTAACTTTTTCCTTTTACACTTGCAGAAAAAGCACAAAAAATCATAAAAGAATAAACAACCTCAAGGCCGAGTGAAGCCAAACGGTCCCAAGACCGCATGGAGTTCAAACGGTCCCGAGACCGCATGAAGCCAAACGGTCCCAAGACCGCATGGAGTTCAAACGGTCCCGAGACCGCATGAAGCCAAACGGTCCCAAGACCGCATGGAGTTCAAACGGTCCCGAGACCGCATGAAGCCAAACGGTCCCAAGACCGCATGGAGTTCAAACGGTCCCGAGACCGCATGAAGCCAAACGGTCCCAAGACCGCATGGAGTTCAAACGGTCCCAAGACCGTTTGTCGCCAAACGATCTCAAGACCGTTTGAACCCAAACGGTCTCAAGACTGTTTGACCTCACTCAAGGCCTATAAATAAGACCTCAAGGGCCATCCCTGAGGAGGTCCAGACGTCCAGAGGTTGTCTCTCTACTACCAGAACAACACCATCTACCGCCCGAGGTTGCCGGTTTGAGACTCACGTTCCATTGCAAAGCTACCTTCTCTCTCATCAACAAAGAAGGTGATAGGAGAAGATCCGTCGTCAAGCAAGCCACGAAGGGTGAAGATCGTTGCTCTCTCCACCAAGGGTTCAACCTTCTCTCCTCAGTGGAGATGATGTTCTTTCTATCTCTTCTTGCCTCCTCCTTTGTTGCTCCCTCTATGAGGAGCGAGTAGTTCCATCCACTGGGGCGCGGGGACTAGCCCCGCTGCCCATGCTTTGTACTTTGTACTAAAAAGATGTTATCCTTTCGTTTTAATACTAAATCGTTTCATACATGCTTGAATGATGGCCACGTTCTTGTATGCATCTATTGTCTTTTGTTGTGGTTTGTCTACGACCGCTCTCGAGACTCGAATACCGATTTAGTGTTGGTTTCTGGTGTGTGTATCCACCACGCATCCGCTTCGGTGTCTAGGAGTGTATCTCAAAGAGTGGAGTATACTCACTATCATCCGTTACACTTCCATCTGTATGGAAGTAACCTTGGTAAGTCGAGGAACACGCTTTGCGAGGGGAATGATGTAAAGCATGTGACCATTTGATCGGGAATGGCTGGCGTTGCAACATTCCCGCACTTCTCGTAGCTAGGTTATCCGAATAGGAGACTAGGCCTACAAAGACACTATTCGATTTGATAATTATCGCTCGCTTGTTAGTTTTAGATGCACGTTTCATGAGGTTGAGTAAGATTTCTCTCTTTGGAAGACTACATATCTTCATTGACACGTAGAAATGTACCGAATGAGAGATACTTAACCCTTGAAGGATGTGATGCATTGCTCTTGTCTTATATGGGCATTGGTCTTGTGGAACATCGAAGGATGCAATGCATCGCTCTTGTCTTACAAGGCATCGGTCTTGTGGATCATCCTTGAATGCAAAGCATCGCTCTTGTCTTATAAGGCATCGGTCTTGTGGAACATCCATGCATCTAGCTTATAAGTCTTGCTTGATTAGTACATAAACAATGCATGTGTAGCGGTGGTGAATACCTGCTTAACCCCAGTGATTCATCATCATTTGTTAAATCTTAGTTTTACTTGCTTTATTTAATTTTCATGCTTTAGTCTAAAAACCAATCAAAATCCAACCTTTTGATATAAGTGCCAATTAGTAAAGTAACTAAGTGAAGTGCTGTACGTTTTCCATCTTGTTGCTTGCAACAAGACCGTTGTCTTTTGGGTTCGATCCTAAATCTGTACTATGATAAGGCTTCCATACTCTTATGGGGTTGGAGTTGTTATCTAAGCACCAGTTATAGGTAAACCTAGGGAAGACATTCATCCTCTCTAGGGTTTTTGGTGATAGAATCCTGGGACTCCCATTGGAAGACTGAAAATCTTTTGGTGTAAGTTCCAGCTCCATCAAAAAATGGCGTCGTTGCCGGGGACAACGGAACGTTAGTATTTCACTTAGTTTATTTTTCTAGTTGGTTAGGATTTTACACTTTCTTTTTTGATTCATAATTCACTATCTTCTTGAAGCTTTCATATTGTCTCTATTATCTAAAGGTGTTCTCTTTTCTTTACTCAGGTAGAACCCGTATATGCAATCACCGCATAATCGAGGATTCTCCCCTGATCCGGAGTTCGACTCCGAGGTAGAGAGAAGTTTCCACCGCGGAATCCGTCTCAATCGCCAACGCGCTAGTCAAATGGCTGACGAACAGCATCAAGCCGCTTTGGTGATGGAGAGAGTCAATGCTGCTATCGCCGCACAACGGGCACAACTCATTGCAGACACCTGTGCCCAAATACAAGCGGAAATACGAGCAGAAGAGCAAGCCCGCATAAGAGCAGAGACCGAGGCTGCTCAGCTCGAACTACGAAACAAGCAACTGAGGGACTATGCTGTCCCGAAGAATTACGAAGACAACCACCCGGTCCGGCCTCCGATCATCAATATCCCAAACTTTGAGATCCGGACCCAGTGGATCCAGATTATGCAAGGAATTTCCTTTTCTGGAGGTTCAGGGGACGATTGCATGGACCACTTGAAACGGTTTAAGGCATTATGTCGCCTGGTCCCGCAAGCTGGCATTGCTTTCGACGCAATAATGCTCCACCTGTTTCATTTCACCTTATCTGGAAGAGCCTTGAGTTGGTACAACTCACTGGACAGAGAACCCATCATAACCACTTGGGCCCCTCTAGAGGAAAAATTCTTGGAGAAGTTCTTTCCACCCTCGCTGACCTATGAAATCAGAGGGCAGATCAACCATTTCTCCCAGCTACCTGGAGAAACCCTCGCTGAGGCATGGGAAAGATTCAAGGAACTTCTACGCAAATGCCCTCATCATGGAATTTCACAGAATCAATTGATTGAAACTTTTTATCGAGGGGTAAGCGATGACATTAAACAGTTCCTAGATTCCTCATCTGGAGGAAATTTCATGAGGAAAAATTATGAAGATGCCTGGAAAATCGTTACTTTAGGAGCTGAAAACCAGTCCAACTGGGGGCGGTCAACCGGAAAAGGCGTCCTTAAAGTCTGTAAAGCTGAGGAATCTATGGAACTAAAGTCAATAGCCGAAGCTTTGAAGACAATCGCTCATAAACAACAAACCTTTGAAACAACCCTAGGGGAAATTGATAAGAAGAAAACCCCGCTGGTTCATCAAGTCAAAGCCGTCACAGGATCCTGTGAAGCTTGTCATTCTTCGGATCATCCGACTCTTTCCTGCGGAATACTCTATAATGTGATGATGGATCTGCATCCACCACCACAACCCTATGAGGCCATCACTAATCAGGCTGAAGATCAGATTCCAGAGCAAGTCAATTCCATCCATACTATTCCCGGACAAGTTTATTATAATCCCAGTCAACCAAGGAACCATCCCGGATTCCAGTATGGGAATCCCTCTGGAACTGCGAATCCGCAACATCAGACACAAGGGGGGCTTGACAATAGGCTGCCTCCTGGATTTCCAAACAATTTTAACCAAAATCCAGGGAACCCAACGAACAATTTCCCTAGGGCTAACTACCCTAGAAATCAATCAGCCTACTATCAGTACACTCATCCCCCGCTTCACCCGCAATTGCATATTCAACAGTCTCAACAACAAAACCCTCAGAAAAATGTCACTGCACAACCGAAAGATGAGCTATCTTTGATAAAACAAATGCTTCAGTCTCAGCAAACCATGCTAGCTAACCAACAAGCCCAACAAAAGGCAGTTGAAACCCAGCTTGCTCAGATTGCTACACAGTTAAAACCTTCGGCAAGCACTTTTGATGGGTAGCCTGAACCAAAGTCTAAGTACGGGCAAAACAAACACGAACAGCTGAATGCCGTCACCACAAGGTCGGGACGCATTCTTCCTGAACCCATCAAGATCACTCTAGATGATGATGATGTGCCCACTTTTATGACGAAAGAGATTTCGCAACAAGGGATTGAAAAATCCTCCGAAGGCACAAAGGACGAAAACAAAGAGCATGTACCTGCAGAATCCAAAGTCCCGCAATTCAAACCAAGGATTCCGTACCCAGGCAGACTGCAAGAAACAAAAATGGACGCCAGGTTTCAAAAATTCAAGGAAGCAATGAAGAAACTTTATATTGACATCCCACTCCTTGACGCTCTATCCGAAGTACCAGCATGGGCAAGGTATCTCAAAACTTTGCTATCACGTAAGTATATCACCAAAGAGCAAGAGACTGTCAAGCTCGCTCAAACCACTTCTGACATCATCCTGAACAAACTACCCAAAAAGAAGAAGGACCCAGGTTCCTTCGGAATCCAATGTTGCATTGGAAATGCATCCACAAAGAAAGGGTTAGCTGACCTCGGGGCTAGTATATCCATTATGCCCTACTCAATGTGCCAACGCCTTGGTCTCACTGACCTGCTGCCTACAGCAATGACTATTCAACTAGCCGACTCCACTGTAACTGCACCGTTGGGAATCATCGAAGATGTCCCAGTAAGGATAGGGAAGGATGCCTACGTTCCATGTGATTTTGTCATCATGGATATCAAAGAAGACTTGAGGTATCCGATCATTTTCGGCAGGCCTTTCCTAGCTACAGCCAGAGCGCTAATCGATGTAGAAGCTGGAACCATCATTCTTAGGCTCGGAAAAGAAGCAATTCAATTCCGCGTCCTTGATAGTATGAAAGGTCCCAGCATCCAAGAAGAGGTCTTTCTTTTAGACGCAATTCAACAAATGTCGCAATTAGAAATCTCCGAGCCAATCGACGAACTTGAAAATGCTCTTATCAATCCAGAAGTTGAGTTCTCTGCAAATGAACTAGTCCAGCAATGTATCCAATACCTAGAGAAGATAGAAGAAGCATCGGAGGCTACTTTTGAAGAGCTTAAAGCCATCACTACCATTGAAGCAGCAGAACCACCAAAAACCCCTGAATTAAAGACTTTACCCACAGGGCTCAAATATGTTTTCCTGGATAGGGAAGAGTTATGCCCAGTTATTATCAACTCCACCCTTACCAAAGACCAAGAAGTCAGGCTTCTGGACAAACTAAGGAGGCACAAAAAGATCATTGGTTATAAGATAACCGACCTCACAGGCATAAACCCGGCTCTGTGTATGCACAAGCTCCCTATGGTTGAAGAATTTAAACCCACTCGTGAACACCAAAGAAAACTGAACCCAAACTTGAAAGACGTAGTTCGTTTGGAGGTCCTCAAACTACTCAAAGCTGGCATGATCTATCCTATCTCTGACTCTCAGTGGGTCAGTCCAGTTCAGGTTGTTCCAAAAAAAGGGGGCACTACTGTAGTAATCAACGATAAAAATGAGCTCGTACCCACTAGGACTGTAACGGGGTGGCGAATGTGCATCGATTATAGGAAGTTGAATAAAGCTACAAGGAAAGACCACTACCCTCTACCCTTCCTTGATGAAGTCCTAGAGCGCTTGGCCCACCAAAAGTATTTCTGTTATCTCGATGGTTACTCCGGGTTCTACCAAATACCCATACATCCAGAAGACCAAGAAAAAACCACTTTCACTTGTCCCTTTGGGACATATGCTTTCAGAAGAATGCCATTCGGGCTATGTAACGCTCCGGCTACTTTCCAACGATGCATGTCTGCCATCTTCGCCGGATTAACCGAATCTGTTATGGAAGTTTTTATGGATGATTTCTCTGTCTATGGAGATTCTTTCGATAACTGTCTAAATAATCTTGAACGAGTCCTGCAACGTTGCAAGGAAACGAACCTTATCCTGAATTGGGAAAAATGTCATTTCATGGTAACAGAAGGTATCATCCTCGGACATAGAGTAAGTGATAGGGGAATTGAGGTCGACAAAGCAAAGATTGATGTTATCTCAAAGTTGTCACCCCCGAAGGACATAAGGGGCGTTCGAGCTTTCCTAGGTCATGCAGGGTTCTACAGAAGGTTCATCAAAGATTTCTCGAGAATAGCTAAACCCATGACGCAACTCCTGACAAAAGATGCCGAGTTCGTTTTCAACCAAGATTGCATGCGAAGTTTCTCCACCCTTAAAGAGGCATTAATTTCCGCACCTATTCTAAGGGCTCCAGACTGGTCGCAACCTTTCGAAATTATGTGCGACGCAAGTGATTATGCCATAGGAGTCGTTTTAGGACAACGGATCGATAAGAAACCCTATGTCATCTACTATGCATCAAAAACGCTTGACGAAGCACAGAAAAACTACACGACCACGGAAAAAGAGTTTTTGGCTATCATCTACGCCTTCGAAAAATTCCGCTCTTACCTGATCGGCTCTAAAGTCATCGTCTACACTGACCATTCTGCTATCCGACATTTGATCCAGAAACAGGACGCCAAACCCAGGCTCATCCGCTGGGTATTAATGCTTCAAGAATTTGACCTAGAAATCAAAGATAAAAGTGGCGTAGAGAACGTTGTAGCCGATCACCTCAGTAGAATCGAGGTTGAAGAAAAAGATAAAATCCCTATCAGGGATTCTCTTCCTGATGATCAGCTTATGAAGGCCACTCATAGTTTTCCTTGGTTTGCTGATATCGTCAATTATCTAGCCACAGGGATCATCCACCCGTCTGCTTCATATCAGGATAAAAGGAAATTCCTTCATGATATAAAACGTTATCATTGGGACGAACCCTACTTATTTTACCTCTGTGCCGACGGACTTTTTCGCCGGTGCCTTCCAGAAGAAGAAATAACCTCGGTTTTGGAACACTGGCACTCAGGACCCACGGGGGGGCACATGGGCGCCAAGAAAACTGCCATAAAAGTTCTTCAATCTGGTTTCTTTTGGCCCACCATATCAAAAGACTCACATGATTTTGTCAAAGCCTGTGATAAATGCCAATTTTCGGGCAACATATCAAAAAGGGATGAAATGCCTCTTACCATGTGGCAGGAAATTGAACTGTTTGACGTATGGGGGGTAGACTACATGGGACCTTTCCCTTCATCATATGGCTTCTCTTACATTTTAGTCGCAGTAGATTACGTCTCAAAGTGGGTCGAAGCTATACCCACCGTATCCAATGACTCCAAACCCGCTGTCAAATTGTTCAAAGACACTATTTTTCCGAGATTTGGAGTTCCAAGAACGGTCATATCTGATGGCGGGACCCATTTCCTGGAACGAAGTTTCGAAGCGTTACTAAGAAAATACGGAGTCCATCACAAAGTTGCCACACCTTACCACCCACAAACTAGTGGCCAGGTAGAAGTATCCAATAGACAGATAAAAGCGATTCTTGAAAAAACAGTGAATAAAAACCGCACTGATTGGTCCACCAAACTTCCTGACGCCCTCTGGGCATACCGTACTGCTTACAAAACACCAATTGGAACAACCCCGTTTCGTTTGGTATACGGCAAATCATGTCATCTTCCAGTAGAACTGGAACATAAAGCCTGGTGGGCCATCAAGCAACTAAACTTCGACCTTAAAAGCGCAGGGGAAAACAGACAACTCCAGCTACAGGAGCTAGAAGAACTCCGAATGACAGCATATCACAGTGCCAGAATCTATAAAGAGAAAACAAAAATGTGGCACGACGGACATCTTAAGAGAAAAGATATCGCCGTTGGCGACAAAGTGCTCTTATTCAACTCCAAGCTCAGATTATTCCCCGGAAAACTCCGAACAAAATGGTCCGGACCCTTCACCATAAAACATATCTACCCAACTGGAGCAGCCATTATCATTGACAACAACAAAGGAGAACGAACAGTTAACGGGCACCATTTAAAAAGATACTACACTTAGGAAGACAAAACACATCAACAAACTCTCGATATCAGAGATGCTACGCCCACAGCATAACAACCTTACAGTTTCGTCGAGCCAGTGACGTAAAACCAAGGCGCTTCTTGGGAGGCAACCCAAGACCTCAGTATCACCTTCTCTAATTTCTTTTGAATTTGTTTTGCTTTCTTTAAGTTCTTTCATCATTAATCTAAAAATACAAAAAAATGTACATAATCAAAACTACAAAAACATTACATAAAACAAACAACATAAAAATTCATAAACCAAAATACAAAAAATTATATACATACCCAAAAACAAACATAAAAATATACAAACCTTTTGTGCCCCTCCAAACGGTCTTCAAACCGTTTGGAGCCAAACGATCCTCAAAACGTTTGGGACCAAACGGCCCTCAAACCGTTTGGGACCAAACGGTCTTGAAACCGTTTGGGACCAAACGGTCTTGAACCCATTTGGGACCAAACGGTCTTGAACCCGTTTGGGACCAAACGGTCTTGAGACCGCTTGGGACCAAGCGGTTTCCAAACCGTTTGGAATACAAAGGCTCACCCACCTATCACTATAAATATCGACCCTGCCCCTCCGTCTTTCTCTCTTCGAACCTTCATTTTCTCCAGAGTTTTCGTGCGGAGAGCTTCCCTTTTTGCTCTTGCTGCAACCGCGCAAAGTCATCCTTCCGTCCACCTTCCGCAAGGTAGTCCGGCGACTCCACATTCCATCGCCAGTCGCTGCTTATGCTGCCATCACCGTCGTTATCGAATGGTTTCATCAACCGACCCGTCGCCTTCATTGCCGCGCCGTTGCTGTCAAAAGATTTCACCGACTCTCCCACCGTTTTCATCGCCGTCGCCGTTCTTCTCATCGTTCTCGAAGGCGCCGGCGCGTTCTTCACCTGCGCACCGTTCCACCTTCTCCCGCGCCGGCGACCTGCGACTTTTCGCTTTCCAAACGATCTTGAAACCATTTGGAACCAAACGGTCCTCAAACCGTTTGGAACCAAACGGTCTTGAAACTGTTTGGAACCAAACGGTCCCACAACCATTTGGAACCAAACGGTCCTCAAACCGTTTGGAACCAAACGGTCTTGAAACCGTTTGGAACCAAACGGTCCCGCAACCGTTTGGAACCAAACGGCCTTCAAACCGTTTGGAACCAAACGATCTTGAAACCGTTTGGGACCAAACGGTCCTCAAACCCAAAGCTTTTCTCTTTGAAAACGATTTGAGGTTTGGAGACGTTTTTGTATTTAAGCTACTTCTGAAGGACAAAGATATCATGAACTTTTGTGGAACCAAGCAGCACATATCAAGCAGCACTTGCAACAAAGACTATCCTCCAGTTAATGGCAACATGGAAGATGGAATCAATATTGAAAAGCAGCTACCTAACTCAATCCATGGATGATGAAGTAGGACATCTCAAGGAAACTGATGTCGAAGGCAGCAGCTACCACAGTAACCTGAAGAATGATCAAGCAAAGGATCTGCTAGACAATATCAAGACAAAATTGTAAAAGAGTGCGCTGCGAAATTAATGAAGCTCCTGCGTCAGCACTCCAAGGCATACAACAAAGAGCACTTCAATCGCCCAGCCTTCTGCCGCAATTGCCCCCATCTTTACGAGGGCAATTCGCATCCACTCTACTCCGATCTCCAGGGGCTACCGAAAACCTGCCTTAGCTCGCAGCCCTTGTTCTACTGACTTCTCTACCTATCACTTTGCCACTCTGCGGACAGAGTGTGTGATAAGTTAGGGGGGGATTCATTAGACAAGGGCTAGGTATCAACTTCTATACCCCTTTAAATAGTCACCTCAACTAACCCCAGAATCATGTTAGTCTCTGCAAGTAAATAGCACTCAGACATCAAATGGCGATTTATCAATTTCCACCTACTATGGATCCCGTTTTTTTTTGCTTCAATTCTTTATCTGACTCTCCACAGGTCAAAATCAGGGCAGAAATAAGCCGAGATCTCGAGGACGAGAGGGAAATTAGGCAACTTTCAAATCAAAAAGTTCTGCAAGTGGACCACAAACCAAATAAGTGCATGCTGAAAAACTTTAAGAACAGCTTCCCTCTCTTCAAAATAAAAGAGGCTTGGCCGCCCAAAATAAATCCTCTTTCCAAAACCCAAGCCTGTGAGTTTTTGAATAAAAGCCAGAGAGACGAATAAAACATGAGAGTTGTGCCACGCATAAGGACCTATATGAAGAACTGATAAAGGGCTCACCCGGCCGGCACATTCCGCTGCCCTCACAAAGGCAGATGTGTCGCGTTCGGTAGTGAAACCCTAAAAGTTCCAAGTATATGAAAAGGCTCATAAAGGACTTGCCCGGCCGGTACATTCAGCTGCCCTCATAAAGGCAGATGTGTCGTGCCCGGTAGTGAGATCCTAAAAAGCATAGACAGCCCTCACCCACTCGAAGGGGAGCTACACTCCAAAGCCTTTAGCCAACCCTCATACCCTCTCTAGCTTCCAGTAGGTTTCCAGAGAGGTATAAAGTTGATTAGAGTCAACAACATGCACAAAATAAATGTGGTCCCAAGGCAAATTTTGAGATACGGAAAAACCCTGAGATCCAAGCAACTTTCATAATCCAAAAGAATAAAGGCATGCAATAAGCCTCGATATGACCCCTGGGGAACTCAGGTCAAGAATTGAAGCAAGAGTATGGAGACCCTAATTAAGATCGCCTCGCCATTTCATGTCTCAGCTCTATCTAACTTGAGGACAAGCTAGACTCTAAGTTAGGGAGGTGATAACCTCCTATTTTAGTAGTTTATCTTAGTCTTTTTCTTTAGTTTTCCATACTCTTTTTACGTTTATACGGTACATAAACCTAATTTTACCCCTTTTTTGTAAATACATCATCAAACTAACTTTTTCCTTTTACACTTGCAGAAAAAGCACAAAAAATCAGAAAAGAATAAACAACCTCAAGGCCGAGTGAAGCCAAACAGTCCCAAGACCGCATGGAGTTCAAACGGTCCCGAGACCGCATGAAGCCAAACGGTCCCAAGACCGCATGGAGTTCAAACGGTCCCGAGACCGCATGAAGCCAAACGGTCCCAAGACCGCATGCAGTTCAAACGGTCCCGAGACCGCATGAAGCCAAACGGTCCCAAGACCGCATGGAGTTCAAACGGTCCCAAGACCGTTTGTCGCCAAACGATCTCAAGACCTTCTGACGCCAAACGGTCTCAAGACCGTTTGACGCCAAACGGTCTCAAGACCGTTTGAACCCAAACGGTCTCAAGACCGTTTGACCTCACTCAAGGCCTATAAATAAGACCTCAAGGGCCATCCCTGAGGAGGTCCAGACGTCCAGAGGCTGTCTCTCTACTACCATAACAACACCATCTACCGCCCGAGGCTGCCGGTCTGAGACTCACGTTCCATTGCAAAGCTACCTTCTCTCTCATCAACAAAGAAGGTGATAGGAGAAGATCCGTCGTCAAGCAAGCCACGAAGGGTGAAGATCGTTGCTCTCTCCACCAAGGGTTCAACCTTCTCTCCTCAGTGGAGATGATGTTCTTTCTATCTCTTCTTGCCTCCTCCTTTGTTGCTCCCTCTATGAGGAGCGAGTAGTTCCATCCACTGGGGCACGGGGACTAGCCCCGCTGCCCATGCTTTGTACTTTGTACTAAAAAGATGTTATCCTTTCATTTTAATACTAAATCGTTTCATACATGCTTGAATGATGGCCACGTTCTTGTATGCATCTATTGTCTTTTGTTGTGGTTTGTCTACGACCGCTCTCGAGACTCGAATACCGATTTAGTGTTGGTTTCTGGTGTGTGTATCCACCACGCATCCGCTTCGGTGTCTAGGAGTGTATCTCAAAGAGTGGAGTATACTCACTATCATCCGTTACACTTCCATCTGTATGGAAGTAACCTTGGTAAGTCGAGGAACACGCTTTGCGAGGGGAATGATGTAAAGCATGTGACCATTTGATCGGGAATGGCTGGCGTTGCAACATTCTCGCACTTCTCGTAGCTAGGTTATCCGAATAGGAGACTAGGCCTACAAAGACACTATTCGATTTGATAATTATCGCTCGCTTGTTAGTTTTAGATGCACGTTTCATGAGGTTGAGTAAGATTTCTCTCTTTGGAAGACTACATATCTTCATTGACACGTAGAAATGTACCGAATGAGAGATACTTAACCCTTGAAGGATGCGATGCATTGCTCTTGTCTTATATGGGCATTGGTCTTGTGGAACATCAAAGGATGCAATGCATCGCTCTTGTCTTACGAGGCATCGGTCTTGTGGATCATCCTTGAATGCAAAGCATCGCTCTTGTCTTATAAGGCATCGGTCTTGTGGAACATCCATGCATCTAGCTTATAAGTCTTGCTTGATTAGTACATAAACAATGCATGTGTAGCGGTGGTGAATACCTGCTTGACCCCAGTGATTCATCATCATTTGTTAAATCTTAGTTTTACTTGCTTTATTTACTTTTCATGCTTTAGTCTAAAAACCAATCAAAATCCAACCTTTTGATATAAGTGCCAATTAGTAAAGTAACTAAGTGAAGTGCTGTACGTTTTCCATCTTGTTGCTTGCAACAAGACCGTTGTCTTTTGGGTTCGATCCTAAATCTGTACTATGATAAGGCTTCCATACTCTTATGGGGTTGGAGTTGTTATCTAAGCACCAGTTATAGGTAAACCTAGGGAAGACATTCATCCTCTCTAGGGTTTTTGGTGATAGAATCCTGGGACTCCCATTGGAAGACTGAAAATCTTTTGGTGTAAGTTCCAGCTCCATCAGTCACCCTCCTTAATACGTAGCTGGTGATATCCCGACCTCAAATCTATTTTTGAGAAGACTGTTGCACCACGCAACTGGTCAAAGAGGTCATCGATCCTCAGCAAAGGATACTTATTCTTTATGGTTACTTTATTTAATTATCTGTAATCAATGCACAACCTCATTGATCTGTCTTTCTTTTTAAAAAAGAGGACCGGAGCACCCCAAGGTGAAGTACTTGGTCGTATGAAACCCTTTTCAAGAAACTCTTGCAGCTACTTCTTGAGTTCTGCCATCTCAGCATGAGCCATTCTATATGGTGTTTGTGCTATTGGTTGCGTGCCCGGGACTAGATTAATTTCAAAATCAATCTCTTGGGGTGGAGGTACACCTGGAAGTTCTTCAGGGAATACATCTTCAAATTCCCTGACTATAGGAACTTCAGTAGGATTAGAACTCTCCATGGTGGTATCTACCACATGGGCCAAGAATGCATAACATCCTTGCCTCGTCTGCTTCTCAGCTACCATGGATGACACCAAACAAGTTGGAAGAATCTTTCTATCTCCTTGAAATATCCATGTGTCACTATCATATGTGAACACAGCTTGCTTGGACTCACAATCCAAGACCACCTTATACCTTTCTAAGGTATCCATCCCAAGGATTACATCAAACCCTTGCATCTCAAGTGGTATAAGATCCACTTGAATGTGATGTTCATAAAAGAAGAGGATGCAGGGAGAACATACCTCCCGGAACACAACAGATCCCATCAGAGGAGTTTCTAACATCAAACTATCTACTCTATGACTAACTGTCATATTGCAGTCAAGAATCACCCTTCGAGTGATAAAGGAGTGTGTAGCACCCGGATCAATTAAAACAGATACGGTGCAGGATGTAGACATATCAGAATAAAACAATTTCATCTGACCTACCACAACTCGAGGGTTGATCACTGCATCAGGTGGATTCATCGCATAGAATATCATTGTCGCCTGTGGTTGATTCGGTGCTCGATGACTAGGTGTCGATGATCCAGCTTGGGACACTTG
This sequence comes from Alisma plantago-aquatica, assembly GCA_963693085.1. Classification (NCBI taxonomy): domain Eukaryota; kingdom Viridiplantae; phylum Streptophyta; class Magnoliopsida; order Alismatales; family Alismataceae; genus Alisma; species Alisma plantago-aquatica. The sequence continues at coordinate 478,320,492 of OY856414.1, forward strand.
TCCACGTCCTCTAGTGCCACCTGGAAACTATCTCCTTTGAGATCCTTGCTGACTCTGCCTTTGGGGTTGAGTCACACTTACCTCTCGGGCTCTGTAACCCTTCATCAGACGTCCGACCTTTCCACATATATAACAGCTTCTAACCCCTTGTTGTGGTCTGGTTGGTCCTGTAACTGACAGAGATGATGAGCTATGAGCTCCTTCTGGTGGTAGAATTCGTCCTCTACCCCTATTTGACGTCCACATCGTCTGGGTACTGAATCTAGGTGATGGTGTAGGCGCAAAAAACATTGGTTTCTTGAAATCTTTGGATGAGGATCCTTGAAACTGGGGGTACATCTTCTTGTTCTTGGTCTGTTGTTTCTCTGTCACAGAACTCTCTATTCTTCTGACAGACTCCACAAAGGTAGCAAATCGTTCCTTGTTCTCTAGTGCAGACACAGGGGTGGTCAACTCAGCGTTTAATCCTTTCTCAAAATGCCTAATCCTTTCTTCATCTGTAGCTGCCATATGTGGACAGAACCGCAAAATCTCCATGAACTTAGCCTCATATTCGCTAATGTTCATCGGCCCTTGTATTAATCTCTCAAACTGAGAGATTTTCTCATCCAGGAACGTCTTAGGAAAGTATCTGTTGACAAATTCCCGTCGAAATACTTCCCATTCGATCTCCACACCTGGCCTTTTTCCCTCCTCTATGGTCCACCAGTGACCAACACTCCCCTTAAGAAGATACACAGCATGTCTAACCTTCTCAGCTTCTGGGATGTTCAGGATTCTAAAGGCCTTCTCTAGTTCAGTTAGCCATAAGTCAGCATCTATTGGGTCAGCTGTTCCAACATATTCTGTGGCCTCAACTCGGCAAAGTCATTCAAACGTCTTTCCAGCTCCTTGTCCTTCTGGATGGGTAGGTGCCCTAGGTACAGGTATAGGCATCCTATTAGTCATGTGTGTCATGGCAGTCATGAATTGCCCAAACATGGCTTGGAAGGCTGGGTTCCCCATGTCAGCTGGATTGAATTGGGGTGGTTCAGGCATAGGTTCTTTCCTTTCTTGGTTTCTTGCACCTCCTCCAGGTGCAGCGACACTACTCTCCGCAACGTGTTCCTCGTGTGATCCAGACATCTTTAGTTTTCTCTTTTCCTCCTATATGAGCAGAAGATACTATTAGATATACTGGAAGACACTAGAACAGACTCAACAAACCTAGTCCTATGTCTCTGTAGACTCAGCGAACCTAGAGCTCTGATACCACTAATTGTGATACCCCGTGCGATCAACATGTTATTAACGATGCGGAAGCGATTAATTAGCAGCAAAATTACTGAAAATCACTAAAAATTAAAATTTTTTGTAAAAAGATCCACAACTATAAAACTCTTTCATAAAGAAACAAGTAAGTTATTTACAAGCTGATTCATCAGTACATCTCTGTATTATCTCATCTCGAGAGTCATAACACTGACTGCCTTGTTAAGCTGTACATGAGCATATACAAAAATCTCGAAGCATTAAGCCAAAAATCTCAGATCTATATTAAACCATCTACTGACTCCTAGGACCTGAGAGTATAGAGATGACACATAGGACTCTCTATATACAAGACCTAACAGATAGTGTCTCCACCTGAAGATCATTGTTGTCCTTGTTGTTGTTGTTGCTGCTGTTGCTGCTCACCCACTGATGGGTTTCTTCTTCCTCGACGTCTACCTAAAAAGTTGAATCCCACGGGGGTGAGACAATTGAATATTGTCCCAGTGAGAGTTATAACTCTTCTCTAGAAGCATTGTTATTGCAGATAATAGAATAACACTGGGCAATAGGGTTATAATCATTCAACAACAGATAATTGATTGAATAACTAAATAGAACGGTATTCTTTATGCAATCATTTCCATTATAACTTGATTGAATAGCAAGTCATTTAATCAATAAGGAATATAAAGAACATGTATATTATTTGTCCAACTAGGACTTAATAAACAATGTATCATCAATCATTGTTTCTCGTAGTTCAACCTAAGCAATTATGCTACACGGCTGATTACATTTTACAAACATACTTATGCCCTAAGGAGATGAGGTATACCGCTCATACTCCAAGCAACCATTGCGAAATCGAAATTGGTACCATACATAGGTCATTAGAAGAGTCGGATTTCTTTGACCTCATCCTCCTCAGTCAGTGTGAGGAAAATAATGCAGGACATCTCGTGTCTCTACCGAAATAGCTTTCCAGGGTATTCTGGCAACTTCTCTATTAGAGTTACAGTGGTATGTTGTACTCTCTTCACAATCGAGGGATTTCTTATTTATCTCACATCGATTCGGCATTAACAACATCATCGGGAGATTAGTGACACATCATCCCAAAATAAATATATAATGAAGGATTGAGAGATTAAATGTTCATCCCACATCAATTCCCCCATTAGGACGTAAGGATATTCGCGTCCATAACCCCCACATACTCAAAAGTATGCTCTCCAGGAGTTCCCTTAGGAAAACTTGTTTTACCATCATCTAGCTTCTGATGATGATGGATCTATGGTCAGGGCTCTACATAATATCATTATACTTGATTATTTAAGTACATTATGGCATTCTTTTAGCATCAGGCATGTTTTCAAACATATACATTAAAACAATTGCTATAAAGAAATAGTACTATTTGTATCAAGTTCATTTCACATTTTGTTAACATTGGGATCTCAATCCCCTATCAATTTATCATCATGATCCAAGAATATGGGTTTTCAAACCCTTAGATCATCAAATCCCTTGTTACCACTTTAACAGGTAACTTAATGCCATTAAGTCATTTAACAATGTAAACATAATAGTAGCATTGTAGGTATTTCATATGGCTCATACAGCATGTCAATCTCATTTGCTACCTTTCAATAGGCAACATTGCATATTATTGCTTACAAGGCTCATTAAATACTTTTTAATGATCAAAGCATCATAGCTCTTACCTGGTTATATTCTATATTTCATAAAACCTGTAGATTAGCACATATGATAATAGGTACATCAATTTCATATCAGCATATTACAAAACAAAGATAACTTCACTATTCAAGGGTTGTACCCCTATACCCTTACCAGGGTTAGGGTTTCCCTTTTCAATTCAAGTAGGATTAATCATCCCCTCAACTTAGTTAGTAATAGTGATTCCTCATTTCATTATCCAATCATAGAGCTTCATGCTATAAAGCATAACCCAGGATTAGGGTTTCACACTTTTATCCACCTTAATTGGAATTAGGGTTTACTATTCACATACCTTGATTTAGGGTTTACTATTCACATACCTTGATTTAGGGTTTGTCATGTCATCATTATGAATTAAGATTACATCATCATCATACATTAGGGATACCTCCATTATTACCCTCAATTTAGGGTTAAGATTCATTAACCATCATAATTAGGGTTTTCATGATCTCACTATGAAGGATCATACCCTAATTAGGTATTCATTCATATAGGAAGTCCTTTACTTGATTAACATTCATAAAAGAAATCTTCTCTCTCTTATCCTCTATAGGATGATGTTTACTTCAGCCTTGATAGGGTTAAGTAACTCAATCATGAAAGATAATTGACTTCATGGTATATATCATTACCATTGTAATCATTAGAGATTAATTACTTCATGGGTTTCAAACACACTACCCTTTTAAGGTACAAGTACCATGATCACCTTTGATTACATCATGTATTAATTAACTAATCACTTTGTCCCTTAACCACTTTAAATACCCAAGGGGGTTTAGGTTAATCAACCACCAAACGATCTTGACTAACTTAGACCTCAAACGGTCTTGCATACTTAACCTCCAAATGGTCTAAGACCGTTTGGACCTTCATGCAGTCTTGGTCTACCCTTGAGACCGTTTGGTAAAGTTGCACACTCAAGACTGTTTGCTAAAGTAAGAGGTGAAGACTGTTTGCCCAAGTTTGACTTTTGAAACCGCATGGACACAATCGGTTTTGAAACCGCATGAACCCTAAATGGTTTGGGACCGTTTGGTCCCAAACGGTCTTGAGACTGTTTGGACTTAAATAGTCTTGAGTCCATTTGGTCCAAACCCCTTCAAAACTGCATGGATCAAGTATGGTCTCAATAAGTCAAAATGAATTAGGGTTTCCATTGTTGATCCCCTCAACGATTAAGTACATGTAATCCATCATCAATTAGGCATATCACCATCACTCAATTGAGTTAATTAGGTAAACCTTCAACTGATTTGACCCTCAATTGGTCATCAATTAGGGCTTGAATCAATTGAATTAGGGTTTAGAATCGATAACCCTTCAACATAATTCAATGTGAGTCTAATTGATTTGAAACCATTGAACCATCATCCAATTTGGTCATGACCTGACCCCAAATGGTCTTGGGATCATTTGGATGACCTCCAAACAGTCTTGAGACCGTTTTCTCAAGTCAACATCAAAAACTAAGTCAACCAATTATGGTTTGACTCATTAGATTGATCACTTGGTCAACAATTAGTCGCTCTTCAACTTAGTACCTTCTGATCTTTCAACCACTTAGCCATAGTCAACCCTAGACCTCCAAACGGTCTTGGGTTACCTCCACACGGTCTTGGGATCATTTGGATATTCTCCAAATGGTTTTGAGACCATTTTCCCATCACTTCATCAATAACCATGTCATTTATTTGGGGTTTGGATCCTAGGATTGGTCACCAAATCAGCAATTAATTACACATTACCTTGATACCTTTGGAGCTTCAATTGGTCAACCATGCTTAACACTAGACCTCCAAACGGTCTTGGGTGATCACCAAACGGTCTTAAGACCGTTTGGGTGATCCCCAAATGGTTTTGAAACTATTTGGGTCACTCAACCCAAATTTCAACCTAATTCAATTATCAAATCAGCAATTAACCCGATTAGGGTTTTGATGATTGTTGGACCTTGAATTGGTGAACTACTTGGAGTTAATTGATAATTATTGATAGGTGATTAGTCTATATTATTCCCAACAGACCTCCAAATGGTCAACGCTTGGTCAATGCCACCAAACGGTCTTGGACCGTTTTCTTCTATGCGGTATGGATGAAACCGTTTGCAATCAAACGGTTTGAAACCGTTTGCTCCCAAACGGTTTGAAACCGTTTGCTCCCAAACGGTTTGGGAAACCTTTTGAGAACAAAGGCAAACCGTTTGGTGAAGTGATTATTTGGATATTCATAAAAGTTAACGTCAGCATCTTCTTCCTACAAGCAACCAAGAACTGTTGTTGTTCTTCACAGAAGTTATAGCAATTAACCAAAAGAGTACCAAAGAAGAAAATAGCCAACGATTATTAGAGAGATGGATGCATTAGCAATGCTTAAGGGTTAGAGTTATAAAACCCGCCTCTAGAACTGATCCAGAACTCCAAGATCCGCAGCTTTAATGGTGGATTGAGCTCCAGCAGTTGTCTAAGGTTCGTTCTTCAATCTTTGGATGAACAAGGTGGCTAGAAAAGGAAATCGTGTGAAGAAAACCATGAATCTAACCTTGTTTTATGGTTTCCACCATGAATTCGAGGTAGGAGATGATCAAAACTTACCAAGCTAGTTCTTTCATCCTTCCTCTGGTCCAGAGCTCTCCCTTGGTCAGCCAAAGCAAGGTGATAAGGAAAAGAAACTAAGGAACGATCCTTTGGTGTTTTGGAAAAAGGATACATATATAAGTATTTATGGATTTTCAAGGAAAATAGAAAAAAGAGGATTATCTCCTTTTATTTCTCAACTAAAATCCACCAAAGCTTCCTCCATTCTTTGGACACGTATCCAACTTCTAATACCTTGCAAAAATTCTTCATTACCCAAGGTTTAAAGGAAAAGGACCAAGCATTTTAAAGAGTTATGTGTTAATATCCATCTTTTAGTGGATATTGCTTTATATTATAATTAATGTGAATGGCTTCCACTCTAACAAGATATTTTTGGTGCCCAAGCATGGCACAAGATTTTCCAAAAAATTGCAAACACATCCTCCAACTTTTGGTTGTAAGGCTCCATAATTAATATATTTCCCTTTTACATTAAGTTATATTAAAGAGCCATTTGTGCTTAAACCTTGTTTATTTTAATGTCAAGATTCTCTCTCCTCCATGATAATTCAAATGAGGTGCCCTTCTCATTTTCTTTGCTCTACTTGATAACAAGAAACATGAGAGACTCTCTAGAGGTGATATCTTGCATATTTAACCCTAGGTTTTGGGTAATTTGCACATTACACTAAAACTAGGTTTTAATGCACAAGGATTGCTTTACAAGCTATATCTTGATGTCCAAGCTTGTGGAATCCATACCACCACATCATATACATTCTTATGATGTATCAGCATTAGAGGAACATCTTATCATATACAAATTGCAAGTTAACCCCTCAACTTGGGTAATGTGCACTTTAGTCCAAAAGTAACAAAACCATGTTTCAACATTATTCAGAAAGGACTGAAATTGAAATATAAGTTCCTCAAAAGCAGTAATTACATTCCAAAAGATAAGGGCAAGTATCTAATCAACTTTATTAGGCAAAACACCTAGGGTTAGTACATAACCCAGGTCAGGGATGTTACAGAAACAATTATGATCCAAGAAGCATAGTCTTTCCAAGGTTAAAGACAATCATGGATTCACCTTAGGCAAGATGCTTGACCTTCTATTTGTTCCTAGAGCTCCTAGGATCGTCCTCTAAGCAAGAGATGGTAAGGGAATTGAAAGGTTTACTAGGAAGTGAAAAGAGAGGTATATAAAGTTGATGTTCATGAAAGAGAGTGTGTATAAGGTGTCATCACTATGTGCACTCAAGTGACACGTGTCCATGCATGGTAACTTCATGTAACCATAATTATCTTGCTATGAAAAACTCTTGAGGATAATCCATAGGAATGATATCGGACATTTGGGTTTTTTTTTGTTAAGCCAGGGGTCGCTTTTATTCATCCCACACCCCTCTTGTGGGCAGAATCATCCAAAAATTACAACTCCTGCTTATAACGGTGCAGGTAAAAACAATAAAAACCAAATACATCATAACAACCTAACCAACAACATTCTGCAATACAATGTAAGGGACTCTACATTTCTCTAATGCCGCCATACCTCTTATTCTACGTGGCATATTCAGTGTATCTGAAGCAATGAATGGCTCATTCAACCTGCTACCCCATTTCCCTAGTTCACGAGGTATCGAGTTGATGACCTTGTGAACCAAGGACCCATATATCATAGCAGAATCAAGCTCCTCTCGCAGCTCCCTAAAAAACGGTGACGTCCTCCATGGTTCCTTCCCGTTGTTCCATAAGATGTCATACACGTACGCCTCATCAATCTCAATACACGAAATGACCAATGCATGGTCTCTCGCTATCTTCAACCCGATCGCACATGCTTGCATATATGCAAGTATGTAATCCGTACTCCTGAGCCAAGCTCTGAATACAAGGCCGATATTAGCCCTGTGATTTCTTATAACTCCCACCGCCCACCTGCGTGAAACTCCTTGGTTATTTCTATCTCTCCCGATCGTGAGGTTGAGCTTAAGATTATGCAGGTCAGGAATCTGCCATCTCACCAACTCAATCTGTCTCATCAAGACTCGTGGTTCAGTCAAGCTCGCCTCCCTCATACGGATATAGATGTTGTTATCTGTATCTAACACAAAAGATCTCCTCTTCAGCTAAACATTCAGCGCCGCAATAACCCAACTCCACTCATGAGAGAATGGTCTATGTTTCTCCTCGAATCTAGCTTGGAATCTCAACCGCCATATGTTATACGGGATCAGAACCGCCAGGTTTCCAGCTAGCCACTCTTTTAGTTTCTTTGTATTTCCCAACACACAGGTCTCTATTAGGGATCTTACATCCGTAGGTGGATGCAAGTCTGTCAACTCGGCAAATTTACCCCAAAAGAAACTCGCCATTTGTCCATGGAAAATCAGGTGTCCAATTCTCTCCTCGTGCGGCTCCTCGCAGTAGTTGCACCGAGATGCAAAGGGAATGCATCATCTAGCTTTAATATTTTCATCAGTTGATGTGGCCCCTCTAACAGCCTTCCAGATGAACGCTTCCGCCTTAGGGAAGCTACTCCTCCAAATCCACTCCATCCCAACAGGACCTTCCCTTCCGTCTACCATCAGTAGCTTTTTGAACGATCTCATAGAAAAAACACCTCTCAACTCCGGACTCCATATCATTCTATCATCCACATCAGCAATCCATCTGTTAGATTCACGGATGATATCTAACCCCTCATCGTCAACTATCATCCTCAGTAAATCCCAATTCCATCCTTGGCCTTCAATCCAGAAGTCTTTAATAAGAAAAGGGTGTCTTCTATCACTAGCAAATCTAGCGTGATTTGTCAACCACTGCTCACACCACCTCGAGTCCCAGAAAGGAATTTCACCTTTTTCTACCACCCATCTACACATAGGGAACACCCGCGGCATCATATCCCATATACGTTTCCAGTACGGAGAAGGAGAAGGTCCCAGCTTCAAGGAACCGGGATAGACATTATCACGACCTGCTACCACATTGGCATACTTCCTCCTGCAGAAACTGGCCCATATTGAATTCGACGTCAACACCTCCCAACAAGCCTTCCCAACGAAAGCATCATTTATCAGACGGAGCGATGGAATCCCAAGCCCACCTTGAGATAGAGGTCTTGCAACTCTGTGCCAACTAAGCCATGCTTTTCTATGTTGCTCATCTCTGCCCGCCCACAAGAAATGAGACAGCTTCCTCTCAATGTGGTCTGCAATCCCCACCGGAATGCCAATCGCAGCCGCCGTATAAACAGGAATGGATGATAGCATGTGGGCGATTAGAAGTCTTCTTCCCGTGAAGGATAGGAGTTTGGATCTCCAAGCTGTGAATTTATTTACAATCTTCTTCATCAAGAACTCAAAGTCGTTTAGTCTCATCCTTCCTTTTGTTATAGGGATACCCAGGTAAGTGATAGATTCCTTTGCTGCCCCCATATCCATACAAACTGCCACTCTATTTATCATCTCCAGATCTTTCCCACCTACTACACATATAGATTTATCTTTATTGATTCGTTGCCCCGTGGCCCTTTCATACGCCTCAAAGGTATCCTTAATCTTCACCATCGATCTCTGATCAGCATTGAAAAATAACGCAATGTCATCCGCATATAATAGAATGCTTGGCGGAATCGCCTCCTCCCTTATCTTGAATCTCGAAATGTGTCCCTCCTCTTCTATCTTCAGAAATTTTCTACATAGAATCTCCTCGAAAAGAATGAACAAGAAAGGGGATAGAGCACAACCTTGCTTGAGGCATCTACTCATCGAAAAAAAACCTGCAGTCTCGTCCCCAACCGTGACGGTAGCCCATGTATTAGAAAAGAAGCTTAAGCACAGCTTCACCATATCCATACTAAACCCAAATTGCTGCATCACTCTCCATAGAACATTTCAATCAGTCCTATTGTAAGCTTTCGACATATCATACTTCAGAATCACATTGGGTGTCCCTTGGCCTCTATTGATGTCGTGCATCAGCTCCTTCTCAAGCCTGACATGATGAGTGATATCAGATCCTTTCACAAAAGAACCTTGTACCTTGGAAATCAATCTCGGCATCATGGGAGCCATCCTATCACTGAGAATACGTGCAAGTATACAAAGGGAAACATTTTCAGTAGATATTGGCCTGAAGTCCTCTGGTAGTCTCTTTGGGCAATCCACCTTTGGAGTAAGCAGAATTCAGCAGCAGAAAAGGCCCCTAAAGCAAGGCTGTCCTCTAAAGAAAGCCTCTGTCAACTTCATAAAATCCTCACCAATGATGCACCAAGCAGCCCGGAAGAACAACCCCGTGAACCCATCCTGACCTGGAGCTGCTGAGGAGTCCATTTTTAGTAGTGTCTTCACAACCTCCTCTTCACGGGGGACAGCGAGAAGGGAAAAATTTTCATCCATAGATACCAACTCTGGAATGTTTTGCAAGAAATCCTCCAAATCAGGTACATTTGTTTCCACCACCTCATTGAAGAAATGTTTATAGAGGTCCGCCGCCACCTCCGCCATCATCTTTGGATCCAAAATACCCGTGCCATCCTACAATACCACGCTGTTAATCCTCCTGCACTTCCTTCTTTCTTTGACGGTAGCATGATAAAATTTTGTATTACGCTCCCCGTCTTGAAGCCAGCTTATCCTCGCTTTCTCTTTCCACATCGCCTCTTCTTCATCCAACAATAGTTGCAGTTCATTCTCATCCATCCTCAAGTTAGCTTTATTTGCCATAGTTGGGTTCCCATCGAACGCCACCTGTGTAGTAAACACCACATCCTCCAAGTCTTTGATGCGCTGTTTGATTTCTCCATAGGACTCTTTGCTCCATCTTCGTAAAGTTGATTTAACTCTTTTAAGCTTGGGACAAAAAACGAAGGACGGGTGACCAATCACCTGTTCACTCCAAGCCTGCTCAATCACCTTTAAACAGTCTTCATGCTCAAGCCACGCCTTCATGAAAACAAAATGTGACGTCTTTCGCTCTAAAGCTTGATCGCCTAGAATTGTCACTATTGGACTGTGATCAGAAACTCTATCTCTGGTTACGTGTATCGATCTGGTTGCGGGCCTTGCCACCATCAATGCCTCAGTCACTAACACCCTATCTATTCTCTGCCACATAGTAGGAGTAAGAATCTGCTTGTTCACCCACGTGAATTGACTACCTTCAAACAGAGTTTCATCCAAAGCAACATCCGCAATCAAGGTGTTGAAATCCAGCATGTCCTGATATCCTGGAGTGTTCCCACCTCGTCTCTCCCTTATATTACGTACCACATTGAAGTCACCTGCAATCATCCATGGCTCATCTCCTATATGTTCCGCCATTGTCATTATCTCTTCCCACAAAGACCTCCTCTCAAGGTTATCACAACTGGCATATATAGCTGTAACAAAGAACTTTACCCCATCGCTGGCCTCCAGTCTCATCGTGATATGCTGCCTATGACTCTTGAATACAGAAGGATTTGTATCTTTGTCTGCGTAGAACCAAATCTTCCCTTCCTCCTCTTGATTATCCACCGTCCAATCAAGCCTCACAATGTCCATGAGTTCCACAGCATGTTCAGCATGGAGAAACGGCTCAAACAAACAAACCACACCTGATTTATATCTAGCACAAATTCTGCTCATAACTCTCCTCGTGGGATTATTAGATGCCCCTCTGATGTTCCAAAAAATAGAAGTAAAGTCCATATTAACTTTGTTCCGCCATCACCACCCAAGATGAAAAAATGATCAGGGGCTATACCCCCCTTCCAGCTCCGACCAGTACCCATCAAAAAATTCTCCATCGTAGTTTGAGTGTCTCCTCCGAGAGTGATAACGTCTGTGGTACCGGCTATCATCACCATCTCTTCTATGTCTGATGTGACTCCTTCCATATGTCCTCCTATGATCAGCATAGTTTCCCTCAAGGAAAATGAAGTCCTCCCATCGCCTGTTCGACAAAAATCTGTTGTTACCTTCTCTATCCGTGACCACTCGTCTTGGTGATCTATGGTGCTGCTTGATCGGGGACGGGCTCCACGCCTGAGGGATCTCTCTAGAATCGGAGGTCTTGTCTGACACAACAACCATGGCATTAGATACAGTCGTCTTCTCCTGCATAGTTAAAACCTCCCTAGGTATCCCTGACTCTCTCCCAAACTCAGTAAGCTGTGTGCTATTTGACCCCACCGGCCCTCTTACCACCATGAAGAACTGCACAGATGTCCGACGCTGCCCATATGTAAGAGATACAAATTGAGGGACATCTTCACTGAATGCCTCTACCAGGATAATCAGGCCAGATAAGTCATCCTTTTCCTTCTGCCAGTCTGAAATGAACCTCAGTTTTCCGAAAGGTGATATAATCTTCTCCATCGTGTCATCATCTCTATAGGTAATTGGGATGTCTGCTACCCAAAACTAGAAAGCATCCTTCCGTTGGTGCTGTTCTCCATCACTCATGTGTTGCACTTCAATTTTTTTTCCGCGCATATCCGGAACGCCCTTCTCCTTAACTTCCTTCGCCTCCTTATCGCATGAGAAGAAAGCAACAGCCTTACGTTTTGCAAATCTGTAAAGGTCCGCAGCATTGGGCCAGCACTGCCTCAAGAACGGACAAAGCTCCTTCCATTGCACACCATAGGGCCAAGATACCGCCACCACCCTCTCTAACACCGTCATCTTCGCTCTGCGCATCTCGTCGTCAGGCCCGACATCAACAGTGATGCGCTTAGGGATGTGTTGCGGACCGCCCCTGGCCGGGATGCCGGTCGGCAATGGTGGAAACGTCGTCCTTGAGTGAATGTATGGAGGCCTCGGTCTCGGCGTATACAGCGTGCATCTAGCAGCCACATGACCCGGTCTTCGACACTTATAGCAGACCTTGCTTCCTCTACACTGCGCCTGCCAATGGCCTCTCCCCATACATCTGAAACATGTGTCGTGGGGGATCCCGTATAGCGGTGTCTTCCTCTGGGGCCGCAGCGAGTCGATCGGCTGCGTGATGGGTGTCGGAGCAGGCTCCTTCCTAGGGTATGGGACATCAATAACCTCCGTCGTTCTAATCTCAGATGACCGCGTCGCTTGATTCACCGAACCAATATGGTCGATCGGCGGGCAGGCCGACTCGATCACCATAGGTGATACGTCACCTTCCTCCCTCGGTGGCGGCGGTGGCGCTCCCTCATCATCAGGACCCTAGGTATCTTCCTGCGGTTACATCATCAAAGGGCTATTGGATGATGGCTTCTCCGTCCGCTCAGGCTCATCACGTTCGGGTCTATCATCCCTCCGCTCTTCCACCCCAGAAGCCCTAGGCGGCAATTCATGCATCGTTTCTTCACTGGCCATCACAACCCTGATGTTGGGAAGCACCTCCTCCGGTGAGACCGCAGTCGAAATCATCTTGTTTCTTCTCTCTGCAACGACATGTTGCGTCCTGTGATCTCGTGTGGATTGTCTTGTCACCCTGCATAAAAGGGGTGAGGGTAGCATCTTGATCGTGCACTTAAATACAAGTGATGGTGGCCTCTGGTAGGCGGAGTGCCTAGCCGGAGTGAATGGCGGCGACGCCGCCAATGGCACGCACGTCCAAGGGATCTCCCCCAATCACCTCAGCGCTACCTCCCCCCGATACTTTCTTATCTGTTAGAGTTAGGGTTTTTGACTCCCTTCCAGATCCAAGGTATTATGCCCTTCCTTCCTTCCTACCCATGTTCTAGATGCCATTTGGGTATCTTTCTTGACAACATTTCATCACCCAACCTTGCTTTATGTGCAAATCGATACCACTTTTACAAGGAACATGCCAACTGACAGGCTTCACCTACTTGAGGTGCTTAGCTTGTCATATAACACCTTCAAAGGTGAAAAATTCGATATGGGACCTCCTCTATGGCTTCCAATCCGATAGGCACTTCCATATACACTTCAAAACTCAATGCAACCTCATCTAGAGTTCAAGGTACTCAACACTTCTTTGGTTCTTTCACCACAAAGAGTGTTATCATTCAACCAAGACTCAAACAAGGCACCCCCATTCTTTCTTTTTCCTCTAGTTGATACTAAGGGAGAGAATAGACATTCTATAGATGATAATTTGCACATAAACCCTTCATTTGTGTGAATTGCAATTCTTACCAAATTTATCATATAAGGCACAAACAATTTACAAATAAGTTCAAAATTGAGAAATAAACTCTTCTCAAGTCTTAATTACTTTTCAAAAGATTAAGACAAGGTTCTAAGCAACTTACTTAAGAAAAGCTTATAGGGTTTCCAAAACCCAGGTCAGGGGTGTTACAAGTTATTAACCCCTAACAAGGATTTTTTCCCCAAAATCTCAAGAGAAAAGAGAAGGTTACTTACTCCTCATCTCTCCGTCCAGCTCCCATGTGGCTTCTTCAATGCCACGATGATGCCAAATAACTTTTACAAGCACTATGTCTTTCTTTTTCAACTTCTTGATTCTTCTATCAAGAATCAACATTGGACCTTCCATGAAGGACATATCCTCATCTAATTCTACCTCTACCAGTTGTAATACAAGCTCTGTATCTGGGTGACATTTTCTCAACATGGATACATGAACACTGGATGTAGTCTATGCAACTCAGGTGGAAGTTCCAACTTATAGGCTACCTTTCCAACATGTGCTATCACTGGATAGGGTCCCATGAATCTAGGAGCCAACTTACCCTTCTTCCCAAATCTGAGAACACCTTTCTAAGGAGAGAACTTGAGATACACTTTGTCTCCAACTTGGAATTCTAAAGGTCTACGAAGATTATCAACATATGATTTTTGTCTATCATGTACAACTTTCAACTACTGTTGTATTACTTTAATCTTTTATGTTGTCTGTTGCAAATGTTCAGGACCAAGAAGTTGGTATTCTCCTATTTCATACTAACATAGCGGAGATCTACAACGTCTACCATATAATTCTTCATATGGTGCCATATCAATGTTGTGTTGATAACTGTTATTATAAGCAAACTCTATCAAGCTCAAATGTATATCATGCCCTAAGCAAGTCTTCCAAAGTCTGTATAGTCCTTTCAGATTGTCCATTTATCTGAGGGTGATTAGTAGTACTAAACTTCAACTGTGTACCCAAAGTTGTATGTAATCGCTTATCTGAGGGTGAATAGCAGTACTAAACTTCAACTGTGTACCCAAAGTTGTATGTAATCACTCCCAAAAGTGACTTGTAAACTGAGGACCTCTGTCTGACACAATTGTTGTTGGAACTCCATGCAACCACACTATCTCATCTACATAAACCTATGAAAAGTTTCTCAGTAGTGTATGTTGTCTTAATAGGAAGAAAATGTGTCGACTTCATCAACCTATCAACAATCACCCAAATGAAATCATGACCCTTGGCTATTCTAGGCAAACCAACTATGAAATCCATTGTCACATGATCCCAGTTCCACTGTGGTATAGGTCATGATTGTAACGTTTCTACCAACTTCAGGTGCTCAACCTTAACTTGTTGACACACTGGACACCGCATAACAAACTCAGTTACATCCTTCTTCAAACTAGGCCACCAATACATATCCTTCATATTGTGATACATCTTGGCACTTCCTAGATGCATAGCGTACATAGAAGAGTAAGCTTCTTCCATAACTATCTTCCTTAAGTCATTAATATCAGGTACCATGATCCTACCATGGTAACAAACTATTTCATCTTCTGACTCACGAAATCCATCCTGCTTTTCACTTCCATATTATGATCTGATCTGCTGAACCACAATATCATCCTATTGTGCTTCTTTAATCTATTGTCTTAGTAAGCTGCTATTGGTCTTCTTTAAGGTTGAAGAAGAGGTGAAGATCTTCTCCAGGTGAAGGAGAAGGGCAAGGCCAAGACTCAAGAATAGTGGATAATTCCTTCAAGGCCAAAGACTTGATGCAAGTGTGTGTAAGTCCTTGTTGAAGGTTGAAGTCATCTTGATCAAGTGCGTAAGTCCTTGTGTAGGTGAAAGACTCTTGTCTTGAGTAGGTAAGTCATTGGATTTATGGTGGTCTCCTTGTATCTCTTATGATGGAATATAAGTATACATGGATTGCAAAGTCCTAGAGGTTGACCTCTCTAGGTAGTGGTTTGACTATCTCCTAGTTTGGAGATTGGAACCACTCTAAACCACCTTGTCCAAGTGCATGTTAAAATTTATCTCATCCTTACTATGCTTGCTTAGATAGGACTTCAAATTGATCTTAATCATTTGGTTTCAATTGATATAACTTGAAGGTCTAACTTTTCTTGTCAGAATTTTGAAGCTCTATTCACCCCCTATAGAGCCCTAGATCCAACAAGTGGTATCAGAGCCAAGGATCTTCTCCAACAATGTCCCATGAGATGAGAAGATGGGTGAGAACCTACTTGGTTCACTCAACCTAGAGGGAGTCTTCTCCATGCGTCCTCCAGTCTTTGACGACACTGACTTCCTCTATTAGAAGAGGCATATTGTGATGACCACTATCAAACTGACAACTTAATCACAAAACTATGCGGAATTAATCATTAACATCGGACTATTAAAAATTACTAAAAATTTAAAACCTTGTTGCCAAGAGATACACTACCAGGAAACTATTTTCATAAAGAACCAAACTATATATACATAATGGTTTACATGTACATACAATGTTCCATCACCTTGTAAGGATTTGAGATAATAGTTGGTTTGCTAAAACATACACAAAAGCAACATCATGCATCGAGGCAAACTAGCCAAAATATCAGATGGATTATAAAACTATATACGCACTATCTCCCAAAGGACCTGAGAGTACAAGGATGACATATAGGACTCTATATCTATAAGACACCTAGTAGCACACTCAACTTGAGTTGTTACTTCTGTCCTTGCTACTGCTGTCTGCTTTCTACTGCACGGTCTCTACCTCCTCGTGCACGTCCACCTAAAAAGTTGTGGAACCCATGGGGTGAGACAACTTGTCCCAGTGAGAGATATAACTCTCCCCCAACAATATTATTATCACTGGTTAAACTTTTATGAATAAGAGCAGAAGAAATCTATACTAAATTAAATAAATACAACTATTGATTATATGCAGAGTAGAGTAGTTTTATCATCTTATTAGTTTAGATATCTACAACTGAGCAATAGATCATTAAATCACTTTGGAAAGGTATATGAAGAACATGTATAACTTCTATAAACTAAAAAATATAAAACCAAAGCAAGGCATCAACCAATGTTTCCATATTTAGTCCTTAAACAAATATGCTACATAGCTGAGTACATCTTTAGACATTCCATCTTATTATGCCCTACGAAGATGGGAATATATCTTCCATCTCCAACAGAACATTGTGAAGCTAGCATCAGTACCATATAGGTCTATGGAAGGGGCAGAATTCATGACCTCTCCTTTCTCGGTTAGTGTGAGAGTGGCAGTGACATTATGAGTCAATCTACATTTTAGCTAGCCTGGTGTATAGAGGCTCTTCGCTATAGATATACAACGTGTAGCATGTTCTCTATCCAGGGTATGACCTACAGTCAATCCTACTTGTATATATTGAGTCATGGCCTACAACCATACTCTTTTGGGGGTATGGCTTTACCGCCAAGTTTGATGTTGCAATAGAGCTACAGCCTACAATCACACTCTTTTTAGGAAAATGTTTTAAGGCAGAATCCTGGGGTTTGAAGGAAGCAAGTCTTTCACCCTTGCATATTGAAAATAGGCGCTCTGAGTAAAACTCATTTCATCATTCAGTAGATCCTAACATTGAATGATTCTATGGTCAGAGCAACTATATTTTTAGATCACTTAATAGATTAAGTGCATTACAACATCTTTTAGCATCAATCTAGTTACAAACATGAATTATAGATACATGTTATACAAAAAGGTGTAACATATTTTCAAGATATCTTATATCAATTGGTACATATCTTGTTATACTTATCCTAGAATCTCAGTCCCCTGAATAATTTATTGGGAATGACATCCCTTCACAACTATCATTATCATGATCATATGCTTGGGTATCAAACCCTTAGTTCATTATTGAACATTATCAGCTCTCATTAGGCCATAACAAACTCTAGGTCATGAAACCTATATACAAATCATACTTGTTGTACAAGTACATCACATGGATCACAAGGCCTTATATAATTTGTATTATACTAAATCATTATAGCTCATACATGGCTATGTTCATCATGTCATAACACCTGCATGGTTAGGATTTCATAGCAATGCAATATCAAGCAAATATCATGACCATGCCATAAAGATAAAACGTTCAAATTGCAACCCTCTCATGATTAGGGTTAAGGTTACCTCTTATAACTGATTTAGGGTTTTCAAATTCAATATTATCAACCAACCTTATTTCACATTATAAGAGCTATATGACTACCATAAGTTTTCAAGCATACTACATAAAGTATCATCAACTAATTATCAACATGAGATATTACCCTTCTTATGTGAGAACTTCTAGTTTCTCTCTTATCCTTACTAGGATGTTGATTTCAACATACTTATTACATTGATTTATCCTTCTTTAGTGTTATCAACCTACACTTATTAAAGTGTATTCATCTCATTAATTCCATGATGCATTCATTGATTATATTCAAGTTGTATCGGCCTACACTCTTTAAGGTGTATCAACCTACACTCTACAAGGTGTATCGGCCTACACTCTTCAAGGTGTATCAGCCTACACTCTACAAGGTGTATCAGCCTACACTCTACAAGGTGTATCGGCCTACACTCTACAAGGTGTATTGGCCTACAATGTACAAGGTGTATCAACCTATAGTCTACAAGGTGTATCAGCCTACACTCTACAAGGTGTATTGGCCTTCACTCTAATCTTTGTATCAGCCTAGACATATCACATGTGTCGGCCTAGACACATATACTTGTGTTGGCCTAGACACATATACTTGTGTCATCCTAAACACATATACTTGTGTTGGCCAAAGCATATCAAATGCTATCATTTTAGAGATTCTTAAGAGTGGTACCGTTTGTATGGTCCTTGAGGTAAGTCAGCCATAAAAAATACTTGTGTATGTCACCTAGACTATCATCTTATGTATCGGCCACCCAACATCAACTTGGGTATCAGCCACCCAACATCACTTAGGGTATCGACCACTTTATCCACTAGTGTGTCGACTAGATCTTGGACTAAGGTATTGGCCATACCATCAACAACTAGGGTATTGGCCACTTCAACCCCTTGTATATTGGCCTCACATTCAACTAGGGTATCAGCCTCTTCATCAACTTAGGTTATCAACCACTCAACATCGTTTAGGGTATTAGCCACTCAACATCACTTAGGGTATCGACCACCCCTTCAACTTAGGGTATCGACCACTCAACATCATCTAAGGTATCAACCACATTATCAATTAGTGTATCAGCCTCTCACCTAACTAGGGTTTGAGTTTGAAAAACACTAGAGGGGGTGAATAGGGTTTTATAATAATTTTTAAAATAATTCAACCAAAAAACAACCACAAGGATGTTGAAGAAGGAGACAGGGGTTTAGAGTGGTTCCACCCTTAGCAAAAACTAAGGGAGTCAGTCCACTACCCAATTGTTTCCAATTGGGATTTTGAAAGTATTTGAATTTTATTACCCTCTCAAGGATGTTACACAAAATTACAAATACCTTCCCAAACCCTTTGGACAACCTTTACCCAAAATCATCTCACCAACTTTGAAGTATCCTTCACTGGACGTAACTTCAAGCTCCCCCTTGAAGTAGCCTTCCTCCTTGAAGTAGATTCCCGTTGAGACCTTCTAGAAGTAGTCCAAAGTCCTCCTTCTCCACCTAAGAAGATTTCATCCTCTCTAATCCGCAGCCTCCAACCTAGGAGTAGCAAGGAGAGTACAATGCAATAAGAAAGAACAAGAAAGGAAAAAGGATATTACAATTACCACTTAAGCACAAGGCTTGAATCTTATATCAAGCATTTTGATCTCCTATCCAATGTGTATGAAAGTGGAAGTATAGTGGGTAGGAGATTCTAGCCTATAGGACACGAAATGCCAGCAATGGAAATGATTAGCAAGTGTTGAAGTTGCTCAATTGCTCATAAGAATTGATTCTCAATTGCAAGTATGTGTACTCAAGTGAGTTTACTTGTCCTAAGGCATGTCCTATTTATAGGAATGGCCTACTAGTACTTAGGGACGTTCTAGAAACTTTCTAGGGGGTTCTTAGTGCTCAACTAGTTGTTAGGTATCCACTAATTACATTAGTAATGGCTAGTTAATTAATTCTGAAAAGTGCAGAAAGAAACTTTCTCGGTCGAGAAGGTTGTCGACCGAGTGCCTCTTGATCGAGAAATTTGTTGACCAAGAGTAAGTCTGGAGTAAGTGTATTGCAACGTTCAACTCAACTCCCAACTACTTTTCTAACTCAGTCTTATGGCTAGGAGGATCTGTTCTCGATCGAGGAGTTTGTCGATCGAGTGTCTCGGTCAAAGTTTTTGTCGACTGAGAACATCCCTGATTCAATGTATTCATTTACTGAGTGTGTGTATCAATGTGCTATTGTGGCGCTAACTTAGGAGATGACCTATCTAAGTGTTGTGTGTGGATAGGGAAGATCTAAATGCTTGATTTACATGATATCTAAGTACTTGTACATTATGTATTTGTACAAGTTTACATTTGATTACAATCATGAAAATAAAGTAATTTAAGCATGTAGATCTTCCAAAACTTTTTCATCCACTTTGTTCCAGAAATACTTAAGTAGCACTTTAGATCCACAAGAATGAAATGTTTGTCATTTTAAAAAAAAAATGGATTTTGATGATGTCCATTTATCCAGTAGAGTTGTATTGATTTAAGGTTAGTCAAATCGGCCACCACACTCAACCAACTCAACATGATTTCATACACTTCCTTCACTAGACATTTCTAGATTATTACAAGCCAATATCGTTAGAGGCATATCGGTTTATATATTGGCCTAGCTCCCTCTTGATCATATCAGATTAGAAACATATCATTTAGAACATCTCAAGTCATGATGACCACCCCCATTTATGAGTAAAGGAATGTGTTAACTTAATTAATTCCAAGGTATTAACCTTCCCTCATCTTATCCTTGAGTGACGAGCTCGACAACTACATGTACATTAGTCCTATGCATGTACAAACTGAAGGGGAGGGTTAAGGGCTCATGAATATTGGTTTATTCATGTGTATCAGTTTACATACTTATGTGTATTGGGCTAGGGTTTCCCACAAACCGATATCGGTTTGTGCATATCAGTTTCATCATCTTCAAGCTCTATCCTTTCGTCCATAACCACTCTAGTTAATGGACAACAACCCCACTTATCAATTAGAGATCATAGAACCATCATCCAAACAAGAAAAGTTAAAGTAAGAAGGAACCACCAAGTACTACATGATAAAAGGTGCATAATAATAAATTTGAGTTCAAGATATATAACCCACATCAAGATCAACTCAAAAGCTCCAAGCTTCAAAGCTCCACATTCCAAGGTTGAAGCTGACTTATTAAAAGTCCAAAACTCATTTACAACACTTCTCTATGAAAGAAGGTACCATAGTTAAGAATGTGGTGAAGAAAGAAGAGAAGGAAAAAATCACGATCCAAGAAGCATAGTCTTTCCAAGGTTGAAGACGATCATGGATTCACCTTAGGCAAGATTCTTGGCCTTCTCTTTGTTCTTAGAGATCCTATGATCGTCCTCCAAGCAAGATATGGTAAGGTAATTGAAAGGTTTACTAGGAAGTGCAAAGAGAGGTATATATAGTTGAGGTTCATGAAAGAGAGTGTGTATAAGGTGTCATCACTACGTGCACTCAAGTGACATGTGTCCATGCAGTGTAACTTCATGTAACCATAATTATCTTGCCATGAAAAACTCTTGAGGATAATCCATAGGCATAATATCGGCCATTTGGGTATCTTTCTTGACAAGATATCATCACCCAACCTTGCTTTATGTGCAAATCGATACCACTTTTACAAGGAACATGTCAACCGATAGGCTTCACCTACTTGAGGTGCTTAGCCTATCATGAACAATTTCAAATGTTAATAATCTGATATGGGGCCTCCTCTATGGCTTCCAAGACGATAGGCACTTCCATATACACTTCAAAACTCAATACAACCAAATCTAGGGTTCAAGGTACTCAACACTTCTTTGGTTTTGTCACCACAAAGAGTGTTATCATTCAACCAAGACTCAAACAAGGCGCCCCCTTCTTTCTTTTTCCTCTAGTTGATACTAAGGGAGAGAATAGACATTCTAGAGATGATAATTTGCACATAAACCCTTCATTTGGGTGCATTGCAATTCTTACCAAAGTTATCATATAAGGCACAAACAATTTACAAATAAGTTCAAAATTGAGAAATAAACTCTTCTCAAGTCTTAATTACTTTTCAAAAGATTAAGACAAGAGCAGCTTACTTAAGTAAATCTTATAGGGTTTCCAAAACCCAGGTCAGGGGTGTTATAAGTTATCAACCCCTAACAAGGATTTCATCCCAAAATCTCAAGAGAAAAGAGAAGGGTACTTACTCCTCATCTCTTCCTCCAGCTCCCATGTGGCTTCTTCAATGCCACGATGATGCCAAATAACATTTACAAGCACTATGTCTTTCTTTTTCAACTTCTTGATTCTTCTATCAAGATTCAACACTGGACCTTCCATTAAGGATATATCCTCATCTTATTCTACCTCTACATGTTGTAATACAAGCTCTATATCAGGGTGACATTTTCTCAACATAGATACATGAAACACTGGATGTAGTCTATGCAACTCAGGTGGAAGTTCCAACTTATTGGCTACCTTTCCAACACATGCTATCACCAGATAGGGTCCCATAAATCTAAGAACCAACTTACCCTTCTTCCTAAATCTCAGAACACCTTTCCAAGGAGAGACCTTGAGATACACTCTGTCTCCAACTTGAAATTCTAAAGGTCTACGACGATTATCAACATATGATTTTTGTCTATCATGTACAACTTTCAACTATTGTTGTATTACTTTAATCTTTTCTGTTGTATGTTGCATAATTTTAGGACCAAGAAGTTGGTATTCTCCTATTTCATACCAACATAGTGGAGATCTACAACGTCTACCAGATAATGCTTCATATGGTGCCATATCAATGGTGTACTGATAACTGTTATTATAAGAAAACTCTATCAATCTCAAATGTATATCATGACCTAAGAAAGTCTTCCAAAGTTTGTATAGTCCTTTCAGATTGTCCATTTATCTGAGGGTGAATAGCAATACTAAACTTCAACTGTGTACCCAAAGTTTTATGTAATCGCTCCCAAAAGCGACTTGTAAACTGAGGACCTCTGTTTGACACAATTGTTGTTGGGACTCCGTGCAACCACACTATCTCATCTACATAAACCTATGCAAGTTTCTCAGCAGTGTATGTTGTCTTAATAGGAAGAAAATGTGTTGACTTCATCAACTATCAACAATCACCCAAATGAAATTGTGACCCTTGGCTGTTCTAGGAAAACCAACTACAAAATCAATTGTCACATGATCCCAGTTCCACTGTGGTATAGGTGATGATTGTAACGTTCTTTCCAACTTTAGGTGCTCGGCCTTAACTTGTTGACACACTGGATACCGCATAACAAACTAAGTTACATCCTTCTTCAAACCAGGCCACCAATACATATCCTTCATATTGTGATACATCTTGGTACTTCCTAGATGCATATCATACATAGATGAGTGAGATTCTTCCACAACTATCTTCCTTAAGTCATTAACATCAAGTACCACGATCCTACCATGGTAACAAACTGTTTCATCTTCTGACTCATGAAAGCCATCCCGCTTTTCACTTCCATATTATGATCTGATCTACTGAACCAAAATATCAGCATGTTGTGCTTCTTTAATCTGTTGTCTTAGTGTACGTTTAACTTGCATTTGTGCCAACAATCCAGCTAGCAAAGATACTTCCATCTGTACATTCATCTATCTTAAGGAAACTAGCATGACCCTCTTATGACATACCAACGAGTTCAATTGTTCTTTATCTATGAATGAAGATGACTTTCTTCTTAGTGCGTCTTCCACCACATTAGCCTTTCTTGGATGGTAATCAATTGTACAATCATAATATTTTATTAGTTCCATATAGTGACACTATCTCATGTTTAATTCTTACTATGAAAAGATACTTCAAATTCCTATGGTCTGTGAAAATCTGACACTTCTCACCGTATAGGTAATGACTCTAGATTTTTGAGGCATGAATCACTACAGCTAATTACAAATAGTGTGTAGGATAATTCTCATCTTGTTTCTTAAGCTGTCGAGAGGCAAAAGAAATCATTCATTTATCATGCATCAACACACATCCCAAACCATTCTATGAAGCATCACAAAAGACAATATATCATTTCCCTTGCTCAGGTAACACTAACACTGGTGCACTGGTCAACTTTTACTTTAACAACTAGAAAGAGCATTGACACTTGTCATTCCAGACAAAAGGAGCATCCTTCCTGGTTAACCTAGTTAGGGGTAATGCTACAGGAACTGAAGTCTTTGATGAATCTTCTATAATAACCTGTCAAACCTTGGAAACTACGAATCTCTGTTGGTGTCTTAGGATGTTCCCATTCTAGAATAGACTCTACCTTTTTATGATCAACACAAATACCTTTAACAGATATAATATATCCTAGAGAATATACTTTTGACATCTAAAACTCACACTTACTAAAATTAGCGTATAACTTGTGTTGTCTCAACAAAGTCAATGCTTTTCAAAGATGGTGTTCATGTTGTTGGCTATCTCGACTATATATTAGAATGGCATCTATAAAGACCACTATGAACTGATCAAGGAATGGCTGAAACACTCTATTCATTAGATCCATGAATGTTGCTGGTGCATTATTTAGTCCAAATGATGTAACTATAAACTCATAATGACCATACCTTGTCCTAAAGGCTGACTTGGGTATGTCATCCTCCTTAATCTGTAACTGATGATATCCGGACCTCAGGTCTATTTTAGAAAACATTTTTGCACCCCACAATTGGTCAAACAAATCATCTATCCTTGGTAGAGGATATTTGTTCTTTATTGTTACCTTGTTTAACTGTCTATAGTCTATACATAGCCTCATAGACCCATCCTTTTTCTTTACAAAAAGTACCGAAGTACACCACGACGATGTACTTGGCCGTATAAAACCTTTGTCAAGTAACTCTTGTAACTATTTCTTTAATTCTTCCATCTCAGCAGGTGCCATTCTATAAGGTGTTTGAGCTATTGGTTGCGTATCGGGAACTAGATTGATCTCGAAATCAATCTCTCGAGGTGGAGGAACATCAAAAAATTCCTTAGGAAACACATCCTTAAACTCCCTAACAAGTGGAAGTTATGGAATACTAGGACGTTCTACCATGGTATCCACCACATGTGCTAAGAATGCCTCACACCCATGTCACAACAATCTCTCAACTACCATTTTTTATACTAGACATGTTGAAAAAATCTTCCTATCTCCCTAAAAGATCCATGTCTTACCACCATATGTGAAAATAGCTTGCTTGGAACCACAATCCAAGACTACCTTATACTTTTCCTAGGTGTTTATCCCAAGGATTACATCAAATCCATTCATCTCAAGTGGTATAAGATCCACTTGAATGTTGTGTTCTGAAAAAGTAAGAACACAGGGGGAATATACCTCTTGTAATATTATAGAACCAACTAACAGATTTTTTAGCAGCAAAATATCCATTCTACAACTAACATGTAAAAGATAGTTATGAATCACTTCTCGAGTGATAAAGGAATGTGTAGCACCTTGGTCAATAAAAATAGATATGAAGCAAGATGAAGACATCAGAATGAAATAATTCCATCTGACATGTCACGACTCGTGGGTTGACTACTGCTTCTGGCTGACTCATAGTATAGAATCTCATCGTTGCCTATTATCAACCATGTCCTATGTTACCTTGTGCAAATGAACCTACTTGAGATGCCTGTCCACGCCCTTGTCCTCCTACACCTCTACTAAACTGTTGCCTCTGAGAGCCTTGATGGCTCTGCCTTGATTGTTGAGTTACCTGAATATCTCTTATTGGACACTCTATCTTCAGATCACCTGTCTGCCCACACTTGTAGCAGATTCTAGTCTCCTACTATGGCCTAGATGACCCTTTCACTAACATTGATGATGTACTTTTGTAAGGACACTGACCTTCGTTCTGGGCTTACCTTGTTTGCTTTGCCTAAACCTTGTGCTTAGATGCGTGCCTAATTACGTGAGTTGTGATTAGGGTTTGTTTGTTCTTTGTTGAGAGGTTGAGGTGGAACTTGCAAATTACCCAAGCTCTAGGGTTGGTGTGCAAGTTTGTCACCTTGAGAGATATCTTTCTCTCTCCTTGCATCCTCTAGGGTTGAGAGGATGGGTTGGGTGCCTTGCTTGAGTTGTTTTGGGCCTCGTTTGAGCTTGTTTAAGCTTGGGCTTGTTGTTGGGCTTGAAGCCCTCCCTCCTTGCTTGAGTGTGTTGGGCAAGGGAGAGCTTGGTGCCTTGTGTCAGCCATGGTGTGTCGGGCAAGGGAGGTGTATCGGCTAGAGGGTGCTGGTGGGTGTGACGGGTTGCCATGTTGGGTGATACACACACCCCTCCCCCTAGCCTCATTTGTGTCACCCCTCTTTGGACAAGTGGTCGTTGCTTTGCTAGTTGGTGGCAAGTAATGATCAAGTGGTTTGGGGTGCTAGCAAGGTGGCATAGTTTGGATAAGTGGTGGTTTGGTCAAGCACATGTGGAGCAATCCCCTAGTGGACGCCCACTTAACCCCCTTGCATATATACCCCCTTCTTTGCTAGCTTGGGATCCCTTTAGCTCCTTAGTTGCTTTCCTTGTTTCTTGGTGGTCGATATCTCCCCTTGGTAGAGCTTAGTGGCAGATCTCCTTGGTGGAGTCTTCTTCTTCCTCTTGTGGTGGCCGAAACCCTAGATGTGCCTTGCTCCTTCTCCTCTTGTGGTGAGTATCTCTCCCTATCCTTGGCACCTTCTTCTTCATCTCTCTTTCTTTTCGGTAATGGTGGTTATGGAGTTCTCTTCTCTCCTAGTATTGGACGAAGGTGGTGCCTTGGAGCTTGAATCTTGGTGCTTGGAGCTTTGGAGCTTGAGGAGTGTGCTTGAGGCAGGTTACATAACTCCTAACCCTAGCTATACTACCTTCTTTATATACTGCTTGTTTAAATGTTATCTTGATTGGCCATGCATACCTTGTTAGTAATGTTATTTCTCTAGTATGCACCCTTGATGTTGTGGATATGATGACCTAGTTATGTGCTTAAGTGTGTTCTTAGACCTTGTTGGCCAAACCGTTAGATTAGGGTTCTTTGGGCAAAACCCCTCTCTCTTATTTGTTGAGAGGTGAGCCTAGGGTTCTCCTAAATCCATGGTGTGTGTGGTGTGTTCTTGGGGCAAAACTCCTTTCTCTCCCTTTGGTTTTGAGAGGTGAGCTTGAGCTCTAGTGGTGTAGGCAAAACCCCTCTCTTACTTGGTCGTTGAGAGGTGAGTCTATACTCTAGTTGCTTGGGCAACACCCCTCTCTTTCCATGGACTTGAGAGGTGAGCCTTTGGTTGGTCTTGACCTAGTTGAGGTTGGTGGGTTGGCCGATATGGTGATGACCCACCTTGCTGCCCGTTATGTGATAGAAGTTGTGCAAAACCCCACTCACTTGGTTGTTGAGAGGTGAGCCAACTCTCTTGATCTTTAGGGTTTGGTGGTTGTCTTGAGGTTGAAGACGACCAACCCGATATGGCCTTTGGACCCTTACCCGATATCCCTTACTACCTGATATCCTTGACAACCCAAGATGTCCTACTAATATTGTTTTGTGTATGGTGGTGCCCGATATCCCTCTCCTAGGGTTGATCTTGGATGATATGCTAGATGGGTGTCTTGTTGACCCCTTTGACCGTTATAAGTCTTTACCCCTAGATGTCTTGTTGCCCGATATGATGGGCTAGCCGATATGCCTTGTGGTCGTTATTGACTTGATGAGGTGACGCAGCATTAGCCGTTATCTTTAGGAGAGGTAGCCCGTTATGAGTGATAACCCGGGAAGGGTGTTAGCTGCTGTGTTGGTCCCTTGAGCATTAGGTGGTCTGTGTTGGGTGTCATGGCATAATCGGTGCCTTGCACGACATCCTCTTGGATGGTGCGGCTGACACCTTGCTTGATGATTCCATGCCCGATACATATGCTTATGTTGTGACGACGTTGTGGATAGGGTTTTATCCCTTGGCCGTTTTACCCCTTGTAAAGTGATTCTCTTGAGCGTTATGGTGTGTTGCCCGACACGGTGATTCATGGGCGACAGGGGTGTGCCGTTCGGATGACCTAGGTGGTTTTTATGATGCTTCCTGGTAGTCTATTGCAACATGTTTCCCGTCATGGGTCGTTGCATGTCTTGGTCATCATAGGTTGAGAGATGCTCGTTACCAGTTACTGGATGTTGCCCAATATAGGGGTTGCCCGGGTTGGGTGTTGGCCGATAGTGCTGGCTGACACAGTTGGATAGGTTGGTTGTAACTGTTATACCTTTGGTGAGGGCTATCCATTACTTGAGATGCTTTTGGTGAGGGTTTTTCATTACCCGTTACACCTATAGTGAGGGTTGTACCATGTGTTCAGTTGGTAACCCTAATGCTTGTTATGCTTTGGTATATGAGGCTGTTACGCTTGACATATATGTAGAAATGATGTACTTTGATACACTCATCTATGTTGCATGGTTGACTCTCATAATAAAGTAAGAAGTTGTACATGTTCCTTGTATAAGCATCGTTGCTCCTTCGTGACTTCACTAACCATGCAGGTAACAGTTGTACGATGAGGCCATGGTAATGGCACGATAGTAACATAATGTGGAACATCATGGGTATGATGAATCCCATACTATGTGATGTGTGTTACCCATGGAATGGCAATGTGTGCCCTGATGATGGGATTGAGTCCCAGTGATCCTTGTGATGGATCTAGATGTTTGGCAAGAGGCCAAGCGGTAACATGTGATGTTGGATCCTTGTGATGGATCAAGATGATGTTGATGGCATTTAAGGTCTTAGTGACAATGTAAAATAAGATAATGAGTCATATGTTTTGTTATAATTGCATGTTACATAACCTGGTTGAATCTTGCAATCCACTTAAAATACACTAATTAATTATAGATGAACCTTTCATGTAGTTTTCCCTGGCCATAGATCCATCATCATTAGTAGCTGATGATGGTGAAACAGGTTTATCCTGCGGGATTACCTGGAGCACATATTGTTGAATATGTGGGGTTTCTCCTAGCCAAAAATATGAGGATTAGAGTGCAACTGTGGATGTGTATAGAGCATGGTGAACAGGCCCATGGCTAAGTGTTATAGAGCATAGTGAACAGGCCCATGGTTCAGTGTGATAGAGCATGGTGAATAGGCCCATGGCTCAGTGTTATAGAGCATGGTGAATAGGCCCATGGCTTAATGTTATAGAGCATTGTGAATAGGCCCATGGCTCATAATTGTAGAGCATGGTGAATAGGCATGTGGCTCAAGGTATTCTAGTGTCGAGACCTGTACCAAGGTGGGCTAGAGAAAAGGGTAGCCTACGGAGCTGACCCTGTGGCTGAGGCCACTTAAGCAAGACATTGTGGTCCTACTTTGGATATCGTGCACTGACCACAAGGAAGTGAGGTCATGCAGTCCGGCTCTCCCTTTGACCTTGTATGGCACCGGTTTTGGGCTTTGCAGTCGAAGGTTGGATTTGAGCGGTACGAATCACTTCCTCAGGGCATAATAAAATTGTAATCTAGCCGTATAGTATGTATTGCTTAAGGCAAAACATGGAACATTGGTTGAGGCCTTGCTTGTATAGTTTCCCTAGTTATATCTTGTAGTTATTTGTACATTCCTCATATCTTGTGATAAGTTCTTATAAAGTTTATCTTGTCAATCATGTTCCATAAAGAAATATCTAGTTATATGCCTCCTGGATAACTTGGTAAGCTGTTATTAAGTTAGTTATGTTCAGTATGCCGTATATATGAGTTGCTTATATCAATTATCTACTTTATCTGTTCTAGCTCCTCTAAAGTTTTATAGTTTCGGTGGGGAGTTATATTTCTCACTGGGACTGTGTGTCTCACCCCACTGGTTTTAAACCTTTTTAGGTGATCATGCTAGACATGGTGGTGGTCGTGAGGTTGTGGCCGAGCAACAAGAAGAACAGTAGGAGGAAAGAGATGGATATGTTGTTGTTTTGGTTGTTTTGTAGCAGAGTCCTAGAGTCATCCCTGTACTCTCAGGTCCTTGGAGGTGTTTTGACGATGTTTCACGATGTATTGCTGATGTAGCTTGTTTATCCTACCGTTGGCCTAGTATGGCCTGTTCTATATATAAACAAGTGGTGAACTCTTTGTGCCTGTGTGACAGCTGGATCCTATGAACTATGGACACGTATCAAGGTTTATATATGTTTATATAACATGTTTCCTTGAAGGATAAGGATTTGGATGTAATAGTTTATTTATTTATCCATTTTCCGCAATCAGTTTTAATTAACCTATGTTTTTGGTAATATAGTGATTATGATGGTTCCGCACATTTTCGTGTGGTGTCTCATTGTCTTGGTGATGGTGGGATGTCACAACTTTGGGCCCTAGAAGGTGGAAAACTACGACCTCTACCCTTACTTGACGTCCACTATGTCTGGGTATTGAACCTTTATGGTGCTGACGGCGTGGAAAACCATGGTTTCATATAGCTTTTGAACCTCTGTCCTTGAAACTGGGCATGTCCTTTCCAATAATTATCCTCACATTTATTGGTCACTGACCTTTCTATCATCCTAACTGATTCTACAAACATAGAAAAGCTCTCTCTATTCTCTAGAGCAGATGCAGGTGTAATCAGTTCAATTTTCAAACCCTTTTCAAAATGTCGAATCCTCTCTGGGTCTGTAGTAGCCATGCGTGGACAAAACCACAAAATATCCATGAACTTTGCTACATACTCATTAATCTCTTGCCTAATCCTTTAAAACTGTGAGATTTTCTCATCCAGGTATGTGCGAGGAAAGTACCTATTGGTGAACTCACGTCAGAATTCCTCCCATGCAAACTCAACATTTGACCTTTTCTCTTCTTTGATGGCCCATCAGTGGCCAACGCTTCCCTTTAAAAGGTACACAACATGCCTAACTTTGTCAGTTTCTAGAATACTAAGGATCTTAAAGGCTTTTTCTAACTGAATGAACCACATATATGTATCTTTTGGGTCAGCTGTTCCAGCATATTCTATGGCTCCCACATGACGTAGTCGTTCAAAAATCTTACTAGAACTCAAAGCTTCATTAGGAACTAGTGCCCTAGGAGGTGGCATTGGTACCCTGTCCGCCATATGCGTTACTTTCGTCATAAATTTCCCAACCAAAGCATGGAAAGTAGGGTTCTCCAGCACAGTCTAATCCACCTAGGGATTCTTAGGAACTTGTTCTTCTCTCACTTGTTCCCTTACACCTCTTCTTCGTGTGCAATGTTACTCTCAGCAACATGTTCTTTGTGTTCTCCAGACATCTTTGAGCTTTACTTCTTCTTCTATATAAGCAAAAGTCACTATAAGATAAGTTGGAGGACACTAGAACAGACTCAATGACCTTAATCCTATGTCCCTGTAGACTCAGCGAACCTAAGGTTCTGATACAAAAAATTGTGACGACCGCTATCAAACTGATATCTTAAGCACACAAAACTATGCATAATTAATCATTAACAGCAGATTACTGAAAATTACTAAAAATTTAAAACCTTTTTTCCAAGAGATCCACTACCAGGAAACTCTTTTCAGAAAGAACCAAACCATATATATACATCATGGTTTACTTGTACATATAATGTCCCATCACCTTGCAATGATTTGAGATAAAACTTGCTTTGCCAAAACATACAAAAAAGCAACATCATGCATCGAAGCGTACTAGCCAAAATCTCAAATCGATTATAAAACTATTTATGCACTATCTCCCAAAGGACTTGAGAGTACATAGATGACACATAGGACTCTATAACTACAAGACACATAGCAACACACTCAACCTAAGTTGTTACTTCTGTACTTGTTGCTACTATCTGCTTTCTATTGCACGGTCTCTACCACCTCATTCACATCCACCTAAAAAGATGCAGAACCTACAGGATGAGACAACTTGTCCCAACAAGAGATATAACTCTCCACCAACAATATTATTATCACAGTTAAACTTTTATGAATGAGAGCAGAATAAATCTATACTGAATTAAATAAATACAACTACTAATTATATGCAGAGTAGAGAAGTCTTATCATCTTATTAGTTTAGATATCTACAGCTGAGCAATAGATCATTAAATCACTTTTGAAAGGAATATGAAGAACATGTATAACTGTTATAAGCTAAACAGTATAAAACCAAAGCAACGCATCAACCAATGTTTTCGTATTTGGTCCTTAAACAAATATGCTACATGGCTGATTACATCTTTGAACATTTCATCTTATTATTCCCTACAGAGTTGGGAATATACCATCCATCTCCAACTGACCACTACGAAGCTAACATCAGTACCATATAGGTCTGTGGAAGAGTCAGAATCCACGACCTCTCCTTTTTTGATCAGTATGAGAGTGGTAGCGACATTATGAGTCAATCTACATTTTAGCTAGCCTGGCCTATAGAGGCTCTTCACTATAGAGATACAATGTGTAGCATGTTATCTATCCAGGGTATGACCTATAGTCAATCATGCTTGTAGATATTGAGGCATGGCTAGCAGCCATACTCTTTTGGGGGTATGGCTTTACCACCAATCCTGATGTTGCAATAGAGCTACGACCTACAACCACACTCTTTTTAGGAAAATGGCTCAAGGCCAAATTCTAGGGTATGAAGGAAGCAAGGTAATACTCATCTTGCACCCTCTCATATTCAAAAATACGTGCTCCGAGTAAAACTCATTTCACCATTCAGTAGATCCTGACAGTGAATGATTCTATGGTTAGGGCAACTACATGTTTAGTTCACTTGATGGATTAAGTGCATCACAACATCTTTTAGCATCAATCAAATTACAATCATGAAGTATAGATACATGCTATACAGAAAGGTGTAACATATTTTCAAGAGATCTTATATCAATTGGTACATATCTTGTTACATGTATCCCAAAATCATAGTCTGTTGAATACTTTATTTGGAATCTCATCCCTTCACCACTATCATTATCATGATCATATGCTTGGGTATCAAACCCTTAGTTTATTATTGAACACTATCACCTCTCATTAGGCAATAACCAACTCTAGGTCATCATACCCATATATAAATCATACTTGTTGTACAAGTACATCACATGGCACACAAGGGATTATATAATATATATTATACTAAATCATTATAGCTCATACATGGCTATGTTCATCATCTCATAACACCTGCATGGTTAGGATTTTATAGCAATGTAATATCAAGAAAATATCATCATCATGCCATAAAGAGAAAACATTCAAATTGCAACCCTCTCATGATTAGGGTTAAGGTTACCTCTTATAACTGATTTAGGGTTTTCGAGTTCCATATTATCAACCAACCCCATTTCACACTATAAGAGCTATATTACTACCACAAGTTTTCAAACATACTACATCAAGTATCATCAACTAATTATCAACATGAGATATTACCCTTCTTATGTGAGAAGTACCAGTTTCTCTCTTATCCTTACTAGGATATTGATTTCAACATACTTATTACATTGATTTATCCTTCTTTAGGGTTATCAACCTACACTTATTATAGTGTATTCATCTCATTACTTTCATGATGCATTCATTGATTATATTCAAGTTGTATCAGCCTACACTCTTTAAGGTGTATTAGACTACTCTCTAAAAGGTGTATCGGCCTACACTCTTCAAGGTGTATCGGCCTACACTCTACAAGGTGTACCGGCCTTTACTCTACAAGGTTTATCAGCCAACACTCTACAAGGTGTATCGGCCTACAATCTACAAGGTGTATCGACCTACACTCTATAAGGTGTATCAGCCTACACTCTACTAGGTGTATCGGCCTACACTCTACAAGGTGTATCAGTCTTCACTCCAATATTTGTATCAGCCTAGACACATCACTTGTGTTGGCCTAGACACATATACTTGTGTCGGCATAGACACATATACTTGTGTCGGCCTAGACACATATACTTGTGTTGGTCAAAGAATATCAAATGCTATCATTTTAGAGAAACTTAAGAGTGGTATTGTTTGTATGGTGCTTGAGGTATATCGACCATAGCACATGCTTGTGTATGTCGTCCATACTATCATCTTATGTATCGGCCACCCAACATCAACTTGGGTATCGGCACCCAACATCACTTAGGGTATCAACCACTTTATCAACTAGTGTGTCAACTAGATCATGGACTAAGGTTTCGGCCATACCATCAACAACTTGGGTATTGGTCACTTCAACCCCTTGAATATCGGCCTCACCTTCAACTAGTGT
This sequence comes from Alisma plantago-aquatica, assembly GCA_963693085.1. Lineage (NCBI taxonomy): Eukaryota > Viridiplantae > Streptophyta > Magnoliopsida > Alismatales > Alismataceae > Alisma > Alisma plantago-aquatica. The sequence continues at coordinate 478,354,703 of OY856414.1, forward strand.
GTCAACCTTTTCATCAACTTAGGGTATATGCCACTCAACATCACTTAGGGTATCAGCCACTCAACATCACTTAGGGTATCGACCACCCCTTCAACTTAGGGTATCGACCACTCAACATCATCTAAGGTATTGGCCACATTATCAATTAGTGTATCAGCCTCTCACCCAACTAGGGTTTGAGTTTTATCAGTTTAGGGTTAGCCATATCGGCCACCACACTCAACCAACTAAACATGATTTCAAATACTTCCTCAACTAGACATCTCTAGATTATTACAAGCTAATATCATTAGAGGCATATCATCTTATAGGGTCTAGCATATTGTCTTAGCTCCCTCTTGGTCATATCAGATTAGCAACATATCATTTAGAATTTCTCAAGTCATGACAACCACCCCCATTTTGAGTAAAGGAATGTGTTAACTTAATTAATTTCAAGGTATCAACCTTCCCTCATCTTATCCTTGAGTGACAAGCTCAACAACTGCATGGACATTAGTCCTATGCATGTACAAACCAAAGGGGAGGGTTAAGGGCTCATGTATATTGGTTTACTCATGTGTATCAGTTTACATATGTGTATCGGGATAAGGGTTTCCCACAAACCGATATCGATTTGTGCATATCAGTTTCAACATATTCAAGCTCTAGCCTTTCGTCCATAACCACTCTAGTTAATGGACAACAACACCACTTATCCATTAGAGCTCATAGAACCATCATCCAAACAAGAAAAGTCAAAGTAAAGAAGGAACCACCAAGTACTACATGATGAAAGGTGAATAATAATAAAGTTGAGTTCAAGTTATATAACCCACCTAAAGATCAACTCAAAAGCTCTAAGCTTCAAAGCTCCACATTCCAAGGTTGAAGATGACTTATGAAAAGTCCAAGACTCATTCACAACTCTTCTCTATGAAAGAAGGTACCATAGTTAAGAATTTGGTGAAGAAAGAAGAGAAGGAAAGAATCTTATCCAAGAAGCATAGTCTTTCCAAGGTTGAAGACGATAATGGATTCACCTTAGGCAAGATGCTCGGCCTTCTATTTGTTCCTTGAGCACCTAGGATCGTCCTCCACGCAAGAGATGGTAAGGGAATCGAAAGGTTTACTAGGAAGTGAAAAGAGAGGTATATATAGTTGAGGTTCATGAAAGAGAGTGTGTATAAGGTGTCATCACTATGTGCACTCAAGTGACACGTGTACATGCATGGTAACTTCATGCAACCATAATTAAATCTTGCCATGAAAAACTCTTTAGGACAATCCATAGGCATGATAATGGACAGTTGGGTATCTTTCTTGACAAGATATCATCACCCAACCTAGCTTTATGTGCAAACCCATACCACTTTTACAAGGAACATGCCAACTGATAGGCTTCACCTACTTGAGGTGCTTAGCCCATCATGAACACCTTCAAAGGTTACAAAACCAATATGGGACCTCCTCTATGGCTTCCAACCCAATAGGCACTCCCATACACTACAAAACTCGATACAACCTCATCTTGGGTTAAAGGTACTCAACACTTCTTTGGTTCTTTCACCACAAAGAGTGTTATCATTCAACCATGACTCAAACAAGGCTCCCCCTTCTTTATCTTTCCTCTAGTTGATACTAAGGGAGAGAAGAGACATTCTAGAGATGATAATTTGCACATAAACCCTTCATTTGGGTGAACTGCAATTCATACCAAAGTTATTGTATTAGGCACAAATAATTTTCAAATGAGTTCAAAAGTGATAAATAAACTCTTCTTAAGTATTAATTTCTTTTCTAAAGATTAAGACAAGGTTCTAAGAAACTTACTTAAGCAAAGTTTCTAGGGTTATCCCAAAACACAGGTCAGAGGTGTTACACATATTTAGTTCTACATTCAAGGGAAGAACTTTGATATGTGGAAGGTGATGATCACTCCATACAAGGAGCCAACTGGAGTTGTTACAACATGGAGTAAAGTTGCACTAAAAGAATCCCAACTCAATGCCAAAGCTATAAGCATCCTCTATGCAGCCCTCACCCCAACGGAGTTCAACCGCATCTCCTAATGGGATACATCCTATGTGGTATGGGATAAGTTGTGCATTACCTATGAGGGCACAAAGTAAGTTAAGGAGGCCAAGATCTACATGTTGAATAACCTTCTAGAGAACTTCAAGATGGGCAAGAAAGAAGGAATTGTTGAGATGTACTCTAGGATCAACATCATCATCAATGGCCTTGCTGCTTTGAGAAACACTTTGGATAGAGGAGCAATCAACTCCATGATCTTGAGGACTCTACCAAATAGATGCGAGTCAAAAGTGAACTCCATTGAAGAAGTGAGAAGACTTGATGACATCCCAACCGAAGAGCTCATTGGCAATCTACAAGCTCATGAGCCAATTCTTGACAAGCAAGAAGAAGAAGCCAAGCAAGAAGAGAAGAAAGTAAGAAAAATCAAAGATAGTGCCTTCAAATCTCAAGTGGAGGTTGTCATCCTTCAACAACAACTTTCTTTCCAAACCTCTCCCTCCTCCTCTAGTGAAGATGATGGCCCTAGTGAGCATGAAGACAACTACTCGAAGGGCAAGCACATCAAGGGAAATAAATCCTCCTCCTCTACTCCTTGATGCTACAAGTGTGGCCAAAAGGGACACTACAAGAGTGAATGTCAAAATCAAGACAGTCACACAACAAGGGCATCTCCAAGAAGGAGGAAGAGTACAAGGAGGAGAGCAAGTACAAGAGGAAGGAAAAGAAGGAGAGAGACATAAGAATGCAGCTTGGGAAGCATCATCTTCAAGTGGCATAATCTCTGATGAAGATGGAGAGTGCCACCTTGCACTCATGACATCTACAAGTGAAAAAATTAGTGAGGTAAGTGAGGTAAGCTTGCATGACTTAGCTAAAGAAAATCTTATTGATATGGTTGTTTCTACCCGTTCTTCTTTTGCTATATGTAAATCTAAAAGAATAATGTGACAATATCTATCAAACTAAGAGCTTAATCGCACAAAACTATGCAGAATTAATCATGAACAATGGATTACTAAAAATCACTAAAAAATAAAACCGTTTTTCCAAGAGATCCACTACCAAGACACTCTTTTCAAAAACAAAAAAACCACATATATATACATCATGGTTTACTTGTAAATACAACGTTCCATCACCTTGCAAGGATTTGAGATCACAATTGCTTTATCAAAACATACACAAAAGCAACTTCATGCATCGAGGCATACTAGCCAAAATCTCCGATCGATTTTAAAACTCATTGAGCACTATCTCCCAAAGGACCTGAGAGTACAGGGACGACACATAAGACTCTATATCTACAAGACACATCGTAGCACACTCAACTTGAGTTGATACTACTGTCCTTGTTATTTTTGTCCTCTCTCTATGAAATCATGTTTACTTGGTTGTGTGTGGTGGCCGATATGGCTAACCCTAAACCGATACAACGCAAACCCTAATTGGGTGAGAGGTCGATATGCTAATTGATAATGTGGTTGATACCTTAGATGATGTTGAGTGGTCGATACCCTAAGTTGAAGGGGTTTTGATAACCTAAGTGATGTTAAGTGGCTGATACCCTAAGTGATGTTGAGTGGCCGATACCCTAAGTTGATGAAGAGGTTGATACCCTAGTTGAAGGTGTTTCTGATATACAAGGGGTTAAAGTGGAAAATACCCTAGTTTTTGATGGTATGACTGATACCTTAGTCCATGATCTAGTCGACATACTAGTGGATAAAGTGGTTGATACCCTAAGTGATTATAGGTGGCTGATACCGAAGTTGATGTTGGGTGGCCAATACATTAGATGATAGTATGGCCGACATATACAAGTATGTGTTATGGCTAATTTACCTCCAACACCATAAAAACGATACCACTCTTAAGCATCTCTAAAATGATAGAATTAGATGTGCTTTGGCCAACACAAGTATATGTGTCTATGCCGATGCCTATGATGTGTCTAGGCCGATACAAAGATTGGAGTGAAGGCTAATACACCTTGTAGAGTGTAGGCCGATACACCTTATAGAAAGTAGACTGATACACTTTGTAAAGTGTAGGCCAATACACCTTGTAGAGTGTAGGCCGATACACCTTGTAGAGTGTAGGCTGTTGGTAAAATCAGGATTAGTGGTAAAACCATACCCCCAAAAGAGTATGGTTGCAGGTCATGACTTAATATATTCAAGTAGGATTGATTGTAGGTCATGCCCTGGACAGAGAACATGCTACACGATGTATCTCTATAGAGAAGAGCCTCTATATGTTAGGCTATCTAAAATGTAGATTGACTCATAATGTCACTGCCACTCTCGTACCAACTAAGAAAAGAGAGGTCGTGGATTCTGGCTCTTCCATAGACCTATATGGTATTGATGCTAACTTCATAGTGGTCAGTTGGAGATGTAAGGTATATTCCCATTGCTGGGTTTTAGGGAAGGCAGAGAAGGCAGCGGAAACAAAAACAAATTCTCCCCCAAACCCAGCACGAGGAAACGCGTCAACATCTATATAATAGGAAAATATGGTTTGTGGAATCATACCTTGTCCCGAGGCTTGCTCGGCGACAATACCTCACGCCTTGTGCGGTCTTCAAAGCCAGTCTTGGACGGTGTCTGTGCAGCTTCTGGTCGCATCGGGATTGACGACTCCTCCTCTCACCAGACTGTCGGGGTTGACAGTTGTTCTCCTGAGTGGAAGAAACCTCCCGCCTCTGAAGTAGTCCACACAGACCACCTGGAACTCCAAACTCCTTGTCCCACAAGGAAGTGGAAGGAGTCACACCCTCCTGTTGACGTACTAGTCGCCAACACACTCTCCTACCTCCAGTTGCAACTGCAATTGTCCTTCCCTTGCTGCACCTCCCTTTGCGGGAAGCACTTGCTCGGGCTCTCTCGGTTACCAAAACCAGCGATAACGACAACTTTGCAGAGAAACTGTTTGCACTGAGTTGTTCTTTGAGAAGCCCCCAATACCCCTATATATATAGGAGGGTCATGGGACAGGGTTCTCCATCCCGGGCAATGCGGGACTAAAAGCAGGAGTAGAAGGGTTTGAGATTTTCCACAAAAAAAACAACCAACTCGCAACCTGAACTGATCGGTTCACAAGTGAACCGGTCGGTTGGGGACCTGAGCCGGTCGGTTGACACTCAACCGATCGGTTGGGACCCATGAGCCGGTCGGTTCACTTTCTGAACCGGTCGGTTCGTGGTCCTGACCAGTTCCCGATTGACTTTCCAACTTTTGTTTCTAATTGATATCAAATACCAATTCTTGTTCCAATCAAATTGGGCAAGTGAAACACAAGGAAAATTCTCACCGACCTGACCTTCTCAACTTGTTCGGTTGCACCAGTTGAACCGATCGTTTCAACACTTGAAGCAATTGGTTCACCCTGGACTTGAGTCGATCGGCTCAACACTTGAGCCGACCGGTTCAACAACCTCAGCCGATCGGTTCAACACTTGAACCGATCGGTTGGGAGTGCAGGTTGTGCAGAATCAGTCAATTGCGATTTCAATTAATCCGATTCTCCAATCAATGTGTCCAACACCTTGAACATTATGATATCGAGCTATCAATTAATTGAGTGTTTAATTGAACTACTAAACTCCTTTAGTAATCAATCTAAACATTGTTTGTGGACAAAACTCCTCTTCCAGGTTAAATCCTATGTGTGTGACCCTGCAGGTCCATTTCACATTGGCAGTGAAAGTCCATAACACTTATGACTTCACAAGCAAAGAGCGGTGCCTAGTCACACATCAGTGCTACCCAAGTGAAAGTAGAAAGTTGGAGAACAAATTTCAATCCTACAATCCGTGAATGGTGTTACAGTGAATGTATAATTCCTTTGTCACTGATATCCCGAATGAACTCGAGGCATGGAACAGTCATCCTGTCAACGTTCATTCACTTTCTTGATCTCAGAGTAGATTGAACGAGCTATGTATGACATCAATATCACATACTGATTCACACATGCGTGTGCATGCCTATCTCAATCTGACTCATCAAGTGGCCTTGGATATCAAACTCCCTTAGGAGGGACAAATCCCATATATATCACTCACTCCTCAAAAGCCCCATGTGTCAAAGCCACCCAATCATCACCTTTATAACAACCCATGTTTCAGGACTACGTTTGATGATGTCAAAGTGTGCCCAATGACATGTGTTGAGTGTAGTGATTTCAGGTCTAAGAATCACACTCACCACCATCACTGTGAGTACTGACAGTGACTACCATGTCATCGTTCCATGTGTCAAACTCACGGTGGGTCTGTCCGGTACACTTGTTCTCTAACAAGTACCTATGTGTTTGGTTTGATATCTTTATATCATGACTAATGAGATTTTGTCATCAACCAACACCACAATCTAGTCTTGTGTGTCATTGTTGTCTATCTACCTTCCACAATGACATCTGACTAGGGACATTACAAGAATGTACAAACTCTTAGCATCCGTATGATCTCATCGTTCAGGTCCTTAACCTGAAGGCATACATCATTGAGTATTGTCATTCTCTAGACATTCCATATGTTCTATCATTATCTGATATGACTGAACCAGAAAGAATTGGAAGCTTTCCTTTGATGTTTATCAAATCAATCTTAATGTATCCCACCAATCATCTCATGATTGGCTCTCAGGGCATACATACCAACAGACTCCCACTTGCACTGCGAGCCAATCACCCTTGAATCATATTCATAGTGATTTTCAAACATGTCCCACGTATTACTGTGCTCTAGCGCTAACATAGTGAGTAATGGCAACACCTTGCCAAGGTCAGTATAAATTGCATGTCTCTCATCTCTTCGTTGTACGTCACACGTATGAGATGGAGTTGTTGTAATATGCGATCTAGTATTCCTTTGCTAACCTTTAGCCACATTGCATGATCAAGGATTCCAGACTTGTCATCAATGAGCGGAATATCTATAAGTTCATCTCATGAACTTCCAGATCCATATAGTATCTACTTATGTTCTCTAACGCATAGATACTCGGCATTTCTTTTTAAATGGTTTTATTAGAACATTCCAATTATCAACAAACTTTCACTTTTATATATCCTATATATATTTTGCGATTAATTTTCTGTCCTTTTCAGAAGTTCGCATCAATGTAACTCTTTACATTGAACTCTTCCTTATCTCCATAGAACTAGTACTTCTCAAGTACTTATCAAGTTCTTATGGTTTCTAGTAACCCTTACTGGAAGTAGACAGACATCCACTCGTCATGTTCCACATACGAGTTGTCAGGATGAGCACATCATATTGCCATGTCCTACATACAAGATGATGAATGCATATTGTTCTCGCCATGTCGATACATGCAAGATAATGGGATGATTACATACATGATAGATCCATATGTATTCTTAGTGTTCCCATTCTTCATAAGAATTGGACACTTGGCCTTGGGATACTAACTCCATGTAACATGGACAAGCTTCCTCCCACTGAATCTGTGCATACTTAACCCTTCAGTACAAATTGCCAATGTATGCTTTCTCTTTTCAGGTCAAGAGATTTTTTTAGAACTATCTCTATAGATCTCTATTCCTATCACATAGTAAACATCTCTATCTTCCCTAAAGATAATTTCCACTTTTGGATTTCCATTCTAGAACATTTCCATTTCACATCAACATGTGGAATGTGAACACGCTCCCACTAAATCACAGATCCCTTCTTTATCTTTGACATATCAGTCAAACCCTTTGACTATATCATCAAAGTAAAGATCCAATTCTGAGTTGCTTGTACTCAATCAATCACATTGATTTGTCCATTGTAACTGATATACTTCATTTGCATTAGTGGATTCATAAACCTTATAGGTTGTGGCACATACACATCCTTGTTTTATTCCTCGTAGGAATGCAGTTTTAGTATCCATATGCCATATGTCTTAGTCATCAAGTTGCAATCAACAAGCATCATCCTTCTCAAAATGTTATCCATGTGTCTTAACACTTAAGACTCATTTGCACTTATGGATTTCATCCAATGAGTGCTACCATCAAGGTCATACCTTATGATTCACATGGATGTCATTTAGGATGTAATGGTCATAAACCATAACTCAAAATTTGGTTCCTCATATTCATCTAGATAGTTGACTCGTCACATGAACAACTCATCACATAGATAATTGAGGTGTATCTGTCAAGGATATAAGAACACACAACTCCTTGTGATTCTTAATGTCCTTTATTAGTGAAGTGTATTCTTTATTTAAGAAGAATTTAGTTATTTGATAATCATTCTCTAACTCCTTAGAGTATGATTCCTTCTTGATTTAGACATCACCATGCCTTAATCATGAGTTCACTATGATACACTATCATAATCACTCAAAAGGATCTCAAACATTTGGTCCAAGTATTTCATTCATTGATCTCATCAAGAATTAATACTTTACCAAATTTGTACTTCATCTATGATAATCTTGAACACTTCAAGATATTCATATTGGTATTTCTCTAAACACCATTTGAAGTATTAGCATTTGTTCCAATAGGTATGTAAATACATCACATGTATTATACCTAATAGGATAATCATTCTTCCACTACCATTAGTGAAGATTGATTAATCATTTCCAAGATATTCATGCCTCTTACTGGTTCTCTAACCAAAAGAGTCTAGATTTATCCATCACATGGAAACTAGAGATGAATTTCTCATGATTGATGCTAATTTCATTGTTTGAGTTATCTATAACTTTTAGGTATCATTTTATCTTATGCATATCAAATGCAACCAGATAAATAAGTAATTGCCACAAAGATCATATCTTTAAGATTGAAACATCAACTTTATTAATTGCCATCATTGTCATACAATATGCAATAATAAAGTGTTTCTATCTATTGACAATATATGAAATAGCAGTTCTCAACTCTATTTCATGCCCTTTAGGCTGAAATAAATTGAAAGGTACTCCTATCTATGGCAGCAACACTTATTCCAATGATTGGTATTACCTTTCTTGGTCCTTTCACAAAGGCCATCACTTCTTTGTGGATCTTGCATATCATATATGGCATATCCATATCTTGGTATCATATACCTCAGATAAAGAAGCGGTTGATTTCATGATACCTTAGGTGGAGATCTCCATCCCCTCATTCATCTTCTTTTGTTCTTCCAGATATAGAGGGTAATTCCCTCATACACCCTTTCCCCATGTGCCTTGAGGCTGAAGACGGCTTGGATTGCTGGCTAGCATCAGAACACTTCTTTGCTTTGCCATTATCCTTGCCCTTAAGAATTACCTTTCTCTTTGATCACATCAAAGATTATGGTTTGTCTTTCTTCATCTTTGCCTCTACTATCCTCAACATGTCCAACAACTCTGTCAACGCTTGTCAAAGTTGTTCATGTTGTAGCTTATCATGAATTGTATGATTCTCGCAACATTTGCAGTATCATACCAATAGCCAACCCTTGGCTCAGAGGGAATCCTTCTTAGTCAGGTTTTCCACATACCCAATCACATTGAGTGTGTGAATACCTTATTGGATCTCCTTCTGTCATGACATACTAGGACAGTGTCTTGGAGACATCATAATCTCATGTTGTCTCTACAACTCATAGTTCAGAGAACACAACATCAAGCACTCCTCATCAATGTCTTCCTCAGTATGCTTCCATAAGCATACTTTCAGCCATTGATGTGGTGGGATTGAGTTTATCTGGTTCTAGTATAACTAGGACTTAAAGCTTTCGCTCTTTGATTGAGAACACTTCTCATCGTCCTAACCAATCGTGGAATTATTCCCATTTAATTTGTTGGTCTCAAAGACTGATCGCAAATAAAGTGATTTGTTGATTAACCATTTATTTTAACAAAAGGAAATATATGCAATTTTAGTCCAAAACTCATTTTTGACTTATTTGATTGATTTGAAAAGTTGACGATATAATTAGGCCTTTAATTAATTATCGCTCCCACTATTTTACTTCAAGTTGATAGCCCTCACCATCAATTCGGAAGATTGCAGCGTACAACCTTCTAGTGGGCAAGATCCTGAAATCCTCTAAGTCATGGACCAGCTAGGGCTGTCACCCACAAATTAGATCTCTCAGGTAGGCAACTCTTGCCAATTGCATCATATGCAACTCTTGATAAGATGTCATATGCAACTCCTTGCCATGATCATCTCCATGCCTCAAGGTACTAGATCCCATCTAGATCACCTTGTTAAGTCCAACCCAAGGCAAACACGATGAATATGCACCCTGCTAGGGCAGACCCACACATTCATCCTTCACGCTTCCACGAGATAGACGGTGCACCACGCTAGGGCGTGCCCACACTTGGTCAATCAAGTTTTTCACGTGTGTCGCATTTGGAAGGCATCTAAAACTTAATATTTTAATGAGGGATTTGGTTTTTATATACATATACATATCCAATCACCACAATACATAGTACGTATCATATACATGCTATATCCCACAGAAAACATGCAAAATGATAAAAGTGATGATTATGGCCATCCTAATGTGATTCCTCGAGCCAAGAGGAACCACGGTCATCTAGGTCTACATTACATGCAACCTGTACAAGATGAACATCTATGCTTTGCCTTTCGAGTTGATCAACTCATCATATGAATGATTTGCTCTCTCTGGCCGGTCGTCTGGGTGCCACCAGCCGATCAGTTGGATCCTCCAACTTATCGGTTCACCTGGTCGTCATGCATCTCTCCATGGATGCCACCCGCTCGTCTTGCTCCTCAAACCGGTCATCAACCGATCCGTTCACTCCTTGAACCGATCGTCTCAAACGTCAACCGATCGGTTCACGCCTTGAACCGATCATCTCAACTGTCGTCAGGATGTCCGCCGTTCTTCGACATAATAGGAAATAAAATATATCCTAATTTTACATTGCTTAAAAGGGAAACCCCGAGTTACATTCGGGGGGAGAAAAGGTAGGAAAGAATCTCGAATTATTTCGAGTTACATCAGGAATAGGAGAAGGAAGATCGGTGCGCAGACCAGGATGCAAGCAACCACACACAACCAATCACAGATAGGGTTTATTGGCCATAATCACGCTATACATCCACCACAAAACTCATTTAAGGGTGACGCATATCGAGTGCATTAATAATACATATCATATATGTAATTTGGGATTTGTGGATTTAGGATTGGACATGCATAAAGCCAATATTATTCGCATTGTATGTAATAAATAAAGGCGACAAACCAAAATCGATCATATCGATATTCCTAAAATATAGAGCAGTTGACGTGGCTCTAATACCACTGTTGGGTTTTAGGGGAGGCAGAGAAGGCAGCGGAAACAAAAAAAATTCTCCCCCAAACCCAGCACGAGGAAACGCGTCAACGTCTATATAATAGGAAAAGATGGTTTGTGGAATCATACCTTGTCCCGAGGCTTGCTCGGAGACAATACCTCGCGCCTTGCGCGGTCTTCAAGCCGGTCTTGGACGGTGTCTGTGCAGCTCCTGGTCGCATCGGGACTGACGACTCCTCCTCTCACTAGACTGTCGGGGTTGACAGTTGTTCTCCTGAGCGGCAGAAACCTCCCTCCTCTGAAGTAGTCCACACGGACCACCTGGAACTCCACACTCCTTGTCCCATAAGGAAGTGGAAGGAGTCACACCCTCCTGTTGACGTACTAGTCGCCAACACACTCTCCTGCCTCCAGTTGCAACTGCAGTTGTCCTTCCCTTGCTGCACCTCCCTTTGCGGGAAGCACTTGATCGGGCTCTCTCTCAGTTACCAAAACCAGAGAGAATGACAACTTTGCAGAGAAACTGGTTGCACTGAGTTGTTCTTTGAGAAGCCCCCAATACCCCTATATATATAGGAGAGTCATGGGACAGGGTTCTCCATCCCAGGAAATGCGGGACTAAAAGCAGGAGTAGAAGGGTTTGAGATTTTCCACACAAAAAAACAACGAACTCGTAACCTGAACCAATCGGTTCACAAGTGAACCGGTCAGTTGGGGACCTGAGCCGGTCGTTTGACACTCAACCGATTGGTTGGGACCCATGAGCCAGTCGGTTCACTTTCTGAACCGGTCAGTTCGTGGTCCTGACCAGTTCCCGATTGACTTTCCAACTTTTGTTTATAATTGATATCAAATACCAATCCTTGTTCCAATCAAATTGGGCAAGTGAAACACAAGGAAAATTCTCACCAACCTGACCTTCCCAACTTGTTCGGTTGCACCAGTTGAACCGATCGTTTCAACACTTGAAGCAATCGGTTCACCCTGGACTTGAGCCGATCAGCTCAACACTTGAGTCGACCGGTTCAGCAACCTCAGTCGATCGGTTCAACACTTGAACCGATCGGTTGGGAGTTTAGGTTGTGCAGAATCAGTCAATTGTGATTTCAATCAATCTGATACTCCAATCAATGTGTCCAACACCTTGAACATTATGATATTGAGCTATCAATTAATTGAGTGTTTAATTGAACTACTAAACTCCTTTAGTAATCAATCTAAACATTGTTTGTGGACAAAACTCCTCTTCCAGGTTAAATCCTATGTGTGTGACCCTGTAGGTCCATTTCACGTTGGCAGTGAAAGTCCATAACACTTATGACTTCACAAGAAAAGAGCGGTGCCTAGTCACACATCAGTGCTACCCAAGTGAAAGTAGAAAGTTGGAGAACAACTTTCAATCCTACAATCCGTGAATGGTGTTACAGTGAATGTATAATTCCTTTGTCACTGATATCCCGAATGAACTCAAGGCATGGAACAGTCATCCTGTCAACGTTCATTCACTTTCTTGATCTCAGAGTAGATTGAACGAGATATGTATGACATCAATATCACATACTGATTCACACATGCGTGCGCACACCTATCTCAATCCTACTCATCAAGTGGCCTTGGATATCAAACTCCCTCAGGAGGGACAAATCCCATATCTATCACTCACTCCTCAAAAGCCCCATGTGTCAAAGCCACCCAATCATCACCTTTATAACAACCCATGTTTCAGGAATGCGTTTGATGATGTCAAAGTGTGCCCAACGACATGTGTTGAGTGTAGTGATTTCAGGTCTAAGAATCACACTCACCACCATCACTGTGAGTACTGACTGTGACTACCATGTCATGGTTCCATGTGTCAAACTCACGGTGGGTCTGTCCGGTACACTTGTTTTCTAAAAAGTACCTATGTGTTTGGTTTGATATCTCTATATCATGACTAATGAGATTCTGTCATCAACCAACACCACAATCTAGTCTTGTATGTCATTGTTGTCTATCTACCTTCCACAATGACATCTGACTAGGGACATAACAAGAATGTACAAACTCTTAGCATCCATATGATCTCATCGTTCAGGTCCTTAACCTGAAGGCATACGTCATTGGGTATTGTCATTCTCTAGACATTCCATCTGTTCTATCATTATCTCATATGACTGAACCAGAAAGAATTGGAAGCTTGCCTTTTATGTTTATCAAATCAATCTTAATGTATCCCACCAATCATCTCATGATTGGCTCTCAGGGCATACATACCAACACCCATCTCCATTGGTCATAATAATATAGAATGTTTAAAGATGTAATCAGCCATGTAGCATATTTGTTTAAGGACCAAATATAGAAACACTGGTTGATACCTTGCTTTGGTTTAATATGTTTAGTTTATAATAGTTATACATGTTCTTCATATTCCTTTCAAAAGTGATTTAATGATCTTATGCTCAGTTGGAGATATCTAAACTAATAAGATGATAAGATTGATCTACTTTGCTTATAATCAACAGTAGTATTTATTTAATTCAGTACATATTTCTTCTGCTCTCATTCATAAAAGTTTAACTGTGATTATAATATTGTTGGCAGAGAGTTATATCTCTATCTGGGACAAGTTGTCTCACCCAGTGGGTTCTACAACTTTTTAGGTGGACGTACACAAGGAGGTAGAGACAAGCAACATATCATTTAGAACATCTCAAGTCATGTCGACCACCCCCATTTATGAGTAAAGGAATTTGTTAACTTAATTAATTCCAATGTATAGACCTTCCCTCATTTTATCCTTGAGTGAAAAGATCGAAAACTACATGGACATTAGTCATATGCATGTACAAACCAAAGGAGAGGGTTAAGGGCTCATGTATATTAGTTTACTCATGCGTATCGGTTTACATACTTATGTGTATTAGGCTAAGGGTTTCCCACAAACCGATATCGGTTTGTGCATATCGGTTTCATCATATTCAAGATCTATCCTTTCATCCATAACCACTCTAGTTACTGGACATCAACTCCACTTATCCATTAGAGCTCATAGAACCATCATCCAAACAAGAAAAGTCAAAGTAAAGAAGGAACCACCAAGTACTACATGATAAAAGGTGCATAATAATAAAGTTGAGTTCAAGTTATATAACCTGCCTCAAGATCTACTCAAAACCTCCAAGCTTCAAAGCTCCACATTCTAAGGTTGAAGATGACTTATCAAAAGTCCAAGACTCATTCACAACACTTCTCTATGAAAGAAGGTACCATAGTTAAGAATTTAGTGAAGAAAGCAGAGAAGGAAAGAATCATGATCCAAGAAGCATAGTCTTTCTAAGGTTGAATATGATCATGGATTCACATTAGGCAAGATGCTCGGCCTTCTCTTTGTTCCTGGAGATCCTAGGATCATCCTCCCAGAAAGAGATGGTAAGGGAATTGAAAGGTTTACTAGGAAGTGAAAAGAGAGGTATATATAGTTGAGGTTCATGAAAGAGAGTGTGTATAAGGTGTCATCACTATGTGCACTCAAGTGACATGTGTCCATGCATGGTAACTTCATTCAACCATAATTATCTTGCCATGCAAAACTCTTGAGGATAATCCTTAGGCATGATATCGGCCATTTGGGTATCTTGATTGACAAGATATCATCACCGAACCTTGCTTTATGTGCAAACCGATACCACTTTTGCAAGGAACATGCCAACCGATAGGCTTCACCTACTTGAGGTGATTATCCCATCATGAACACCTTCAAAGGTTAAAAAACCAATATGGAACCTCCACTATGGCTTCCAAGCTGATAGACACTCCTATATACACTTCAAAACTCGATACAATGTCATTTAGGGTTCAAGGTACTCAACACTTCTTTGGTTCTTTCACCACAAAGAGTGTTATCATTCAACCAAGAATCAAACAAGGTGCCCATTTTTTCTCTTTCCTCTACTTGATACTAAAGGAGAGAAGAGACATTCTAGATATGATAATTTACACATAAACCCTTCATTTGGGTGAATTGCAATTCTTACCAAAGTTATCATATAAGGCACACAAAAATTGCAAATAAGTTCAAAATTGAGAAATAAACTCTTCTCAAGTCTTAATTATTTTTCAAAATATTAAGACAAGGTTCTAAGAAACTTACTTAAGCAAAGTTTCTAGGGTTATCCCAAAACCCAGGTTAGGGGTGTTACACATATGCAGTTCTACATTCAAGGGATGAACTTTGATATGTGGAAGGTGATGATAACTCCATACAAGAAGACAATCGGAGCTATGTCAACATGGAATGAAGTTGCACTAAAATAATCCCAACTCAATGTTAAAGATATAAGCATCCTCTATGCATCCCTCACCCCAATGGAGTTCAAATGCATCTCCTCATGGGATACAGCCTATGAGATTTGAAATAAGTTGTGCATTACCTATGAGGGCACAAATCAAGTTAAGGAGGCCAAGATCTACATGTTGAACAACCTTCTAGAGAACTTCAATATGGGCCAGAAAGAAGGAATTGTTGAGATGTACTCTAGGCTCAACATCATCATCAATGGCCTACCTGCTTTGGGAAACACTTTGGATAGAGGAGCAATCAACTCCAAGATCTTGAAGACTCTACTAAACAGATGGGAGTTAAAAGTAACCTCCATTGAAGAAGTGAGATGCCTTAGTGACATCCCAACCGAAGACATCATTGGCAATCAAAAAGCTCATGAGCCCAAGCTTGACAAGCAAGAAGAAGAAGCCAAGCAAGAAGAGAAGGAAGCAAGAAAAATCAAAGATAGTGCCTTTAAATATCAAGTGGAGGTTGTCATCCTTCAACAACAACTTGCTTTCCAGACCTCTCCCTCCTCCTCTAGTGAAGATGATGGCCCTAGTGAGCATGAAGACAACTACTCCAAGGAAAAGCACTTCAACAGAAAGCAATCAGCCTCCTCTACTCCTAGATGCTACAAGTGTGGACAAAAGGGACACTATAAGAGTGAATGTCAAAATTAAGAAAGTCACACCACAAGGGCATCTCCAAGGAGGAGGAAGAGTACAAGAAGGAGAGGAAGTACAAGATAAAGGAAAAGAAGGAGAGAAGACACAAGAATGTAGTTCATGCAGTTTGGGAAGCATCATCTTCAAGTGGATCAATCTCCAATGAAGATGGAGAATGCCACCTTGCACTCATGGCCTCTACAAGTGAAGAAATTGGTGAGGTAAGTGAGGTAAGATTGGATGATTTATCTAAAGAAACTCTTATTGATATGCTTGTTTCTACACATTCTTCTTTTGCTAAATGTAAATCTAAAAGAAAAATGTGACAACTTCTATCAAACTGACAACTTAATCACACAAAACTATGTGGAATTAATCATTAATAGTGGATCACTAAAAATCACTAAAAATTAAAACCTTTTTGCCAAGAGATTCACTACCAGGACACTCTTTTCAGAAAGAACCAAACCATATATATATATATATATATATATATATATATATATATATATATAAACATATATATATCATGGTTTACTTGTACATACAACATTCCATCGCCTTGCAAGGATTTGAGATCACATTTGCTTTACCAAAACATACACAAAAGCAACTTCATGCATTGAGGCGTACTAGACAAAATCTCAGATTGATTATAAAATATTTACGCACTATCTCCCAAAGGACCTGAGAGTACATGCATGACACATTGGGAACTATATCTACAAGACACGTAGAAGCACACTCAACCTGAGTTGTTGTTGTTGTCCTTGTTGCTGCTATCTGCTCTCTACTGCATGGTCTCTACCTCCTTGTGTACGTCCACCTAAACGGTTGTGGAACCCACGGGGTGAGACAACTTGTCCCAGTGAAAGATATAACACTCCACCAACAATATTATTATCACAGTTAAACTTTTATGAATGAGAGCATAAGAAATCTATATTGAATTAAATAAATACAACCGCTGATTATATGCATAGTAGAGTAGTCTTATCATCTTATTAGTTCAGATATCTACAAATGAGCAATATATCATTACATCACTTTTGAAAGGAATATGAAGAACATGTATAACTGTTATAAACTAAATAGTATAAAACCAAAGAAAGGCATCACACATTTAGTCCTTAAAAAAAATATGCTACATGGTTGATTACATCTTTAAACATTCCATCTTATTATGCCCTGAGGAGATGAGAATATACCTTCCATCTCCAACTGACAACTGTGAAGTTAGCATCAATACCATATAGGAATATGGAAGAGCTAGAATCCACGACCTCTCCTTTATCAGTCAGTATGAGAGTGGCAGTGACATTATGAGTCAATCTGCATTTTAGCTAGCCTGGCATATAGAGGCTCTTTGCAATAGAGATACAGTGCGTAGAATGTTCTTTATCCAGGGCATGACCTACAGTCAATACTACTTGAATATATTGAGTCATGGCCTACAGCCATACTCTTTTGGGGGTATGGCTTTACCGCCAATCCCGATGTTGCAATAGATCTACGACCTACAACCACACTCTTTTTAGGAAAATGGCTCAAGGCCAAATCATGGGGTTTGAAGGAAGCAAGGTAATACTTGTCTTGCACCCTCACATATTCAAAAATATGCACTCTGAGTAAAACTCATTTCATCATTCAGCAGATCCTAACACTGAATGATTCTATGGTCCGAGCAACTACTTTTTAGTTCACTTGATAGATTAAGTGCATTACAACATCTCTTAGCATCAATCCAGTTACAAATATGAATTATAGATCCATTCTATACAGAAAGGTGTAACATATTTTCAAGAGATCTTATATCAATTGATACATATCTTGTTACACTTATCTTGGAATCTCAGTCCCTTGAATACTTTAATTGGAATCTCATCCCTTCACCATTATCATTATACTTATCATATTCTTGGGAATCAAACATTTAGTTCATTATTGAACAATATCACCTCTCATTAGGCAATAACCAACTATAGGTCGTCAGACCCATATATAAATCATACTTGTTGTACAAGTACATCACATGGCTCACAAGGCCTTATATAATATATATTATACTAAATCATTATATCGCATACCTGGCTATGTTCATCATATCATAACACCTACATGGTTAGGATTTCATAGTAATGCAATATCAAAAAAATATCATCACCATGCCATAAAGAGAAAACATTCAAATTGTAACCCTCGAATGATTAAGGTTAAGGTTACCTCTTATAACTGATTTAGGGTTTTCAAGTTCATAATTATCAACCAACCCTATTTCACATTATAAAAGCTATATTACTACCATAAGTTTTCAAGCATACTACATCAAGTATCATGAACTAATTATCAACATGAGATATTACCCTTTTTATGTGAGTAGTACTAGTTTCTCTCTCATCCTAACTAGGATATTGATTTCAACATACTTATTACATTGATTTGTCTTTCTTTAGGGTTATCAACCTACACTTATTAAAGTGTATTCATCTCACTACTTTCATGATGCATTCATTGATTATATTCAAGTTGTATCGGCCCACACTCTTCAAGGTGTATCAGCCTACACTCTATAAGGTGTATCGGCCTACACTCTTCAAGGTGTATCGGCCTACACTGTACAAGGTGTATCGGCCTACACTGTACAAGGTGTATCGGCCAACACTCTACAAGGTGTATCACCTTACACTCTACAAGGTGTATCGGCCTACACTCTATAAGGTGTATCGGCCTACACTCTTCAAGGTGTATCGTCCTACACTCTACAAGGTGTATTGGCCTACACTCTACAAGGTGTATCGGCCTACACTCTACAAGGTGTATTGACCTTAACTCCAATCTTTGTATCGGCATAGACACATCACTTGTATCAGCCTAGACACATATACTTGTGTCGGCCTAGACACATATACTTGTGTTGGCCAAACGATATCAAATGCTATTGTTTTAGAGATGCTTAAGAGTGGTATCATTTGTATGGTGCTTGAGGTATATCGGCCATAAAACATACTTGTGTATGTCGGCCATACTATCATCTTATGTATCGGCCACCCAACATCACTTAGGGTATTGGCCACTTCATCCATTAGTGTGTCGACTAGATCATGGACTAAGGTATTGGTCATACCATCAACAACTAGCGTATTGACCACTTCAACCCCTTATATATCGACCTCACCTTCAACTAGGGTATCAACCTCTTCATCAACTTAGGGTATCGGTCACTCAACACCACTTAGGGTATCGTCCACCCCTTCAACTTAGGGTATCGTCCACTCAACATCATCTATGGTATCATCCACATTATCAATTAATGTATCGACCTCTCACACAACTAGGGTTTGAGTTGTATCAGTTTAGGGTTAGCCATATCAGCCTAGCTCCCTCTTAGTCGCATCATATTAGCAACATATTGTTTAGAAAACTCAAGTCATGATGACCACCCCATTTATGAGTAAAGGAATGTGTTAACTTTAATTATTTCTAAGGTATCGACCTTCCCTGATCTTATCCTTGAGTGAAAAGCTTGACAACTGCATGGACATTAGTCCTATGCATGTACAAATTGAAGGGGAGGGTTAAGGGCTCATGTATATTGGTTTAGTCATGTGTATCGATTTACATACTTATGTGTATCATGCTAGGGTTTCCCACAAACCGATATCGGTTTGTACATAACAGTTTCATCATCTTCAAGCTTTATCTTTTCATCCATAACCACTCTAGTTCATGGAAAACAACTCCACATATCCATTAGATCTCACAGAACCATCATTCAAACAAGAAAAAGTCAAAGTAAAGAAGGAACCAACAAGTACTACATGATAAAAGGTGCATAATATTAAAGTTGAGTTCAAGTTATATAACCCGCCCCAAGATTAACTCAAAAGCTTCAACCTTCAAACCTCCATGTTCTAAGGTTAAATATGACTTATCAAAATTCCAAGACTTGATCACAACACATCTCTATGAAAGAAGATACCATAGTTAAGAATTTGGTGAAGAAAGAAGAGAAGGAAAGAATCATGATTCAAGAAGAATAGTCTTTCTAAGGTTTAAAATGATCATGGATTCACCTTAGGCAAGATGCTCGGCCTTCTCTTTGTTCCTTGAGCTCCTAGGATCATCCTCTAAGAAAAAGATGGTAATGGAATCGAAAGATTTACTACGAAGTTAAAAGAGAGGTATATATAGTTGAGGTTCATGAAAGAGAGTGTGTATAAGGTGTCATCACTATGTGCACTCAAGTGATACGTGTCCATGCATGGTAACTTCATACAACCATAATTATATTTCCATGCAAAACTCTTGAGGATAATCCATAGGCATGATATAGGCCATTTGGGTACCTTGCTTGACAAGATATCATCACCCAATCTTACTTTATGTGCAAACCGATACCACTTTTGCAAGGAACTTGCAAACTGATAGGCTTCACATACTTAAGGTGCTTAGCCCATCATGATCACCTACAAAGATTAACAAACCAATATGGGACTTCCTCTATGGCTTCCAAGCCGTTAGGCACTCCCATATACACTTCAAAACTCGATGCAACCTCATCTAGGGTTCAAGGTACTCAACACTTCTTTGGTTCTTTCACCACAAAGAGTGTTATCATTCAACCAAGACTCAAACAAGGCAACCCCTTCTTTCTCTTTCCTCTAGTTGATACTAAGAGAGAGAAGAGACATTCTAGAGATGATAATTTTCACATAAACCCTTCATTTGGGTGAATTGCAATTCTTACCAAAGTTATCATATAAGGCACAAACAATTTGTAAATAAGTTAAAAATTGAGAAATAAACTCTTCTCAAGTCTTAATTACTTTTCAAAAGATTAAGACAAGGTTCTAAGCAACTTACTTATGCAAAGCTTCTAGGGTTATCCCAAAACCCAAGTCAGGTGTGTTACAAGTTATCAACCCCTAACAAGGGTTTTGTTCCCAAAATCTCAAGAGAAAAGAGAAGGGTACTTCCTCCTCATCTCTTCCTCCAGATCCCATGTGGCTTCTTTAATGACAAAATGATGCCAAAGAACTTTACAAGCACTATGTCTTTCTTTCTCAACTTCTTGATTTCTCTGTCGAGAATCAATGTAACACCCCATCCACAACAAAACACAAATTTCATTCTAACCAGTGGATTACCGAAAATCATGAGAAATTAAAACTGATTTACAATGAGCACCACAAGATGGGACATATATTATTTGAGCTAACACCTTTCTTTCATAACATATTTCCAAGGTGCTACAACATAATTTCCCATCATCTCATTACATGAAATAACTGTTCCACACCCTAATTTACATCAAGATACATAAACTGAAAACCGTACATCGATCGTAATACAAGAAACATCAAAAAGATTCCCCAAGACCTGAGTGTACAGGGATGACACATATGACTCTACTGCTAGACACTATCTATTCCACCAGGTACGATACCTCTACATATCATCTCAGCCACATGATCTTCATCTTGCCAGGCACGTCCACCTAAAATGGGTATTAACAGGCGGGGTGAGACACACAGTCCCAGTGAGAAACATAACCCTCTACCAACTTTATTATGATCCCAGATAACTGGTATAAGTAGATTATAGGAGCAACATATTGAGCAAAGCTAACTTTATTAACAATCTTACCAAAATATCCAGGAGGCATATAACAAGCATTCTTTATGGAACATGATTGACAAGATAAGATTTATAAGAACTTATCATGTGATATATGATAAACTGCAAGCTATAACTAGATCAACTACACAAATAAGGCATCAACCAATGTTCCGTATTTTGCCTTGAGCAATATATTCTATACGGCTGGATTATGATTAATTATGACCTGAGGAAGTGAGCCATCCCGCTCAAATCCAACCTTCAGTTGTGAAGCCAAAAACTGGTTCCATACAAGGTCAATGGAAGAGCCGGACTCCACGACCTCACCTCTTCGTGGTCAGTGCACGATAACCAAAGCAAGACTACAGTCTCTTATTTGAGTGGCCTCAGCCACAGGGTTAGCTCACACAGTCTACCCCTTTTTATCATGAGCCACGAGCCTATTCACTGTGCTCCTGAGCCATGAACGCATTCATGCTCCTTTACACTGAGCCATGGGCCTGATCACCATGCTCTTATACACATCTTGAGTTTACGACCGCATTTGCACTCTAATCCTCCTATTTTCAGCTAGGAGAAACCCCGCATATTCAACAATATGCACTCCAGGTAATCCCACAGGAGAAACCTATTTCACCATCACCATTTACTGACGATGATGAATCTATGGCCAGGGAAAACTGCACGTAAGGTTCCTCTATAATTAATTAATACATTTTAAGCGGATTGCAAGATTCAACCAAGTTATGTAACATGTAAACTAAATCACCAGTAAACAACATAGATCTCATTATCATGTGTCGCATTGTCATTCTTATTCTCAAAGCCAACATTACATGTTACCACTTGGCCTCTTTCCAATCATCAAGATCCATCTCAAGGATCAACATCACTGGAACTCAATCCCATCATCAAGGCACACATTGCCATTCCATGGGTAACACCCATCATATATCATTGGGATCATCATAACCCTTTAATGTTTAACATTATATCACTATTATGTCATTACCATGGCCTCATCGTACAAACGTCTCCTGCATGGTTAGTGAAATCACAAAGGAGCAATGATACTTGTACAAGTAACATTATCATTTCTTAGATATTTCACATATACCAGGTGCCACACCAGACACATATTCACATAAGCATCATAGCCCTTGTCTGGCTATGATTTCAATTAGTAACACCTGCATGGTTAGATTGCACATCAATAGAGATAGCTTAGTCACCAACAACATAACATGATTACCACATCATTAGGATTTGGACATCGTCCATTATCATGAACACATGGAGCATAAAGTCATAGATGGTGTATTAAACAATACACAATACTGTTACCATAAAATGGGTATTCACTATACCCTATATCTTGTATCATCATGCACGCCATCCCTCAAGATTCATCTTTAGGGATCATACAATCAGGATCAACCATCAAGAATTATTAAAGGTTCACCTATCATCAAACATAGGTAACCCCCATACTGACGTTCACAACATATACGTCATGTTTTATCATCATGATCAAAGATACGAGCTCAAGGTAGAAAGATAACACACTATCATATAAGGCTCAAGATAACTTTTAAGGTTATCGGGTTAGGGCACAACCCTCACTAGAAGTGTCTCCTATCCTCACTAATACTAGGAAACGATCACAAACCCTCACTAAAGGTGTATTGGGTAGGGTACTAACCTTTATCCAAAGTTGTCGGCCTCAAGCATGTCATGCACCCATGCATAAAGGGGATAACTACTAGACTTAGACCTAATGATGTGTCATGCAGCCATGGACCAAGAGTATATCGGTCAGCATATGATCATCACAACAACCCTTTTTGGTCAAGACCCCCTTATAGCACTTCTAGGGTTAGGGTTCAAATCGGGAAACCATCAAATCATGTTGCCCAAAGCTACAACTATATCTCCCAATAGGCACCCACTTGGTCAGCACATCATGATGTCTAAGGAACTCTCATACCACCCATGGGACACTGCTACCATCCATCAAACATTGCCATGGAGCCCAAGGTAGCCTATCGTCCAACTAGGGTTTGGGACCCTATAATGGTCAAAGTACTATATCATCTAGCCCTCAACTTATATCGGATAAGACCTTATATTGTCCAAGATCACGAAATGTATCGGCCAAACCTGCAACCCTAGGACCATCCAAGCTATCAAACACATACATATTTTGGGTAACCAACCAAGAGAGAGCATGTATCGAGCAAGGCATATCGGCCAAAGCAACATATCTCCTTGTGAGGGTATTGGCCATGCACTTAACCCTGATGTTGCCTAAGCTATGCACACATACACACTTATAGCATTCTAGGGTTGATGATATCGGGCAGAGTATCAAGGGACCATCCATAACGCCCATCCTCTCATCCTTTATCATTCATGGAGC
Source organism: Alisma plantago-aquatica (assembly GCA_963693085.1). Lineage (NCBI taxonomy): Eukaryota > Viridiplantae > Streptophyta > Magnoliopsida > Alismatales > Alismataceae > Alisma > Alisma plantago-aquatica. The sequence continues at coordinate 478,379,018 of OY856414.1, forward strand.
ACCATCTTGGGTACCCAGCATATCTCCCAAGGGATCGTTACCACAAAGACACCCCTATCGGTCAGCTAGGGTTAGGGCAACCCCCCCAACACTCAAAACTCCATGACGTCCAGGATACTATATCGGGCAACTAGGGTTAGAGCTAGCCTATTGGCCAAGGCATCTCATTGCCCATGACAACATGTTGGGCACTCTAGGGTTAGGACAATACCATCGACCAAAGCAGTCATATCGCCTTAAGTTAGGGTTAGGGCATCCATACCGCCCAAAATACTACTTGTAGGGCTATCGCTCACACCAAGGAACAACCTATTGGTTTCCCTACACTTATCAATGATACCTATCATCAAGGAATTACCACCATATCACCCGTGATACTATCCAAGGGCCCATCCCCAAGAGCTTGTCATACAACTAGAGTAGAGCATCCACGTCGCCCAGGGCAACCCCATTGCCCAAGCTAGGGTTAGAGCTCTATGTCTGTCAAGACACTAAGGTTAGGGTTTTATGTCGGCCAACCACCAAATCGCCCACCATCATCATCTTGGGTAGAGGTTCATATCGGTCACAAGGTCAACAAAGGGTTCACTTAGCATATCACCCAAGGCTCAACTCTAGAAGAGGGTATCGGGCAACAACCTCAAGGAGCCACCATCCATAACATCCAAACCCTAACCCTAGGGTAGGAAAGAGATATCATTCACCACATCATATCACCCCAAACATTTAGGCCATAGGCTCACCTTTCAAGTACAAAGGAGAGAAAGGGGTATTGCCACAAACCATCAACTGAAGTATAACATATTGAGCAAGGTATTATGTCGGGCAAAGCATAGTATCGGGCAAGCCCCCATATTGGGTAAAGCACCCTATCGGGCAAGTCATCTTCAGCCTCTAGCCACACGTTACCATCTAACGCAAGAAGAACAAGATAATGATAGTAGTAAAGTGTGAACATTTCCATTAAAGCAGATCTCAAGTTCCACATGCACGGCTATCATGGAGAAGGGTATCAATTTAAAGACAAGAATCATTACATGCACATATGGAGAGTGAACATAATATAGATGGTTAAGAGTTATGTAACCCGCCTTAAGAGGATCTCCATGAAAGGAATAAAGCTTCCTGATCCAAGCAGCAAACCCATGTTCCTCTCCATGGAAACCATCCATCCGGAGCTCTAAGCTTGTCTTCGGCTCCATCATCATCACCTCAAGGAACAAAAGAAGAAGAAGAGGATACCATGGTTATGTATAGCTCAAGAAGAAGAAAAGAGGGGGAGATAACCACAGCCTTGCTTACTCACATCAAGGGCCCATCCATGTCTGAGAGGAGGATAAGGAGATGAAGAATAAGGAATAAGGAAAAGCTAGCAAGGAAGTATGACTCACTAAGGTCAGATCTTGAGCAAGGAGTCTCTATGGCCAAAGAGCTCGCCCTCCCAAGCTCCATGAGAGTTTCCTTGAGCTCCCAAGCTCCCATTCTCGTCCCAAACAGGAAGGGGGAAGAAGGTGGCCGGAAAGGAGCACTTGGTTAAGTAGGAAGGGAGCTATATACACTAAGCAAGAGAGAGGTAGCAAAGGAGAGGTGTCCTAACCACATAACCCAAGATGCCACTTGCTCATGCACTTAACGCCACTTGTTGCCACCCAAGCTACACATGCACGGCCTGGTGATACACTCTAGGATGTGTATCGTGCAGCTGGGTACCTCCCATGGGCGAAACACCCTCATGGGTGACACACTCTCAAGCTTCTACCCGATTCACTAAAATATAAGGTAGCATGTGTGACACATATGTGATTTAAAGACCATATAAAGATGTTACTCCTCAACTATCAACCAAACAAGGTGCCCCAACTTTGATCCACATCCTAGATGATGCCAAACAGAAGGTAGGTGACTCTAGAGCTGATAAATTGCATATTGACCCCTCCACTTTGGGTAATTTGCAATTTGCACCAAAAGTAGCACATAGGTTACAAACATCATCCATCTAAGCTCAAACTTGGAACATAGGTCCTCCACAAGGCGCCCCACCTTATCATTCTCTTTCTAATGATTCTATAGAACTAAAGGCATGCTCTACATGTGACATATTGCAATATAACCCCTTACTTTGGGTAAATTGCACTTTGGTCCAAAACAAGCAAACATTGCTCAAACAACATCCAAACGGGACCAAACTAGAAACATGAGCTTTTCAAATGTTATCAAAACATCTTAAGATATTAGAGTAAGGTTATAAGCACCTTTAATAAGCAAAGCAAAGAGGTTTAGCCCCAAACTTGGGTTAGGGTCCTTACAAGTCATAAACCCCTAACAAGGATTTCGTCCCTAAAATCCCAAGCGGAAAGAAGACGGGTGTTACTTACACATCACATCATACATCTCCAAAAAGTTCCTAGGTGTCACAGATCCATGACCAACACACTTTCTCTTCTTCTAGGGCCAGCATAGGGTTTCCTTGTGTTGGTCACAGACTTAACCCTCTGTCTCATCATCCTTTGTCTGATAACACTCTTAATATACTGGAACATCACATGTAACTCATATCACTCAGGTATCAGTTCCTTTACTGATATATCACATTCCTCATTATGTTACTGCTGCACTATTCTAATCTCACATGCTTGACACTTAAGCTTTGCATAACTCGTATCACTATCCTTCTGTTATATATGTTCCAACTATTCCTTCTCCTTCCACAAAGGATGTCTTAATCCAAGGGAGATCTATCTCAGATGAGGTTATCATAAGATACGTACTCTAAGAAACACATGTATGTACAGGAAAGGGCTCACAAGGAACCTCACTATGTATCACTTAAGGCTTAACACAAAAAGAGTTAAACATCTTGATTAACAACAACCACATCATCTCAATTTCAAGCCTGTCATGTCTTCATGTCAGCTCCCAAGGGCACAACAAGCACCAACTCAGAGGGTGAAAGATATGCACTATATCAGCTGATCTAGATAGGATTAACAACCCTTGTTCATCCATCTCTATTTGAGACACATCCTTCATGGGTCTTCCTTTACTAGAGACTTAGCTAGGAGTATTCCAAGGAATCAGGCTTAACTTGATGAACTTTTCTCAAGACGATCTTACAACAGTTCTTTTCCTTGGGTGCATACCTTCTGTCGTCATGTTTATGCCAAGCATAAACCCCTAACAGGTGATAGCCATATTGTAGGCACTTAGCCCGATTGAGCCAAAGCCAACTTTTCCATCTGAGACCACTTCACCCTTTCCAAGGATATCCATTTCTAGGGTTATCTCGATCCTCGATATGTCAAGTGGAAAGAGATTCACTTGGTTGTCATACGAGAAGGATATACTTCATTCAACACAACTAGGTCATCCAACAGGGTTTTCGACAATAGGTTATCTCTCTCCTAGCTAACAAGAGGTAAACATCCTCCAAACACATTACAAGCACTCAAAGGAGGGTACACCCTATACCAGATCAACTGGAGTAGATAAGAGGCAAGAAGAAGACAAAGTGTAAAGGAGTGACTCCATCCGTCCTGCCAGCACACACTATTTTGTCCAACTCGTTGTCATGAGATCTAACTGTTGTCTTCCACTTCCTGGCCAGACTATCTGGTCCTCACTTATTTATCCTCTTTAGTGTTCCTCTGTGTTTCTGCCTCAAGGGTCACCACATAGATCCAGACTCCAAAACAAGCTTCAAGCTTGTTGGTTCCAGGTCAAGGATGATCTACCAAGACGGTTCACCACCGTGCCTTCACAATCCAGGCATCTTGATTCTCAACCCTTTACCAGAAGGCATGTTCTCATGATCCCCTACACTTGGCACTTCTCATATACTAGTTTTCTTTACCTTGGTATCCATCTCTTGAGTCAAAACACATCACTTCCGGTCTCTCCTTCATAGTCTACCATTGTCACTGGTTCAAAACATGTCAAGAGGATCCTACCATCATCATCTGTCACAGATATCCCTATCTCAGAAACTAAAGTCCAAGATCAACTGATACTTTTCGAAGTATCCAACTAGAGATCACTCTAAAGGTACACATATCAAGTGAAAAAGGGTCCACTTGACATCCACTCCCTCGGAAGGAAGGAACAAACTCCTCCAAACACCCCAACAACACCTATGGTTTCATATCAAAGGGGAGGATATTGTCACTTTCTTTGATCCTTACATGAGTTTTGAACTGTTTGTGCATCGTTAAACCTTGTTCCATCTAGTTTTATCCTATTTCTTCTTAGTTTCCTTGCACTCAACATAGGAAGCATCAAGACCATTACGAGTTATTATTCTTTTCCTCTTGTTGTCGTTCATCGTAATCATGATTATTTCCTGATTATATTAACTTTTTGTTTCCTTTTTGTGAAAAAGATTGTTACTCTTCACACCTTATTTCTTGAACAAGGATCATCTCCCTTGTTCCCTTTTTCTTATCATGAATTTGCACTTTATACTCTCTCATTTTTTCTTACGTTCATTGGTTGGTCTGAGATTATCTCAGGTTCCATCTTATTTATTCATTACTCGTTCTTCTCTTTCTTCCAACCTTTTGCTTTCTTTCAAGCATTTTCTTTATCTTGAGTAAGTTTTATGTTTTAACTCTCCTTGTTATCACAGATTAATCTGTCTTTTTCTTGATATATCTCTTAAGGTTATGGTTTCAAAAACTTATCTCATCATATTCTTATACGGATTTTTGGTTTCATAGAACCCTTACTTCCTCTTTGGATTACCAAGCATCTAGGTTTTAAAGAGTTATGGTGCATTTATTTACTCTCTGTATAAAAAGATGAAGGTATTAGCATCATATTCCTGATTTTCTATGCTTTTTAGATTGCTCCATAATGACTACTTGATCAGAGTAATCAAGGAGGAAACAATCTAAGGATCCACACTTACCTATGTCTTCAATATTTGAATGCCTAGCCAGGGCATCAAGTACTGAGATTAGGTAGTATGCACCATATCTTATGCACGGTCCAACCTTAGACACCATTCTAATCCTAGTCCTAGTGTCCCTGTAGACTTGGAGAACCTAGAGCTCTGATACCAACACTTGTAACACCCCATCCTCAACAAAACACAAATTTCATGCTAACCAGTGGATTACCAAAAATCACGGGAAATTAAAACTGATTTACAATGAGCACCACAAGATGAGACATATTATTTGAGCCAACACTTTTCTTTCATAAAATATTTCCAAGGAACTACAACATAATTTCCCATCATCTCATTACATGAAATAACTGTTCTACACGCTGATTTACATCAAGATACATAAACCGAAAACCGTACATCGATCATAATACAAGAAACATCAAAATCTTCCCCAAGACCTAGGTGTACATGGATGACACATAGGACTCTACTGCTAGACACTATCTATTCCACCAGGTATGATACCTCTGCATATCATCTCAACCACATGATATTCATCTCGCTATGCACGTCCACCTAAAAAGGGTATTAACCAGCGGGATGAGACACACAGTCCCAGTGAGAAACATAACCCTCTACCAACTTTATTATGATCCTAGATAACTTGTATAAGCAGATTATAGGAGCAACATACTAAGCAAAGCTAACTTTATTAACAATCTTACCAAAATATCCAGGAGGCATATAACATGCATTCTTTATGGAACATGATTGATAAGATAAGCTTTATAAGAACTTATCACATGATATATGATAAATGGCAAGGTATAACTAGATCAACTACACAAACAAGGCCTCAACTAATGTTTAGTGTTTTGCCTTGAGAAATATATTCTATATGGCTGGATTATGATTTATTATGCCCCGAGGAAGTGAGTCGTCACGCTCAAATCCAACCTTCAGCTGTGAAGCCAAAAATCGGTGCCATACGAGGTCAATGGAAGAGTCGAAATCCATGATCTCACATATTCGTGGTCAGTGCACGATAACCAAAGCAAGACCGCAGTCTCTTGTTTGAGTGGCCTCAGCCACAGGGTTAGCTCACGCAGTCTACCCCTTTTATCATGAGGCACGGGCCTATTCACCGTGCTCCTGATCCATGAATGCATTCATGCTCCTTCACACTAAGCCATGGGCCTGATCATCATGCTCTTATACACATTTTGAGTCCACAACCGCAGTTGCACTCTAATCCTCCTATTTTCGGCTACGAGAAACCCTGCATATTCAACAATATGCGCTCCAGGTAATCCCGCAGGAGAAACCTGTTTCACCATCACCAGTTACTGATGATGATGGGTCTATGGCCAGGGAAAACTACATGTAAGGTTCCTCTATAATTAATTAATACATTTTAAGTGGATTGCAAGATTCAACCAAGTTATGTAACATGTAAACTAAATCACCAGTAAACAACATAGATCTCATTATCAGGTGTCGCATTGTCATTCTTATTCTCAAATCCAACATTACATGTTACCACTTGGCCTCTTTCCAATCATCAAGATCCATCTCAAGGATCAACATCACTGGGACTCAATCCCATCATTAAGGCACACATTTCCATTCCATGGGTAACACCCATCATATATCACTGGGTTCATCATAATCATTTAATGTTTAACATTATATCACTATTATGCCATTACCATGGCCTCATCATACAAACGTCTCCTGCATGGTTAGTGAAATCACAAAGGAGTAATGATACTTGTACAAGGAACATTATCATTTCTTAGATATTTCACATATACTAGGTGCCACACCAAACACATATTCACATAAGCATCATAGCCCTTTCCTATCTATGATTTCAATTAGTAACACATGCATGGTTAGATTGCACATCAATAGAGATAGCTTAGTCACCAAAAACATAACATGATTACCACATCATTAGGATTCGGACATCATCCATTATCATGAACACATGGAGCATAGAGTCATAGATGGTGTATTAAACAATACTCATTATTGTTACCATACCATGGGTATCCACTATACCCTATATCTTGTATCATCATGCATGCCATCCCTTAGGATTCATCTTTAGGGATCATACAATCATGATCAACCATCAAGCATTATCAAAGGTTCACCTATCATCAACCATAGGTAACCCCCATACAGACATTCACAACCTATTCGTCATGTTTTATCATCATGATCAAAGATACGGGCTCAAGGTAGCAAGATAACACACTATCATATAAGGCTCAAGATAACTATTAAGGTTATCGGGTTAGGGTACAACCCTCACTAGAAGTGTCACCTATCCTCACCAATACTAGGCAGTGACCACAAACCCTCACTAAAGGTGTATCGGGTAGGGTACTAACCTTCATCCAAAGTTGTCGTCCTCAAGCATGTCATGCACCCATGCATAAAGGGGATAAGGACCAGACTTAGACCTAACGATGTGTCATGCAGCCATGGACCAAGAGTATATTGGTCAGCATATGATCATCAAAACAACCCTTTTTGGTCAAGACCCCCTTATAGCCCTTCTAGGGTTAGGGTTCATACCGGGAAACCATCAAATCATGTCGCCCAAAGCCACAACTATATCGCCCAATAGGCACCCACTTGGTCAACACATCATGATGTCCAAGGAACTCTCATACCACCCAAGGTACACTACTACCATCCATCAAACGTTGCCATGGCGCCCAAGGTAGCCTATCATCCAACTAGGGTTTGGGACCCTATAATGGTCAAAGTACTATATCGTCTAGCCCTCAACTTATATTGTCCAAGTCCTTATACTGTACAAGCTCACCACATGTATCGGCCAAACCTTCAACCCTAGGACCATCCAAGCTATCAAGCACACACATATGTCGGGTAACCAACTAAGAAAGAGCATGTATCGAGCAAGGCATATCGGCCAAAGCAACATATCCCCTTGTGGGGGTATTAGCCATGCACTTAAGCCTGATGTCACCCAAGCTATGCAGACATGCACACTTATAGCATTCTAGGGTTGATGTTATCGGGAAGCGTATCAAGGGACCGTCCATAATGCCCATCCTCTCATCCTTTGTCATTCATGGAGCACCATCTTGGGTACCCAACATATCGCCCAAGGGATCGTTACCACAAAGACACCCCTATCGGTCAGCTAGGGTTAGGGAACCCCCCCCCAACACTCAAAACTCCATGATGTCCAGGATACTATATCAGACAACTAGGGTTAGATCTAGCCTATCAGCCAAGGCATCTCATTTCCCATGACAACATGTCAGACACTCTAGGGTTAGGACCATCCCATCGGCCAAACCAATCATATTGCCTTAAGTTAGGGTTAGGGCATCCATACCGCCCAAAATACTACTTCTTGGGCTATCGCCCACACCAAGGAACAACCTACTAGGTTCCCTACACTTATCAATGATACCTATCATCAAGGCATTACCACCATATCACCCATGATACTATCCAAGGGCCCCTCCCCAAGAGCATGTTGTACAACTAGAGTATAGCATCCATGTCGCCCAAGCTAGGGTTAGAGCTCTATGTCGGTCAAGACACTAAGGTTAGGGTTTTATGTCGGCCAACCACCATATCACCCACCATCATCATCTTGGGTAGATGTGCATATCGGTCACAAGGTCAACAAAGGGTTCACTTAGCATATCACCCAAGGGTCAACTCTAGAAGAGGGTATCGGGAAACAACCTCAAGGAGCTACCATCCATAACTTCCAAACCCTAACCCTAGGGTATGAATGAGATATCGGTCAGCACATCATATCGCCCCAAACATCTAGGCCATAGGCTCACCTTTCAAGTCCAAAGGAGATAAAGGGGTGTTGCCACAAACCATCAACCGAAGTATAACCTATTGAGCAAGGTATTATGTCGGGCAAAGCATAGTATCGGGCAAGCCCCCATATCGGGTAAAGCACCCTATTGGGCAAGTCATCTTCAACCTATAGACACCTATTACCATATAATACAAGAAGAACAAGATAAGGACAGTAGTAAAGTGTGACCATTTCCATTAAAATAGATCTCAACTTCCACATGCACATCTATCATGGAGTAGGGTATCAATTTAAAGACAAGAATCATTACATGCACATATGGAGAGTGAACATAATATAGATGGTTAAGAGTTATGTAACCCACCTTAAGAGGATCTACATGAAAGGCATAAAGCTTCCTGATACAAGAAGCAAACCCACATTCCTCTCCATGGAAACCATCCATCCGGAGCTCTAAGCTTATCTTCGGCTCCATCATCATCACCTCAAGGAACAAAAGAAGAAGCAGAGGATATGATGATTATGTATAGATCAAGAAGAAGAAAATAGGGGGAGATAACCACGGCCTTGCCTACTCACATCAAGGGCCCATCCATATCCAAGAGGAGGAGAAGGAGATGAAGAATAAGGCACAAGGGAAAGCTAGAAAGGAAGCATGACTCACCAAGGTCAGATCTTGAGCAAGGAGTCTCTATGGCTAAAGGGCTCACCCTCCCAAGCTCCATGGGAGTTTCCTTGAGATCCCAAGCTCCCATGCTCATCCCAAACAGGAAGGGGGAAGAAGGTGGCTAGAAAGGAGCACTTGGTTAAGGAGGAAGGGAGCTATATACCCCAAGGAAGAGAGAGGTAGCAAAGGAGAGGTGTCATAACCAAATAACCCAAGATGCCACTTGCTCATGCACTTAACGCCACTTGTTGCCACCCAAGCTACACATGCACGGCCTGGTGATACACTCTAGGATGTGTATCGTGCATCTGGGTACCTCCCATGGGTTACACACCCTCATGGGTGACACACTCTCAAGCTTCTACCCGATTCACTAAAAGACAAGGTAGCATGTGTGACTCATATGTGATATACAGACCATATAAAGATGTTACTCCTCAAATATCAACCAAACAATGTGCCCCAACTTCCATCCACATCCTAGATGATTCCAAACAGAAGGGAGGTGACTCTAGAGCTGATAAATTGCATATTGACCCCTCCACTTTGGGTAATTTGCAATTTGCACCAAAAGTAGCACATAGGGCACAAACATCATCCAACTAAGCTCAAACTTGGAACATAGGTCCTCCACAAGGCACCCCACCTTATCATTCTATTTATAATGATGCTAGAGAACTAAAGACATGCTTTACATGTGACATATTGCCATATAACCCCTTACTTTGGTTAAATTGCACTTTGGTCCAAAACAAGCAAACATTGCTCAAACAGCATCCAAACTGGACAAAACTGGAAACTTGAGCTTGTCACATGATATCAAAACATCTTAAGAGATTAGAATAAGGTTCTAAGAAGCTTTAATAAGCAAAGCAAATAGGGTTAGCCCAAAACTTGGGTCAGGGTCCTTACAATCAACATTGGACCTTCCATGTAGGATATATCCTCATCTAATTCTACCTCTAGAAGTTATAATACAAGCTTTGTATTAGGGTGATATTTTCTCAACATTGATACATGAAACCCTAGATGTAATCTATGCAACTCAGGTGGAAGTTCCAACTTATAGGCTACCTTTCCAACATGTGCTTTCACCGGACAGGGTCCCATGAATATAGGAGCCAACTTACCCTTATTCCCAAATCTGAGAACACCTTTCCAAGGAGAGACCGTGAGATACACTCTATATCCAACTTGGAATTCTAAAGGTCTACAATGATTATCAGCATATGATTTCTGTCTGTCCTGTGTAGCTTTCAACTGTTGTATTATTACTTTAATCTTTTCTGTTGTTTGTTGCACACATCCAGGCCTAAGAAGTTGGTATTCCCCTATTTCATACCAGCATAATGGAGATCTACAATATCTACCATATAATGCTTCATATGGTGCCATGTCAATGTTGTTCTGATAACTGTTATTATAAGAAAACTCTATCAAGCTTAAATGTATATCCCAGCTTCCTACAAACTAAAGAACACATGCCCTAAGCAAGTCTTCCAAGATTTGTATAGTCCTTTTAGATTGTCCATCTATTGGAGGGTGTAAAAATAGCGCTAAACTTCAATTGCATACCCAAAGCTGTATGTAATTGCTCCAAAAAGTGACTTGTAAACCGAGGACCTCTATATGACACAATTGTTGCTTGGACTCTGTGCAACCGCACTATCTCATCTACATAAACCTGTGCAAGTTTCTCAGTAGTGTATGTTGTCTTAACTGGAAGAAAATGTGTTGACTTTGTCAATCTATCAAAAATCACCCAAATGGAATCATGACCCTTGGTTGTTCTAGGCAAACCAACTACGAAATCCATTGTCACATGATCCTACTTCCACCGTGGTATAGGTCATGGTTGTAGCGTACCTTCCAGCTTTTGGTGCTCAGCCTTAACTACTTGCTGATGCACTGGACACCATATAAGGAACTCAGCTACATCCTTCTTCAAACCAGGCCACCAATACATATCCTTCAGATTGTCATACATCTTGGTACTTCCTGGATGCATGGCATACATAGACGAGTGAGATTCTTCCATAACTATCTTCCTTAAGTTATTAACATTAGGTATTGTGATTCTACCATGGTAACAACTGTTCCATCTTTTGACTCATGAAAGCCATCCCTCTTTTCACTACCATATTTTGATTTGATCTACTGAACCAAATATCATCCTATTGTGCTTCTTTAATTTGTTGTCTTAGTGTATATTTAACTTGCATCTGTTCCAACAATCCAGCTAGCAAAGATACTTCTAGCTATACATTCATCTGTCTTAAGGAAACTAGCATGTCCCTCTTATGACATATCAAAGAGTTCAACTGTGCTTTACCTGTGAATGAATATGATGACTTTATTCTTAGTGCATCTGCCACCACATTAGCCTTTCCTGGATGGTAATCAATCGTAGAATCATAATCTTTGATTAATTCTATCCAACGACATTGTCTCATGTTTAATTCTTGTTGCAAAAAGATATACTTCAAATTCTTATGGTCTGTGAAAATCTGACACTTCTCCCCATATAGGTAATGTCTCCAGATTTTCAAGGCATGAATCACTATAGCTAATTCCAAATCATGTGTAGGATAATTCTCCTCATGTTTCTTAAGCTGTCGAGAGGCAAAAGAAATCACTCATTTATCCTGCATCAATACACATCCCAAACCTTTCTTTGAAGCATCGCAAAAGACAATGTAGCCCTTCCCTTGCTCTGGTAACACTAACACTGGTTCACTGGTCAACTTTTCCTTCAACAACTAGAAATAGCATTGACACTTGTCATTCCAAACAAAAGGAACATCCTTCCTGGTTAACCTAGTTAGGGGTAATGCTACATAACTGAAGTCTTTGATAAATCTATAGTAGTAATCTGCCAAACCTAGAAAACTATGGATCTTTGTTGGTGTCTTGGGTTGTTCCCATTCTAGAACAAACTCTACCTTTTTAGGATCAACACAAATACCTTTAGTAGATATAATATGTCCTAGAAAAGATACTTTTGGCATCCAAAACTCACATTTGCTAAACTTAGCATATAGCTTATGTTGTCTCAACAAAGTCAACGCTTGTCGAAGATGTTGTTCATGTTGTTGTCTATCTCGATTGTATATTAGAATGTCATCTATGAAGACCACTATGAACTGATCAAGGAATGGCCAGAACACTCTATTCATTAGATCCATGAATGTTGTTGGTGAATTAGTTAGTCCAAATGACATAACTATAAACTCATATTGACCATACCTTGTCCTAAAGGCTGACTTAGGTATGGCATCCTCCTAAATCCGTAATTGCTGATATCCGGATCTCATGTCTAGTTTATAAAACACTATTGCACCCCACAACCGGTCAAACAAATCATCTATCCTTGGCAAAGGATATTTGTTCTTTTTTGCCACCTTGTTCAATTTTCTATAGTCTATACATAGCCTCATAGACCCATCCTTTTTCTTTACAAAATATACCAAAGCACCCCACAGTGATGTACTTGGCCGTATGAAACCTTTGTCAAGTAACTCTTGAAACTATTTCTTTAATTCTACCATCTCAGCAAGTGCCATTCTATAAGGTCTTTGAGCTATCGGTTGTGTACCGAAAACTAGATTGATCTCAAAATCAATCTCTTGAGGTGGAGGAACATCAAGAAATACCTCAGGAAACACATCCTTAAACTCCCTGACAATTGGAACCTTTGGAATACTAGGACTTTCTACCTTGGTATCCACTACATGTTCTAAGAATGCCTCACACCCATGTCGCAACAATCTCTCAGCTACCATTGATGATACTAGACATGTTGAAAGAATCTTCTTATCTCCCTAAAAGATCCATGTCTCACCACCATATGTGAACATAGCTTGCTTGGTACTACAATCTAAGACTGCCTTATACTTTTCCAAGGTGTCCATACCAAGGATTACATCAAATCCATGCATCTCAAGTGGTATAAGATCCACTTGAATGTCATGTTATGAGAAAGAAAGAACACAGGGGGAACATATCTCTTATAACATTGTGAAACCAACTGACGGAGTTTCTAACAACAAGTTATCCGTTCTACGACTAATAGGAAAAAGACAGATATGAATCATTTCTCGAGTGATATAGGAATGTGTAGCACCCTGGTCAATCATAATAGATATGAATCCAGATGAAGACATATCAGAATGAAATAATTCAATCTAATCTGTCATGACTCATGGCTTGACTAGTGCATCCGTCTCACTCATAGCATAAAATCTCGTCGTTGCCTACTATCGACCACATCCTCTGTTACCTTGTGCAGATGAACCTACTTGAGATGCATGTCCACGCCCTTGTCCTATTGCACCTCTACTAAACTGTTGCCTTTGAGAACCTTGTTGGCTCTTCCTCGATTGTTGAGTTACCTCAGTATCTCTTATTGTACACTCTATCTTCAGATGTCCTATCTGTCCACACTTGTAGTAGATTCTAGTCTCCTGGTGTGGTCTAGACGGCCTGTCACTGACATTGATGTCATACTTTGATCTCTAGAAGGCGGAAAATTACAACCTCTACACTTACTTGACGTCCATTGCATCTAGGTACTGAACCTTTGTGGTGTTGATGGCATGGAAAACCTTGGTTTCTTGTAGCTTCCAGACCTCGGTCCTTGAAATTGGGCATGTCCTTTCCTATAACTGGCCTCACGTTTCTCCAGAGCAGCTACAGGTGTAGTCAATTCAATGTTCAAACCCTTTTCAAAATGCCTAATCCTCTCCTGGTCTATAGTAGCCATGTGTAGATAAAACCGCAAAAGCTCCATGAACTTAGCTTCACACTCATTAATCTTCATAGGCCCCTACCTAATTTGTTCAAACTGTGAGATTTTCTCATACTGGTACGTATGAGGAAAGTACCTATTGGTGAACTCACATCAGAATTCCTCCCATCCGACCTCAACATAGGCCTTTTTCTCTTCTTCGATGGCCCAGTGGCCAGCACTTCCCTTCAATAGGTACACAACATACCTAACTTTGTCAGTTTTTGGGATGCTAAGGATCTTAAAGGCTTTTTCTAACTCAATGAGCCACAAATATGCATCTGTTGGGTCAGTTGTTCCAGCATATTCTATGGCTCCCACACAGCATAGCCGTTCAAAAGTCTTACTAGAACTCAAAGCTTCATTAGGAATGGGTGCCCTAGGAGGTGATACTGGTATCCTGTCCTCCATATTTGTTACTGTCGTCATAAATTTCCCAAACAGAGCACGGAAAGTAGGGTTCTCCAGCATAGTTTGATCCATCTAGGGATTCTCAGGCACTTGTTCTTCTCTCGCCTGTTCCATTGCACCTCTTCCTGGTGCAGCAATGTTGCTATCAGCAACATGTTTTTTGTGTTCTCCAGACATCTTTGAGCTTTACTTCTTCTTATGTATAAGAAGAAGTCACTATAAGATAAATTGGAGGACACTAGAACAGACTCAACGACCTTAATCCTATGTCCATGTAGACTCAGTGAATCTAAGGCTCTGATACCAAAAATTGTGACGACCGCTATCAAATCGATAGATTAATCACACAAAACTATGTGGAATTAATAATTAATAGTGAATCACCAAAAATCACTAAATTAAAACATTTTTGCCAAGAGATCTACTAATAGGGCACTTTTTTCAGAAAGAACCAAACCACATATATATAGATCATGGTTTACTTTTCCATACAACGTTCCATCACCTTTCAAGGATTTGAGATCACAGTTGATTTATCAAAACATACACAAAAGAACATTCATGCATCAAGGTGTACTAGCCAAAATCTCATATCAATATAAAACTCTTTACATACTATCTCCCAAAGGACCTGAGAGTACAGGGATGACACATAGGACTCTATATCTACAAGACACATAGAAGCACACTCAACCTGAGTTGTTACTATTGTCCTTGCAGCTATTGTCCACTCTCTACTGCACGGTCTCTACCTCCTCGTGTATGTCCACCTAAAAAGTTGTGGAACGGATCGTCCTCAAATGCGGGTCCAAAAAGGGATGTAGTTCTAGGTAATCGATATTTTACAAATAATAAAACTTGAATGTTTAATGACGTCCGCAGCTAGTACAGGGTCGAAGAATCACTTTGGGGTCAAACACAAGGATGAGAAGAGTAAACGTTTCAGAAACTAAGTCTGGTTTGTCGAAGTCGTCGAAAACTCGATGGAGGGTGAACGTACGCTATGAGGCATATACTTATCACTAAGGCCCAGTTTGGCCGCTGTAATTTGAACTTCCTGTAGTTGATTCATAATATATACATCAAATTAACAATGAGAGGTCACGTTCTGTATTTGTTTTATACCGTTGTGTACTAACTTTAACACAAAAATGATAGTTGTAAATAATGCTCGGAACGGCAGGTTTTGTGATTTCCGAATACGCTCCCGGTCTCCACCCGCTTCACTCCATTTACACGTCATTCCACATGCAGAGCAACTTGCCTACTGCAGTCTCGTCTCATCCAGAATACCAAAAGGAGTAAAATTCTACAGACAACTACCAGAATTCGTGAAGTTCCCATCCATACGGCCCCTAAAAGAATAAAGAATGAATGGAAAGCTACCTTTGAGAAGGAAATTGCAAGAAAAATAAAGAATTAGGATGCTTTTGGGTTTTGCTAATTTTTAACAGAGTTTTATATTTTCAATAAACAAAACTAAAGGATTCATTCCCATGTTTCGAGTGTAACACGAAGAAAGATAACAGTCTGACAATCTTTCAAGGATTCATATCCCCCACATTTTTTCCCAAAAACCATGCTAAGGGAAAACCAAATCACAAAATCCTCTCTCAAGGAAACTTAAGGCCAAGATTTTCTCACAAGAGAATAATCGAAGAAAGATATAAACATGAGTATTCTTGTACGCCAGGGTTATCCTAAATTCTATTTGTACATGACTTCCTTCTCTCAAAGGTGGTCAGGTCAGAAAACACATTTTTGGTAGCTAATCAAGAACGTGTAGACAAGCAAGATAGAGAACTAGGGTATAAGAGAAATCAATCAACTGAATAAAGTCACACAGGTGATTAATGATAGGAAATAATCACTTATTTGAATTAATATGTAATATAATGGTTTGATTACAATGCATGGTAAATTAAAGGAAAAATGAAGAAGAAAGATAGGTATCATGCTCCTTGATTTAGGAAACCGATAGGCATAGTAGCTGACACCCAGGATTGAGTTAGACCGATAACGGGGATAGATGAATGCCCAAATCATGTCGGGTCATGACTTATGTCAAGAGATGACTGTGTCGGGTAAAGACCGTGTCTGGCCGTAATAATGTTGGGGTACAACTATATCGGGAAACCACCGTGTCGGGTTAATGATCGTTTGGGGCCAAACATTGTCTCAGTTCTTGTCATCCCTATGTTGGGCTAATCCATATGGACTGTCCTCTCAGGTTTAGTGGTCAGAATGGAACCTGATACATGCGGGGAAGCTTCAAAGTAAAGATATGATATCTCTCTTTTTCCTCCTACTATGGTAGTGATCCCTAAATGAGCTCTCCCTCCTTCTCAGAATAAGAGCACTACTACATTTTTGGCCAATAACGTCGCTACTCGTAGGGTCAATTTTTCAAAATAACCGACCTTATATGTCTACAAAAAATGTGGGAACCACTTAAGACCTTTTGGGTCGGTTTTCTTAATATAACCGACCTTTTAGTGTATCTCTATAGGGTTGATTTTCCAAATAACCGACCTTATATGTCTATAAAAAATGCGGGCACCACTTAAGACCACTTGGGTCAGTTTTCCTAAAATAACCGACCTTGTAGTGTATCTCTATAGGGTCGATTTTCATCAAATAATCGACCTTATAGGCAATGGGATCAGAAAGTCGACCCATTAAGTTTCCCGCGGTGAAACTTTGCTCGATTTTAGTTTCACGCTTCGATCTATAGGGTCAATTTTAAACAATCGACCTTAGAAGACCTCTAAGATAGTACTTTGTCGGTCGAGAATTTTCTCAACTGAGACAAAAATTTGGCTCTATTTTTCCTTCGTGCGTGTATAAGTACCTTTACGGTTGATTTTTTTCTTATAACCGACCTTGTAGGGCATCACGGTCAACAAAATATTCGGCCGAGACAAAAATTTGGCTTTATTTTGCCTTTGCGCGTGTATAAGTACCTTTAGGATCAGTTTTTTCCTTATAACTGACCATGTAGGGCATCTCGGTCGACAAAATTCTCGACCGAGACAAAAATTTGGCTCCATTTTGCCTTCGTGCATGTATAAGTACATTTAGGGTCGGTTCTTTCCTTATAACCGACCTTGTAAGGCATCTCAGTCGACAAAATTCTTGACCAAGACAAAAATTTGGCTCCATTTTGCCTTCACATGTGTATAAGTAGCTCTAGGGTCAGTTTTTTCCTTATAACTGACCTTGTAGGGCATCTCGGTCGAAAAAATTCTCGACCGAGACAAAAATTTGGCTCCATTTTGCCTTCACGCGTGTATAAGTAGCTCTAGGGTCGGTTTTTTTCTTATAACCGACCTTGTAGGGCATCTTGGTCGACAAAAGATTTGACCGAGACAAAAATTTGGCTCCATTTTGCCTTCGCTCGTGTATAAGTACCTTTAGGGTCGGTTTTTTCCTTATAACCGACCTTGTAGGGCATCTCGGTCGACAAAATTCTAGACCAAGACAAAATTTTGGCTCCATTTTGCCTTCGCGCATGTATAAGTACCTTTAGGGTCAGTTTTTTCCTTATAACCGACCTTGTAGGGCATCTCAGTCAACAAAATTCTCGACAGAGACAAAAATTTAGCTCCATTTTGCCTTCACGCGTGTATAAGTACCTTTAGGGTCAGTTTTTTCCTTATAACCGACCTTGTAGGTCATTTCAGTCGACAAAATTCTTGACTAAGAAAAAATTTGGCTCCATTTTGCCTTCGTGTGTATAAGTACCTCTAGGGTCGGTTTTTTCCTTATAACCGACCTTGTAGGGCATCTCGGTCGACAAAATTCTTGACCTAGACAAAAATTTGGCTCCATTTTGCCTTCATGCGTGTATAAGTACCTCTAGGGTTGGTTTTTTCTTATAACCGACCTTGTAGGGCATCTCGATCGACAAAATTCTCAATCGAGACAAAAACATGGGCACCACTTCATATGTAGCGCCAGTTTCCCCCTTTTAACCGACGTTATAGGTTAATTATAACTTGTCTCCCGCGTTGGTTAGGTCGCCATTTCGATCAAAACCTGCTACTCTCACGCGCTGTTGTCCGAGCTTCTATTTTCGACTGTCGCTTCCGCACACAAGCCTGTTGCTGACTCTAGGGTTTCGTTTAACGCACGCACTAGCTCGTGAGGTTGCTTTTTCTTCGATGAAGATGACGCAAGCCTTGAGGGTACTGG
This sequence comes from Alisma plantago-aquatica, assembly GCA_963693085.1. Classification (NCBI taxonomy): domain Eukaryota; kingdom Viridiplantae; phylum Streptophyta; class Magnoliopsida; order Alismatales; family Alismataceae; genus Alisma; species Alisma plantago-aquatica. The sequence goes on from OY856414.1 coordinate 478,397,787, forward strand.
TCACCGGTTTACGCACCCACCACTGCCGTCTTGCCTTAAAAAGCCACCGCCATCTCACCGACGTCTGCAGAGGCGTCGAGTCCTCATTCGCAGGTTGCAACTTGCCAGGTTCATAGTATTGCATGCTTCCTCTTCGGCTATTTCACCTTCTGGGGTCTGGCGTGCCACTGGACCTACTGTTCGGCAGCCTTTTCACGCTTCATAGCTCATGGTGTGGGGGGTTCTAGCCGATGGTGGTGCGGTCAGAGTGGACGATTTGGTGAGCAGGGACCTGCTCGTGGGTTCTTGTGGGACCACCGCACCCTCCACCATTACCCCCTCCATAGACTCTTGTGCTCCACTATATTCCTCTGCCTTAGCTATTCCATGGCCATTGGAAACTCCAGTAGGCTCTCTTCTATGCTTCATTTCTTCCCTGTTTGATGATTTTAAATGCCCACCTTCTACCTCCATTATTATGTAGAGGATTAAGAAAGGGTTATGAAGATGATCATGACAGAATACTACCTACTATCATTAAAAAGTTTGAATTAATTTTTTCAACAACTTGTTTTGGTTACTATTTTTAGCTCTACATCGACCATCGTTGGTTTGCTATTCTAGTGTGGCTTCAAGACCTGTAAATGGGTGTCATTGCAGACGTATACCCATAAATGATGTATGTTTCACAAAAATTTGATGGGAGATATCCTATATTTGATGGTTTTTGCTTTGGCGTCATTGCATCCGTTTACCCATAAACGATGTATTTTTTTAAGTCTATTCAACACATTTTATACGGTGTCATTGCAGTCATATGCCCACATATAATGAACCCTCGCCTCTTCAACTGTAGGTCTTTAACTGATTAACATGGAAATCCAACAACCAGTCATCCTCTTGCTCACGGTTCTCACATTTTCATCTCAGCGGCTCGGGTCAGTTATATTATTTTTTCATTTTATTTGACTAGTAACCCAATCAATAATAAAAATATGTATTCTTTCATATCTACATTTTATTATCAGTCACATATGTAATCATTATATACATTCTAGAAATATGAGGATAGGAATTGTGTAGTCCAGATTGCCACTTTAGGGTTTATAGATGAGATCATCAATGCATGATGTTTAACTTAATATATAAATATGACAATAATACATTTATGCATGTATCAACTTAGAAACCCATTCAAAATTTTCTCATTAGGAGTAAATTTTGGATAGTCCCCGGTCTGGGACTATTTTTGGATATTTAAAATCACTTAGGATGTAACTGTATAATGTATGTTTAGTTTTGAAGAAAATTTCAGTAGGATTTCCTCATTTGTTCTCTGGGTACATATGTGAGTGGTTATTTTCCGTTTACATCGGTGTACTTGGAGAACTTAGGGGAAATGCTACTGAAATTTTCTTCAAGACTAAACATACATTATACAGTTACTAGTGAGATTAAATATTCAAAAATGGGATAGGTGGTACACTTTAGTATAAAAGTAATTAATTTCCTATCAATAAAAACTTACAACTTATAGTATCAATATTAAATGCTTAGTTTTATAATTAATTTTAATGTGATATAGAAAATGGATCGAAGTTGGATGTCTATCAAGAACCGTTGCAGTCCAGAGTTCTCCAAAGGTCTTGATGAATTTATCAGATTTGCTGAGGAACATAGGAAACTACCTACATATAGGCTATATTGTCCATGTAGAAATTGTGGTAACAATTTGAAAGTTGATATTGGTGAGGAAATTAAGAATCATGTCATATGCAATGGGATCATACAAGGTTATAATGAATGGTATTGGCATGGAGAGAAATTTAATTATAAATCAGAAAATGTCGATACTAATAGTTGTGGCATAGAAGATATAGAAAATGATGATAATGTCAATGATGAACCGATTTAGGATGACCCAATTCAGGATGATATGGTTGATGAGATGCTACGTAGTTGTCAGGACAATGTCATTGATACACCTTCTTTATTTGTAAACATTGTCCATGATGCTGAAAAACCATTATATAAGGGTTGTACTAAGTTCACAAGGTTGACTGTTGTGATGCGATTATATACTCTTAAAGCTCAAAATCAGTGGAGCGATAAGAGTTTCACTTCACTGTTGTCTTTGTTAAAGGAAATTCTTCCTGAAGGCAATGAGCTTCCAATTTCAACATATCAAGCAAAGAAAATAATACCCAATGGGAATGGAGGCTAAGAAGATTCATGCATGTCCAAATGATTGTGTGTTATTTCAGAAGGACTATAGTAATTTGATAAATTGTCCAAAATGTGGTGCGTCAAGGTATAAGACCACAAATTTAGATAAGGCTTAAAATGGCTCTCCTGCCAAGGTGATGTGGTATCTACCAATAATACCATGATTTCAACGCCTATTTGCTAATACAGAAGATGCGCAAAATTTGTCTTGGCATGGGGAGTTAAAGGCCAATGATGATGGCATACTACGACATGCATCTGATTCACCACAATGGAAGAAAATTGATTTATTATACCCTCAATTTGGTAAAGAACCAAGAAACTTAAGACTTGGACTCTGTACAGATGGAATGAATCCCTATGGTACATTAAGCAGCCAACATAGCATGTGGCTTGTTATGATTGTTATATACAATCTTCCTCCTTGGTTGTGTATGAAAAATATGTATGTCATGTTGTCAATATTAATATCAGGGCCCAAGCAACCTAGAAATGATATTGATGTTTACCTTCAACCTCTAATTGATGACCTAATGAAACTATGGGAAGAAGGTGTTATGACATATGATGCTTCTCGTAAAGAGATCCTTAGTTTGCGTGCTTTGTTGTTTTGCACAATTAATGACTTTCCAACTTATGGAAATTTGTCTAGATATAGCATAAAAGGATACAAAGCATGTCATGTTTGTGAGGAAAATATTGATTCAATCTGATTGAAACATGGTGGTAAATTGTATATCTTGGTCATCGGAGATTTCTCCCACCAATGCATCCTTATCGAAGGCAACGCAAAACCTTTAATGGGCCAATTGAGGAATGAAGTGCTCCTAAACCTATACCAGGAAATGTTGTATATGATAGGGTGAAACATATTGTTAATGAATTTGGAAAGAGTTCAAGTAGTCGTACTCTCGCATGTGACAAATCTCTATACAAGAAGAGGTCAATATTTTGGGATCTTCCTTATTGGAGATCTTTGGCAATTAGACACTGCATTGACATCATGCATGTTGAAAAAAATGTTTGTGATAGCATCATTATACGCTATTGAACATACCAAGAAAGACTAAAGACGGCATCAAATCTAATGGGTATAAGAAAAGAATTATCAGTGGAGATCAAGGGTCGTCGCACATATTTACCACCAGCATGTTACACTTTGTCAAAGCAGGAGAAAAAGACTTTTTGTGAGTGCTTGTATAATGTTAAGGTTCCATAAAGATACTCTTCTAATATTTGTAGATTGGTATCAAAGAAGGATCTGAATTTGATAGGTCTCAAATATCACGATTGTCACACCTTAATGCAACAAATTTTACATGTGGCTATTCAATCTATATTACTGAAGCATGTAAGGTTTGCAATCACAAGACTCTGTTTCTTCTTCAATGAAATATGCAACAAAGTGATACATCCTGATACTCTCGATAAATTACAGAAAGATGTAATTGTTACCATGTGTCAGCTTGATAAATTATTTTCCTCCTTCATTTTTTGATATCATGGTTCATCTTGTAGTACATATTACAAGGGAGGTGAAGATGTTGGGTCTAATTTTCTTACACTGGATGTATCCATTTGAACGCTACATGAGTGTTTTTAAAGGTGATGTTCGGAATCGTTATCGTCTTGAAGGGAGTATTATTGAGGGTTATATGGTTAGGGAGGTGATGGACTTTTGCAATGATTTTTTGAATTGCAATGAAACTTCTAGCGATTTAAAAAAATTCCCATCACACTAAATCTTATTGTGGCAAAGGAACTCTGGGAGGATGAGTGAAAGGAATCAATCGTGAGTTGTGGGAATAAGCACATTTGTATATTTTACACAACATTAATGAAGTTAGTAGCTACATCATAGAACACAATGATCTTATCAAGAGAAATCATCCACGATCCAGTTCAATGTGGCTTGCAAGAGAGCATAATCGAACATTTATTAGGTGGTTTTAAGAAAAAGTCTTTAATCAACTATTTGAATCACCGAATAATGTTGTTGAGAACATAAAATGGCTTGCCTTTAAGCCAAAAATGGATGTCATGTCATATGAAGGTTATGACATAAATGGATTTTCATACTACACAAAGCGTCAAGATGAAAGTAGTGTAGTCCAAAATAGTGGGGTCACTTTTCAATCTTATTCGTTGTATTTTTCTAGTGCCAAATATAAAAGACCACGTGAAGCTGAGATGTCATATTACGGCGTCATTGAGGACATATGGGAATTGGACTATACAAATTTAAGAGTTCCTATCTTTAGGTGTAATTGGGTAGACAACAACAAAAGGAGTTTTAGTGGATGAGTTGGGTTTCAAATTGGTGAATTTTGAAAAGATTGGTGAGAAAGATGAGCCATTCATCATGGAAGACCAAGAAAAACAAGTATTCTATATTGATGACCCAGCAAATAAAAATCGGTCTGTCGTTCTTCATGGAAAAAGACAGTTTACTGTAGATCCTATAAATGAAGAAGAATACACAAAAAGTATGATGATTACAACCCATTCTCAGTTGGTTTTCCAAGTGTAAATGTTGAAGATAACACCGATGAATACTATAAACGTCAAGACCATGATGAAGGAATTTTACTTGACAAACAACTCAACCAATACTAGAGGCATGTATTCTTTGAATTATTTATTTTGTAATCATTCAAGCACGTAATCTTTTAAATATACATCATATATCATTCAACCACTTGTGTTTTTATTATCACTTATGTTTCTTTTATCATGTATACTTGCAGGTTCTAAAATGGCAAGTGAAGATGAACATTCTGAGCATGAGAACCATGAGGATGGTAGTGGTGATTCTAAGAAAAGTAGAGGTCCCATACTGATGAGTAGGTTGTAGGAGTTCAGGGCCAAAGGGGAGAAATTGGCAGTCCAGTTTGATGTCATAGGAGCACCTATTGGGGAACATGCTAGTGCTTTCAAGCATTATGTAGGGGCGACCCCACACAGTAAGGTGGCAATAGATATAGAAAATTAGCATGATGTTTCTAATGCCTTAAAAGACCTCTTATGGAAAGATATATCTGTGAGTGGAAGTGATATTATTTTAATATGTTTTTGTTTATTGATTCTAATTTAGTTTGCTTGGAAAGACATATCCTTTTTAAGACAACATTATTGCTTCTTTTTCATGTATAGGGTGTTTTTCATCTAAATGAAAAAGATCACAAGAAAAAAGTGCTACAATGTTGTGGTGTGCGATGGAGGGCTTTTAAGACATATCTCAAAAGGGAATTTATAGATAATCCTAAATAAAAGAAGAAAGCAACATATATGTATGTTTTTAAAGATCCTGAGGTGTGGGAAAGATTTGTTGCAGCTAGGAACATGGAAGAATTTCAAGTAATAAAGATTGTGATGTATTGTATGAATCTTTAATTTTATACAATTAAGGAGATGAATCTTTTTATATATGTTTGCCAAGTCAAAATTGCAATACCTCATTTTAAATGATCAGGCTATTCACGAGGCCCAAAAGGAAAGACGGGCCAAAATTTGCATGACCATTGCTTGGGGCCCAGTGGTTATGCCTTCCGCCGCCAACTACAAGAGAAACAACTCTCTTCTAGAGAAGAGTCTAGTACAACTCAAGCTGACTATCCACCCCAACACTTGTAGTGGATTGATGCTAGAAAGAATCGAGCAGGTGAAATTGTCAACCTTACAACTAAGGAGGTGGCACAAAAGATGGTAGGTTTACCCAACTAAGTAAAGAGTAACTCCCACAAACTTAGATTTATTTATATCTAATTGATATTGTGATTTAATATTTTTATTAACTATGAATAGATTGATCTCCATGAGCAAAGGAAGGAAGGAAAGTTCATCCCAACTGGCCACATGGATGAACTATCAGTTTCTCTTGGTACGAAGGAGCATCCTGACCGTGTTAGGGGATCAGGAGCTGGCATAGGATTCAAGTCTTATTTTGGCCCTTCGCAATGTGAAAGAGGTCATGTAGGAGGTCTTACAAAAGAGGAAGTTGAAGCATTAGTAGCACAAAAATTAAAAGAAATAATGTCTTCATTTCAGCCTACTCAACCTTATCAACCTATTCAAACTATGTGTCTCTCAGATGATGAGGTACAAGGCCATGCTAAAACTGTAGAAGGTCATGGGAGCACTCCCAATGACCCACCACAACAATCTGTAGTAAGTTTTTTGTTCTATATGTTGTGTTATTAGTATGATATATATATATATATATATATATATATATATATATATATATATATATATATATATGATTATATATATTATTTGTAGTAGGTATCTGGTTTACCGCTTCATATATAACTTATATTATTTCAATTCTAGGTTGGTATGAATAGTAAACTTGCAGTGGAGGTTCCAGAATATAATATTGTGGCAGTAGGCAAGGTATACAACCTTGGTGGTACATTGCATTGCCAACAAATTACTGATGACATTTGTCATGTGTCCATCCATCTTGTGTATGACAAAATGGGGGACAAACCACTACCCATACCTAATCCTAAATATAGTACAGTTGAAGAAGCAGAGGGTGATATGGTGGGTTGGCCTAGACACTTGGTTATCAATGACAAGGTATACTTGAATTCTACCATGTTTTTCATATTTGACTACATATATGAACTCATGTAATATAAGTATGTAATTTAATTAACAGGTTCGCAAACCAAAAAATAAAAATTCTACTAGTCGACCTCCTATGCCCAAGCCATCTTTCATTCCTAAAGCTACATTCGATGAATTGGGAAGCAAATGTAAATGCTTGTGTCGATACTTAGCCAACCAAAGCTCGGGATCACATATGTTGGTCAATTTAACAGAAGATGCAGCTGGGAGGGACTTTGAGAATTTTATTTTTCTTGATGATATTAAAGATTTGTTCTGGTATGATTGGCTAAATACTTCGATATTAGAAGTATGCATAAGGTAAGGATTAATCAATATAGAAAACTCCAATATATATTTTTAGCTTATTTCTAATATATGAAATGATTACAAATGTTTTACAGCCATATATATACCGAGACAAAAAACTTTGATATAAGGAATGTTGGATTCTTAGTTCCTTCAATCACTAGTCAAGTGGAGACGCGCATTGAGGATGTGAATGAGTACTTCTATACTACATTAAAATATTTTTCCAGTGTGGGAAAAGAAATTATCCTAATTCCTTTTAACATCAAGTAAGTATTATTATTCAATATAATTCTAATATTGACTAAATTTATAATTCTAATATTTGTTTTCAATATGCATTTTACTCAGATCTAGACATTGGGAACTAGTGGTGGTTGTCCCAAAATTGATGACTTTCTATTATCTTGACCCAATGGGAATAACAACAAGGAGTCACAAACTAAAATTGCCAACTATGGAGTAAGCATAACTTTAGTTTCTACCACATAAATTGTTATGCTTCAACATGATATTTCTATTTAGAATTCCTATTTTGACAACTATAGCAATCAATTAATTGATAGGGATATAAAGGCTTTTCGTGAAGGTGGAGTAATAATACCCACCAAATTAAAGACATTGACTTTGAAAAATATCAAGGTAACTACTTTGACGGTTTAGTCTTATATATGTACAACTTTTATAGTGATGTATATGTCAACCCTTATAGTCTTATCTCAACTCTATTTATAGTAGTTTACTAACATTAAGTATAATTCTTTATTTGTAGTGTCATATACAAAATAATGATTGGGCTTGTGGCTACTATGTAATGAAATATATGCAAGCTATTGTCAAAGGAGCATCAAATGACATTCAGACTATAGATCAGGTAATAAAGAATAACATCATTAATTTACAAGTGAGATGTACTATTTTTATAAAATATTAGCAGGTGCATTTTTTGTTGCAGATCTTTACAACTCAGCCTTGCACACTTGATGAGTTAAATGAATTCCGAGAAGAGTGGTTAGAGGCTTTTCTTAATGAAGTGACTATAGCATTGGAGTGAATGCATAGCTTCATTTGTGTATGTAGTTTTGAAACTCTATCAAATTTACTTTTGTATATGAAATAAATTTTAATATCATCTTTGACTTGCAATCTATCATTTTTGTTAGTATGTGCTATGTGTATGAATGTTAGTATGTGTTATGTCTCAACTGAATGAATCTATCTTAGACTTGCATGAATGTTAGTATGTGCTATGTGTATGAGTATGTATCAACTAAATATGTGAATTATTATTGTTATGAATGTGTGTGGTTTGGAAATTGATACATCAATTAAAAAAGGATTGGACATAAAAGCTAGCAAATGGCTTTGGAATGCATTTTATGGCTTGCATCATTGCATTTACAAGTCTATTTCTATTGCCGGTTTTGAACTGTGTAGAGTAGATTTCTGTTCTGCAGGTTTCTGTTCTGAAGATTTCTATTCTACAGAATTTTTCTTTAAAAAAATGTGACTTCTAGGGTCGGTTATTTAAAAAAACCCACCTTAGAGACCTATGATGCGATGATTTTGAGTCGCATTTAGAGACCTATTTCATATGTGTTTTGTGCCTTAATTACTCATTTTCATGGATATTATTGCATAATTCACTTTATTTGGTCTTTGCCATCATTTTATACCAAATCCCCTTCGTTTTACTATTTTGAGCATTATTTATCATCTTTTTATAAATTGTGTGGATTTACTTGGGCCTGTTGTGAAATTTCAGGAAGAACAAGTATCTGCTTCCGTCGATACCATCGACGGAAGTCGATACCATCGACCAAGCCACAGGTTGTCAGCCGAGAAGAGCAATACAGTGTCGATACCATCGACACCTACGTCGATGGTATCGAGATCCCTTCAAGTTGCTGGTGAGGAAAATGTCGATACCATCGACCCAAGTCAATGCCATCGACACAAGGAGAGCTACAGCGTCGCTAAACGACAACAACCGACGCTAAAGGTGTCGATACCATCGACACACAAGTCGATGGTATCGAGATCACCACAGGCGCTCAGAATAAAATAAAGGAAAGCTGCCGCTAATCCGCTGGGTCGATACCATCGACCCGCGTCGATGGTATCGACGCCGGCAGATATGCGTTGGATCTATTTTGATCTCGATCGGACGGCTGTTGTTATTTGACGACCTAATTAGGGACTTATACCTAATGACGGCCGCCCAGAGAGGGAATCGTCTCGTTTTTGGTTTTGCACGAGTGCCGAGGAGGAGAGAAAGGAGAACGGAGGCCGATAAGCTCATCACGGGTGATTCGGACGCTGCCGAAGATAATTTCCACCACCGACAGGTGGGGAAAGCTTGTGTTCTACGCCAAGGATCCACCGGTTCTTCTCCGTTCAGGGGTTTTCCCATTTATTTCACGTTTTTCTTATGAATTCCCCAATTTCTACCATGTATTCGTGTAAGATGAACATGAGAGGCTAAAACCCTCAATCTTTAGGACCGGGAGTAGCCCGGGGATACATTGTATGATGATTTTATATTGATAATTCATATTTTTCTCTCATATCCGTGGTATAAATTCGTTTTCTCCATTTCTATTGTTATGCTTGATCACCATAATAATAAATTAATGCCCTTAATCACTTCGACAGAAGGATTAACGGTTGAAAAGAGACGAATTCTACATTAATTAATAAAACCCTTGACAAAGGAGTTGTAAAATTAATGGTGGGAACTGAGAGACCGATCTTAATGCGCTTAGTTTAGGGGAATGATTACTATGACGATGGAATCAACCTAAATCTAAGTAGTGGATTACACCACGACAGTGGGTAATTCTCATTTCAGGCCACTACCCGGATAGAGAGAGAAGTGTGAGGAATTATATGAAATCTAATACAATGTTGACCCGCGGTGAAACCGCCATCCTAAAGATATCCCTTTTAATTGATTAAATTAACCTTTAATCGATTGTTTTCTTTGTTTTATTTTTATTTTCTTTTAATTTGAACAACAAAACCCTACTTTGTTAATCAGTCTAGCTGATTGCGATTAGTTAGTAGAAGTCTCCAATAATTCACGTATCCCTGAGTTCGACTCGGGCCTCACAAGGCCTATATTACTCGACGCGTATACTTGTGTTTAAGCGCGTAGTAAAATACACGTCAAGTTTTTGGCGCCGTTGCCGGGGATACGGAGAATTATTGGCACTTTGAGTGCTAAGAGCGGCCACTCTAGGCCACATTTTTTTTATTTATTTTAAAACAATTTCAAAAAATTCCTTTATTTCTCTATAATTATGTTGACTCGTTCAAAGCATTGTACTGAACCCCTATTTCCATTTTTTTTCAGGTACTTTGCATGGTGCATACGCGTAGTACCGACTACGCGAATCGCACACCTGAGATCCCACATCCGGGACCAGAGGACGAGGACTACTACGAGCAGGAGTACCAAAGTGATATAAATTCTGAATCAGAGCAAGAACAAGCAGAAGAAATGGCTGAAACACAGACAATATGGGAGAAGATCAAGGCGTCTTCTTCCTCAGCATCAAAGGGGCCCATAAAGAAGCAGGCGATCAACATACCGACATACAAGATCGATCCAGCACTGATTAACCTGGTTAAATCAAACGCATTTCACGGATTAAAAAATGAAGATCCAGTGGCCCACATCAGCCAGTTCGTGTAGAACTGCGATATGGTGAAGATAGATCGATTTCCACAGGATGTGCTCTACCTCAAGTTATTCCCGAGTTCCTTGGCTGGAGTAGCAAGAGAGTGGCTTCATAACCTCGACGACGAGTTTGTTGAATCATGGGATCACATGGTGGAGGTTTTCTTCGAGAGGTTCTTCCCTCCTGAGAAGACCAATGATATGATCCGGAAGATCCACAATTTCACCCAACAGGCGGGTGAAACTTATTCTGAGACTTGGGAGCGATTCCAAGTCATGTTGAGGAGATGTCCACACCATGGACTGGACAAGGAAACCCAAGTGAAAATCTTCTACTTTGCTCTCTCCGAGCATGATAGAAGCAATTTGGACTCGGCTGGCTCCGGATTTTTCTTGAACAACACTGATACAAGATGCTGGGAGATATTAAAGAACATGGCTAGGAAACAGTCATGGGGCGACAGAGGTGCAGTGGAACATGTCAAGGCTGCCGGCGAATCCAGAACAGTTAGGGAGCTGAACGACAAGTTAGATCTTCTAGCCAAGAAGCTGCTAACTAAGGAAGATGCATCTGAGGATGAGGAAGCCCAAGTGAAGTTCATGCAACAACAGGGCTATAGAAACAATGACTATGCATGGAGAAAGGATAAAAAGTTTTCATGGAAGGATCCGAATAATTTTCTACAGGATCCGGATGCCAAACCACAGCAAAGAACTGAGGATAAGAACACTGAATTACTAACTCAAATGGTCCAGCAAAACCAAGAGATGATGGCCATGTTTGCAAAACAATTGCAATCTCAAGGTGATATTCTAACCAAGTTTGGGCAGACGCTGCAAAGCCATGGAGCACAAATGCGGGCATTAGAGACCACCGTGGCACAGATTTCAAATGAAGTGGCGGCCATCAAGCACGCCAATCAATAGAAACCAGCGGAGAATGCGAACGTGGCCCAAGCACATCATCAGGTTAAGTACATGTCGGTGGTAAGAAATGAGGAATCTCAGGTGCGAGAAGCTGTAGAAGAAAGAAAAATGACTTTCAATGTGAATGCAACACCGGCGATACCGTATCCACGCACCTACTATAGATTGCCGGGCGGAAACTATTTCTTCAGAAAATCAGAGAGAGTTGTGAGTATGGTATCTCCATCTAGGCAAGAGGAGCAGGTGCAGGTTGTTTGTGCACATGTGGAGACATCTGAGGCGAGAGAGGAACCACAACAAGCTGCTACTATTGATGATGTCTCGCCAAAGCCCACGTCCGAGGGAATGATTGAAGCAAGCTTAGGGGAGGTACCCCCGAAAAGCTCTTATGTGCCACCTCACAGGCGTGTTGATGCAGCTGATGTTTTAGATCCGGTAAATCCGAAGTCAAAGAAAGAGCATCGTCACTTTAAGAAATTTCTGGAGATATTCTGAAAACTCCACATCAATATTCCATTAGTGGAGATGATCGAGAAAGTACCCGCCTATGGGAGGTTTATCAAGGAAATCATCAATAAGAAGAGGCGGATAAAAGACGATGAAATTTATTGGATGAATGAGACGGTGAGCTCTATGATCCAAGGGAGTTCACCAAAGAAGAGAAAGGACCCAGGAGGTTTTTACATACCATGCTCAATAGGTGGTCAACATTTCCCTAAAGCGCAATGTGATTCCGGCGCTAGCATAAATCTCATGCCTTTGGCGACATTTCAAAAGCTGGGGTTAAAAGAGATAAAGAAGTTGGCTGCAACAATTGAATTGGCGGATGGGTCTACAGTGAGACCCTATGGAGTATGTGAAGATGTTCTAGTCAAAGTGGATAGATTCATATTTCCGGTGGATTTTGTCGTCATGGATATGCCACCACTCCAAAGCTGTGAAATTCTTCTAGGAAGACCGTTTCAAGCAACGGCAGACGTTGTGACTGCTTTAGGGAGAGGTACTTTGTCCTTGGGTATTGGAGGAGATCGAGTCAAATTCAAATTACCGAATGATCCTCTAAGCCCAGTTCCCAAGGTGAAAAGATGATGATTGTCACACCGTCTAGCCTAAGACGCTAAACAAGGGCGCTTGTTGGGAGGCAACTCAACCATTGGTACATTAGGATAGTTTAGATATAGTTGTAGGTTGCTTTTATTTCGTTTAAATTTTAGTGTAAAGAAGATACCTTGATCCTTTTTGTTCAATGTGCAGGCACAGGCAGGGTCGATACCATCGACACACTGGTCGATGGTATCGACATGGGTTCAGGTTGACAGCTGCAAAAATCGCACTGAGTCGATACTATCGACGGTCCCGTCGATGGTATCGACATACCTACAGGCAGGCTGCGCAATAAAGGTCGATGGTATCGACATGCCAGTCGATATCATCGAGATCTCTGGAGATTTTCAGAGGAAATCGACTCAGTAGAGTCGATACCATCGACACACAGGTCGATGGTATCGACATTTATAAGTGAAAAAGGCGGCAGCCGGACTCGCGAGGCAGTTGCCCTAATCAGCGAGTCGATACCATCGACTTCCGTCGATGGTATCGACGGGCACACAGCAGTGTTGGGGTCAGTTATTCAAGACAGGGTTATTGGTCAAATGAAGTCACATCTTCAACGATTTCTTCCTCCACTTGCGCCAAGTGTCATCCAGAGCAAATCCGGACCCTACGGCCCCGCAATACCCGCCTCCACCACCATCGGACTGATCTGGTATCACTGTTCCGCCCTTAAGTTAGTCTTTGACTATGAGGCCATAGTCGGATTCAAGCTTAGGGGGGTGGCTGGAACAGCTCTATCTTTTATCTTTTCTTTAGTTGTTTTTAGTTTCTGCTTTGTTATTTGTTTTTGCAATTTTAAGTTTTTATTTAGGATCCACATCTATCTAGTGTAATCGTGGATGTCTTAAAAATTGTCATCTTGCTGTTTTCATGGGGAAATTAAGGGAATTTAAAAATTTCTGTGTCTTTTGGATAGCTTAACTTGGTTGTCCTTGGGGAACTTGTCCTATGAAAATGATTGATTATGTCAACTTTGAAGCAATATGTCATACTCACACCCCCATTGACTCATGAAAAGTGGATAGTAACGGTTGTTTGAGCCTAACCTAATCAAATGGTAATGAGACCTTAATCAGATGTAAGAGAAAGAACCCTTTAAACTACTACACATGTCAGTAAGGAGGGACACATAATTTTCTTCTAAGGTTCAGTCACTTAATCTTGAGATCATTCCACCCCATTTTCTATAATCCACCCAAGAATTGGAAGTAAAGTGCAGTTTCAATTTCTTTTGTGTGCATAGCATGTAGATATGGTTTGCATTCCTATTTTCATACTTTTGCATAAAACGAGAAAAAAATGTATAGTGATTCATGCACATTACCTTTAGGTGCATGTCATGTAGTTGCACTCATAACTTTCATGATTTTCATGCATAAGTACACCATGTACCTCAGTTGTCCTGAAAAGTGATCTAAATTGTTCCATACCCTCGCATTAGTACAAAGATTTCCAATCATGAAGAAAATAGCCTAACACATGTAGCTCTAAGAAATTATGGATATGTGGGCTAAAAGGAAAAAAAAAAGAGAATTTAGAAGGAAATGGAATAAGAGGGAGAAAGGAATGATATCACTTGTATAACAGGGGAATTGAGTACATGATGTGGCTTGAGTAGATTTCTATCTCATTTTGAGGTAGAAGGTTAGTGCATGCATCATTCCACCCACTTTTAGGCATTAGGGCATTCTTAATGTGCATTTGCATCATTTAGGGCATTTTGTTATATGCATATTGAAACTGTGTAATACTTCCAAATTCTTCCATGAACCACCCATTCCATCCACCCGTTGCTCGAATTGGTAGGCCACTGTGATTTTCTCCTCACTCATGATTATAAGGAGGACTGCTTCCATGAAGATGGTAGTTAGGGCGAGCAACGTAGTTTAGGCGATCACAAGATGCACCATGGCTGAATCGGCGAACTTTATTATGTTAACTGCCTTATGTGATAGTGTTCATCGGTTTGAAGGATAATTTCTTTTATTGATGATTATTGTCGCCTGTAGGGTAATTACTGTTTTGTGATTAGGAAAGGCCGGTTTGAGAACGTTCAGTGGGAGTCACATGGGATGTGGGTTGGTGTGTTGATTTTTAGTTGACATCTGCAATTCTATTCTAAGGATTAGTTGCTCGAGGGCGAGCAATGTTTAAGCTTAGGGGAGTTTGATGCGATGATTTTGAGTCGCATTTAGAGACCTATTTCATATGTGTTTTGTGCCTTAATTACTCATTTTCATGGATATTATTGCATAATTCACTTTATTTGGTCTTTGCCATCATTTTATACCAAATCCCCTTCGTTTTACTATTTTGAGCATTATTTATCATCTTTTTATAAATTGTGTGGATTTACTTGGGCCTGTTGTGAAATTTCAGGAAGAAAAAGTATCTGCTTCCGTCGATACCATCGACGGAAGTCGATACCATCGACCAAGCCACAGGTTGTCAGCCGAGAAGAGAAATACAGTGTCGATACCATCGACACCTACGTCGATGGTATCGAGATCCCTTCAAGTTGCTGGCGAGGAAAATGTCGATACCATCGACCCAAGTCGATGCCATCGACACAAGGAGAGCTACAGCGTCGCTAAACGACAACAACCGACGCTAAAGGTGTCGATACCATCGACACACAAGTCGATGGTATCGACGCCGGCAGATATGCGTTGGATCTATTTTGATCTCGATCGGATGGTTGTTGTTATTTGACGACCTAATTAGGGACTTATACCTAATGACGGCCGCCCAGAGAGGGAATCGTCTCGTTTTTGGTTTTGCACGAGTGCCGAGGAGGAGAGAAAGGAGAACGGAGGCCGAGAAGCTCATCCCGGGTGATTCGGACGCTGCCGAAGATAATTTCCACCACCGACAGGCGGGGAAAGCTTGTGTTCTACACCAAGGATCCACCGGTTCTTCTCCGTTCAGGGGTTTTCCCATTTATTTCACGTTTTTCTTATGAATTCCCCAATTTCTACCATGTATTCGTGTAAGATGAACATGAGAGGCTAAAACCCTCAATCTTTAGGACCGGGAGTAGCCCGGGGATACATTGTATGATGATTTTATATTGATAATTCATATTTTTCTCTCATATCCGTGGTATAAATTCGTTTTCTCCATTTCTATTGTTATGCTTGATCACCATAATAATAAATTAATGCCCTTAATCACTTCGACAGAAGGATTAACGGTTGAAAAGAGACGAATTCTACATTAATTAATAAAACCCTTGACAAAGGAGTTGTAAAATTAATGGTGGGAACTGAGAGACCGATCTTAATGCGCTTAGTTTAGGGGAATGATTACTATGACGATGGAATCAACCTAAATCTAAGTAGTGGATTACACCACGACAGTGGGTAATTCTCATTTCAGGCCACTACCCGGATAGAGATAGAAGTGTGAGGAATTATATGAAATCTAATACAATGTTGACCCGCGGTGAAACCGCCATCCTAAAAATATCCCTTTTAATTGATTAAATTAACCTTTAATCGATTGTTTTCTTTGTTTGATTTTTATTTTCTTTTAATTTGAACAACAAAACCCTACTTTGTTAATCGGTCTAGCTGATTGCGATTAGTTAGTAGAAGTCTCCAATAATTCACGTATCCCTGAGTTCGACTCAGGCCTCACAAGGCCTATATTACTCGACGCGTATACTTGCGTTTAAGCGCGTAGTAAAATACACATCAACCTACTGTGTCGGTTTTTTAGAAATAACTGACTTTACAAGACCCTTGGGACAATACTTTTTTTGGTTGATAATTTTCTCGACCGAAAGTCACTCAATCGACAAGTTTTCCGACCAAGCAAAACTGACCTTAAAGGAACTTTGTTGCTTTATAGGGTCAGTTTTTTAACTTCTAGGGTCAGTTTTTAGGAATAACTGACCTTATAGGCAACGGGATCAGAAAGCTTATTTTTTGTACTCTACTGGGTCAGTTTTTTATAAATAACTGACCTTAGAAGACCTCTAAGAAGCTTAAGACAGTACATTCTCGGTCGACAATTTTCTCGACCGAAAACATTCTCGGTCGACGTATTTCTTGACCGAGAAAACCTCTATTTCTTTATAGGGTCGGTTTTCTAGCAATAACTGACCTTACAAGACATTTCTAGGGTTGATTTTTTAGTAATAACCGACCTTACAACCTCTTCTTTCTCGCTTGGGTCAGTTTTTTACAGCCTCTTAGGTCGGTTTTTACTCTATAAGGTCGGTTTTCTTTGGTCAAAAAAACTGACCCTATAGAGCAAATTCTATAGCGACGGCCGCTTAGGCGTCGGTTAAAAAAACTGACGCTATAGGCCATTATTTTAGTAGTGGAGCATGCTCACCTAAATGATCATTAGGTGGACACTTGAGACCTTACTTGGCATCGTCTCTTCTTCTTAGGTTAAAATCCTCCATTTTCCAACCCTTGGTACAGTGCAATACTCTAGTTATTTATAGGTCTTGCGAACTATGGATGCCTCGTCCGATTGGTCTACATGTCTAGTATCTCATTGTGGTACTTGTGGCGGGTGATGGTCTCAACATTCTTCTCGTCACGGTCTCTGGATGTATCAGACTATGACCATGTCAGTTTGTAGCTCATCTCGGGCTTCACTTGTTGTTGTGTGCCAGGTTGCGGCTGTGTCGACTTGTGATCAACAATTGATGTGGTCGTCCTTTGCTTTGTATGTCAGGGTGCACAAACCAGTGCCGACCTGTGGGATGTAGGTCTTGTTTAAGGGCATCAGGTTGCTAGAAATGAACCCGACATATTTGTCTATGTATAAAATCATTAGATAGATGGGTGTACTTTTTTATCATAAAGTGTCAGAAAGTCCTTCAAAAGATAAGAAAAGTGATCAGAAGGTATATAAAGCATATTTGATCTAATATCTGAGAAAAAATAGGAAGAAGTGAAAGTTTTGAGATAGTTTTTGATATAAATAATAGGTTCTAACATCCATAAAATGGGTGTTATCAACCCCCCCCCACAAAAAAAACTTAACAGTTAGCTTGTCCTCAAGTTAAAAAGATAGGTTTCAAAATTTTCTTGACAAGTGCGAAAAAAATGTGTCAATTTTTAAAAGTCTAAAAAGAATTAAGTCAGGCCACAAGTGTATTGACTTTTCTTTTCTTTGCTTTTTTACAGAGCAAAATTAATCTTTATGTGAGACTTTTGTGCATGTCGGATGAAGCTAGTTCTCACACCAAAATTTATATCAAGGGTAAGAGAAAAAGGAAGTGGAATTTTTTTTATAGAAAATAAAAGGCTTTCTGGATATTTCTTGCTCTTCATTGGGTCATTCAAGTATGGGTCCATTAACAGGCAAGATGGTCCCTACAGTCCAAGCCAAAAGGCTTTAGAGCAGTAATTTAACATCCTATGTACCATTGCCTTGGTTTTTCCATACCTAAAAATGATTTTCGTTGAAAGAACAATAAAAGATGGGATAGTTACTATTTAGGTAGCTCTTTTCTTCATAGATGCATGTCACAGACTGCTAGATTAATTTTTCTTTATAAAAAAAGGGCAAAGTTAAGTTCATGTGGTTTAACTTTTTCATTCTCAAGAAAACAAATCAAATTATTCACAAATTTTACGAGTAGAGATATAAAGCGAAGGCTAAACTGTGTATTTCAAATAAAAGTGCAATTCTAACGATTTAAAGGCGACATATTGGGTAAATTTTTATTTTCAATTACTATCTAAAGCATTTTATACTGAGTTTTAGATATGTAAAAGAAAAAAGTTGTAGGAATACCTCCCTCATTGATGCTATAGAGATCACCCCCCCCAGACTTACCCGAAGCTCTACCTCATAGTGGTGTGGGGATAAGAGAAAGGGTCAATATAGCTTAATGAGGGTTCTTTATCTTTGCCCCATCATAAGAGAGTAGCTCCATGACGTATTGTCCATGCAGGCTATGATAGTTGATGTCATGGTAGTATTCAAGATGCTGGTTTAAAACATCGACAGAGTATATCCAGTAAAATATGAAGAGGTTGCAGTCATTGGATAGATGAATTTATTGCAGATTGTAGTGATAGAAACAAAGATCATGCAAAGTTGTTGCGGGGTCAGGTGTATAAGGCTTCACAATCTTGACCGCCTCATGATAGAACTTTCATGCTAGACTTTCAAGAGGAGTCTTCGGCTCTGGATTGAAGGTTCGATCTTTTGATTAGTGAGAATCAGAACTGTTATAGAAGTTGCCACAACGAATTCTGGTGGCAAGGACTAGAAGTGTCCAGTGGTTGTCATGCAGCATAGGTAGAAAATTATAGGGAGGTAGACGTTCTTCTAGCTATTGCTGAAATAGGATGTGTGCGCCAGATTAATCGTCAAGGAAAACATCATTGAAGAGCATTGGGTGTGCAATCCAAGTCGAGCCAATCTTTGGTTGTAGGATGGTGATGTAAGCTGTTGCGACTGTCATGGAGAGACATCCACTGGCTTTTACCATGTCTCTAAAATCATCAGTAGGAACTACTACGAAGTCCTTATCATAAATTACATCTGTAGTGTTGGAATCAACAAGATGTATTGAAATGTGGTTGACCTATTCTTGAGATAAAGTATTGCAAGATGCACGGTCAAAGTTGTAGATCGTGGTTTCAGACATGCTCGCAATGGGTTGTATGTTGGGAATTTCTATGGAAGGGGTAGAGACCTTCTGGACAAGAGGATTTAGTATGTCCCTTAGTTTCTTTCCAGGTCTATTTTGGTGCGGCGGGGAAGGGTCATTAGTATCTAACTCCAAGAGGTTATCCTGGGTTCTGAGTCATGGAAGAAACATTTGTCTTTTATCAAAATCATGGCGTGGAGTCTCCTGAGCCAAAAGATATTTGTGTCCTGGAGCTGCATCATATATCTTGAGTTGTTGAGGAGCTCGATTGCATGTAGGATGATGAAAGCACTTTTTCCGCTACCCCGATCTTGTTGGATTGGAAAGTTATGTATCGAGAAAAAGTTCCAACAACTGCTATGCCTTTCAACGCTTCTTTTGATGACCCGGTGGAGTTTGAGTGGAAGCAGTCATAGAGAACTATCTGCTTGGTGGAGGAAATGATGGTCTTGATGGGGAATATCATCTTCACAATAGTTGTACAAGGAGACTTGATGAGAGAGTAGATCTACTATATAAAGGAACCAGTGGTTTTTGTGCTTGTGGGGGATACGTATTAGCCTGGGATTGTGGTCGTTGATATAGCACAACATATCCTCCACACGAGGTGAGTTGTCCATACCTGCAAGTAGTCATCTAGCCAAAATAGGGGTGGCATTATAGATCAGCTACGTGCTTTGATTTGGAATTATAGTTTCTAGAATAGTGTCCTCCAATACTTAGAAGAGGCGTTTGCTGACTATAGCCTCTGGGTGAAATATGTTCTTCAATACTTCTTGACGTAGAAAGGAGTATCTGGTAGCCCAGATGATGGTTTATTCTTTTAGCTCAGGGCTCAGAATCTAGTTTAGAAGGCGCTGGTCACGAAAGGTGAGGTGACCAATAGAGCATCTGTCAAAGTCTGGCATGTTGAATCTTGAGATGACTGGCGGTGCAGAAAAATGTTCTACCTCTATGCTCTTTCACCGTAAGAGTTGTATGGATATAATTGCATTTAGGTCATTGTCCTCTCCTTCAGATGAATTTTCTACAATGTTGGCAAACAATTCGTTGAGTTCTTCATCATTCATAGGAGGTGATATTGTTGTTGCAGTTTCAGCTGTTGTTGGTTGACTCGCAATCAGACTGACCCAGTCTGATAAATCAGGGATGACGTTACTACTCAAGGGGAGATCCTCGGGGACATCAGGGAATTCATTCAAACTCCATTCATATTGGTGTTCTTCTATGGGTGAGGTGAGGTCCGCTCTTGCTTCTGCAGTGTCATAGTTTTCTGCCATTTGGAAGGTTTTTGGAGTCTCGAAAGGTAGGTGTTGATCCATTGACCACATATCCTCGCATGGAATGTCTTGTTGGAATGGCCACTTCAGGGGTGGTTGAGACATGAGATGGCCTTCTCGAGCTTGGGGAAGAGGAAGGAGAATGTCTCAAGCGACATGTTTGATAGTGTCGACTTCTTTCTTCAAGTCTTTGTTTGATCGTGTCCAGGTGTTGGAGCATGTTTCGCATTGAGTTGTTTAACGCCGCCAATTGGTTGGGAAGTCCAATAAGACTTAGGACTTCATTCTCCTGGGTCCCCAGCCACCGTTGAAAAACCTAACCTTGACGAGTTAGGGAGTTAAGGGTGTCAGAATATTCATGGATTACTTCCCTGGGGAACTCAAATTCCAGGCCAAAGGTGTGCCCCAAAGAGGGGGGTGAGCAGCTAAGTAGACAAGGCTGGCCATACTACTTCTCGTTTGTCACGTTGGTGTGCGGTTTGTTGAACCTCCACTATGGTGAGAGGGGGTGTAACATCCTCAATTTCATAGATAATGTAAGTCTTTAATGTGGGGTATTCTAGTGAAGGCATGCCAAGAGACGTAATGAATGTAACCATGGCCAGGTATATAATCAAGTACACAAAATGTGTAATCCAAGCCATCTGATCAACCAATACACACATACTGACTTTAATGTGTATGATTGTAGTCGGTTGTATATGAATATAAATGAATTATTCCTATGGACAATAAGGTGACGAATATATAATATGATGAGTCCAGTTCATGACTTGAGAGCCTTAGACCTAGCTTAGGTCTTCCTGTTATGTAACTAAGAAATGTTGATCACATGTGTCATACATGGGCTTCAATTAAGAAATTATATTGGTTGAAGACTTATTTTCATGATTTGGAATACAATCAAGCTCATGGACCCTTTGAAATACTAAGGGTTGGGCCATGTGCCCTAGAGCCCAATTCCAACCTTATTGGACTAATTAAGTTCTACAAATAGGTCCTTGGAGTACAAATTGAGAATGAAGTATTTGTGGTCATAATGAATGCTCAAAATATTTTTCGTAGAATAATAATTAGAATATAAGATTGTGAGAGAAATTTTAGATGATTTTGATGTATATAGTGGTCTAGGTAATTAAATTAGTAATTATAATGTTTTTATTTAAACGACATGTTTGGAGTGTTTGTATAGCTAGTTTTTACTTCAAATCTTGCTCATGTGAAGTTGATGATAATATAGTAATTACCCCAAAATTTGAAGTCAAACTGAGCTATAGAATGGGTTGTATAAATATTTCTTATATTTGGACTTTTATCAAAAAGAAGAAGAAACACAAAATAAAAAAGGGGGGCGCTCCAGTCGGGCGGACTGAGAGCCGTAACCCCTGTTTCACGGCACAAACAGAGTCCCCTCAAGGGGGGGAGCTATGCCCACGATCCGAAGAAGGAGAGGTTATAAGAGCCTTAGTTTTTAAGAATATAGGGTTAGACGAGTTCATATCTAGGGTTTGACTCGAAGTTGCGAGGGAGAGAGAACTAGAGACGAAGAAGAATAGGGGGCGCCATCTCCGGCAGCTGCGGCAGCTTCCATAGATGTTCTTTCATCTCGGTCACCCAAGCCAAGGTGGTAGCGCCGTCCTTGTTGATCGGGACAGGCCGGAGACGGGGCGCGGTTCCCCTCACGGTCGCGTGGCCTCAGACGCAAGATCGTCCTTGCCGGAGGGATGGGCTGGCGGCACTCTGTTTACGGAGTAGTATACGCACACAGGGACTCCAAGCGGAAGGGATGAAGCGTCGGCCCTAGGCCTGGGAGGCACGTGAGATGAGGGCCGCTGGATCAGATCTTGATGGTCGAGGTTGGCCAAAGTTAGGTAAACTTATAAAATTCATATCTTGAGCTACAGATATCGGTTTGGGACAAACAAGGTACCTATCGAAAGCTCTTCGAGTATACTATCCTATAAAAATAGTTCCAGAGTATGATTTTGGTGTTTTCTCTTTATTATATTCTGGGTAGATGAAACTATATGATTTTGATGTTTGGTCAATTAAAAATAGCAAACGAATTTAGAAATTCATACAAATTTTATGGAATGTATATTTTGATATGTTTAACATTAATTCAGACCTTGATCTTTCATATATGAAGCTTTATTGATGTTTTTGATATAAACCCTAATAAGGGTATTTTGGGTATTTCACCCATGATATGATTTTTTTTAGATGACCTAATATTTTATACATGATCTTACTACACTGTGTGTTTACTCTTCTAGAGATTTGATGGATTTTCTTGTGTTATCATATTTGTATTAAGATTTGGACCTGAGCGACCATTATGTGAGGGTAATAGATGATTATCTTGACAATAAGTGGTATATGTATGGCTAATTAGGTCTAATATTATTAGCATGCTGGTATTATATTTTGATTTCCTAACCAAGTCAGTAAGTTTTCTAATATGTGACTATGTTTGGTAAGTATTCTCATTATATGAAGTATATGTTCATATTAGTGCATAAGACGATTTATGTTGAGTATAAATATTATAGTAACTACATAATAAGAGTTTATTTTATTTCAACACCAATATTTTATGGTGATTTCAGATTAAAGTTATGTTTAGTCTAAATAAGAACCCTAAGTTGGTATATATAATTAGGAGGATGGGGTTTTGAGATTTAGAAATAGAAAGAGGGAACATATACTTGGACTTATAAAACTTTGATTATATCCAGGTGATTAAGATTTGGAACAAGAAATCAAGACTAAGTTAAGGACATCATCAGCACAAGAGGTAAGTGGTTCATGCCCATGAGTATTTACGTTTATCAAATCAAGTACATTTACATGCTTCTTAGATAAGACCTTCATGTCCTACATTCTGAGTTAAATATGTAAGAAATATTTTATGTGCTTATGATTGTAGAAATTCATATACTCAATACCTTAAGTAGTGATGTGTCATGGAATGATTCTAGATCATGAAGTTAAGTTCATAAAAAGGATAAGAAAATATAGTTCTATCATATCTCTTAAATATAGATGTAACCATGTATTGAGATTTCAAATAGGAACATGTCATCAAGGTTTCTTATATATGTAGTGATCTAAGAAATTAAGAAGTAAAATAGATTCTTTAATAAGGTTGATGTTTAAAAGTTAAGTATTATGTGAGAATATGGTTGTTGCACATGGTAGATCATGGTCCAATTTCTAGGATAAATGTACTAGTGGCATTAAAGATGTTGTAACATGAGTTTGTGATGATATTATCAAATTATGAGATATTAAGTCATGATTGAGTTGCACGATGAGAATCTATATGACTTCTACCTTAAGGTTTAAGATTTAAGTTCATACAAATGTTTTGAGATCAGACTTAATGAGATTAAATTGAGTATGATTAAGATGCAACTTAAGATTTTCTAAGGTTTCTATTCTATGGTTATGATTTTAAGACTTAAGTCCATTAAGATCAGATTTTGATGAGGTTTTAACAGAGAATGAGTTATCTTGCCAAGAATCAGAAATCATACTTTAGCTATACACATTACTTAAGTTACTTTTGTATATTTAGTATTTCTATACTCATTTCAGATCTCGTCTCATAAGACATTAGACTCATGTGTGATATAATTGGTACAATGAAGTAATCTTACCAAATCAGAGTTTTAGAATAAAGTTTACCTAGATAATGAGATACATGATTAAATCCAATAACAGATTCAGTTTAGAACTCAAGAATAAGAGATTTAGATTCAGACTTAGACTACTCACTGTGTGAGTAGCCATATTTTGAATAAAAGGTACATGATATGCGTTATAGACCCAATCTCAAATATGTTGTAATTTGGGATACATATCCAAATTCTATAATAGATTATGTTCAGATTTTAAAGAGCAGAGATTCAGATTCAGATTTCAGATTTAGAACTCAGTACATGTTTAGTACTCAGTTTCAGATAAGTTCAGATTCAGTATTTAGTAAAGATAGACGTAAGATAATTAATTTGAAACATTCATATAATGCATTATATAATAAGTCCTCACCAGAGAGTCCCGAGACGATTCAGAGGGCGCGTTGCGCCAGACACTGCGGGTGTCACAGAGGGCATGTTATGCCAACAGAGGGTGCGTTGCACCATAGAGGACACTTCGGTGTCAACAGAGGGCACGTTGTGCCAACAGAGGGTGTGTTGCACCATAGAGGATACTTCGGTATCACAGAGGAGGACTTATTGTATAATGGTGGCCACAAATAGATAAAAATCGTAAGTAAAAGATACTTTAGATTAGAACATGTCTGTAATCTCATCTAGGAGTGTGATGAGAGAAATTCAGATGAGATAAGTATGACCTAGACACTTTGGTGTAGGTCATGAGACCCATGATATAGGTCTCCAGAAAAGATAGAGTAGAAAGATAAGAGTTAAAGAAGTCGAGAGATATTATATTTTCAGATTTTAATCAGCTTTTGCTATCAGTTTTATAATGTCCAATAATATTTTGTAACCTTGTTAGCTCTTCAGTAATGTACATTTTAGAATACTCATGCCACTTACTCTAACGACTGTTTTTCCCAATGCATGGTTGGGGACGCGATGTCTGCAGGGTTTGGAGCAGCGGAAGATTTAAAGAATAAGAAAAGATGTAGCAAATTTTCAAGCTTGCCTAGTGGGGTGCCATCTACCGAGACGATCCAGAGTTTAGACATATTTTATTATGCATAGTCTTCTTAGTAGAGTATGTTATATGACTTGTTTTTCTTTATCAAAACTATGTATGAATCAGTTTTCCAATTATGCAAAGTGTTTCATTTTCTTCTATTGCAATGATTATCATGTTTGTGACACTCCCAGAAAAAAAAATATAGCTTCCGCTCATGTGTTATGAAAATCTGGGTGTTACAGGGGGAGTCCAAAATGACGGTGGGCTCATCAGTATCATCCCCTGAAGGTTTTGGCACATTATCTGTGGTAGCACCTATCTCTGTATCTAAATGCTTTGAAGTTGCAGTAGGTGGGGATTCTACTGTGTCAGCAGTTGTTTCGATATCTGCTGGAGGGATCTGCATGGTGATTGGTGGAGTAGATGTATGTTCGTTGACATCCAGTTCTTGGTTTAGAAGTTGGATTAAACTTGTATCGTTGTTTTGGGGAGTTTCTCCATGCATTGTGGGTTGATCGACTAGTATATCCTAACGAATTTGTTCAGTCTCCATGGCATGGATTTCCTCGATTCTTGCTAAGGGTGATTCATGGTGTTGTATAGCAGTAGGTATTGTTTTCCGTCTGGCAGACATTTTCTTAGGAGCATGGGGTGGTAGGGTTGCGCTTTGTGTTGCCAATGATTTTAGTTCATCTGCTGTAAAAACTAGTTGATCTTTGTCATAAGAGGCACAGTCTGGTAGAGGAAGGAGTATATTAGTCTTTATGAATCTATAGAACAACTTCCGTTTGTTCTTTTTTAGGATGCCAACCCTTGTCAAAAAGCTGATGTCAATCATTTCTTCTCCTTGGGTACGCGAAAGATTTTGTGGCTCCATTGGGTACCCCAGACCAACTGCAATTAAATTCACTAGTCCTCCCATGCAGTATTCTTTGGGGGCCTCCCAAATTGGATGTAGTCTAGTAATTAGGAAATGCCCTAGGTTGATTGGCTTTCCTGTCATGATGCTCCACATGACCTAGAGCTCTTCGGTATATATGTTGCTACTTTCATATTTTGTGAACAGGACGTTGGCAACAATCTTGTGAATTATTCTCCAAAAATAGGAGTGTACAACTGCTACTTTGCATCCATGTTTGAAAGTGGGATCCCCTGTGAGGCCTTTCATAGTTGCACCTGGTCGAAATCTTGGTGTTCGCCCATCCTGACTCCTTCAGTGAGTGCCCTTAGATCTTCTTCATTGTCGCTAAAGATCTGGTTGATATTCTTTTTTGAGATGACGAAGTTTGAATTGTAGAGGCGTGCTATTGGTATGTCTTCTCTACCATAAATGATGCGTTCCTCGGGAGTGTTGGGTATTCTATTTAGCGAGAAAATGAACGATTTCATCAGTTCAATGTAGGAGTGTGAGAAGGAGAAGCAAATTTTTTAGAGCTTCACGGCTGTGAGTATATCCTTCATCCTGTTATAGATGCCAATCTAGAGGAATGACGCCTTGTGGTAGAACTTTTTTGGGTGATACAGCTTCTTGGACACTTCCCTGTATCATTGTTGGTGTTCGTCATCCCTTGCTCTGAAACGTCCTAGGGAGTGAGATAGGATTTCCGAGTAGGCCTTTGAAACGTGAGTTGCAGATGTTTCAGTCTCCTGGCGGGGCCTCTTTGTTGCATTGGAGGCCTCAACTGTGGATGGGTGTGGTCTTTTCTGTCCTGTTGTAGACCTCTGGACTTATTCTTCTACCCCCTCAGTAGGGCTTCCCTGCCCTTGGCCAACCAGTCTTGTTAGGATCACGGTCTGATTGATGGGTGCCATCTGTGAAAAAATGAATTTGTAATTTGTAGTTTGTAATTAGCAATCTGGAAAAGACGCAAAATTTGTCCCCTCTCTCTCTTGCTCTTTTTTTTTTTGAAATAATCAGTTTTCCTCATCCTAGAGATAGAACACAAAGGTTCTTAGACCGATAGAAAATTGAGGCCGACATGACACTGCCCGACACGGGTATCGGCCCAATACGATGCTTAAACTGATACATTAGAATCATTAGGTTGATACGTCGTTCAAACCGACACGCTTAAAACCGATACACTTTCAAAAACGTTAGGCTGACACATCGTTTAAACCGACACGCGATGCAGCCTGATACGTTAGGCCGACACACCCGTTCAAACTGATATGCTTGTATCCGTTTCATACCTTAAGATTTTAGGAAGAGCTGAGGAAGGTCGACACGGCTTGCAATCTCGATAGATCTTGAAAACTGATACAGGTTATAAATCGATACGAGAGCTTGGAGTTAGTTTGAAACGATAGAATTCATAACCCAATACGAGTTAAGGCTCATGGTATTTAAGCTTCGCCTTCTAAAGACAAATGAACAGTCACTTGGGGTACGTGTCAGACATGCACAAAAATTGCCTTCCCTAAGATGTTGAAAACGGTCTAATCAAGGGATACAGGGCTGCGACAATGTGGAAGACCGATAAGGGATTCTCCTGGCATGGGTTATAGACCCAGCCTGGATCAATAATCCGATATGGTTGGTAGGCTGATACGGTCTTTACCCAACACGATTCGTTACCCGACATGGGTCATTACTTGACACGGGTCATTAGGACGATACGGTGCTACTCGGTATGAATTTCTCAGCACCCGATATGAGAGTAAAAGCGGCTCAAAGAGATACTTTTACAACCCCAGTTTTGGGTTCTTTTAGTGGAAAATGTGATTTCTCATATTAAAGATATTTGAACGAATAAAGATATGATTTGTTTTGAATAAATGAATTTCGTTTACAATAGCCTTGATGATTGTTTTGTGGACTTTATTGACTATTGGGCCCAATAACAAGGAAAAGACAAAAGGAACTTCATTATTAATAAGAAATGAAGAAAAGAAAAATGTAGAAACGTCTGGAAGGCAAAAGAATATAATCCAAAGGTGGATGTCGTACTTCTTGGGTTCCTTGGGTCCCAATGAGTCCAACGTTGCAAAGATAATGCAACCAGAAAAGAAAAGATCAATTAAGTATTTCTTTATTTAGAAAGAAATTGAAAACAACGATAAAATGTGGAAAATAAGTGGAAAGAGGTAGAATTGAGTTATCCTTTGTAGATTTTCGTATCCAAAAGATTCCTAATGTTAAATGGAATGCCAATGAGGAAAATAAAAAGAAAGATAAAGAGAAATCCTCAAAAGAGATATTTTAATAAGAAATAAACAAGATAATGGGAAAATAATAGAAATAGATGCATCTAGAAGGACAATGAGTATCCTTAAAAAGAATTTTGAAATATTAGACTTTCTTGGGGTTCAAGGAGCCCCAATGGGAAAAAAGAAAGAGAATATACCAATAATAGGAAATAAGAAGATAATATGATGCATAATGAATGAATTTTGGTATTATCAAAAGGGGTACTTTCTATTATGAGGACATATTATCAATGACTCTCTGGATTTGACCATTATGTAAGACACGAGAGAGATATAGAGGGTGAAAGGGTTCCTTGTTAATCAAGGAACGTGTTTAAGGCAAATAGTTGATAAAGGATATATTACACGCCAAGAAAGGAGATTAAATCTTTCCAGATAAGAGGACTCGTTTCCTCATTGATAAATAGACTCTTGTGTACGATAAATCCCTTTATCCTCGGCTATATAATGGCTCGGATTGGTGCCTCACACCTAGGAGTTCACAGACGTCAGGCGTCTCTCTTCCAAACTTCCCATCCCTTTCTGCCCACGATCGGAAGGGGAGGCACAATCCCAGAGGTGTTGAGCCAATGAGGGAGTTTGAGAGGGGGATGAGACCCTCCTGCAGGGTGTGGCGGCGACGAGGGTACGTGATCTGAGGGTCGTAGGACTGCAAGGTTGCAGCAAACGCAACAGCAAGACGAGGATGGATCTAGCTCAGGAACGACGGTTTGGCCACGGCTTGGAGGTGCCTCGTGTGCGCCAGGGTAGGGCGGAGGTAACGACACCCTCCCTGGTGGCCGACAAGGTCGGGAAAGAGGAGGAGGAGTTTCACCCTCGACCTCTAGGGCGGCAGCAAGCAGCTGCCCGAGGTTGAAGAAGGGCAAAGTTGTGTCGAACGGTTATGCCCTCCGCGGGCTGAAGAATCAACTCACTTAACCAAGGGCAAAGACGACTTTGCGTTATGTTTTCAAACTAACAATGTTGCATGGAGTAGGAACACGTGGCGCTTGTTGATTAGTCTAAACAGGTAATCCTTGCAAAATTCATAACTAAGCAACGGTAGCTCGGATGGATGTGCATTATATATAAATTTTGCTCAGAAAAATGAGAGGAATTCAATAAAAATATATTTGAAGGATAATTCCTCTTACAATTCGAAAAGTAAAGTAATTTATCAACTTTAATGAATTAAAGATTAAGAAATCCTATTTAGATATGATTAATGCATCTAGTAGGGTTTAATGGATGATTATAGTTGATAGTAACCTATTAATTGTAAAAAGGTATATTGAAAACAAAAAGGATGAGCTTTGCATGTAATTGGTTAATTTAGAGTTTCTTGTGCATAGATATGCTTTAATGGGCCTTGAAACCCTAAGATTAGTAAATGCGACTCTTAATGGCTTTAATTATTCAAAATCGTGAATAATGCTAAGATTTGATGATTCTAAGCTATTTCAAGTATAAAAGTTCCTAATTATGGATAAATACCCTTAATGTAGTAATTAGGGTTTTCTAATGGATAAAGGTATTAATTAATGACAAATAGAGTTCATATGTGAATTAGATCATAATAAACTATGAATTGATGATAAATGAGCATAATGATCTTGTCATGGATTAAAAGGATAAAATGGTAGTTTTAATGTAAAAGATGCTTAATGGACTTAATTGATGATTAATTATGCTTTTTCTGATATCAGGGTTATATGTTGTTAAAAGATAACCTTAATATCTTTCATGAAGAGTAAATGAGATAATTAGGGTTTGTGAGTAATTGTATAAAATTAGGGTTTAAAATAGTAAAAGATAAAGGGAAACCCTAATTGCAATGGAAACCCTAAAAGTGGACTAGAAACCCTAGGAAGCAAGCTAGGTTTAATAGATCTTGATGTCATGAGTAATAAAAAGAAAATTGTATGATTATTTCAGGATCTTGTCATGTGTGCTTGCTTGCTTGGATTTCTTACTTGCATGGATTACTCTGTCTTAAATCTGCCTGAAAAGTATGTGGTTACGCTTATGAATATCTCGAATTAGTTTTTCAAGGTTTTCTGAAGTTTTCCTCGATGACTTGAATTAAATTGTTGGATGAATTTAATTCATGCAAACTATAATGTGGATATGACTATCACTTAAGATATGTGCCTACTATCTCAGATCCTAGTCCCCTATGTGGCTTAATAGTTTGACCTAGTACATGACTACCTATGGGGTAGGTCCATCAGGTCATTGGATGACTTAGTACATGGCTACCAATGGGGTAGGTCCATCAAGTCACCTTGAGTCAGGGATTGGGCTACCTATGGGTAGTGCCAAGCGACTCTCTAGCACACCATGAGTTAGGGATTGGGCTACCTATGGGTAGTGCCATGCGACTCAACCCAAGATATTGATCTACCTGTTAGGTAGGATCATGCAGGGTTTAATGGGGATCTACCATGAGGAAGGTAGCATCCAGGTCCGCTTCAGGGACAACACAGAGATAGGGGACAGGTAAGGATTGAGTAGTATTGCTTAAGACGTAATATTGGCTATTAAATGATAATTGGATGATTACATTGTTACCATAGTTTCACGATTATTGTTTCCCCCACATACCAGCTTTATGCTAACTGACGTTTTGTTTTTCGGCGTTTTAGGTACAAGTGAAAAGAACAAATAGTAAAGTGGCACATGTGGAATTAAAATTAACGATCAAGGAGGATTAGTTAGAATATGTTCTCATATGGATAGAATATTAGTAATCCCAATTTTTCAAAGGTATGCAAATTGTTTTAATTTTTACCAGATTTCAGTATAGTTGGTAGAATTTGATAATTGTTATTGATTATTTGTCAAACCTTTGATCCGGAAATGGGAATAACAGCTCTGACCTCTTGGTCTCCCTTAATTGGGGGTTACTGGGAGGCGGGGTCGTTACATTTGGTATCAGAGCCTAGGTTCCTCATTTAATCTTTAATAATTAATAAATTTTACAAACTCTGTAGAACCCAAGGGAGTTATTAGAGGATTTTCCGAAAGACTGAGGTGTCTAGAAAAGGATCACGTTCGGGGACTGGCAAGATTTTCCTCTGCACCGCTAGTCAGAAATTGAGGACTCTCGGATTAGTGTGACTGCCTGTCCAATGTCTCAAGATTGGACTCGAAATAAGATACCTTTAGGACTCTCTCATCTTATTCATCCCTTCTCAACTCAAATGATGTTAAGGACCTTAAGGATTAGGGTTTTCTCTCTTTTCCTCACCCTCTTGAGGTATGGGTAAGGTTGATAAGGTTTAAGGAATCCTCCACCAAATTAATAAAAAGCATGTAAATAAGATGCCATGGACATAAGATTAATAGTTTAATCATAAACTAAAGAATAGATACATGCTTAGGTCATATGACATAAGTTGCCATGCCCTCAGGAGAGACCTAAGGCTAGACATTTTTGTCAGGAGGATAAGTAAAGAGAGAGTTCATCTTGGAGGTAGAGATCTCCATTACAAGTAGAGACCTAGAACATCCTATGAGGATGATGTTAACCCTAACCCTAAGTGAAGGTTAAAGAGAGAGATGACATGATGAGTCATATGTCATGGTAGACCAGGTGTTTGGATAGACATGCCTTGGATGCCATATGATCCATGAGAGGTTGGATGACTGAGTACCTTTGGCGACCCAACCCTGGGAAGGGTCATGCATGTTAAAGTGAAGGATAGCTCCTTCATTGATAAGGTTAGAAAAGAACCGATGGAAATCCCATGAGCTTATATGAGCATGGAATAGTAGGCACCCATAGTACGTCAGTCGTGCTAAAACCCCAGCCAGGAGAGTATGATGGATAACTTGTAAGGTAAGCATAAAGAGCTATGGATAATCTTGAGCAAACATAAGTTGATCATAGGCTTCACCCAAGTAGGGGCATGCTGGTGAGCTTGATCCATCTTCATGGAGAGAGGACCTCTGGTAGTGAGGCTATTTGTGGAGTTAGCTCTAGAGAGAAGGAGCAGGACCCAAGAAAGAAGATGGGAAGCCTAGACTCCAAGATATGAGGTGGGGAGTTGAGGATGATGCGACCTAAGTGAATGTTTGTGGTTGCCTCATGCTTGATCCCTGGAGGCTAGTGATGTCTTGGTTGCCATGAGAGGAACCAAACCCTAGAGAAAGGATGAGTCTACTGGTACCTCTGTACCTATGAGAAGAAGAGTTCCTCAAACCATGAAGAGGTTTAGTAACAGGTTGTGAGACCTTATACCTTGTTGGTTGTCCTTGAGGAGGACTCCACTCTGAAGTGTTGTTCAAGCAGAAGGATTATGAGAAGTGCATGTCATACCTTGATTGTGGTTAAGAGGTTGAGCAGACAGTGGACATCAGAGAAGTGAACCTAGGGTTCCTAGGCATAAGAGGGGAAGTGGTGTACCTGATGCTCATGACAAGGTTTGAGTTTCTATAGACTTGAGCTGGAACTCCACATGTTTAGAGGAAAAAGGAAACCCCTTAAGTTTAGGGTATGTTTGATGAATCCCTCACAGCTAAGTGGATGACATGGGAAGGTATGATCGTGATCTGATGTTGAGGAAAGAGAACAAGTAGGACCTAGTATGGTTTAGTAGGTGGTCTGATTGTGCCTTAGTAGCTGTTGGGTTGAGCATGCTCATGCGAATAGAAACCCTAAGGATGTTTGTGACCTTGTTGTCAAGAGTTGTAGTTTCCTCCCATCCAGGGAGAGGGACCCTTGGAAAGGGTGTATACTATTTTGGTGGGTTTGAGGAAACCTAAAGAGGTCTCATAGGATCTTGAGAAGTGCATAGTATGAGAATGAACCAGTAGACCCATATGTAACCATCTCTAAGTGCATGTGGATGTGTTACCATGGAGGTAAACGATATGGGGCCTGACAAAGGTAGACAGGTTGCCATGACCCCTATGAAAGGATGGAAGTCAGCCCATGAATGCAGAGAGAGAGATGATGAAGGCTTGGGTAAGGTTCTAAGTTGGACATGTACTATAATAGAATCCTAAGTCTATACTAGGGTTAGGTAGGGATAAGACCGATGGAAGTAGGAGTTGCCTAATTCCCTAGTTGCAAATGACCATAGGGTCGGGAGGTAACATCTATCATTGTCTGAGGGCCATGGGTTAGAAGATTGATCACCTTCATGAACTCATAGGACCCAAAGGGTAGATGAGTAGGGCACTCTCTAGATGCATGAGGGAAGAGGGATGACCCAAAAAGTGATGGCACCCTATAGACCTAGAGGAGATGACTGAGGAATGTGTGTGGACACAAGTAGGTTCGAGACCAGTTTTCCCATGGAAGTAACTTTGATATCGAGAATGATATTGAGACATAAGATGCACATTTCAACTAAGATTTAAAGGTGTATTGGCAGGGTGGGAGTTACCATCTCTACTCTTGGAATAGGAAGAACTCTGTATTTGGATTGCAGCCAAATGCTTATTTCCTCTTGTTATGGGAGTGAGAGATGGGACAATACGCATGCCATATACCAAGGATAAAAGGTGATGTGAGTTGGAATGTTGCCATGAGGTATGAGGACAGAGATGATAACATACCCTGGTGGAATGAATGATACATGGATGGTTACAAACATTAAGAGAAACAAGATAGTCATCTTACGAGGATGTTTTATCATGAGCTATGTTGAGTTCGAAAAAAAACTAAGATAATTAAGCTTAGAGTTTTCATGATAAAGATAGGAATAGAGCTGAGATGAGATTATACATGGAGGTGTATGTCTTCAACGTTACATAACACCTAAGGATGTGAAGTGGTAATGGATGCTCTGGATGAGATACAACCGCCTAGTTTAGATGGAGGCTAGAAGAGGTTGTTAGGTTAACCCTCAGTGGAAACAGAGATAAGTTTGGCTAACACTCAGAAGTAATAATATTGGTTGATTAAGTTAATGGTTGTTTGGTTAGTCAGCTTAGGCCTTGATGCAATGAAAGGATGGTTGTAGAACCTCAGATGCACTTCTTTGGAAAAGTAGGTGATAGAACCCTGATGAGAGTGGTTTAGGGTTTCTGAGGAATCGACCTTAAGGAATCATGACAATATAGGAGATCATGATTGAATATCACCATATACCAGGGTACTACAAAGATAATAAGTGACAGTAGTACTTTGGATGCTTAAGAAGAAGTTGCATGGGGTATGTTGCCATACAAGTTAGTAGGTGAAGGATGAACACCAGTAACCCAGTGTATCGGTATAGAGGATAAAAGAGTCCCTGAGAAAGACTGGGAATTCATCACTATGGATGTTGTGATAAGTCTCCACTAGACCAAGGAAGGTCAAGATGCAATATAGGTTATGGTAGATCACATCACCTATATGACATAAGAAAGAGAGAATACTGACAAGGGACAGATCTGGTTGAACTACATATGAGAGAGAGTTGGTTCAACTGAACCATGATGCAAGTTCTTGAGTACAACCTAAAGATATGCTTCCATAAGGTGGAGGTAGATACATGAAGAACTTGATGATAGTATAGTTTATCACCCCTAACTAATGGTTAGTACAATCCAGACTAGAGGGTCTGATGAGAGCATGTGGGCTCGTTCAAGGTGATACATAGAGATAGTTCTTGTCCTTAGTAAGATGTGATGATAACCACCATAGTCAGTATCGGGTTGTAAAGAAGCTCTATAAGGGAGGTTGTGTCGGTCACCACTTCATTAAGATGATGTTGGTGAAGGGACCTCGTGAAGGTCAAGAAAGGACCACAGTGTGTGCAGATGAAGTCGCTTTGATCATGCAATGACTGAAAGAAGCCCAGAGACGACATGAGTTCTAAGCTGATGTAAAGCAGACTAACATGCAGTTCACTGTGGGGGAATATGTGACATGAAAATCCGACCCCTCTAAGTTATAGCTAAGAGAGCTGAGTCCCCGATGCATGAGTTCTTTTGACATGGTTTGGTGGAGAAGGTTAAGTTTTGCCCTTACCCCTCAGGATAATGTGATTCATGTGTCCAATTTAGAGCACGATGTGAGGTACATGGACCATGTGCGGAGCAATGAACCTAGTGAGCCCCAAGGGAGGCTGAAATGACCTGAGTCACCTGTGAGGTTTATAGATGCCAAGGTGAAAGATCTCAAAGAAAATAATATGTGATGATAAAGTTTCTTTGGAAGTGCCATGAATAAAGTAAAGCCACATAGGGGCCAATGATGGACATGGAAAAGTCTTATCCTGAAATGTTTGTTTGCTTGATGGAATTTTGAGGGCAAAATTCCTATAAGAGGGGAAGGATGTTACAACCCCAGTTTTGGGTTCTTTTGCTGGGAAATGTGATTTCTCATATTAAAGATATTTGAACAAATAATGATATGATTTTTTTTTGAATAAATGGATTTCGTTTACAATAGCCTTGATGATTGTTTTGTGGGCGTTATTGGATATTTGCCCAATAACAAGGAAAAGACAAAAGGAACTCCATTATTAATAAGAAATGAAGAAAAAAAATGTAGAAACCTATGGAAGGCAAAAGAATATAATCCAAAGGTGGATTTCATGCCTCTTGGATTCCTTGGGTCCCAAGGAGTCCAAAGTTGCAAAGATAATGCAACCAGAAAAGAAAAGATCAATTAAGCATTTCTTTATTAAGAAAGAAATTGAAAACAATGATAAAATGTGGAAAATAAGTGGAAAGAGGTAGAATTGAGTTATCCTTTGTGGATTTTCATATCCAAAAGATTCCTAATGTTAAATGGAATTCCAATGAGGTAAATAAAAATAAAGATAAAGAGAAATCCTCAAAAAGAGACATTTTAATAAGAAATAAATAAGATAATGGGAAAATAATAGAAATAGATGCATCTAGAAGGACAATGAGTATCCTTAAAAAGAATTTCGAAATATTAGAGTTTCTTGGGGTTCAAGGAGCCCCAATGGGAAAAAGGAAAGAGAATATACCAATAATAGGAAATAAGAGGATAATATGATGCATAATGAATGAATTTTGGTATTATCAAAAGGGGTACTTTCTATTATGAGGACATATGATCAATGACTCTCTGGATTTGACCATTATGTAAGACATGAGAGAGATATAGAGGGTGAAAGGGTTCCTTTTTAATCAAGGAACGTGTTTAAGGAAAATAGTTGATAAAGGATATATTACACACCAAGAAAGGAGATTAAATATTTGCAGATAAGAGGACTCGTTTCCTCATTGATAAATAGACTCTTGCGTATGCTAAATCGCTTTATCCTCGGTTATATAATGGCTCAGACCGGTGCCTCACACCCAGGAGTTCATAGACGTCAGGTGTCTCTCGTCCAAACCTCCCATCCCTTTCTTCCCACGACCGGAAGGGGAGGCACAATCCCAGAGGTGCTGAGCCAATGAGGGAGTTTGAAAGGGGGACAAGACCCTCCTGTAGGGTGTGGCGGCGATGAGGGTACGTGATCTGAGGGTCGTAGGACTGCAAGGTTGTATCAAATGCAGCAGCAAGATGAGGATGGATCTAGCTCGGGAACGGTCATTTTGGCCACGGCTTGGAGGCGCCTCGCATGTGCCAGGGTAGGGTGGAGGCAAAGACACCCTCCTTGGTGGCTGAAGAGGTCAAGAAAGAGGAGGAGGAGCCGCACCCTCGGCCGCTAGGGCGGCAGCAAGCAGCTGCCCGAGGTTGAAGAAGGGCAAAGTTGCGTTGGATAGTTATGCCCTCCGCGGGCTGAAGAATCAACTCACTTAACCAAGGGAAAAGACGACTTTGTGTTATGTTTTCAAACTAACAACGTTGCATGGAGTAGAAACACGTGGCGCTTGCTGATTAGTCTAAACAAGTAATCCTTGCAAAATTCTTAACTAAGTAACGGTAGCTCAGATGGATGTGCATTATATATGAATTTTGCTCAGAAAAATGAGAGGAATTCAATAAAAATATATTTGAAGGCTAATTCCTATTACAATTCGAAAAGTAGTGTAATACATCAAATTTAATGAATTAAAGATTAAGAAATCCTATTTAGAGATGATTAATGCATCTAGTAGGGTTTAATGGATGATTATAGTTGATAGTAACCTGTTAATTGTAAAAAGGTATATTGAAAACAAAAAGGATGAACTTTGTACGTAATTGGTTAATTTAGAGTTTCATGTGCATAGATGTGCTTTAATGGGCCTTGAAACCCTAATATTAGTAAATGTGACTCTTAATGGCTTTAATTATTCAAAATTGTGAATAATGCTAAGATTTGATGATTCTAAGCTATTTTGAGTATAAAAGTTCCTAATTGTGGATAAATATCCTTAATGTAGTAATTAGGGTTTTCTAATGGATAAAGCTATTAATTAATGACAAATAGAGTTCATATGTGAATTAGATCATTATAAACTATGAATTGATGATAAATGAGCATAATGATCTTATCATAGATTAAAAGGATAAAAATGGTAGTTTTAATGTAAAAGAGGCTTAATGGACTTAATTGATGATTAATTATGCTTTTTTTTGGAGTGGGTAAAATATTACTATAACCAAAAAAGGAGTATAGAGGCAAGCCTCGTATACTATACAGGTGGGTTATACAAAATCCCACCGAATGAGGATCATTGTGCTAATCCCTCTCACCATCTTAGGCTTGGCTTTAACCACCCTGCCTAGATGTGAAACATATATATCAAAAAGGGCATATCTATCAGTTTCTCCTTTACCATGGCATCTTTTATTGCGCTCCTCCCAGATGAGGGAGCACAAGCCAGTGATGTAGATACCCACAAAGGGTCGGAGGTGATCCACATCTTTGGTTCGGTCTAGAGCTACAGATATCCCATCATCTAACGAGTCAGGAGAAGTACCCCCCCAACCCATCTTCAGCCACATTCTACTCCACATATACTTGGTGTATCCACATTCAAAGAATAAGTGCTTGTGAGTTTCATCATTCAGATTACAAAGAGCACATCTCGGTTCAGCAATGAGCCCCCATTTAATCAGTCGATCTTTCGTGGGTAGCTTCTCCAAGATAGCTCTGAAAGAGCAGCAACTCCATTTGGGGACATGCCCCCTCCCCCCACAAGATGGGATACCAAGGGATCTGCGGTGTATGGGAGTGGGGGAGCACCCAAGGAATGATCTGGTCATCCCGTAGAGCCCAACAGCCATCAGAGAGCCTATAGTCAGCAGCAACTAGCGGCCAAGTCTTCCACATACAACACTAGGTTCTAGACAGGTTAGATCTGAGCACACCCAAATCATCCCCATACCTGTTGTGCATCCACTTGCTCCAGCTGGTTTCCATTCTTAAGAATTTATCAATCCTCTTCACAATAGCTACAAATGCCATCCCGCCAAGGTTAGGGATATTGAGACCCCCCCTCCTCAAACCTCCTAGCCACAGTAGCCCACCGCACAGCATGGAACTTGCCACCCCAAATAAACGAAGCCATAATGCTACGGAATTTATCCAGGATGTAAGGAGGGAGTTCAGACTGTATACACCAGAACTTGATAGTGCCAGCCAAAACAGATCTACACAGGACCAACCTGCCCACCATGGACACACGAATTCCCGTCCAACTGTTGATCTTATCTCTCATCCTGTCAACACAACTATTGAAGTTCTTACCTTTGGGCTTACCGCCACATAGGGGAATACCCAAATACCTCGTTGGAAGTGGCCCTTCCTCAAGGCCAATGGCCTGTTTGAGATGACCGCGGTAGGGGTCACAAGACCGGGAGAAGAACACATGAGACTTGATTTGGCTCATGTATAACCCAGACAGGTCGCCAAACTGATCCATGAGTCTATGAAAGAACCTAAGGTTTCTCACATTCCCAGACAAGAAGAAGAGGACATCATCAGCATAAATCATGTGAGGATTGACCTTGCAGCCACCCTGTGTAAAGCTAACCAGCTTCTTCAGGTTCTGAGCGTCATCCACCAGATAGGATAGGCCTTCCATAGTAATGGAGAACAACAACGGGGAGAGGGGGTCACCTTGCCTCAGCCCGTTGGATGTCGTAAACATACCAAACGGGATGCCATTCACCAGCACCGAGAAAGAAGTAGTCGTCACACACTCTTTAATGAGATGTATCCATCTTCCAAAGAACCCCATAGATTCCATGATCCTCCAAAGCGCATCCCACCTGAGATTATCATATGCCTTCGCTAAGTCCAACTTAACGTAGACTTTCCTTGATCTATTCTTTACACCAAAGTCAAGCATATACTCCGACACTAGGAGGGCACAATCAGCAATACTGAGTCCCTTAATGAATGCCCCCTAGGCTAGGGAAATCACAAGAGGAAGAATCTTTTACAATCTTCCAGCCAACAATTTGGAGATAATCTTATACATAACCGAACATCAGGCTATAGGTCTGGTGTCCCCCATAGATTCCACTACAGATTTCTTCGGTACAAGGCTGAGGAAAGTATGATTAGTGCTTCTAAGCATCTTCCCACCAATTAGGAACCATCGGACATCACGACATATGTCATCTTTAATGACCGACCACATAGCTTGGAAGAACCGAGCATTGAAACCATCCGGTCCGGGGGCCTTGGAAGCCCCAATCCCAAAGACAGCTTCCTTAATTTCATCATCCGAAGCAAGGCCTACCAGCTGATCATTCATGGCGTCGTCAATGCGAGTATTGGGTAGGATAACATTGTCGATGCGAGTATCACCCGTCCTGTTATACAGTCTGTTGAAAAAATTCACAGCTTCATTCCCCACCTCATTCGGCGAGTTGGCAGTAGAACCGTCCTCACTAAGCAAGGAGTGGATAACGTCTCTCATAGCATTTCTCTTGACAGCAGCATGATAAACTTTAGAGTTCCGATCACCATCAGTGATCCAATTCATCCTACTCCATTTCCAGTAGCACATTTCCTCTGCCCTTTCCAGTAAACTCAGCCTCTTAGCTTTACTGTTTTCCTCCTCAATAGCTTCAGCAATCAGGGGATTAGACCTCATGAATTCTGCAGCCTTCCCATAATCATCTCTAGCCTGTCTCACTAGAGTATTTAGATCAGATAGGCCTCTAGCCCAAGTCTTAAGCGCCCCCTTAACCCTTTTCAGCTTCTCCGAGATGACAAACAGGGGATTACCATCCACCCTTACACTCCACTCCTTTCTAATAGTCTGTTCACAGCTAGGCCACTCAAGCCAGCCATTGAAAAATCTAAACGGTTTACCCTTCCGGTTCATACGAGTTAACGGTACCACCATCCAAGTGTGGTCGTTGTTCATATGTGCTCCCAGTTTCACAGTGGGCTATGGAAATATGTCCAGCCACGCTTCATTAACCACAGCCATGTCCAACTTGCTAGCAATACGTGTCTTCACTTCTCTTTTATTCTGCCACATGATCACGCCCCCCGTCATGTTAAGCTCCATCAGGTTGGCAGCATCAATGGCATCATTGAACTGAGCCAAGCATGAGTCCGGAACCGGCAGCCCCCCAACCTTCTCATGAGCCTTCTTTATGTGGTTGAAGTCACCTATAAACAGTTGGGGCAGATCACGCTGATTAGAGGTAGCCATGACTTTCCATGACCTCCTTCTGCACATCTCCGAGTTATGCCCATAGACCGCTGAGATGACCAAGTGCAGGCCACCCTGGTTGATATAGCTAGCAGTCACCATTTGGTCCATAGCAAAAATGATTTGGACATCCCAAACTAGCAGATTCCAACCCAGCGCAATCCGTCCTCCTTCCACCTGCTCCAGATTGGAGGCATGTCCCCATCCAGCAGGGAAGAGTCCATACACCCTTCCTTCATTCACACGTCTTATTCTTGTTTCAAGACCCAGCACCAAAGAAGCTTGAGACTGGAGAATAATTTCTCTGAAGATCCACTGCTTTCCCGGCAGTGCCGCCCCTCGCAAATTCCATGTGAGGATGCACATCTATCCACCTCGATGTCTGCCCCCCCCCCTTCCCAGGGGTGCCTCCTCCTCTACGTGTCTTCCTCTGAGAGACATGTGTAAAGGGTGTCTCATTCCTTAGCTCCTCATTCTCCAACCCTGCCAACAGGGAGAAAGGATTATTAGCAGCTTCAGCTCCACTTGCTTCCGCAACACAACCATCCTTGCCTACTGGGCATTCCTTCGTCCCTTCAGTGTTTGGACCCTCAACCTCCCTCGGCACTTGGGCAGGAGTTTCAACAAACACCTCTTGAGCGCTAGAGCCTATCTCCTTGTCGGTCGTCAAGCCTTCATTATCCACGGTAATGACAGCAGCCATTTGCACATCCGTGTCTGATATCACTTCTTCTGAAGCATGTGCCACAGCACCACGAAGCCGACTGTGGCTCCCTCTTCTCCTCCTCTGTCTCCTCCTGTGAGACTTGCTACCTTCCTCCCTGCCCCTCAGGACAGGAGGCTCAGGGTGAGCAACTCGATCTTCAGGGCAATGCCCAGTCACATGACCAAAGACCTTGTAGCATTCGCAATGATCAGGAAGGGCATCATACATAACCCGAATCTCCGGCGCCTGGCCATCCAGCAACTCCACCATAACCACCGGAGGTGGTTTCTTATCGGCATTGATCTCTACACAGATGTGGGCCGCTCCGACTAGTTTGCCTCTGCTAAGAAAGTCAATCACTTTGGGTGTGCCGATGCCACAGGCAATTATGGAAATCGCTCTTCTTGTCCAATGTTGGCCAATGTCCGAGAGGGTGGCCCAAATTGGTGTAGACGTGAGCACCGCACGACGAACGTCTGCCTTCGGCGACCATTTCCTAGTTAGGACCAGCTGGTTATCAAAGAACCAGGGTCCTTTTTCTAGCGCAGTGGACAAGTCAGTCGGGGTGGCAAAGCGCATGAGGAAGAGACCTCCCACCAACGGGGATAGCTACAAATCCCCTACCGGCCGCCAAGCTAGCAACATCCATCCATGAAGCTACTCAAAGATCGGTGGTTTCCCCAGCACCTGGACGATGATGGAACAGCGGTGGAATTCATCCATTGCATTCACCACAGGCTCAGAGAACCGCATCCACGGACGTTCATCCCCCTCTTTGAACACCGACCTGTTGGGGTCTTCAGGGAGGAGCAGCGGCTTGAATGTCCTGGGCACCGTCATCGGTTTGGCCAGGGTGGCTGCCCAGGATCTTCCAACCATGACATTCGTCGACGGGTCATTCCAGGTAGACAGAGGGGCTCTATATGGAGGGGGAAGGGAAGTAGGGGGGGTGGCGGTCGCAACGGAGGAGCCCGCCGCAGCTGTGTTGCCTGGGGTGGAAGTCACAGCGGAGGAGCCCGCCGCGGCCATTGCACACATTCCAATAACCCTAATTGCAATGGAAACCCTAAAAGTTGACTAGAAACCCTAGGAAGCGAGCTAGGTTTAATAGATATTGATGTCATGAGTAATAAAAAGGAAATTGTATGATTATTTCAGGATCTTGTTATGTGTGCTTGCTTGCTTAGATTTCTTACTTGCATGGATTACTCTGTCTCAAATCAGCCTGACATGTATGTGGTTACGCTTATGAATATCTTAAATGTTTTTTGAGGTTTTCCAAAGTTTTCCTTGATGACTTGAATTAAACTGTTGGATGAATTTAATTCATGCAAACTATAATGTGGATATGACTATCACTTAAGATATGTGCCTACTTGTAACGACCCTGACCTGGGTTATGAGGTAACCCTATTTGTTTTGGCTAATTAAGTTGATTAGAACTTTAATATAATCCTCTAAGGTGCTTTGTTATCATGTGACACACTCATGTTTCAAGTTTGGTCCCGATTGAATGTTGTTTGAGCAATTTTCCTTTGTTTTGGACCAAAGTGCAATTTACCCAAATTGAGGGTCTATAATGCAAAATGTCACATATTGAACATGCCTCATGTGTTGAAGCATCATTATTGAGATAATGATGCAAGGTGGTGGCTTGTGGAAAGCCTAAATTCCAAGTTTGAACTTGTTTGAACAATGTTGGTACCTTGTGCACCAATTTTGGTACAAATTGTAATTTACCCAAAATGTGGGGTTGATATGCAAATTACCACCTATAGAGTGTTCCTACTTCCT
Organism: Alisma plantago-aquatica; assembly: GCA_963693085.1. Lineage (NCBI taxonomy): Eukaryota > Viridiplantae > Streptophyta > Magnoliopsida > Alismatales > Alismataceae > Alisma > Alisma plantago-aquatica. Next base: position 478,441,421 of record OY856414.1, read on the forward strand.
ATATGTATCATTTAGAGGAGAGATAATGAATGAGACACCATTTTTGAATCAATTATGAGTGATGGTACTCTTGGTGATGAAATGACCAAGAAAAGGGTTGAATATGAAAGCTTAACTTGAGTTGTATCAAGTTGAAAAGCTCATATATGAGTGCCTATCGGCCAAGGAGCCATAGGACAAGATCATATCATTTTGTGAACTCTTGGCAAAGTCCATATCATGGAAAGAACCTCAAGGAGGTGAGGTGTGATGGCCAACAAGTTTCCTTAGAAAAAGTGTATCAACTTGACTTAAAATAGTGATTAAACCTAGATGACTTATCCAAATGGATAAGCAATGGACGAATTTTCATCCCTAGATGATCCTCAACCATTTTTCAAGACAAGATAAATGTTGATGCATGCATTTACACGTGTCACCCATGCATGACACGTGGCACCTACTAGCTCAAAATGTTGACACCTCATTTTTGCCTTTCTTCATGAACGACAAGTATATATACCCCTAGTTTCACCCCTTGGTGCAATTTTGCAACCCTTACCACCCTCCTACCCTACGGTATCGTGCATAGAGATCCCATATCGTGAACGGATGTTGTGGTATCGTGCATGGGCCTTGGGATATCGCCCATGGCAAGACCATATCGCCCAAGTAGGTGATATCGGCCATATAGGGTGATATCGGTCATAGAGTGAAGTGTTTTGACTCCAAGTGAGTGCCATATCGTGAAAGTGAGTATCATATTGTGCAATAGGGGTGGAATTTCATGCAAGAGCACAAGGGTATCATGCATAGGCCTTGGGTATCGGCCATAGCAAGTATATCGGCCATACCATGTTGATATTGCCCATAACAAGTTGATATCGGCCAATTGAAGTGATTTTGGCCACAAGTGAGGGGGTATCGGCCACAAGAAAAGTTGTGTCATCCAAGAGGAATTCCATATCTCCCAAGAGTAGTAGGGTGTTGGCCAAGGAGCTAAGGAACTCAAAACCTAACCCTAAGGTAAGATATAGTTGTCTTCAAGCTTGAATTGAAGCATGGAATTAGGGTTATGATCTACCTTTCTTTTCTTCTTCACCAATTGCTTATCCATGGTGATTCCTTGTATATGAAGGAGTTGTGAAAGAGCCTTGGACCTTTGATAAAGTCATATTCAACCTTAGGAACATGGAGCTTTGGACCTTGAAGCTTTGAAGTGGTTCTTAAGGCGGGTTATATAACTTGAACTCAACCATGTTATTATTCTTCACCTAAATTGTTATAATTAGTGAAATACTTTTAATACTGAAATTTCCTGAAATAGTTGATGAAATTATGAGTTATAGTAGTTTCTTAGACCTGTTACCATGAATTATATCAATTATAACAAAGGTGTAGAGCTTGAAGAAGATGGTGTCACTTTGTAAAAGTGATATCATGTTCAAGTATAAATACAAGTAGTTATAACCCGATATGGGTATGACTTGTCCGATATGTCTTGCACAAGATGTTGCATGATATGCTTGCATAAGATGCTTGCACGATAGGGAGTCAAGTATAGACTCCATACACAATACAAGGTTGAATGAATACTTGTAAGTTGACAAGAAACCCAAATTTGGGTAACCCAATATGAGTAAAGAATAGCAAATGCTATTGTACGATATGGAAGCCCGATACACAAACCTAGTTGATGTCTAGCCCGACATGGTGATGGCTTAATACCGCATGCACAACATGGGTAACACATATACACACCTCTAGCCCGATATGGATGATGGTAATATACCTCTAACCCGATATGGTGAGTGCTCGTACACCTCCAACCCGATATGGTGGTGCCTATACACTTACAACCCGATATGGTGAACATATGCACACTTCTAACCCGAGATGCCTTGTAAAGGTGAGAGAAAGACACTCTTAGGAGTGATGAGTGTAACACCAAGTAATGGTGTGGCGAATACCTTGATAGGTGAAGCACCTAGAGTGGTTGATAATGGACAACCTTATATCAATAATGCCTTAACCTGAGATGAGTCCATATCATTAATGATGGTTGAATAATTCAACTGTGTGACTTATGACCAATACATTACATGACAAATGTGATGAGCTAGTGCATAAAGTATTAGGATGGGACATACCCTAATATAAGATAAGTTGATGAACTTACGTATGTTAAAAGTGATGAGGGAAGTGATACATCAAGACATGATAGATATCACATCCAGCATTTCAAGGTTGATGCACCTTAAATCCAATATACTTGGATGATTAACACATGAAGTGTGTCATGTCAATTATTACGTTGAGATGTAATGAGATTAATGCACGTTGATAAGTATAGGCTAACATACCTTGAGAAAGGGTTAAGCCTAGTTAATAAAGTATGATGTAATCATTCTCTGGTAAGGATGAGAGAGAAACTCATACCTTGTGTTGATGATCATTTAATGATAAATGATGAGAATAAATAAGTATGATTGAATACTTATGATATCAATATATGCTCCTAGATGTGTGGAGCAATGAATTAGGGTTTGGATCAATAAAATGAATATGAAACCCTAATCGTTTATAAAGGGGAAACCCTAACCCCAATGATGGGAAGGTTGTAATTCTCTTATTACATAAGCCTTGTAAGGCATATTAAATACTTGTATAAAAAGTATAATGACTAATGGCCTTTTGTAGCCATGAGAATAAGTTGTTGCCTAGTGAGAGGTGACAAGATGTGCAATGGCCTTGCGAGCCATGTGAATAAGTTCTTTCCTAGTGAGAGGTGACAAGATACTTAATGGGCCTTGTGAACCATGTGAGATGCTTGTATAACAAGTACTATGTATACCTTGGTCTGAGGACCTAGAGGTAGTAGTTACCTGATAAGTGGTAATAATGTTCTGTGATGAACTAAGGGTTTGAATACCCAGATCCAGTAATCCTGATAATGATGATGTAAAGGGATGAGAATTCCCAGTAATGTGATAAGGGACTAAGATCCCAAGTATCATGTGTTTTAAAGATTTTGAAAGTACTTGATAAATGTATTACGCCTTTCTTTGTAGCATTTGTTATAATAATTTTTATTTGAAACTTGACTGATGCTAAAAGAATATGGTAATGTACTTAATGAATCAAGTTGAATCTTATCATGTAGAGCCCTGACCATAGATCCATCATCATTAGCAGCTGGTGATGGTGAAATAGGTTTTCCCACGGGATCTCCTGGAGACAGCATATTTTTGAATATGTGGGGGTGATGGGAGAAAATATCCGTACGCCCTAATGTTGGATTGACGTGAGATAAACATAAGATCTCTCAATCCTTCATTATAAAGACCGAGATGGATGTATCATGAATCTCCCGATGATGATTAATGTCGGGATTGATGGTAGATAAACATGAGATATCTCAATCGTCAAAGGAGTGCAACCGTCGTTGTAGCTCTATAGTGAAGTTGCCAGTATACCCTGGAAAGCTATGTAAGCAGTTGACATAGTCCTGCTTGTGGTCTCGCACTGACTGAGACATGGGAGGTCTTGGCAGCCGGCTCTGCCATTGACCTTGTATGGTACCGATTTCGACTTCGCAATGGTCGGTTGGAGATGAGCGGTATACCTCATCTCCTCAGGGCATAAGTGTGATTGTAAAATATGTTCAGCCGTGAAGTATATCTGCTTAAGGATCGAATACGAGAAACATTGCTTGATGCACAATACAGTTATACATTCTAGTTGATAGATGTTATTTATGTTTCTTTACATTCCTTGCAAAGCAGATATATGAATTATAATCTACCATGGGTAGATGCAATGTTGTCCTTATGAAAGGAGATTACTTCATTCTGTTCATATAGTGAATTATCCTACTTGTTAATATAAAAAGAACCTCTGCTCAGTTTATAAATACTTAATTTGTGATAATAATATGGTCGGCGAAGAGTTATATCTCTCGCTGGGACAATTACAATTGTCACACCCTCGTGGGACCCAAATTTTTAGGTGGACATGCACGAGGAGGTGAAGACCTTTCTGTAGAGGAAGAACAATGGCTGAGGCAGCAGTGACAGCTCAAGTTGAGTGTATTGTCTGTCATGTCTTGTAGATATGAGTCATATGTGTCGTCTCTGTACTCTCAGGTCCTTGGAGTTGGTTCATACTGGTTTTATGATCAATAAGATATTTTGGCTTACGTGCCTCAAGGTTTTATGTTGCTCATGTATAGTTTGGTAAAGCAACTGTTATATGTTATTCGCGAGATGAGATGTATCGGATATGTACAATGTGAATAATGATGTATATAAGGTTTTGGACCTTTCAGTAAGAGTTTTCTTTGGAATGGATCTCTTTGAAAAATGGTTTTAATTTTTAGTGATTTTCATTAATATGCTATTTATATTTAATTCCGCTTAATTAATGATGATTTTTTGTCGGTTTGGCGACTGTCATCACACTACTAGCTCAGATCCTAGTCCCCTTTGTGGCTTAATAGTTTGACCTAGTACATGGCTACCTATGGGGTAGGTCCATCAGGTCATTGGATGACTTAGTACATAGCTACCATTGGGGTAGGTCCATCAAGTCACCTTGAGTCAGGGATTGGGCTACCTATGGGTAGAGCCAAGTGACTCTCTAGCACACCATGAGTTAGGGATTGTGTAAAGTGTGAGACCCGAAAGGGGATCCACTCAAATGATATAATACAAGAGCCATGTAATAATAAAGTAGCGGAAACAAAACTATTACAAAGTCACTTCAAGATTCATTTATACAATTGTGCCTCACCATAAAAGGTGATTACAAAAACTTGAACTAAGTACAACTAAATCCAGTAACAGAGGGTAACCCAGCCATTCCAAGCTATCCTTAAGTACAATTCTCTTTATATGATCTTCGAGCAACCTTGATTTTTAATGCACCTAAACCTGGGTGGAAGGGAACATCACCCAGAACATAGGAAACAACAAAGAAGTCAGCAAAGGCTGAGTATGTACATATATAAAACACTTTGGGCATTATATAGGGTTAAAAGTGTTAGAAGAAAGATGTTCCCACAAGAAAAGGGGGCTATTTGCATTTAGGAATGTTCAAGAGAAAAGTAACAAAAGAAATGAGGCATATTAAATTCAGATTTTCAAGCATGATAATAAAGTGTGTCTTGCCATAACAATCGTCCACAAATTCATATTAAACAACGAATATTTGCATGCATAACAATGTAGACTAAATATACCTAAAACAGGGCCATAACACCATAGGATCATTGCCTAAAAATAAAAAAGGGTGGAAACGCACACCCCGGGCAGAATACACACGCCCTATATAAGTATGGTTGTACATAAGTACCACTATTCTAGATATTCTAGTCAAACACGTAGCATGCATAAATAGAGTGGCAAGACTAACATTTTAGTCAATTTCACATAAAATGGCAATCATAGAAGGAGGGGTCCTGTTACGACCCGCGTCGAGCTTATCCCGTAAGTATGCTGTTAAGCATGTGTTTAACTGATGTGCTAAGTTATAAGCTTGTTTTTGTTAATAATGTTTAAAATGGATATGATATGTGCTTAGTGTGTTTTCTAGCTTCTAAAGCGTGTAGGATCTTACGCTTGAAGCGTTGCCAGAGAAATCGTTCGAATCTGACCTTCGAGTCAAAAGTTGCATGTTTTTGGGCTTGTAGGAACCCGTTTGTAATTTTTGGAAGTTTTTGAACTTTGCGATTTGGCCCCTAGGTTTTCCTCCTTATCCTTTCTTTCTCCCTTATCTCGTTTCATTTCTCAGAAATGAGAGAACGCAGCAGCAGCGTTCTTCTTCCTTGCGTGAGAAAGAGAGAGAGAGAGAGAGAGAGAGAGAGAGAGAGAGAGAGAGAGAGGGAGCTGAGAAGGGAAGGACGTTTGGAGCTTTGTTTTGCTCCGGCCAGTAGCTGCGACTCGTCCTCTTTCCTCCGTTCATCTTCTTCTCCATCAATTCGATCCGGTTTGCAACAGGAGCTGCGGTTGCAGGGAGACGGCCAGAAGATTGGGGTGCAAGGAGCAGCCCTAGCTCGTCTCTCTTCCCCTTTCAGGTTCGGTTTAGTGGTGTGCATCAATTGCGACCGACTTGCGGTGATTGTTTGGGATTTTGCCCGTCGATTCGAGAGAAATCGACATCTGTAGTCCGTTTTTGTTTTCTGCCTGTGCGCGGTTCGGCCGAGTTCGTATTCGGTCGGCCGAGTTTCTTCTTAGGGAAATCGTACAGAGTTTTGATCGGCCGAGTTTGGGTCTTGGATCGGCCGAGTTTCTTAATTAGGTAAACGAACAGCGATTTGGTCGGCCGAGTTTAGTCCTGATCGGCCGAGTTTCCTTGTAGGTATATAAAGCTGTGTGTTGGTCGGCCGAGTTCCCCAGAGGATCGGCCGAGTTTCCTGCTGGTCGGCCGAGGTTGGTCGGCCGAGTTTCAGAACCTGGGAGGTGTTCGGACGAGTTCCAAAGTGGTCGGCCGAGTTTCAAGTTGTGAGTGGCAGTTCATTTAGAAATCATTATTAAACTCATTTTAAATGCTTATTTGCTTCAGTATCAGTTGATATGACTCTTAAACAGTGTAGCATGTACATTAAAGTATGTTAAGTTCATTGGAACTTGAAATGCATGATATGAATGATGAAAAAGAGGAAATTCCATGTTTTACAGTCGTAATGTGATATTTCTGTTAAACTGTATATCTGTTAACTAATTAATAGACATAGGTGCCCTAACACCGTAGAACCCCTCGTGAGGTCTGCACCTTGGGGTGAAACGACCTACCGAGCGTGTGTCTAGATGGTCGGTGACTCGTGTTTAACAATAATCCGTGCGTGTGTCACGGTGGTACGAGGGCAGAAAGGCAGTGTTCAACAATAATCCGTGCGTGTGTCACGGTGGCACTGGAGTATATAGAGGTTATTCAACAATAATCCGTGCGTGTGTCACGGTGGTAACCCAGACTCTCCGCCTGTGTGCTCAGGTTAGAGGAGGAGTCTAGAGTACACTCTTTTGAGAGTACAGTGAGGCCGTGTGAGCCTGAGAGTCCTGACGCAGACCAGGACAGCAGTCAGACTTAGCATTTCCCGAGTGTGTCGCTAAGTCTTGTACGGTGGGATCGTGGCATGAACTTGCTACGAATCTTTATATGCAGAGTACACTGCATATGATTAGGGCATAATAATAATAATATGAATAAGTAATCATGTAGGATCACAGTAAATTTATATAACTGTTTATTTACCTGAATTACCTGTTGATGCTTAGAAATGTAATTATTATCTGTATATTTGCTATGTCAATAGAACTGCCCTGCTTGAACTGTATATATGTTTATTTTCAATTTATAAACCTGACGAGTTGTTTAGTGATAGCTAAGTGAAATGTTATTCACTGAGCGAGTAGGCTCATCCCTCTACTCAAACATTTTTCAGGTCAGCATCAGCATCAGGAGTCGGAAGGATCGTTTCATCCTAACGCCTAGTTGATAGAAGGTTTGTAGTTAGTCTAGTTAGAGGTCTCTTAGTCCATTCCCCTCGATCTTCGGGACAAGGTGTGAGTGAGAGAGAAAATGTGTACAAAGATGTAAATTAACTGTTATACTTTACTTTATGTTAATCAATGTATTATGTTGTAGACTTTGCTTGTATCTTCCATCAGTTTAATAGAAAAGTTCCTGCAGTTTGCTTAGTTTCTGTTTACAGCTTAAACTTGGTTATCATTTAAATGCCTTTAATTGTTTTAAAAAGTGACGAATGGTTGGTTGTGTGTAAATCCCATCTGTCGTGCCCTAATTTCGTGGTTTGTGGTTAATGCGAGATTGGGGCGTGACAAATTTTTGGTATCAGAGCTTTGGTTTGAGTACATAGTTACTCAAGGTCAGGGGACAATAAGAGACCAATAGGATTAAGGTTTAAGTGTCTTTCTTCTATCTGTAGTTTTCTAATAGGAAATATTCTATTATATCATTGCAGATGGCAGGAAGAGGCTTTGATCGTGATGATCAGGCTGAGAGCCATGTTGGCCCTGATCCTCGGTACTTGGGTCCAGGTGGTGGTGACCACGTGGATGAAGCATCCTGGATGTACCGGATGTTCTTGGAGACCAAAGAGAGGTACAAGGCTGATAGGCGAGATTCTTCTTCTACCAGCAGTAAAGATCTGATGCGATCTTATGAGCTTGTAAAGAAGCTAGGTGGCACAGAGTTTAGTGGCACCACAGATCCCGCTGAGGCTGATGAGTGGTTTAGACAGATAGAAAAGGTCTTTCGCCTGATGGAGCTTCCAGAAGATAAGAAGATTAATCATGAAGTCTACCTTTTGACAGGCGATGCAGAGTTGTGGTGGCGTGGTGTGGAAGAAAAGAGGAGAGGTACAGAGCTTTCCTGGCAGGATTTCTCTGAGGAGTTTCATCTCAAATTCTATCCACCCACTTTTCTTAATGAGAAAATCAGGCAGTTACAGAATATCAAGCAGGGGAACATGACAGTTACTGAGTATGAAGCGCTTTTCACACGGTTAGCGAATTTCTGTCCGCAGCTTGTTCCCGACAACATAGAAAGATGCAGAAGGTTTCAGGAAGGGCTAAGGCCAGAAATTCGGCATACAGTTTCTGCTACTAGCAGGAGGAACAGAGAGAACTTTGGCGAGTTTGTTGAGGCTGCCAGACATGTTGAATAATCTGTGAATGCTGACACGGTGCCCGAGTCTAAGAAAAGATCTGCAGATTTCAGTAGAGGGCAATCCAGTAGTGGATATAGAGGTGGAGGTAGAGGTTTCTTTTCTAAGCTTGGGCGTGGCTTTGGTTGTTTTGGCAGGCAGAGATCTGAGGATGTCACTACTTCTAGAGACAGAGGAGGATACAGCCCAGGGAGATGGGGTAGTGCGTCTAGAGAGCAGCCATCTGGATCATCTACTTCTGTGACTGGTCCACAGAGGCACGAGATGTGAGTATGTAATACCTGTGGAAAATTTCACTCTGGGCAATGTTGGGGTTTAGATTATAAAGGATGTTACCATTGTGGGCAGATAGGACATATAAAGAAGTTTTGTCCTCAACTTCAACCAGCAGCATCACAAGCTTCTCAGTCTCAGTTTTATGATGTTCAGAGGCAACCTCCAGCTGAAGGACCGAGTTCCTCTATGGCTTCTGGTTCCAGAGGTGGTGGAGTATCCAGTGGCAGAAGTGGTCAAAGAGGACAGCATGGCAGAGGGAGAGCGGCAGCATGTTTCTTTTCTTTGACACCTCAGGAAGGTATAATCTCATCACAAGTTGTTATAGGAGAGATGCTTTTGTTTAATAATATACCAGTTTCAGTTTTGATAGATCCGGGAGCTACTCATTCTTTTATACGACGTTCTTTAGTTGGTAAACTTAATTTGTTAACTCAAGAGTTGGCAGATGAGTTAGTGTTGAGGGTTCCACTAGGTGGACCAACAGTTTTATCCGAGTCTTGTCCCGGATGCTTGTTATCTTTTGGAGGTTTCACCTTTGCTGCTAATCTCATACCCTTGGATGTAAATACTTTTCAAGTCATCTTGGGTATGGATTGTCTTGAAACATATCGAGTGCAACTCGATTGTTGGAAAAAGGAAGCTACCTTTCAACTAGGGGAATTTTCTTGTGTCTTTACTGGAGACAGGAAAGTTCTGCCTACGTGCATAATATCAACTGTTGTAGCTGATAAGATGTTACAGAAAGGATGTGAAGCGTTCCTTGCTGATGTGGTTGACACCAGAGCAGAAAAGAGCACCGCCAGTGTTTATGATGTGCCTGTGGTTTGTGAGTTTTCTGATGTTTTTCCAGAGGAGTTACCAGGCTTGCCTCCTGTTAGAGATATTGATTTTGAAATTCAGATATATCCAGGTAGTCATCCAGTAGCACTACCAGCCTATGGAATGGCACCTACAGAGTTGAAGGAACTCAAGGTGTAGTTGCAGGAGTTGCTAGATAAGGGTTTCATTAGACCCAGTTCTTCACCGTGGGGTGCTCTAGTCCTGTTTGTTAAGAAAAAGGATGGTACCATGCGTCTCTGTATAGATTACAGGCAACTGAACAAGATCACTATAAAGAACAAGTATCCATTGCTGAGAATAGATGATCTGTTTGATCAGTTGCGTGGAGCGACGATCTTTTCTAAAATTGATTTGAGATCTGGATATCATCAGCTCAGAATAAAGGTTTCTGATATTCCCAAAACAGCTTTCAGAACCAGGTATGGGCATTATGAGTTTTTGGTCATGTCGTTTGGGCTGACCAATGCCCCAGCATCCTTTATGGATATGATGAATCGGATTTTCAAACCGTTCTTAGATCAGTTTATTGTAGTCTTTATAGATGATATTCTGATCTATTCCAGAGACGATGAACAACATGAGCAACACTTGAGAGTAGTGTTGCAGTTGTTGAGACAACACCAGTTGTTTGCTAAATTTAGCAAGTGCGAGTTCTGGTTGGCCGAGGTAGCATTTCTTGGACATGTTATCTCGAGAGATGGAGTTAGTGTGGATCCTAAGAAAGTTGAATCTGTGCTTCAGTGGGAACAGCCTACGACTCCTACTGAGATCAGAAGTTTCTTGGGTTTGGCAGGTTATTACAGAAGGTTTATAAAGAACTTCAGTGTGTTAGCATCACCCTTGACACGCTTGACGAGGAAGGATGCACCGTTTGTTTGGTCTGATAACTGTGAGAAAAGTTTTCAGATTTTAAAGAAGAAGTTGACTTCAGCACCAGTGTTGGTTCTGCCAGAAGCAGAAAAAGGCTATACAGTGTTCTGTGATGCTTCCAGGAGAGGTTTGGGCTGTGTACTGATGCAAGAAGGCAAAGTTGTAGCTTATGCATCTAGACAGCTTAAGAAGAATGAAGAGAATTACCTTGTTCATGATCTGGAATTAGCTGCTATAGTTCATGCTCTTAAGACATGGCGTCACTACTTGTATGGTGAGACATGTCAGGTGTTTACAGACCATAAGAGCCTGAAATATATCTTCACTCAGAATGATTTGAATTTGAGACAGCGCAGATGGCTTGAGCTGATCAAAGATTATGATGTGACAATCGATTACCATCCTGGTAAGGCGAATGTTGTAGCTGATGCCTTGAGTAGAAAGTCAAGTTCAACAGCAAATGCATTTTCAATGGCATGTTTCAAGAGAGACTTGCTTGTAGATATGCGAAAGTTGAACTTAGACTTGGATGTGACTGGACAGAGTGGGTTGATTGCTCAGATGCAGGTCAGACCTACTTTCTATAGTCAGATTAAGGAATTACAGCAGAGTGATGATGAGTTGTGGCAAATCATGCAGGAAAGATCAGAAGGTAAGAGGACAGAATTCAGGTTTTCTGATGAAGGCATGTTGTATCTTCATGATAGGTTGTGTGTACCTGGGAACAGTGAGTTAAAAGAGCAGATTCTTGAAGAAGCGCATACTTCTATGTATGCTATGCATCCAGGTAACACAAAGATGTACAGGAACCTCAAAGAGCTGTACTGGTGGTCTGGCATGAAGAAGGATGTGGATGAATACGTGGCTAGATGTGGAGTATGTCAGCAGGTTAAGGCTGAGCATCAGAAACCTGCTGGTACTTTGCAGTCGCTTCCTATACCAGAATGGAAATGGGAACACATCACGATGGACTTTGTGGTAGGATTACCCAGGACGCCTAAGGGTTCAGACTCGATATGGGTGATTGTGGATAGACTAACTAAGTCTGCTCACTTTCTTCCTGTCAAGTCAACCTTTGACGTTCCAAAGCTGGCTAAAGTTTATGTGGATGAGGTAATCAGATTACATGGGATTCCAGTTTCTATTATTTCTGACAGAGATCCAAAGTTTAAATCTAGATTCTGGAATCAGTTACATCATGCATTGGGCACAAGGCTGAAATTCAGTACAACGTTTCACCCGCAGACAGATGGTCAATCTGAGAGGACCATTCAGACCCTTGAAGACATGCTGAGAGCATGCGTGCTACAGTTTAGGGGCAACTGGAAAGAACACTTAAGCTTAATGGAGTTTGCATATAACAACAGTTACCATTCTAGTCTTGGAATGGCCCCATATGAAGCTCTTTATGGCAGGAAGTGTAGATCGCCAGTTTGTTGGTATGAAGTTGGTGAGAAAGAAATTCTTGGACCTGAATTAGTTGATGTAACTACAGAGAAGATATCGGTGATCAGAGATCAGTTGAAAGCTGCTCAGGACAGACAGAAAAGTTATGCAGAGAGACGACGATGACCTCTTGAGTTTGAGGTTGGTGACGAGGTTTATTTGAAGGTTTCACCATGGAAGGGAGTGCTGAGGTTTGGCAAGAGGGGTAAGTTGACCCCTAGGTATATGGGTCCATATCCTATTGTTGAAAGGATTGGACCTGTAGCTTACAGGTTGGATTTTCCGTCTGAGTTGGCAAATCTTCATGATGTCTTCCATGTGTCTATGCTGAAAAAGTGTCATCCCGGTACGGAAAAGATTTTAGATCCAGAACCGGCACAGCTTAGAACAGATGTGTCCTATGTTGAAGGACCAGTAAAATAGTTTATCACCGAATCAAAAAGCTTAAGAACCGAGAGATACCTTTAGTGAAGGTTTTGTGGAAAAACCATAATCTTGAAGAAGCTACGTGGGAGCTAGAGTCTGAGATGTGTGGCAAGTTTCCTTTTCTCTTCTAGGAATTTCGGGACGAAATTCTTATAAGGGAAAGAGGAATTGTTACGACCCGCGTCGAGCTTATCCCGTAAGTATGCTGTTAAGCATGTGTTGAACTGATGTGCTAAGTTATAAGCCTGTTTTTGTTAATAATGTTTAAAATGGATATGATATGTGCTTAGTGTGTTTTCTAGCTTCTAAAGCGTGTAGGATCTTACGCTTGAAGTGTTGCCAGAGAAATCGTTCGAATCCGACCTTCGAGTCAAAAGTTGCATGTTTTTGGGCTTGTAGGGACCCGTTTGTAATTTTTGGAAGTTTTTGAACTTTGCGATTTGGCCCCTAGGTTTTCCTCCTTATCCTTTCTTTCTCCCTTATCTCGTTTCATTTCTCAGAAACGAGAGAACGCAGCAGCAGCGTTCTTCTTCCTTGCGTGAGAAAGAGAGAGAGAGAGAGAGAGAGAGAGAGAGAGAAGGAGCTGAGAAGGGAAGGACGTTTGGAGCTTCGTTTTGCTCCGGCCAGTAGCTGCGACTCGTCCTCTTTCCTCCGTTCATCTTCTTCTCCATCAATTCGATCCGGTTTGCAGCAGGAGCTGCGGTTGCAGGGAGACGGCCAGGAGATTGGGGTGCAAGGAGCAGCCCTAGCTCGTCTCTCTTCCCCTTTCAGGTTCGGTTTAGTGGTGTGCATCAATTGCGACCGACTTGCGGTGATTGTTTGGGATTTTGCCCGTCGATTCGAGAGAAATCGACATCTGCAGTCCGTTTTTGTTTTCTGCCTGTGCGTGGTTCGGCCGAGTTCGTATTCGGTCGACTGAGTTTCTTCTTAGGGCAATCGTACAGAGTTTTGATCGGCCGAGTTTGGGTCTTGGATCGGCCGAGTTTCTTAATTAGGTAAACGAACAGCGATTTGGTCGGCCGAGTTTAGTCCTGATCGACCAAGTTTCCTTATAGGTATATAAAGCTGTGTGTTGGTCGACCGAGTTCCCCAGAGGATCGGCCGAGTTTCCTGCTGGTCGGCCGAGGTTGGTCGGCCGAGTTTCAGAACCTGGGAGGTGTTCGGCCGAGTTCCAAAGTGGTCGTCCGAGTTTCAAGTTGTGAGTGGCAGTTCATTTAGAAATCATTATTAAACTCATTTTAAATGCTTATTTGCTTCAGTATCAGTTGATATGACTCTTAAACAATGTAGCATGTACATTAAAGTATGTTAAGTTCATTGGAACTTGAAATGCATGATATGAATGATGAAAAAGAGGAAATTCCATGTTTTACAGTCGTAATGTGATATTTTTGTTAAACTGTATATATGTTAACTAATTAATAGACATAGGTGCCCTAACACCGTAGAATCCCTCGTGAGGTCTGCACCTTGGGGTGAAACGACCTACCTAGTGTGTGTCTAGATGGTCGGTGACTCGTGTTTAACAATAATCCGTGCGTGTGTCACGGTGGCACGAGGGCAGAAAGGCAGTGTTCAACAATAATTCGTGCGTGTGTCACGGTGGCACTGGAGTATATAGGGGTTATTCAACAATAATCCGTGTGTGTGTCACGGTGGTAACCCAGACTCTCCGCCTGTGTGCTCAGGTTAGAGGAGGAGTCTAGAGTACACTCTTTTGAGAGTACAGTGAGGCCGTGTGAGCCTGAGAGTCCTGACGCAGACCAGGACAGCAGTCAGACTTAGCATTTCCCGGGTGTGTCGCTAAGTCTTGTACGGTGGGATCGTGGCATGAACTTGCTACGAATCTTTATATGCAGAGTACACTGCATATGATTAGGGCATAATAATAATAATATGAATAAGTAATCATGTAGGATCACAGTAAATTTATATAACTGTTTATTTACCTGAATTACTTGTTGATGCATAGAAATGTAATTATTATCTGTATATCTGCTATGTCAATAGAACTGCCCTGCTTGAACTGTATATATGTTTATTTTCAGTTTATAAACCTGACGAGTTGTTTAGTGATAGCTAAGTGAAATGTTATTCACTGAGCGAGTAGGCTCATCCCTCTACTCAAACATTTTTCAGGTCAGCATCAGCATCAGGAGTCGGAAGGATCGTTTCATCCTAATGCCTAGTTGATAGAAGGTTTGTAGTTAGTCTAGTTAGAGGTCTCTTAGTCCATTCCCCTCGATCTTCGGGACAAGGTGTGAGTGAGAGAGAAAATGTGTACAAAGATGTAAATTAATTGTTATACTTTACTTTATGTTAATCAATGTATTATGCTGTAGACTTTGCTTGTATCTTCCATCAGTTTAATAGAAAAGTTCCTACAGTTTTCTTAGTTTCTGTTTACAGCTTAAACTTGGTTATCATTTAAATGCCTTTAATTGTTTTAAAAAGTGACGAATGGTTGGTTGTGTGTAAATCCCATCTGTCGTGCCCTAATTTCGTGGTTTGTGGTTAATGCGAGATTGGGGCGTGACAGGTCCAAAGGCCCATTATAAATGAATATTCCAGCAATAACATGAATATATATGAATCAAAAGCAGCAAGTATGAATGTCCAACAATTGGATTTTAAATAAAATTGATAGTTCAATAGATGCCTCATTAAAGAAATGTAGGTTCAGTCAAATAATGCCCAAAATAAAATAGAGAATGTACATACCTAATCTTTCACCACTAAGGCTTTATTCAATCTATATACTTGGTTTGTGAGGTCAAGTTTTCATACTAGAAATATATTATGTATGTTAGTCAAACAAAAACTAACATGTGTATACATTCTCATTATAGATTTTCATATCGTTCTTACCCTAGGCCGAATCACCCAATGGTCTATTAGGGTTTTCAACCTATAAAATTGAACATATGATTCATAGATATCTATTTTAGTTCTAATATCCATATTTGGCCACCTAAGTCTAATTAGGGTTAAGTTACATATATTTATGGGTAACAGTATGCATTATTCCAATTCAAGTTTGGTAACATCATTCTTGCTCTATATAATGTAAATCCATATTATCCTAGCATCATACTTAGCATGTATATGTACATACACATTTTATATCAGTTTCTTAATACCACTATGTACTGTCTAGATAATTTAAGTATACTTTGATATTACTGCTAACCATGATTTCATTCAGGCTCGTGTTTACATGGAAATCTTCTCTAGTAATATTCCCTATCTCATACTATCCCATCTCATTCAAAGTAGGTAAACCTCGACATATGTATTTCTAATCTCCATATGCATTACTAATAATCATTCAATCTATATGCACATATATGGGAATCTAGGATTTGTATGGCACATGGGAAGAATGATATAAGTTTGCTAAATTTTCTTATTAACAAGGATAAAGTTTGTAAATAATTTCCTAACAACTTATCTAACCAATCTAATTTGTTAGCATAACCAAGTTTCTCAATATAAAGTCATCTAGAAACCATCTTAATGAATCATAAATTGGTTCATTGAATACATTACTTAATATAGGTGTAGAATGCTTAATATAGATACTTATCTATGTGGATGTTAATATACTTATGTATATGTTTTGAGGGTGCAAGATCGAATGAACTGACCAATGCCATTAGTCTAACAGTTTCATTCATCATCTAATCGATTTTTCTGAATTAGAATTGTAGAGAGAAATACTGACCTTTGGTTGACTGATCCTCAATGGAACCATAGATAGATTGGTTCCTCCCATCAAATGATGCTAGTAGAAGCAAGAATTAACTGAGTAAAAAGTTATGTAGATCGATTCTGGACATGCTGTACAGAGACGAGGTAGATTAGGAGTTGTCCAGAACTTTACATGTTCTTCAAATAGGTCACCACTATCCTGGAGTGGCAGCTCCCGCGGTAGATGATGGGAAGAAGGAAATATTGTGCTTGGTCCTTCAACCTCCTGGAACCTTGGCAAAGGAGATGTGAGTCACCCTTGGATTGGTCTGGCAGACTCCTGTGAACTCGAGCATCTATAGGCTTGGATGTAGTTTGCAGTGTTCTAGATGGGGTCTCAGTTGACGAGGAAGGAACTTTGACGAGGCCATGGGAGTTTGAGTGAAGTGATGGTTTCGGAAACGAGTGTAGGTCAGGTTGTAGGTGAGGTATAAGGGGAAGTGGCAATGAAGAAAGGCAAGGCATGAAGGATGTTGTTGCTGGGTGTCTACCATGGCCGAGGCTGTTAAGGTTTTCGGTGGTAGTGATTTCCTGTTGACTTGGCGCACGACAGGGCATGAGGGAGGAGGCAGAGAGGGTTGGGAAGGAATAGGAGGTGATGGATGAGGGAGAAGAAGTTGCTGGAAATCCCTATGGTGGCAGGGGGTGGTGATGGTGACGTTCCAGGTGATGGAGGTTGCAGGCTGCTGTGGATGCAGGTGTGAGGTGGTCTGCAGGTTGTGTTGGTTTCAGATGGTGACAGAGGAGGAAGATAGGTGGAGGAGGAGTTCAGTGGTGATGGAAGCCTTGTAGGTGTGGTGGTCGATGGAGAGCCATTGTTTGTTGCGGCTAGGATATATTGGCGTGATCACGATGGGGAGGTAGGAGGAATATGAAGAAGATGAAGAGGAGGAGGCGGCGGCATTGCAAATTGATGAGGGTCGAGGGTCGCAACCTCCGTACATTGTAGGTAGAATCTATGATTGCAGGTGGCGTCATCCTCTATGGTTGCAGGTTCTGATATGGAAGAAGCAGAGGATTCAGTGATTAGGAACTGCCGAGTGATGGTGGCGACCCAAAGTTGAAAACGGCGGGGCATGCGTCATCACAATTGGTCGACCAGCAGCCTCCATCGCTCATTGTCAAGTCAGCTGGCGATGATTTATGGTGTTGAGCCTCTTGCATCTGTAGATCCGTGGTGGGGAAGAAGCACTGCCTCCGTTGGGGTATCAGGCCGGGGGAGAACGAAGATGGGAACTAGTATTTGTCATATGTGCTGCCTGGAATTGCCCCCACTGGCTGGCGATGCTCAGGGCTTCTCGGCATCACTTGGTGTTGTTGGGTGCAAGTGGAGGAAGAGCAAATAGAGGAAGGGTGGGGGAGAAATAGAAGAAGAGGAAAGCAAAGAAAAGGAGGAAGAGGAGTCGCGGGTTGAGGAAGAGAAGAGGGAATACATATCCGTTGTCTGCGGCGTCTGTTGTGAAGAGGAAGGAGTCGTGAAGGACTAAGCCGCGTGTCCTAGTTTTGGGGGAGAAGTAACGGATGGCAATAAATGTAATAATTGACTTGGCAATCAAACTTAGGGTATGTAGAATATGTCTCTTTCAAATTGTATTGGAGGAGTAAATAAAGTTTGATTGGCATGAAATTTTGTAGGTAGATTAAATAAGACACGAGGAATCCTATTTTAGAGTCAGATTATCCTTTTAAAAATGTTTAGTATTTTATCTCTTCCTTGTGTGTTAATTAATCAATTATGCATTTATTGTCTTTCTTAATTTATTTATACATCATTTTATATTTTGTTTTCATCAACTACACTTAGTAAGGTTTTATAGTGTCAAAGTAATTTCAAGACTCATAAATTGGTAAATTTTCACCTCAAATTCTAGTAGTGAATTTATTTAAGTATTTCATCTTAATACATTTAAATTTTTGGGGGAAAACTACTAGATAATAACACATTAGAAAATAGCCTAGAAAAGAAGTGGGTCTAGGTTATGATACTAGGTTCGAGTATGTTACAACACTCCACCCCTTAAAGAGGATTTCATCCCCAAAATCCATCCACCGCTAGACCTGAGTGCTAGTTTGTTCTACAGATCCTCATCTTCCATCACTTAAGCATGAATAACCAATCTTCATTTACAAATTTCCCAATAGAACCATTCAGATTGTGACCGCTAAATTGGTGAACTACTTTTGCGTATAAGCATAAATCTCAAGAATAATGATTCCTATCATTATTACTACTAAGGAGAATTTTCTTCTCAACATTATCATCATCATCATCATCGTCGTCAGTGTCATCGTCCTCATCGTCCACATTATCATGGTCACCATCTTCTCATCTACTCATTATCATCATCATCATCTTCATCATCATCATCATTATCATCATCATCATCATCATCATCATCATTAACAACAACATCATCACCATTAATATCATCGACATCATCACCTACTCCTCGTCATCATCATAAACATCATCAACATCTTATTATCTAAAAGGGTCACATGGGAAAAGCTCAAAAATTACACCATACTGAGTATGTTCACCCTAGCCTATACTATATAGTCATCCTTACCATTTAATTATTAGTGGTTTGGGGTATAGAATATTAATTTGAGCTTTGAAGTGAAGTTTTACTTTTACCTACATCTGTTAAGGATAACTCAAGATAAAATCTTAAAATCTATATTAATTGTTGAGGTAATTTTTATGATGGTATGATTAGCAAGGCTTGTTTGGAATTCTCAATTTGGTAGCCTCTACATATGTTTGACATTAATACTAAGAGTTGTCCAGGTTTTACTTGTTGTAACTGTTATTAATCATGGCTCTTTCTTAAGTTAGTTTGATTCCTAATGAATAAATTGTATGAAACTCCACCCCTTAAAAGGTTTAAACTATATCTTCGTGCATAACCTAGAGGGGGAAAAGGGTGGATTCACTAGGTCTGATATATATATTTGAAACTAACTATGTCGGTCTTAGGACTAGGGTATTAGGGTTGAACATGCCAAACAAGGTACTTCACTAAATAGATTCTCTGCTACTCAACTTTCTTGTGGTGGCGACTTGGTTCCAAAAACCATCGATAAAATCTAAAAACTTTTCTTTTATACATATAGATTAATAATGAAAATAAATTTGACGATGCAAAACTTGCGGTGAAAAATCCAAAATTGGCGCCAAAATCAACCAGAGAACCAATTCAACCACCACATACTATTATTTATCATCACATCCTTTTGCTTAAAGGGTCTAATCCTTTAGATACCACATAGGACATTTGACTACACCTCAACTATGTTTTTACATGGAAGGGAGAAGGGTTTCCTATTATGTGTGGTCAAACTCATCAAACCTGAATGAGGTAAGGCATCCACCATTCCCCATGTCACTCTTAATCATAATTGACATAGCCTCATCACAAGGCCTAAGGGAGTCATAAGATCATCTAACCATTATAGTAAGGTATATGTGTTCCTTCTACACTTGACGATTTATTACCATAGTCCCATCACAAGACAAGATGAACTATATAGTAAATTTACCAATAACATCATTCATTGGGTAATCTAATTGCACCAAGGAGGCGAGAGAGGCAAACTCCTAAGAATATTAAACAAAACTTAATAGCTTCCACTCACTAAACCTCATGTATGAGGCATAAAAGCTAATCAAACATGGTATCCAAACCTTAGATGAGTGGTCTTGGGACATACCTATGTTGTGATTCTTCACATTGAAGGCAAGGTATGCCTAATAATAACTAAGCTCGTTCATAACATCACTTAGTAACAAGGGAAACATATAAATTCCTAATATTTACATCAAAAATTTTATATTTATAGTTCATGCATTCTCAGCACCCCCATAGTAGGTGTATGCAAGGCGTGCTAGAGAATAACAAAGGTAAAGGGATTTAAGGTGAGAACTAGAATATGCCTATGTATGACTATTTAAGTCAATCTGCACTTCATAGCTCTTAGACTAATATCCTAGAAAATTATGAGATGTAAACCAAACACTATAAGAGTCAGTTCGATGTGACTTCATCCCACCTCCATAAAGAGGGTGTGGTGTTAAAGATTACTAACGACTAACTCACGTTCACATAGGTGGGTCGAGTAGTGCAAGTGACCAAATTAGTCAGGGTTTGTAAACCTGAATTGGTATTGACTACTAGGAAATAGGTCTATCAATAACCTCCAAGGGTCACCTATCTAATTAAGGGTCAACCAAGGATAACTTGAAATAGTCAAGTTACCGATTTCTTAGGCTCTGATACCATTTTGTAAAGAGTGAGACCCGAAAGGGGATCCACTCAAATGATATAATACAAGAGCCATGTAATAATAAAGCAGCGGAAACAAAACTATTACAAAGTCACTTCATGATTCATTTATACAATTGTGCCTCACCACAAAAGGTGATTACAAAAACTTGAACTAAGTACAACTAAATCCAGTAACAGAGGGTAACCCAACCATTCCAAGCTATCCTTAAGTACAATTCTCTTTATATGATCTTCGAGCAACCTTGATCTTTAATGCACCTAAACCTGGGTGGAAGGGAACATCACCCAGAACATAGGAAACAACAAAGAAGTCAGCAAAGGTTGAGTATGTACATATATAAAACACTTTGGGAATTATATAGGGTTAAAAGTGTTAGAATAAAGATGTTCCCACAAGAAAAGGGGGCTATTTGCATTTAGGAATGTTCAAGAGAAAAGTAACAAAAGAAATGAGGCATATTAAATTCAGATTTGCAAGCATGATAATAAAGTGTGTCTTGCCATAACAATCGTCCACAAATTCATATTAAACAACGAATATTTGCGTGCATAATAATGTAGACTAAATATACCTAAAACAGGGCCATAACACCATAGGATCATGGCCTAAAAATAAACAAGGGTGGAAACGCACACCCCGGGCGGAATACGCACATCCTATATAAGTATGGTTGTACATAAGTACCACTATTCTAGATATTCTAGTCAAACATGTAGCATGCATAAATAGAGTGGCAAGACTAACATTTTAGTCAATTTCACATAAAATGGCAATCATAGAAGGAGGGGTCCAAAGGCCCATTATAAATGAATATTCCAGCAATCACATGAATTTATATGAATCAAAAGTAGCAAGTATGAATGTCCAACAATTGGATTTTAAATAAAATTGATAGTTCAAGAGATGCCCCATTAAAGAAATGTAGGTTCAGTCAAATAATGCCCAAAATAAAATAGAGAATGTACATACCTGATCTTTCACCACTAAGGCTTTATTCAATCTATATACTTGGTCTGTGAGGTCGAGTTTTCATCCTAGAAATATATTATGTATGTTAGTCAAACAAAAACTAACATGTGTATACATTCTCATTATAGATTTTTATATCGTTCTTACCCTAGGCCGAATCACCCAATGGTCTATTAGGGTTTTCAACCTATAAAATTGAACATATGATTCATAGATATCTATTTTAGTTCTAATATCCATATTTGGCCACCTAAGTCTAATTAGGGTCAAGTTACATATATTTATGGGTAACAGTGTGCATTATTCCAATTCAAGTTTGGTAACATCATTCTTGCTCTATATAATGTGAATCCATATTATCCTAGCATCATACTTAGCATGTATATGTACATACACATTTTATATCAGTTTCTTAATACCAATATGTACTGTCTAGATAATTTAAGTATACTTTGATATTACTACTAACCATGATTTCATTCATGCTCATGTTTACATGGAAATCTTCCCATGTAATATTCCCTATCTCATACTATCCCATCTCATTCAAAGTAGGTAAACCTCGATATATGTATTTCTAATCTCCATATGCATTACTAATAATCATTGAATCTATATGCACATATATGGGAATCTAGGATTTGTATGACACATGGGAAGAATGATATAAGTTTGCTAAATTTTCTTATTAACAAGGATAAAGTTTGTAAATAATTTCCTAACAACTTATCTAACCAATCTGATTCGTTAGCATAACCAAGTTTCTCAATATAAAGTCATCTAGAAACCATCTTAATGAATCATAAATTGGTTCATTGTATACATTACTTAATATAGGTGTAGAATGCTTAATATAGATACTTATCTATGTGGATGTTAATATACTTATGTATATGTTTTGAGGGTGCAAGATCGAATGAACTGACCAATTCCATTAGTCTAACAGTTTCATTCATCATCTAATCGATTTTCTAAATTAGAATTGTAGAGAGAAATATTGACCTTCGGTTGACTGATCCTCAATGGAACCATAGATAGATTGGTTCCTCCCATCAAATGATGCTAGTAGAAGCAAGAATTAACTGAGTAAAAAGTTATGTAGATCGATTCTGGACATGCTGTACAGTGATGAGGCAGATTAGGAGCTGTCCAGAACTTTACATGTTCTTCAAATAGGTCACCATTATCCTGGAGTGTCAGCTCCCGTGGTAGATGATGGGAAGAAGGAAATCTTTTGCTCGGTCCTTCAACCTCTTGGAACCTTGGCGAAGGAGATGTGAGTCACCCTTGGATTGGTCTGGCAGACTCTTGTGAACTCGAGCATCTATAGGCTTGGATGTAGTTTGCAGTGTTCTAAACGGGGTCTCACTTGACGAGGAAGGAATTGTGATGAGACCATGGGAGTCTGAGTGAAGTGATGGTTTCAGAAACGAGTTTAGGTCAGGTTGTAGGCGAGGTCTAAGGGGCAGTGGCAATGAAGAAAGGCAAGGCATGAAGGATTTTGTTGTTGGGTGTCTACCATGGCCGAGGCTGTCAAGGTTTTCGGTGGCAATGACTTCATGTTGACTTGGCGCACGACAGGGCGTGAGGGAGGAGGCAGAGAGGGTTGGGAAGGAAGAGGAGGTGATGGATGAGGGAGAAGAAGTTGTTGGAAATCCCTATGGTGGTAGGGGGGAGGTGATGGAGGCTGCAGGCTACTGTGGATGCGGGTGTGAGGTGGTCTGCAGGTTGTGTTGGTTTTAGATGGTGACAGAGGAGGAAGATAGGTGGAGGAGGAGTTCAGTGGTGATGGTAGCCCTGTAGGCATGGTGGTTGATGGAGAGCCATTATTTGTTGCGGCTAGGATCTATTGGCGTGATCACGATGGGGAGGTAGGAGGAAGATGAAGAAGATGAAGAGGAGGAGGTGGTGGCATTACAAATCGATGAGGGTCGAGGGTCGCAACCTCTATACATTGTAGGTAGCATCTATGATTGCAGGTGGTGTCATCCTCTATGGTTGCAGGTTCTGAGATGGAAGAAGCAGAGGATTCAGTGATTAGGACCTGCCGAGTGATGGGGGCGACCCAAAGTTGAAGACGGCGGGGCATGCGTCATCACACTTGGTCGACCATCAGCCTCTGTCGCTCATTGTAAAGTCGGCTGGCGATGATTTATGGTGTTGATCCTCTTGCATCTGTAGATCCGCAGTGGGGAAGAAGCACTGCCTCCGTTGGGGTATCAGGTCGGGGGAGAACGAAGATGGGAACTAGTATTTGTCATCTGTGCTGCCTGGAGTTTCCCCCACTGGCTGGCGACGCTCAGGGCTTCTCGGCATCACTTGGTGTTGCTGGGCGCAGGTGGAGGAAGAGCAAACAGAGGAAGGGCAGTGGAGAAATAGAAGAAGAGGAAAGCAAAGAAAAGGAGGAAGAGGAGTCACGGGTTGAGGAAGAGAAGAGGGAATACATATCCACTGTCTGCGGTGTCTAGTGAAGAAGAAGGAGTCACGAAGGACTAAGCTGCGTGACCGGGTTTTGGGGGAGAAGTAACGGATGGCAATAAATGTAATAATTGACTTGGCAATCAAACTTAGGGTATGTAGAATATGTCTCTTTCAAATTGTATTGGAGGAGTAAATAAAGTTTGATTGGCATGGAATTTTGTAGGTAGATTAAATAAGACACGAGGAATCCCATTTTAGAGTCATATTCTCCTTTTAAAAATGTTTAGTATTTTATCTCTTCCTTGTGTGTTAATTAATCAATTATGCATTTATTGTCTTTCTTAATTTATTTATACATCATTTTATATTTTGTTTTCATCAACTACACTTAGTAAGGTTTTATGGTGTCAAAGTAATTTCAAGACTCATAAATTGGTAAATTTTCACCTCAAACCCTAGTAGTGAATTTATTTAAGTATTTCATCTTAATACATTTAAATTTTTGGGGGAAAACTACTAGATAATAACACATTAGAAAATAGCCTAGAAAAGATGTGGGTCTAGGTTATGAGACTAGGTTTGAGTATGTTACAGATTGGGCTACCTATGGGTAGTTCCATGTGACTCAACCCTAGATATTGATCTACCTGTTAGGTAGGATCATGCATGGTTTAATGGGGATCTACCATGAAGAAGGTAGCATCCAGGTCCACTGCAGGGACAACACAGAGATAGGGGATATGTAAGGATTGAGTAGTATTGCTTAGGATGTAATCTTGGTTGTTAAATGATAATTGGTTGATTACATTGTTACCATAGTTGAACAATTATTGTTTCCCCTACATACCAGCTTTATGATGATCGACATTTTGTTTGTCGGCATTTTAGGTACAAGTGAAAAGAACAAACAGTAAAGGGGCACATGTGGAATTAAAATTAACGATCAAGGAGGATTAGTTAGAATATTTTCTTGTATAGATAGAAGATTAGTAATCCCAGTTTTTCAAAGGTATGCAAAAAGTTTTAATTTTTACCAGATTTCAGTATAGTTGGTAGAATTTGATAATTGTTATTGATTATTTGTCGAACCTTTGATCCGAAAATGGGAATAACGGCTCTGACCTTTTGGTCTCCCTTAATTGGGGGTTACTGGGAGGCGGGGTTGTTACAGATACAAGACCTAGACCAATACGACGCTTGAGATGGTATCTAAACTCGTTGAATTCTGGTAAATCTGTCAAAATTTCAAAACATATGCAGCTTAAATATTAAATTATTGTGGCTTATTTGTGAAACATCATTGGTGTAAGACTTAGCTCTCTGCCTCAGTCGATATCACAAACTTAAAGAAATGAGAAAAAGCACTGGCCCAGAAAATGCGAGAGTCAATTTGTGTAGCACGTGTATTGACTCTGGCCTCATTACAATAATTGGGTTCTGAGTTTTTGCTTTTGAAAGAAAGTATATATCTTATGCTAGGGAAATTAAATTTGGGTTGCCTCCCAAAGAGAGTTAGGGTTCTTGTCGCTAGCTTGACATGATTAGATGAATTCATGACTCAATTTTTGGTTCAATCTCTAGTTCATCAATGGTGAGCTCGGCCCTTCTGTTGAATACTTCATCTTCATATAATATTTTTAAGTAATGCCCATTCACCGAGAAAACCTTTGTGGGGTCGTCTTTATCGAATAGCTCCATCATTCCAGATGGGTAAATCTTTACAACCACAAACGGCCCTGACCAACGAGTATGTAATTTTCCTAGAAAAAGACAGATAGACGATTTAAAAAGGAGAACTTTGTCACCTTCCTTGACGTCTTTCTTCTTCAAGTGAGAGTCATGCCAAACTTTGATTCTTTGCTTATAAATTCTTGCATTTTCATAGGCGTGGAGCCTAAGTTCTTGAAGCACATGGATCTGGAGAAATCTTTTCTTTCCCGTTAAAGAAGGGTTCATGGTGAGGCATTTGATGGCCAAGAAAGCTTTGTCTTCTAGCTCAACAGGAAGATGTCATGTTTTTCCATAGATCAATCGATAAGGAGTGGTGCCTATAGGTGTTTTGTAGGCAGTTATTGTAACATACCAGGTCTCAAACCCTAACCTAGAAGTTTGACCTTTTGGGCTTTGAGGTTAGATTCTAAAAGATGTTTGGTATAAACCTAATGAACTAGTGCATGTATAAATCACCCTAATGTAACCTAATATTCTCACATTAAACTTATACCAATAATGGAACATAAAATGTGTCACCTAAAGTATATAATGAAATACATGATAATTTGTGCTTATAATCACACATAAATCTTTAGGTGAAGTTTTGAACATAATTAGATGGATAAAAATAATAATGATGATAAATGTGAGGATAAAAGGATCAAATATTAATTGTGGCCTAACTCATTAAAAAAAACCCAAAAGTGGAATCTAAGTTAAAAATTGTGTTCCTTGGGTCCTAATTATCTTGGGAGTCAAGTTTCACATTATTCACATAATAATAATTAATTTAATTCATTTTGGAAAGAAAAGATCTATATTTCCCCCCAAAATATCATATAAAATATTTAATGACTCCAAAAGTGGAAAATAATTTTAGATTCATAATCTACATAATAAAATATAGCCTTTGGGTGAATTTTCATCCAATTTGGAAGATGTTTGATTAAAAGATCAAATCAGGAGAGAGAAAATGTGTAGAACCTTTAAAATATTAAATAAGGAAATAACTCCAACATGTAAAATTGATGGTAAATTCGTATTCAACACATTAAATATGACTTGTGGTTGAAGTTTCATCAAATTTTAATGATACTAATATCATTATTGAAGGAGGAAAGAGAAAATAGGATTTGATTTATTTAATGCATCAAAATTCTTCAAAAGGAAAATATAATTTCACAATTGAAATCTACATGCCTTAATTGGATTCTGTGCAAAATTTCATGTAATTTGGATAATGTTTGTTAGTCTAAATTGATTAAAGGAGATCAATGCAATTGGACTATGGTTATTAGATTGATATTTCCCATTTTATTGTCACGCTGGATTTACTATTTTCCCAGATATTTTTTTTAACAAAACACGAATTCATTCCCAGATGTCCGATTTTGATCTTACGGTCGTTCAGATTTCTTCTTTCTCAGGCTCCTTCCTTTTCTTTTGCGGTGCATTGTTCCTCTGTTCTCGCCTTGCTTTCCCAATCCCGATCCCTCCCTGCTTTCCCTCTTGTTCTTCTATTTCTCCTGTTCCTCTGTTCTCGCCTTGCTTTCCCAATCCCGATCCCTCCCTGCTTTCCCTCTTGTTCTTCTATTTCTCCTCCAACACGTTCCTCTCATCACACTAAACTCGGAAAAAACCTAATATATATTGGGTCTGTGCCCAAAAGGGGTTCTCGTTAAACCTAGTTCCCCTCTTCTCTACTTCTCCCCTGTTCTCCCTTTTCTTTTCGTCTCCCTACCTTCCTAGGCGACTGGACCTGTGCCAAACCCCTCCATGATCTTCACGGAATCCATATGGATCAACTTTGAGCACCATCTGGTTGCCGATCTCCGCTGGCACTGGTTTCTCAAACTCCGGCCAGATTCCTCACCTCCCTCGGCATCTGCTGCCCCCACACCATCTCTGGCATCACCAGCTAACCGGATCCACCGTCGACACATTGAAGGTGCGCTGGTGGCCATCAGGAACCCAAACTCCTTCTTTGGAGCCTTGTGAGGCTGTGGGTACCTTGTTTTTTGTCCTGCACAAGGTGTTCCGATACCTGCTCCTTATTCAAGCGTATTGTGTCCATGGCGGAATGCTTATTCGAGACTCTGGCTCTCCCTATACCCAAACTTGGGCTTGTCACATTCGGAAGAGGTTGAGGAATTGATCTATGGCCTTTGTTTCTGATGTGAGAGCCTTTACCACTGAGTTTGATCAGAGATTTGGGCTGATGGCTCAAAGCTTTTCTCGGCGTGGAACCTTGCCATATCAGTTTATCCTAATTTGCCCTTCGTTGGTGAGTGCTTTCATGTTCTAGAACTGAGGGTACCTTTGTCCTTTCACGGGATTCAGCGATGCGCTTGTTGACTGAGGGACCAGGCCATATGTCTGATTCAGATTGGGGCCACCTCAATCAAAATGCTTCTGTGGGCTTATTTTCTGCGTATGTGGATTTTTTTTTCAAGATTTCTTATTGCCTAGGTTTTGTATAATTCACAGTAAATTATTTATAGTTCAAAAAAATATAATAAAATATGATTAGGAATCAGAAAAGTACAATCCACCTATTGGTACCAGTTTCATTAACAAATTTGAATCCAATAAATAAGTGATTTTATGGATTTCCTTAATTGTTTTAGTTTTTTAAAAATCCACAACTAATTATTTGTAGCTCAGAAAAGTAAGTTAAAATATATTTTAAAATAAAAAATATGATCTTTCTAATGGTACTAGTTTTATTTTCAAAATATAATGTTGAAAATATGTGATTTCAATGGATTAACCTAAATAAGTAATAACTTGGACAATTCATAACTAAATATTTAAAAATCAGCAAAATAAAATAAAATATATTTTGAATTCAAAAAAAGATAATCTAAAATATGACATTGTTTTGATAACCTAATTCACTAATATTAAAAAGGCGATTTTTAGGGTTTTAAATAATTAATGTAAACCTAACCCTAATTCTACATATATGTTAATAGGTGCTTTGGAAGCCTAGACTTAGATCTAGGACTGTCTTGAACTATTTAGACTTTGAAGTTGAGGTATGTTTGCATCCCCTATTATTCTTGATGAGCAATTTACCTATTTTCTTCTTTCTCTTGGTCCTATGTGTTGACCTAGGTGTCGCACATTGCCCATATTTTGATAATGACTTAACCATTCCATTCATATGTATCTAACAAATCTATTTGAGATCATTGCAGATATTAGATACAAGAAAAGAATCTCCTTTATCTCCAAAGCTACTCTTCCGGCACATGCAAAACATGTGACTTTTAACCGCTTTGTAATATAGCCCTTAGAGGCTTAGAACATTTTATGTAATCACTCATAATCATGTTTTGCATTGTATCTAAGATGGATAAAATGATTGGGACTCAAAAATCCATCGTTTGTACAGTTTATGAAAATTCCAAAATACCCTTAACAGGGATTTTGTCGGCCGAATTCCAAACTCGGCCGATCCATATATTCTGGAATTTTCTGGGCTGTCGGCCGAGTTTCCAACTCAGCCGATCCCTGTTCGGTCGAGTTTCAATGAAAGGAAACTCGGCCGATCCACTGGTTGGTCAAGACTGAAGGTCGACCGATCGGTCGAGTTTCCCCATGGAAACTCGGCCGACAGTCTGCCTCTCAGACTTGTCGCCTAGTGTGTCGGCCGAGTTGCCTTTAATGAAACTCGGCCTATCGGACTGTACTGGAATGCAGAAAAAGCGATTCCAACCGTTGGAGGAGTTGGTGGGACTCAAAATAGATCCGTTGCAAGTTGTAAAACGGCTAGTTTGTGCCACTTAACTCTCCCAACCTCAAAGGGACACCCTCAACTATAAATAGGACCTCTTGGACTTCATTCCAAGGTTGCTCATTCACATATGCTTGGTCCTAGCCTTAGTTGAGTGGTTTCTAATCCTTTGAGCCCCTTTCTCTCTCTACCTTCAAAGAAAATTCGTGAGTATGAGTGAGTTAGGATCCCATGTATGAGAGCTATCATTTGTAATCTTGTAAAGCTCTCCTTTCCACTTCTCCCATCTCCATTCTCTATGAAGATTGATTGAAGTTTCTTCTCCGGGTGAAAGAGAAGAAGGTTGCTGTTCTTCCCCAAGTGAAGGAGAAGAAGGCTAGCTGCTCCAGGCCTCCAAGTGAAGGAGGAAGGTGCTAAAGCTCTCCAAGAGAAGGAGAGGTGCAAGGCAAAGCTCAAGCAAGATGGGTAATTCCTGCAAGGCCGAAGACTAGAGCAAGAGTAGGTAAGTCCTTTGAAGAAGGCTGAAGACTACTTGCTTGGTGGGTAAGTCCTTGGTGAGGTAGAAGATCTTGGCTTGATATATAAGTCCTTGGATGGTTGGTAGTTGTAGCTTGTAATCTTATTGTGTGATATATATAAGAGAACCAAGTTACAAATCCTAGAGCCTAACCAACTCTAGGTAGTGGACTGACATTGCTCCTAAGTTTAGGACATGGAACCACTCTAAACCACCTGTCCAAGTGCATGCTTTCCTTGTCTCTTATCCTTGCTTTGTATGCTAGTTTAGGACATCAAATTGTTGTTTTGAATTAAGTTCTGCACTTAATATAATTTGGTGGTCTAATCACTTTTGTGAAGTTTGTGAAGCTCTATTCAACCCCCCCCCCTTCTAGAGCCCATTGATCCAACAAGTGGTATCAGAGCAGGTCTTCTCCAAGCTACTTCAACAAGTAGGAGAAGATGGGCGATTCAGCTCTTGGGTCACTCAATCTTGAAGGAAGCTTCTCCATGAGACCCCCGGTCTTCGACGGCACAAACTTCCTATATTGGAAGAGAAGGATGCAATTCTACATCCAAGGCGTGAGCTACGAGATGTGGAAGATAGTCCATCTCAAGTATGAAGAGCCGAAGGGGAACATCACCACATGGACGGAAGATGAGATGAAGCGTGCTCAACTCAATGCTAAAGCTGTGAGCATCATCTACGCCGCCCTTTCACCATCGGAGTTCAACCGCATCTCTTCTTGGGACACGGCGCATGAGATTTGGCATAAGTTGTGTGTCACCTATGAAGGGATGGAGCAAGTCAAGGAGGCCAAGGTCTATATGCTCGGGGGCCTACTTGAGAACTTCAAGATGGGGAAGAATGAAAGAGTTGCGGACATGTACACAAGGTTGAATGTCATCTTGAACAGTCTTGCAGCCCTTGGAAGTGTCATGGATAGAGGTACCATCAATGCAAAGATCTTGAGATCTCTTCCAAAGAGATGGGAGCCAAAGGTCACTTCAATTGAAGAAGTCTACAAGCTGAGCGAGTTGTCAACCGAGGAGCTGGTTGGTAATCTCCAAGCACATGAACCAAGGCTCGACAAGCAAGAGGAAGAGGAGAAAAGAGAAGAGAAGGAGTCCAAGAAGATGAAGGACACAACCTTCAAAGCTCAAGTTGAAGAAATGATGCGGCAACAACAACTTGCCATGAAGTCTCCCTGCCCTTCCTCAAGCGAAGATGAAGGTGCAAATGATCATGAAGCCAACTATTCAAAAGGAAGACACTTCAAGGGCAATCCATCATCCTCCACTCCTAGATGCTACGAGTGTGGTCAAAAGGGCCACTACAAGAATGACTGCCCAAAAGCCAAGAAGGGCTATCATAAGAGCAGCCACAAGAAGGATGACAAATACAAAAGAGAAGCCAAGTACAAGAAGAAGAACAAGAAGGAGAGAAGACCCAAAGATGCAGCTCATGCGGCATGGGAGGAGTCCTCTACTTCAAGTTCCTCAAGCTCCGAGGATGGTGAATGTCATCTGGCACTCATGGCTTCTACTAGTGAAGAAGTAATTGAGGTAAGTGAGGTAAGCAAGGTAAGTGATGAAAGTTTACTTGATTTATCTAAGGAAACCCTCATTGAAATGCTTAATGATTGTCAATCATCTTTTGCTAAATGTAAAGCTAAAAGAAAAAGATTAGGAAAGATAGTTGATGATCTCTATGCCAAGATTGACATTCTAGATCAAAATGAGAAATTACATCTTGATAGCATAGATTCTTTACAAGGGCAATTTCTAGACCTTGAACTTCAATACAATGGAGTAGAGGTTGAGAATGGTACTTATCTTAAAACTATTGAAAATCTTAAGATAGAGAACCAAAATTTCCTAGATGAGCTAGATGTTCTAAAAACTGAAAATGTTGAACTTAAGCTTATTGATGATGCTAGGAGAGATGAAGTGTATGCTTATCAAAGGGAAATTGTGGTCCTTAAATCTGAAAATGCTAAACTTCTTGCACAAACAAATGATTTATCTTCTAGACCTATCTTGCCTAGAAATGAAGTTGCAAACTTAACTCTTGAAAAAGACTCTCTTCTTACTAAAGCCCTCTGTCTTGAGGCCGACCTTTTGCATGCTAGAGAAGATCTTGCTAGTTTATCTACTACCATTACAAATCTTAGTGATGATAATGCTAAATTAAGATCTACTTTGCAAAGGTTTCTTTCGGGTAAGAAGTCTCTAAATGATGTTCTAGAGCACTCTACCAAACAAGTTGGTACTAGTGGTCTAGGATACAATGCGACTACTCCAAAAGGTAAGAAGAAGAAAAAGGGTAAGAAAAAGAGTGTGGAAACTCCAATTTTCAATGGAGAGTCTTCCGGCTCTAAAAATCCCATGGTATGTATGCATTGCAAATGTGATGATCATTATTCCACCTATTGTCCTTACAAGCCTAAGGGGACCAACCCAAATATGAAATGGGTCCCCAAGCTAACCCCGGACCCCAAAGTTTGAGTTGGGTTCCGACATCCTCTTTTCTTGCAGGTCACAAAGAAATGGATTGTTGATAGTGGCTGCTCTAAGCACATGACTGGAGAAATCAGCCATTTCAACAAAATTGTGAAGAAGAAAGGAGGATCGGTAACCTTTGGGGACAACAAAAAGGGTAAGGTTATAGGTGAGGGTGATGTAGGTAATGATTTGTGCATTAAAAATGTTTTGCTTGTTGATGGCCTACATCACAACTTAATTAGTGTTAGCCAATTATGTGATAATGGTTATCTTGTGCTCTTTACTTCCTTAGAATGCTTGCTTCTAGATTCCCTGTCCTATAATGTCATATATAAGGGAACTAGAAATGGTAATCTATATGTGATTGTTCTTGATGCTTTAAAGCCCATACTAAATAGATGTTTAGTCGTGGATAAAAACGATCTTTCGCTTTGGCATCGACGTTTGGGTCATGTGAACTTGCATCAAATGAAGAAACTGAACAAAAAGGACTTGGTTCGAGGACTTCCCAAATTGGATTTTGAAAAGGATGAGGAATGTCAACCTTGTACTCAAGGGAAACAAACCAAATCCTCCTTCAAATCCAAAGGAGTCATGAGTACCAAGAGAGTTCTAGAGCTTCTTCATATTGATCTCTTCGGACCTATGAGAACACAAACGCTTCGCGGCTCCAAGTATTGTCTTGTTATTGTCGATGATTTTTCTAGATTTACTTGGACTTTCTTTCTCGTTTCTAAAAGTGATACACTCGATGTTTTCTCGAGCTTTTGTAAACGAGTTGAAAATGAAGCTTCTTGTCATGTTGTTTCCATCCGTAGTGATCATGGGGGAGAGTTTGAAAATGATCTTTTTGAATGTTTTTGTGAAAAATCGGGTTATTCGCACAATTTCTCTTCTCCTCGCACACCCCAACAAAATGGAGTTGTTGAGAGGAAGAATAGATCGCTACAAGAGATGGCTAGGACCATGCTTCTTGAGTATGACACTCCTAAGAAGTTTTGGGCTGAAGCCGTTAGCACCTCATGTTTTGTGCAAAACCGAGTTTTCACTCATCCGACTTTTAAGAAAACCCCCTATGAACTATGGCGTGGTAGGAAGCCGTCAATTGATTTCTTTCATGTGTTTGGATGTCCATGTTTTGTTTTGAACACCAAGGACTCTCTCGACAAGTTTGATCCGAAATCCTACAAGGCTTTCTTCCTAGGCTATAGCACTACTAGCAGGGCTTTTAGAGTGTTTAACATTGAACTATCTAAAATAGAAGAATCTATAAATGTTAAATTTATTGAAACTAACCCTGGTATTGGCAAGCATTTGGGTGATGATGATGTTGCAGATGAAATCATTCCTATCTTAAAAGAGCTCAACATCAAAGACAAAGACAAGCAGGTTGAAGAAGAAGAAAAAGAAGAAGAAAGAAAGGATCCTACTCCCCGCTTTGCAAAGAATCACCCCAAGGAGTTGATCATTGGCAACCCGTTTGAAAGAGTGAGGACACGAGCTGCACACAACAAAGAACAAGCAGACAGTGCCTTCATCTCTCAACTGGAGCCAAAGAACATCAAAGAGGCCCTTGGTGATGATGAGTGGATCCTTGCCATGCAAGAAGAGCTTGAGCAGTTCGAGAAGAACCGTGTGTGGACCTTAGTGCCAAGACCAAATGACAGAAAGATCATTGGTACCAAATGGGTCTACCGCAACAAGCTTGATGAGCAAGGAAAAGTGGTAAGGAACAAAGCAAGGTTGGTAGCACAAGGTTACAATCAACAAGAAGGTATTGATTTTGATGAAACCTATGCTCCTGTTGCTAGATTAGAATCTATTGGTATGCTACTTGCCTTTGCTAGTTATAAAAATTTCTTGCTTTATCAAATGGATGTTAAAAGTGCGTTTTTAAATGGTACAATCGAGGAGGAAGTATATGTTGCTCAACCTCCAGGCTTTGAAAATGATAAGTTACCCAATCATGTCTATTTCTTGCAAAAAGCTCTCTACGGACTCAAACAAGCACCTCGAGCTTGGTATGAGAAACTAAAGAACTTTTTGTTAGATAACGGGTATATCATGGGCAAAGTTGATTGTACTTTGTTTCTAAAACACACTTCTACCCATTTTCTCATAATTCAAATATATGTTGATGATATTATATTTGGCGGAACTGACCTTGATCTTTGCAAAGAGTTTGGTTCTCTTATGCAGAGTGAATTCGAGATGAGTATGATGGGTGAGCTGACCTTCTTCCTCGGCTTCCAAATCAAACAAACCAAGGAGGGTAACTTCATCAACCAAGGCAAATACACACTTGAACTTCTTAAACGCTTTGGGATGGAGAACATGAAGCCAATGGATACACCCATGTCAAACACTGCCAAACTTGACAAGGATGAAGAAGGTGAGAAGGTAGATGAGAAGCTCTATAGAGGTATGATCGGAAGTTTACTTTACTTAACTGCCTCTAGACCTGATATAATGTTTAGTGTTGGCTTGTGTGCTCGCTTTCAATCAAGCCCTAGGAAATCACATCTTATTGCTGTCAAGAGGATTTTGAGGTACTTAGCCAAAACTCCAAATTTTGGACTATGGTACCCTAAGTCAAGGGACTTTACTCTTGTAGCATATAGTGATGCTGACTACGCAGGTTGCTTGATTGATAGAAAGTGCACAAGTGGCACTTGCTTCCTCTTGGGACCATGCTTGGTGTCTTGGTTCTCCAAGAAACAGAGCACAGTGGCATTATCAACTACCGAAGCTGAATACATTGCAGCCGGAAGTTGTTGTGCCCAGGTCCTATGGATGAAGCAAATGCTCCAAGACTTTAACATTCATTTTGATGCTTCTCCTATTTTCTGTGATAACACTAGTGCAATAAATCTTTCTTATAATCCAATATTGCATAGTAGAGCTAAACACATAGAAGTTCGCCATCATTTTCTCCGTGATCACATTGTCAAAAAGGATATTTATATCACACATGTGGATACAGAAAATCAGTTGGCCGACATTTTCACTAAATCGCTTGCTAGAGAACAATTTAATTTTATTAGATCAAAATTGCTTATAACCTCTCTTGATGATGTTGAATTGCTCTCTAATTAGTTGGTTACATCTTATGTGTGTTGCTGTTGCTTATAAATGCTTTGGGTGCTCAAAATGCTTGTTTTTGATAAAATTTCTCTTGTTTCTATCTCTTCTTCGGGCTTTTCTCACAAATCGGGTTTTAATCGACAAATAGTACCCTATGATGATGGGAATGTGCCTAAATATGCTTAATATACAATCTAGTCCAACCAGAAAATTTGCTTTAGGTCATTTGAGGCTAGGGCTAGAATCTAGGTTTTTCCCACATCAGGGTTTTTGTCGGCCGAGTTGGAAACTCGGCCGATCGGTCGGGCACAGGGCACCTGTGTGTTCTGTCGGCCGAGTTTCCTCTCCCTGGAACTCGGCCGATCGGCGGCAGACTGGTTTAATATATATAGGAATCGGCCGACTTGCTCCCTCTCAACTAGAGCAAAGTCGACCGAACCCTAGACGCCCAGCCCGACCCTTCCTCCCCTGGTGCTCCTCTCTCTCTCTCCGGCCGATTTTCTTCCCAAATCGACCTGTTCGTGTGTTCTTGCTGCCCTTGGCGTACCGCCTGCTCTCTCTCTCCGCGTGGATCGGCTCCCTCTCCTCGTTCTCCTCTCCAATGAGGTCCCAACGCCGGAAACGTGCCGTTCCCGCCCCTGCTCCTGCGGTTCCTCTTGCGCCTAGGTATATGGTGTTTGATAATCTTTCTTTTGTTGACAATGCTGCTATTGCTCGCTACAAAGAGATCCTTCCTCGCTCTCCCTTTCCTTTTCGAGCTCTTTATCAGCCCCATAGCTTTCATGCCGACCTTTTCGAAGCTTGTCAACTCTTTCGCACACATCATCTTGAAGCTCTTTGCATTGAGGATGCCCGTTTTTATAACCTAAAATACAGCTCCAAAGTTGTACGTCAATTCTACGCTAACTTGCGGTGGAATTACGACTCTTTGGTTCCCCCTTCGGACACCTCAATCGTTTTGACGTCTATGATTGCCGGACAACCTTTCCATATTACTGAACGCTCGTTCAATCTCTATCTCAATGGCAATGTTGGCACGGCTTCGTGGATTACCGATTATCCTGCTTATCTTGATCTCTTGTATCCCGAGGACATCTATAAGACCATTGAGGTTGACTTGACTGATATTCATAAGTTTCTCAAGCAACCCGATTTTCCTTATAGAAAGAAGGGCACTCTGCCATCTTCTGCCCTGTCCTCTCCTCGCCGTGTCTTGGCGTTCGTTCTCAGTTGCAATGTCCATCCAAAGAAGAATCAAACGGACATCGCTGAGAATACAACTATGATGATGTATCTGCTTTTGAACAACCAAGGAGTCAAATGGGCTCGTTACATCCTTCACCATATGACTTGTTTTGACTCGGGAAAGAACACCAAGGGCACGCATCTTCCATATCCTGCCCTAATTTGTGGTCTTTTCCAGCATGCCACTGGAAAATCTCTCTTTTCCGATTTTCTCTACTGCCCCGATCGTAAGGGAGTTTATATCAGTGAGACCACTCTTCAGAAGAGTGTCCCTACCTCTGGTGCATCATCTTCTTCTGCTCCACCTCCACCTCCACCTCCATCATCATCTGCTGCACCTCCTCCTCCACCCTCCACAGCTGCACCACCTCCTCCTGAGCCATCTTTCCGACCTCCTCCGCAGCCGGCTTTTGCTGACTTCCATGTCTCCAATGAGGCCCTCATGGGGTACCTTATGCATCAGCAAGCCTACAACATGCAGGTCCAGCAACATCACCATCAGGATCTGTGCCACATCATGTCGTCCATGTCTTTGTCTTGCCCTCAGCCCTACCCCACCTACGAGCCCTACCCCGGTGGTGACTACGCTTCTTTTGCGTATAGTCAGTTTTATCCTCCTCCACCCCCTTCTGCTTCCGCTGATCACTCTACAGGTGGATACTCTTCTCCGATTCTGGCGCTCCCAGGTGGCCGTCTGTCTGAGCTTCTGGCCCAATACACCTCTTCTGCTCCCCCTATTGAGGTTGCCTATGAGTTACATGCTCTAGGCATGTCTTGGGCCGAGCAGAGTGCGAGGTGGCCCGGGCGTGCTTTTGGTCCTCCAGACGAGGATATGGCTGACCAGGAGGATGCTGAGACTGACGCTGATGAGGCTACTGCGACGGATGCCGAAGACGACGATGACGATGCCGATGCTGAAGATGAGGCTACACCAGCTGCTGCTCCTCCTTCAGATGATGGAGATGAGGACTACCAGCCCGACGAGGACATGGAGGCTGCCGTTGATGATGTTGACATAGATTAGTGTAGCTTAGAGTTGATGTGTCTAGTTTAGTCTCGGATGACCATGATATATCTTTTTGGACTATGATTGTATTATTTACATTAGGCACATCATCTGAGTTGTACTATTGCTACTCCGTTTGTCCGTGTAGTTTTTGTCTTATGTTTTCTTTTGGAAACACTTTGTATGGCTTATCTTATAGTGTGTTCCATATTTTGATGAATGATAGGTTTTTGCTTTCGTGCTTTATCTTGATATTTATCTGTTTCTCTATGTTTTGGTTGATTGAGTGTTTGGAGAAGACCTTGCTTTTATGCTCTTCTACCCCCCCTGCCTTTTTGAGATGACAAAGGGGGAGAAAGACCTCAATCATATTGTTTTTTATTGCTTGTATGGTTATTTTCTTGTCTATAAACTGAAATGCATCTAGACTTGTTTAGAATCATATAGTATCTATATATACTATGTCTGCTTGTGTGTTAACTAACTATGCAGGAACGAGTAAGCATGAATTGAGGGGGAGCATTACAAATTGATCATATTTGCATCCCCTTGCAATTCCCTAAAGAAAAGGTATAATTTTCACATTCTTTTCAATATGTTGAGGAATGGTTTGTCATTGTCAAAAAGGGGGAGAATGTTGACCTAGGTGTCGCACATTGCCCATATTTTGATAATGACTTAACCATTCCATTCATATGTATCTAACAAATCTATTTGAGATCATTGCAGATATTAGATACAAGAAAAGAATCTCCTTTATCTCCAAAGCTACTCTTCCGGCACATGCAAAACATGTGACTTTTAACCGCTTTGTAATATAGCCCTTAGAGGCTTAGAACATTTTATGTAATCACTCATAATCATGTTTTGCATTGTATCTAAGATGGATAAAATGATTGGGACTCAAAAATCCATCGTTTGTACAGTTTATGAAAATTCCAAAATACCCTTAACAGGGATTTTGTCGGCCGAATTCCAAACTCGGCCGATCCATATATTCTGGAATTTTCTGGGCTGTCGGCCGAGTTTCCAACTCAGCCGATCCCTGTTCGGTCGAGTTTCAATGAAAGGAAACTCGGCCGATCCACTGGTTGGTCAAGACTAAAGGTCGACCGATCGGTCGAGTTTCCCCATGGAAACTCGGCCGACAGTCTGCCTCTCAGACTTGTCGCCTAGTGTGTCGGCCGAGTTGCCTTTAATGAAACTCGGCCGATCGGACTGTACTGGAATGCAGAAAAAGCGATTCCAACCGTTGGAGGAGTTGGTGGGACTCAAAATAGATCCGTTGCAAGTTGTAAAACGGCTAGTTTGTGCCACTTAACTCTCCCAACCTCAAAGGGACACCCTCAACTATAAATAGGACCTCTTGGACTTCATTCCAAGGTTGCTCATTCACATATGCTTGGTCCTAGCCTTAGTTGAGTGGTTTCTAATCCTTTGAGCCCCTTTCTCTCTCTACCTTCAAAGCAAATTCGTGAGTATGAGTGAGTTAGGATCCCATGTATGAGAGCTATCATTTGTAATCTTGTAAAGCTCTCCTTTCCACTTCTCCCATCTCCATTCTCTATGAAGATTGATTGAAGTTTCTTCTCCGGGTGAAAGAGAAGAAGGTTGCTATTCTTCCCCAAGTGAAGGAGAAGAAGGCTAGCTGCTCCAGGCCTCCAAGTGAAGGAGGAAGGTGCTAAAGCTCTCCAAGAGAAGGAGAGGTGCAAGGCAAAGCTCAAGCAAGATGGGTAATTCCTGCAAGGCCGAAGACTAGAGCAAGAGTAGGTAAGTCCTTTGAAGAAGGCTGAAGACTACTTGCTTGGTGGGTAAGTCCTTGGTGAGGTAGAAGATCTTGGCTTGATATATAAGTCCTTGGATGGTTGGTAGTTGTAGCTTGTAATCTTATTGTGTGATATATATAAGAGAACCAAGTTACAAATCCTAGAGCCTAACCAACTCTAGGTAGTGGACTGACATTGCTCCTAAGTTTAGGACATGGAACCACTCTAAACCACCTGTCCAAGTGCATGCTTTCCTTGTCTCTTATCCTTGCTTTGTATGCTAGTTTAGGACATCAAATTGCTGTTTTGAATTAAGTTCTGCACTTAATATAATTTGGTGGTCTAATCACTTTTGTGAAGTTTGTGAAGCTCTATTCAACCCCCCCCCCTTCTAGAGCCCATTGATCCAACACTATGGACATTAGCCTATACACAATGTCTTTTTCTTTTAAAATTATATATGCTTCATGTGAAGTATCCTACTTGTTACTGATCTTGCGATCATGGATATTCTTTTGGACTCTTATTTTATTCTTGGTTCATTATGGGACTCTATATGATGACATGTGATGTCTTTTGCCCACATATGAGGTGAATATATATATTGGTCACTTTTTTTATTATTACTTTTGTATAATCTGACTATATTTTGTGACTCAGTAGCACTAGAATAGTGTAATTGTATTGATTTTTGGTTATGTATCCTTTATGCTTTTGGGATGGAGATTATGTGCCCCATACCTGAGTTTCAAATTTATGAGGTTTGGCCCACATTTATATTTATTGGGAGTTTGGTTATGTGCCATTCTCTATCAGGTTTCAAGTTTATGAGGCTTGATCGCCATTATCTTTATACCGTTCTAGGACTATGTTTATCTCACATGCATGTGGGATGATGTTTATGGATTATTGGTTGTGTGCTCTAATTTCATATGTGCTTATGTGGCACCACTTTTAAATGTTGATTCAATGGCAAGCATCTCTTTTATTGTGGATCAATACTCTTGATACTCACTTGGGTAGTCCTTTTCTTTTCTATTGGAAGCTTCTATTTATTTATTGTCCTTTGTTTCATAGCATTGCTCAATTTACTTTTTAGTATGTACATACCAGCCTTTGCTAATGTTTTTTATTTTCTTCTTCTTGTTGGGGTATGCTTCCAACCCTAGGTGAAGGATATGGAGGACTTGGCATAAAGATATGGACTTATCATAAGACATTAAAGCTTGGAGACTATCTTGATGTGGTTTAGATTTTCCGCTACATGGATCCTTATGATTGTACCTTTACATGTAAGTTTAAGATGTTCTTTTGTAACCTTATAAGAAATTAAATATAGTCAAATGTTTTTTTATTCTGCTGCTACACTTTGGTTGTTTTGTATACCATAAATAAGATTTGAAAATTTTACTCCCACTCTAACATATCTTTTAGGTGTGTTTGGACTGGAGGTTCTATTCTTCAAATTTTTACTAGGGAGTGGTTCCCCTTTGGGATCCCACTTCTTACAGCATGGTATCAAAGCCCATGGTAGTCAGAATCTGACTATTTCAATTTTGTCTCGCTATTAGAACCTTTGACTTATTAAGTTACCTCTAGGTGATATGTTCACCCTACATTTTGATCAATGATGATCTTCTAAGGCAATGAGGTTTAATATGAGGATGAAATTAGGTTATGAAGAGTGGTAAGATAAGGAGATATTGTTATGGAAAAAATTGTGACTTGGTTTCTGCATTGATTTTGAGCTCATCATTGTTTTATATCACATGATTTTTTGGAAAAAAAGTATATATTTTCAATTATACTACTATATGTACAATTTGTTTTGGATTTTATCGAAGATTTCTTGAACTAAGTCATAATAAAGATTTTGAGAAGTTTTGGTAGTGAAACCCTAAACCTAGTGCTAACCCTAGATTGGCTTTGTGATGTTACTAGGAATATGTGGAATGATATTAAGGTGTAGTTGACCTACCTGTGTACCCTATGACTTTTTGGTTGCTTTTAGGGTTGATAGGTTAGTAACACAAGGACCTAAAACTCAACCCTA
Source organism: Alisma plantago-aquatica (assembly GCA_963693085.1). Taxonomy (NCBI): domain Eukaryota; kingdom Viridiplantae; phylum Streptophyta; class Magnoliopsida; order Alismatales; family Alismataceae; genus Alisma; species Alisma plantago-aquatica. Next base: position 478,482,983 of record OY856414.1, read on the forward strand.
GATGGTGTGACTATTAGTTGGATACATTAGCAACATAAATCTCTAAAACTTTCACAACTAAAAGATATGTAGGTAATCCCAAATGTTGTTTAGTTGACTTGTTAGGTTGAACATTTTAAGGGGTGGAGAGTAGATGGTTGTTGATGTCTGGATCAATAGATTTTGAGGATGAAATCTTTTTAAGGGGTGCAGTGATGTAACATACCAGGTCTCGAACCCTACCGTAGAAGTTTGACCTTTTGGGCTTAGCCAAACAAAGTTGAGGTTAGATTCTAAAAGATGTTTGGTATAAACTTAATGAACTAGTGCATGTATAAATCACCCTAATGTAACCTAATATTCTCACATTAGACTTATGCCAATAATGGAACATAAAATGTGTCACATAAAGTATATAATGAAATACATGATAATTCTTGCTTAATAATCACACAAATCTTTAGGTGAAGTTTTGAACATAATTAGATGGATAAAAATAATAATGATGATAAATGTGAGGATAAAAGGATCAAATATTAATTGTGGCATAACTCATTAAAAAAACCCAAAAGTGGAATCTAAGTTAAAAATCGTGTTCCTTGGGTCCTAATTATCGTGGGAGTCAAGTTTCACATTATTCACATAATAGTAATTAATTTAATTCATTTTGGAAAGAGAATATCTATATTTTCCCCAAAATATTAAATAAAATATTTAATGACTCCAAAAGTGGAAAATAATTTTAGATTCGTAATCTACATAATAAAATATATCCTTTGGGATGAATTTTCATCAAATTTGGAAGATGTTTGATTAAAAGATCAAATCAGGAGAGATAAAGTGTGTAGAACCTTTAAAATATTAAATAAGTGAACAAATAACTCCAACATGTAAAATTGATGATAAATTCGTATTCAACACATTAAATATGATTTGTGGGTGAAGTTTTATCAACTTTTGATGATTCTAATGTCATTAATGAAGGAGGAAAGAGAAAATAGGATATGATTTGTTTAACACATCAAAAGTCTTCAAAAGGAAAATATAATTTCACAATCAGAATCTACATGCCTTAATTGGCTTATGTGCAAAATTTCATGTAATTTGGATAATGTTTGTTAGTCTAAATTGATTAAAGGAGATAGATGCAATTGGAGTATGGCTATTAGATTGATATTTCCCATTTTATTATCACGCTGGATTGATTTTCTCTCTTGCAGGTTCAAGGAAGGCTAGGGTTCCGGGTCTTGGTCACAAGATGGTAGAAGATTTGGTATATAGATGTGCACGGCTAGGGTTACAGGATGAGGATGACGAGGAGATCATCGTCATCGCAGAGGCGGAGAAGGGTGATCTGATCGAACATGTCGAGATAACCTTGGTAGCGAGGCTGCACACGAATCGACCCTATAACTTTTAGGCCATGAAGCGAATGCTAAGCCAGGCGTGGTCGCTTCCAAACAAGGTGATCTTTAAGCAGTTGGACGTAGATGTGTTCGTGATCCAGTTTGTGCACTGGAAGGATAAGGCGAAGGTGGTCGAGGGTGGTCAATGGAATTTCGAAAATCGGTTACTGCTTGTAAAAGAGGTGGAAGACGGTGATCTTCTGGGCCAGATTGCTTTCATCGAAGCGCTATTTTGGGTTAGAATCTATGGCATCCCGCTGGGTTACAGATCAAAGGGTGTTGTGAGGACGATTGCAGCCAGGTTGGGATGCGTGGAATAGGTGGACCTTGATGACCTTGGCTGGGACTCTTCGTCAACAGTCCGGGTAGCGCTGGAAGTCGATCGTCCACTCAAATGATTGTTGAAGTTGCAGGATAAAAAGGGGAAAGTTTTCAATCTGGAAGTGAAGTATGAACGGCTGCCAAACTTATGCTTCTTGTGCGGGAGGATGGGCCATGTCGATAGAGACTGTGACCATGTTGAGGAGTCCGAGGAGAAACAACGAGGCTGGGGCGCATGGTTGAAGGCTTCGTCAAAGAAGCCCAGGGTTTTTGTCGTAGAGGAAGTATATGATGTTGGAACCACGAAGAAGAAGGTCATGTTCTTCACGAAGCTGGGACGCTGGGGGGAGAGGGTCAGCGAGGGGAGTTCAGCGGTAGAGAAGGGTCGAGGTTGGAAGGTCTGGAAGCGAGAGAGGGTCGTAGGGATGGGGCGGCAGGGAGGATAGGATTGCGAGAGGAAGTGGAGGAGGGAGACAGATCATACCGGGAGAACCACGACGAGGGGGGAAGGGCCCTGGGGTCAAGGGGGCCGGGGGACGAGGACAGGGACATGAGTGGACGAACTCTATCGCTTGCTAACTACTAGAGCCATGGGGTCGAGAGGGGTGGGGTGGTGATGGCGGGGGAAGCCACTACTGGGGGGCAGGATACTGACGAACAGAACGGTGGGGAGTGAACGGGGAGCCAGGTTGAGTTGGATCTGGGTGCTGGGATGGGATGCGGGGAAGGGAGGCAGAAGATCCTGTCTACGTGTCGGGGAGGTTGGATGACTGTTGAGACTCTGATGATGGAGACGACCAGACATCGTGATCGTGAGATTCATCATTCTCAGACTGAGAGGGCGACGGAAACAAGGAAATAGTGTAGTTCACAAAGTGATGAAGTCCACAGGGAACACGAGAAGGTGCAACAACCTACTACTGATATAGTTTACGTCCAACAATCTCAAGAAGTGAACCATGAAGGGTGTCAGTAGGTTCTTTTAGGTGAATCCCAGCGGTATCCAGGGCACATTGGCATGGGTTTTGAACAGGGGTGGGGAAGACCGAGGGTGCAGACTCGGGGCAGAAGAAAAAGAAAGATATTATTGACTCTATGAGTTCAACGAGATAGAAAGATCGCAGGTTCAGTCGTAGGCCAAAAATTGTCAAAAGACATGTATGCATACATGAAAATGAGCCAGAGGCTGCAGCAGAAGAAGGGGAATTCCTTCTGAAAGGAAAATGAGGACGTGATATGGACGAAGGTGGTATGGACGTTGATGCTGATTTGGGGTTAATTTTCCTGGTAAAAAAACACCAGGGCACACATGTAGGAGTTGGAGGTACTAATGGAGGTGTTGAGCTTCAAGTAGCGGGTTCTGGGGATAACCAGACCCGTGAAGGGCAATGAAAATCTTAAGTTGGAACTGTCGGGGGTTGGGCAACCTTAATAGGAAGCAGGCTCTCCGGAAGTGGTGCTGGAGAGAGCACCCTAGTTTGGTTTTTGTTTCGGAAACCAAGATGGATGGAAATAAATTGGAACATTTTAAGAAAGATTGTGGTTTTGTGGATGGTTTTTTCTTGGTGAGTGAGGGAAGGTCGGGAGGGTTAGGATTGTGGTGGAGGGATGTTAAGGTGGGTATCTACAGCTTTTCACATCACTATGTGGATTGTGTAGTGGAGGCGGATAACAATGGCGTGATGTGGAGAGATATAGCTATTTATGGATGGGCTGAGCAAAGTCGGAAATTTCATACCTGGGACCTTATGAGGAGACTAAAAAGTGCATCTGAACTGCTGGTGATTTTCTTTGGAGATTTTAATGAAGTTCTTTCTAATGAGGAGAAGTGGGGTGGCAATCCAAAACCTGACAGATGGATACATGACTTTAGGGATGCAGTGGATACATGTGGTTTGCTTGACTTGGGATTTTCGGGAAGTCCATTTACGCAGCAAAGAGGATGCACAGTAGAGACCCTCATTAAAGAACGCCTGGATAGAGGCTTAGCTTCACATGACTGGTGTTAGTTGTTCGGATATAGCAAGTGTTGGTATGTATACCCTGAGAGCCAATCATGTGATGATTGGTGGGATACATTAAGATTGATTTGATAAACATCAAAGGCGAGCTTCCAATTCTTTCTGGTTCAGTCATATGAGATAGTGATAGAACAGATTGAATGTCTAGAGAATGACAGTACTCAATGACGTATGCTTTCAGGTTGAGGACCTGAACGATGAGATCATACGGATGCTAAGAGTTTGTACATTCTTGTTATGTCCCTAGTCGGATGTCATTGTGGAAGGTAGATAGACAACAATGACACACAAGACTAGATTGTGGTGTTGGTTGATGACAGAATCTCATTAGTCATGATATAGAGATATCAAACCAAACACATAGGTACTTGTTAGAGAACAAGTTGCCGGACAGACCCACCGTGAGTTTGACACATGGAACCATGAGATGGTAGTCACAGTCAGTACTCACAGTGATGGTGGTGAGTGTGATTCTTAGACCTGAGATCACTACACTCAACACATGTCGTTGGGAACACTTTGACATCATTAAACGCAGTCCTGAAACATGGGTTGTTATAAAGGTGATGATTGGGTGGCTTTGACACATGGGGCTTTTGAGGGGTGAGTGATAGATATGGGATTTGTCCCTCCTGAGGGAGTATGATATCCATGGCCACTTGATGAGTAGGATTGAGAAAGGCGTGCACGCATGTGTGAATCAGTATGTGATACTAATGTCATACATATCTCTTCCAGTCTACTCTGAGATCAAGGAAGTGAATGAACGTTGACAGGATGACTGTTCCATGCCTCGAGTTCATTCGGGATATCAGTGACAAAGGAATTATACACTCGCTGTAACACCATTCACGGATTGTAGGATGAAAGTTATTCTCCAACTTTCTACTTTCACTTGGGTAGCACTGATGTGTGACTAGGCACCGCTCTTTGCTTGTGAAGTCATAAGTGTTATGGACTATTACTACCAACGTGAAATGGACCTGCAGGGTCACACACATAGGATTTACCCTGGAAGAGGAGTTTTGTCCACAAGCAATGTTTAGATTGATTACTAAAGGAGTTTAGTAGTTCAATTAAACATTGAATCAGTTGATGGCTCAATATCTTATGGTTCAAGGTGTTGGACGCATTGATTAGAGTATCGGATTGATTGAAATCGCATTTGACTGATTTTGCACAACCTGCACTCCCAACCGGTCGGTTCATGTGATGAACCGGTCGGCTGAGGTTGTTGAACCGGTCGGCTCAATTGTTGAACCGATCAGCTCATGCACAGAGTGAAATGACCGGTTCAAGTGTTGAACCGATCGGTTCAACTGGTGCAATTGAGCAACTTGGGAAAGTAGGATTGGTGAGAATTTTCCTTTCGTTTTAATTGCCCAATTCGATTGGGAATAATATTGGTATTTGATACCAATTGGGAAAGAAACAAGGAAAGTCAATCGGGAACCAACCTGGAACCCCAACCGACCGGTTCATGAGTAAACTGATCGGTTCAAGGGTCCCAAACGATCGGTTCAATGGTGAACCGATCGGTTCAGGTCCCCAACCGACCGATTCACTTGTGAACCGATCGGTTCAGGTTGCGAGGCGGTTGCTTTTTTTTGTGGAAAATTCCGAACCCTTCTACTCCTGCTTTTAGTCCCGCATTGCCCGGTATGGAGAACCCTGTCCCATGACTCTCCTATATATATAGGGGGTATTGGGGGCTTCTCAAAGTACAGCTCAGTGCAACCAGTTGCTCTGCAAGTTGTCGTTCTCTCTGGTTTTGGTAACCGTGAGAGAGCCCGAGCAAGTGCTTTCCGCAAAAGGGAGGTGCAACAAGGGAAGGACAATTGCAGTTGCAACAGGAGGCAGGAGAGCGTGTTGGCGACTAGTACGTCAACAGGAGGGTGCGACTCCTTCTACTTCCTTGTGGGACAAGGAGTGTGGAGTTCTAGGTGGTCCGTGTGGACTACTACAGAGGCGGGAGGACACTGCCGCTTAGGAGGACAACTGTCATCCGACAGTCCGGTTCGAGTAGGAGTTGTCAGTCCCGGTGCGACCAGGAGCTGCACAGACGCCGTCGAAGTCCGGAGCTGAAGACCGCACATTGCGCGAGGTTTTTTCACCTAGCAAGCCTCGGGACAAGGTATGATTCCACAAACCATCCTTTCCTATTATATAGATGTTGACGCGTTTCCTCGGTATGGGTTTGGGGAGAAAATTTTTTGTTTCCGTTGCCTTCTCTGTCTCCCCTAAAAACCCAACAGTGGTATCAGAGCCACGTCAACTGCTCTATATTTTAGGAATATCGATATGATCGATTTTGGTTTGTCGCCTTTATTTATTGCATACGATGCAAATAATATCGGCTTTATGCATGTCCAATCCTAAATCCACAAATCCCTAATTACATATATGATATGTATTATTAATGCACTCGATACGCGTCGCCCTTAAACGAGTTTTGTGGTGGATGTGTGTAGCATGATTATGGCCTATAAACCCCTATCTGTGATTGGTTGTGTGTGGTTGCTTGCATCTCGGTCTGCGCACCGATCTTCCTTCTCCTATTCCTGATGTAACTCGAAATAATTCGAGATTCTTTCCTACCTTTGCTCCCCCCGAATGTAACTCAGGGTTTTCCTTTTTAAAGCAATGTAATAAATAGAATATGATTTTTTTCCTGTTATGTCAAAGACCGGCAGACATCAAGACGACAGCTGAAACGATCGGTTCAAGGAGTGAACCGATCGGTTGACGTTCCAGACGGTCGGTTCAAGGAGTGAACCGATTGGTTGATGACCAGTTCGAGGAGCGAGACAAGCGGGTGGCGGACATGACGAGATGCACGACGTCCAGGCAAACCGATCGGTTGGAGAAGCCAACCGATCGGCTGGTGGCACCCAGATGACCGGATGGAGAGTATAGATCATTCATGTGATGAGTTGATCAACTCGGATGGCAAGGCACAGATGTTCATCTTGTACATGTTGCATGTGATGTTGACCTAGATGACCGTGATTCCTCTTGGCTCGGGGAATCACATTAGGATGGCCATAATCATCGCTTTTTATCGTTTGTGCATGTTTTCTGTGGGATATAGCATGTATATGATACGTACTATGTATTGTGGTGATTGGATATGTATATGTATATAAAACCAAATCCCTCATTAAAATATTAAGTTTTAGATGCCTTCCAAATGCGACACACGTGAAAAGCTTGATCGACCAAGTGTGGGCACGCCCTAGCGTGGTGCACCGTCTATCTCGTGGAAGCGTGAAGGATGAATGTGTGGGTCTGCCCTAGCAGGGTGCATATTCATCGTGTATGCTTTGGGTCAGACTTAACAAGGTGACCTAGATAGGATCTAGCGCCTTGAGGCATGGAGATGATCATTGCAAGGAGTTGTAGATGACATCTTATCAAGAGTTGCATATGATGCAATTGGCAAAAGTTGCCTACCTGAGAGATCTATGTTGTGGGTGACAGCCCTAGCTGGTCCATGGCTTAGAGGATTTCAGGATCTTGCCCACTAGAAGGTTGTACGCTGCAATCTTCCGAATTGATGGTGAGGGCTATCAAATTGAAATAAAATAGTGGGAGCGATAATTAATTAAAGGCCTAATTATATCGTCAAACTTTCAAATCAATCAAATAAGTCAAAAATTAGTTTTGGACTAAAATTGCATATTTTCCTTTTTGTAGTTCAAATGGCAACAAACAACAACAACTTTTCTTTGCGATCGGTCCTTGACAAGGACAAGCTAAATGGGACAAACTTCCACGACTGGTATCGGACATTGAGAATTGTTCTCACTCAAGAGCGTAAGCTCTATGTCCTGGATACTCCAATTCCAGAGGAACCCACTCCTAATGCACCAAAGACAGAAAGGGATGCTTACAAGAAGCATTCTGATGATGCCATTGATGCAAAGTGCTTGATGCTATGTTCAATGAACCATGAGTTGTAGAGGCAACATGAGAACATGGGTGTCATAGAGATGATTATGCATCTCAGGAACATGTATGAAGATCAGGCATGGCAAGAGAGGTACAATGTTTCTAGGGCGCTGTTCAAGTGCGTCATGACAGAAGGAGATCCAGTTGGTCCTCACACACTCAAGATGATTGGGTATGTGGAGAACCTGCAGAGACTGGGATTTCCACTGAGCCAAGAGTTGGCTACTGACGTTGTAACATCCCTGACCTGGGTTATAACCTAACCCTAGAAGTTTTGCCTAAATATGTAATTATATACTTGTGAATACTCCCTGGCATGTAATTAAGTTCCTCAGGAACATTTACTTTCAATTTTGCTCCTTTATATGTAAAGTTGTAGCATTGTTTTGTAGTGCAGGGACCTATGTGCAAATTACCCAGTTAAAGGGGTTAACTTGCAATGTTCATAGATTAAGATGTTCTTATGATAATAAGACATCATATGAGTAAATATGATAAAGTTTGAAGGATTTCCCAAGCTTGAGCACCAAGGTGCAGCTGTGGAAGCAATCCTTATGCTTGAAAACCCTAATTTGGAGTAAAGTGCAATTTACCCAAATTAAAGGGTGCAACTTGTAATTTTCACTTTCTAGAACATCTTTTATAACTCTTGTCATCATTTAGAGTAGAAATGATGAAAGGGACACATCAATGAATAATCAGATAAGAAAAGAGATCTTTGTGGTGAAAGTCACCTAATATGGGTATGGAGACCTTTCATGTATGTACCCTAGTTGAAGGTTGGCTTTCTTTACCCTTAGATCTTGAGATTTTATAAGCTTTGCATTAGTTTAGATGAGTTTGGACGTGCCCTTGAGAAAGGAGGGACTTAGATGTAAATTCCATACTTGAGGGGTCCTTATGGTGTAAAAAGGACTAAGGTATATAAGCCTCTTTCCCCTCTTAGCAAGGGAACGATCCTTTCCCTTTCATTTCTTTTCCCTTGCTCAAAACAACTAAGGAGAGCTCTAGAGCTCAGGAGGATGACCAGGGGAGTGCAAGGTAGGTTTGGATCCTTCCCTTTTTCTTAATTCTTGGGAGAAACTCGAATTCAAGGTCAAATTCATGGCTAGCTCACTTAGTTCTATCCTTCTAGCCATCTCTTCTCAACTTTCCTTGGAGGTTTCACCTTGGCCGACCTGTGGAGCTTCTAACCAACAGACCCTCAAACGGTCGTCCTTTGGTCAACCCTATCAAACGGTCTTGAGACCGTTTCAATCCAAACGGTCTTGCAAGACCGTTTGAGGGCAAATGGTTTGAAACCGTTTGACCCCAAACGGTTTGCAACCGTTTGGACCAAAAGGGTCCAAGGTCGTTTGATAAATTAACATAGGGATTCACGCCCCTCATCTTCAACCTCTGTCAAGTTTGGTTCTCCCATCGTTTTGCTTGCAAAAGTGCAAGGAAGAAAGGAGGTAGAAGAAGAACTAACATGCTAATTTTGCAAGAAAAAAGTATGCAGATAAAGCAAGAGTTTAGAGTTATAAAACCCGCCTAAAGGTTGTTCCTAGAGCTCCATGCCTTCAAGCTCCAAGCTTTAATGTCGTCCTAATTTCATTCCTGCAAAGAATCAAAGTTTAATTCTTAACCAATTGAGAGTTGAAGGCACTTCAACATCCTAACCCTAATCGGGTTGAAATTACTGTTTTAAAGCATAGATCTTGTTGAGTTTTGGGTTGAAGGACCCAAACGATCTCAAGACAGTTTGGGGGTTCCTCCAAACGGTCTCAAGACCGTTTGGGCACAACCCAAGACCGTTTGAAGGTCTAGGGTTGAGATAATGTAATGGTTTGAAGGTCCAATTGCAAGAAGTTGATGAATTGATAAAAATGCTGATTTTTGACCTAATTGGAAGTTCAACCCTAATCTAACCGACTTGGTTTTTGGTCAAACTTTGGGAAAACGGTCTCAAGACCGTTTGGATGATGTCCAAACGACCTCAAGACCGTTTGGGCCAAGTTTGGGCCCAATTGGAGGTCAATTGATAGGTTCAACCTTGAATTGATTCACATTGTTGAATATTGATGACTATCCGATTTGAAACCCTAATCGAGATGGATTCAACCCTAATTGGCTTTCAATTGAGGGTAAATTTGATGTCCAATTGATTGAGGTTAATCTTAGTTAACTCAATTTATAAGTGGTTATCATGGATTTGGTTAATTGAGGGGTTCAACATACATATCCATGACCAATTGTAACTTTTGAACCACTTTGGAGGTCCAAACAGTTTGAGCCCATTTGGACCAAACGGTCTCAAGACCGTTTGGATCCAAACGGTCTCAAGACCGTTTGAGGCCAAACAGTCTCAAGACCGTTTGGGTTCAAACGATCTCAAGGTCGTTTGGTCCAATCGATCTCAAGTTGATTTGATCAAACGGTTTCAAACCGCATGAGCTTCAAACGGTTTGAAAGTCAAAATGGTCAACGCACCCAAATGGTCTCAAGACCGTTTGAGGTCAAACGGTCTCAAGACTGTTTGAGACCAAACGGTCTCAAGACCGTTTGGTGGTTGAAGGTTGAAACCGTTTGAAGGTGTTCAAGGTGGTTTGTACTTAATCAATTGATGATGTAATTGATTCAATGATGATCTAATCTAAACCCTAATGGTAACCTAGGTCATTAAGGGACTAAGTAATTAATGAGTTGACCCATGATGGTGATCATGAGGTAAATTACCAAAATACCCTTGAGGGGTTTAAGGGAGTAAAACCTTGTTCTAATCAAACCCTAATCACATGATAGTGATGTTTTGGCTTATGTTAGTCAATGAGGAGTTAACCCAACCTGATCTAGAGTGGTGTTATCACCATCTATTAGTAAGAGGAGAGAGAGAGTATCCTAAGAGAGAGAAAGTACCCTTTTATGGTGGAAACTTAAGTAAGATACTTTCAATACACATGAATGTACATGAGTAGGGAATGATCCACCCATGTGAGATCATGGAAACCCTAATTATGATGTCTAGTGAACCTTAATCTTATTTAAGAGCTTTAATGATGATGTTTCTCATACATGATGATGTAATGAGTACAATTCACCATGGAGTGAATAGTAAACCCTAATTCTAGGGTGGTGACATGAAAGATGAATAGTAAACCCTGATTGATGAATTGTTTAGTATTACCAGTTGAATTAACCTTGCAGGTTGTTATGAGATGATGATCATACCCAGGTATGGATTATAATACTATATTCATTGAAAGCATGTCTTAAGATTTATGAAGAAGTGAAATATCTTGATGCGCTTCTAGTGACATCTATTGAGATTTATGGGCTGTAAGAGCCATAAATACCATCAAGGTCATGCTTAACAGATGACTTGTGATGAAATGATTGAGAACAGATGATTGAAAAGAGTTAGGCTTGCTACATTTTAGTATTCTCATTTATAGCTGTTATGCTAATGTTATTGTTTGAAGAACAATGTGTGATGTTAAAAGAATACTGAATGTACCTAACTAATCAAGTGTAATGTAGAGCCCTGATCATAGATCCATCATTGTCAGAGTCTAAATGATGGTGAAACAGGTTTTTCCAAGGGAACTCCTGGATCACATACTTTTGAGTATGTTGGGTATATGGATGTGTAGAACCTTACATCCTAGTGTAGGGTTTGATGTAGATTTTATAGTCCGTCAAACCTTCACTACAAACCCAAAAGGTGAGATGTATCACTATTCTCCTAAAGTAAACACAAACACCGCATCGGTGAAAGATAATCAAGAAATCTTTCGATGACGAAGAGAGTACAGAACGCCACTGTAACTCTAAAAACATAGCGAAGGTCTAGTTTACCCTGGTGAGCTATAAATAGCAGACGTCCTGCCAGATGTCCTGCAAACAATCCTCTAACTGACTGAGGAAGATGAGGTCATAAGAATCCAGCTCTTTTAATGACCTATGTATGATACTGATGTGACTTCTTAGCGATCAGTTGGAGTATGAGTGGTATGCCTCATCTCCACAGGGCATAATAATAATGTTTGAGAAACATAATCAACAGCGTAGTATTACTTGATTGATGTTACATTGGATAAAATATATGTTCTTCATGTTTCATAGATGTTGAACTCTTGCTTATTATCAAAACTGCTAATGAATGCTTTGAAAGCTTTTACTGCTTAAGTTATTCTTTGTTTGCTTATAAAGCTTCTAGTGGAGAGTTATAACTCTCGTTGGGGCAATTATGTATAATTGTCTCACCCCGTAGACTTCAACTTTTTAGGTGGTCGTCGAAGACTGAGGAACCGGTCTAAAAGTGACCAATTCCAGCAGCAGCAACACCAGGAGTAGCAGTAAATCTCAGGTGGAGATTCAACCTGCTATGTGGTGTAGTTAGAGTCAGTCATATGTGTCCTCTGTACTCTCAGGTCTTGGAGTGTTTTGGTTATGAGTTCTTGAGATTTTGTATCATGTTGTATATAATTACTCAAGAAGTAATTTGACAGAGATGTATACAGTTTAAATCCTTTTTCTATGGAAAAGGTTTGTGGTTTCAAGCTCTTGTCTCGAAAAGTTTTAATTTCCCATGATTTTTGTCTTCCGCTGATTATCGATTGCTTCCGCTCATGTTTAAATCGTGATTATTTCATGATTTGGAGATCGAAGCCCGCAATTAAGTGGTATCAGAGCTCTAGGTTCACTGAGTCTACAGAGGCATAGGACTTAGGAAGTCGAGTCTACCTTTAGTATTCCTTCCTTATCTAATAGAATCTTCTGCTCCTCAGGAGAAGAAGATACATAAGAATGTCAGAGCCACATGATGAGAACGTGGTAGAAAGTAGTGCTAGTGCACCTCAAGGCGGTGCAGGAGTACCAGAGATAGAACAGCCTGTACTTGAGCAACCCAGAGAGCCACCCCAGTTCGACCCAGCCGACATGGGTAACCCAGCAGTTCAGACGATGTTCGGGCAGTTTATGACTGCCATGACACACATAACTGACAGGATGCCTATGCCCGCACCTAGGGCATCAGCCCAGCCTGAAGGACAAGGTATCAGTAAGACGTTCGAGCGACTATGTCGTGTCGGAGCTACCGAGTACCTTGGGACTGCTGACCCCACAAATGCTGATCTATGGTTGACGGAGTTGGAGAAGTCTTTCAGGATTCTCAATATCCCTGAAGCTGAGAAGGTCAGACATGCTGTCTATCTTCTCAAAGGAAGCGCTGGTCATTGGTGGACAATGGAAGAGCAGAAGAGACCTGGAATGGAGATCTCGTGGGAAGACTTTCGGCGGGAATTCGTTCATAGATATTTCCCAAAGACCTTCCTAGACGAGAAGATCTCTCAGTTTGAGAGACTGAGGCAGGGAATAATGAACATTAGCGAGTACGAAGCTAAGTTCATGGAGTTGTTGCGGTTTTGTCCGCACATGGCTGCCACAGAAGAAGAAAGAATCAGGAGATTCGAGAGGGGTTTGAATGCTGACATGAGTACCCCCGTGTCTGCCTTAGAAAACCGAGAGAGATTCTCTACCTTCGTTGAGTCAGTCCGAAGGATAGAGAGATCTGTGGTTGAGAAGAGGCAAACTCAAAAAAGATATCCACAGTTCCAGGGTTCTTCATCTAGGGACTTTAAGAAGCCTAGATCCTCTACACCTAACCCTCCACCACCTAGATCTAGTTCTCAGACTCAGTGGTCTCCAAGTAGAGGTAGAGGACGAAGACAACCACCTCAGGAGACTCAGATTTCTGCATCAATGTCAGTTACTGGACCACCCAGACCACAACAGCTGGAGAAAAGTTGCTACAACTGTGGTAAAGTGGGACACTTGATGAAGGACTGCCGATCTAAGCCTGTCAGTGTGACACAGCCTCCGAGACAGAATCAACAAGGATCTCAGAGAATGCAATCTCAAGGAGCAGCTCGAGGACGTGGACAAGCGTCTCAAGGTGGATCATCAGCACCACCTCAACACCAGGCGATAGCGAGGTTCTATGCTATGAGCCCACCAGAGGCAGTAGTCGATCCACAAGTGGTGACAGGTCAGATGGAACTTTTATATTCTGATATGTCTAAACCTTGTGTAGTATCTGTTCTGAATGACCCGGGTGCTACGCACTCTTTCATCACTCGAAGAGTGATTCGCAACTGCAATATGACAGTTAGTCATAGGGCAGATAGTTTGCTGTTGGAGACTCCGTTGAGAGGGTCTGTCGTTCTTTAGGAGGTATGCTCTCCCTGCATCCTCTTCTTTTCTGATCATCGCATTCAAGTGGACCTTATACCACTTGATATGCAAGGATTTGATGTAATCCTCGGAATGGATACCTTGGAAAGGTATCGAGTTGTCTTGGATTGTGAGTCCAAGTGGGCAGTGTTTGCTGATGAAAGCAACACATGGATCTTTCAAGGAGAAAGAAAGATTCTGCCCACTTGTCTTATATCAGCTATGGTTGCTGATAAGCTGATGAGGCAAGGATGTTATGCATTCTTGGCCCATGTGGTAGATGTTACCAAGGAGGGTCCCAACCCTGTTGAAGTTCCTATAGTCAGGGAATTCGAGGATGTGTTTCCTGAAGAACTTCATGGTATACCACCACCTCGGGAGATTGATTTTGAAATCAATTTAGTCCCAGATACAAAACCTATAGCCCAGACTCCTTATAGGATGGCACCTGCCGAGATGGCAGAACTCAAGAAACAGCTTCAAGAGTTACTTGAGAAAGGTTTTATCCGACCGAGCACTTCACCTTGGGGTGCTCCGGTTTTGTTTGTTAAAAAGAAAGATGGATCAATGCGGTTGTGCATTGACTATAGACAACTCAATAAAGTAACAATAAAGAACAAGTACCCTTTGCCGAGGATTGATGATCTTTTTGACCAGTTGCGTGGTGCAACAGTCTTCTCAAAGATAGATTTGAGATCTGGATATCATCAACTCCGCATTAAGGACAGTGACATATCCAAGTCTACCTTTAGGACAAGATATGGTCACTATGAGTTCACGGTTATGTCATTTGGACTAACCAATGCACTAGCTGCATTCATGGAACTCATGAATAGAGTCTTTCGACCTTTCCTTGATTAGTGTGTTGTCGTTTTCATAGATGACATACTGATTTATAGTAAGGATGCTCAGCAACATGAGCAGCATCTTCGCCAAACTCTGACCTTGCTAAGAGAACATAAGCTGTACGCTAAGTTTAGCAAGTGTGAGTTCTGGTTATCTGAAGTGTCTTTTCTTGGACATGTGATATCTGCCTTGGGAATTCGAGTTGACCCTAAAAAGATAGAATCTGTTCTACAGTGGGAACAACCGAAGACACCGACGGAGATTAGAAGTTTCTTGGGGTTAGCTGGTTATTATCGAAGGTTTATTAAGAATTTCAGTTCTATAGCCTTACCTTTGACCAAGTTAACCCGGAAAGATGTTCCTTTTTCTTGGAGTGATAAGTGTCAATAGTCTTTTCAGCTGTTGAAGGAAAGGTTGACAAGTGCACCTATGCTTGTGCTACCTGAGCAAGGAAAAGAATATGTAGTCTTCTGTGATGCCTCCAAGAATGGACTTGGATGTGTGTTGATGCAGGATAAACAAGTGATTTCTTTTGCTTCCCGACAGCTTAAGAAACACGAGGAGAATTATCCGACACACGATTTGGAGTTAGCTGTTGTGGTCCATGCATTGAAGATCTGGAGACATTATCTCTACGGAGAAACCTTCCAGATTTTCACAGACCACAAGAACCTTAAGTATATCTTCTCTCAGCATGAGCTTAACATGAGGCATCATCGATGGATGGAGTTAATCAAGGACTACGATTGTACAATTGATTACCATCCGGGCAAGGCCAATGTGGTTGTAGATGCCTTGAGTAGGAAATCAGCAACATCAACCATGGATAGAGCACAACTAAGTTCTTTAGTATGCTCTAGAAGAGATATGCTTATCTCTTTAAGGCAAGACAATGTGCAGTTGAAGGTATCATTGTTAGCTGGTTTGTTAGCTGAGATGCAGATTAAACCTACTCTAAGAGAGCAGATAAAGGAGGCACAACAAGTAGATGCTACAGTTCAGCAGATTAGATCTGAGTTTGGTGATGAAAAGCGAGGAGGTTTTCATGAGTCAGATGACCAGGTGGCATGCTATCATGGAAGGATGATAGTGCCAGATGTAAATAACCTGAGGAAGTTAGTTCTGGAGGAAGCTCATTCTTCAATGTATGCTATGCATCCTGGGAGCACCAAGATGTATCAAAACTTGAAAGATATGTATTGGTGGCCTGGGATGAAGAAGGATGTAGCTGAGTTTGTTCTGAGGTGTCCTGTGTGTCAGCAGGTCAAGGCTGAACACCAGAAACCTGCAGGAACAATGCAACCTTTACCCATACCACAGTGGAAGTGGGACCATGTGACCATGGACTTTGTTGTTGGCCTACCCAGGACAAATAAAGGACATGATTCCATTTGGGTAGTTGTTGATAGGTTGACAAAGACAGCACATTTCCTACCTGTCAAAACAACCTATTCTGCTGAAAGGTTATCCCAGTTGTATGTTCAGGAGGTAGTGCGTTTGCACGGAGTTCCTGTCACTATAGTTTCTGACAGAGGTCCCCAGTTTACAAGTCACTTTTGGGAACAGTTACACAGAGCCTTAGGCACCAAACTAAGGTTTAGTACAGCCTTTCACCCACAGACTAATGGACAGTCGGAAAGGACTATACAGACCTTGGAAGACCTGTTGAGAGCATGTGTTCTCCAGTTTACCGGGAGTTGGGATCTACATCTGAACTTAATAGAGTTTGCCTATAACAATAGCTATCAACATAGTATTGATATGGCACCCTATGAAGCCTTGTATGGTAGACGTTGTAGATCACCCTTGTGTTGGAATGAGACTGGTGAGCACCAGTTGTTAGGTCCTGATCTTGTGCAGCAAACTACAGAGAAGATTAAAGTTATACAGCAACAACTTAAGACTACACAGGATAGGCAGAAGTCGTATGCTGATAAACGTCGTAGACCCCTAGAGTTCCAGGTTGGAGACAGAGTGTACCTCAAGGTCTCACCTTGGAAAGGAGTCCTTCGTTTTGGAAGAAAAGGAAAGTTAGCTCCTAGGTTTATGGGACCTTATCCAATTGTTGAGAGAGTTGGAAAGGTGGCCTATAGACTAGAGTTACCTCAAGAGTTGCAGAAGTTACATCCTGTGTTTCACATTTCCATGCTAAGGAAATGTCACCCAGACACCGAGTCAGTTCTACAACCAATGGAAGTAGAATTAAATGATGATATAACATATGAGGAGGGACCAGTGTCAATCCTTGATAACAGAACTAAAAAGTTAAAGAAGAAAGATATTAGCCTCGTGAAAGTCCTCTGGAACCATCGTGGTGTTGAAGAAGCCACTTCGGAACTAGAGGATGAAATGAGAAGGAAATACCCTGCTCTTTTCTCCTAATATGTTTTATCGATTTCGGGGACGAAATCCTTGTGAAGGGGTAGATAATTTGTAACATCCCTGACCTGGGTTATAACCTAACCCTAGAAGTTTTGCCTAAATATGTAATTATATACTTGTGAATACTCCCTGGCATGTAATTAAGTTCCTCAGGAACATTTACTTTCAATTTTGCTCCTTTATATGTAAAGTTGTAGCATTGTTTTGTAGTGCAGGGACCTATGTGCAAATTACCCAGTTAAAGGGGTTAACTTGCAATGTTCATAGATTAAGATGTTCTTATGATAATAAGACATCATATGAGTAAATATGATAAAGTTTGAAGGATTTCCCAAGCTTGAGCACCAAGGTGCAGCTGTGGAAGCAATCCTTATGCTTGAAAACCCTAATTTGGAGTAAAGTGCAATTTACCCAAATTAAAGGGTGCAACTTGTAATTTTCACTTTCTAGAACATCTTTTATAACTCTTGTCATCATTTAGAGTAGAAATGATGAAAGGGACACATCAATGAATAATCAGATAAGAAAAGAGATCTTTGTGGTGAAAGTCACCTAATATGGGTATGGAGACCTTTCATGTATGTACCCTAGTTGAAGGTTGGCTTTCTTTACCCTTAGATCTTGAGATTTTATAAGCTTTGCATTAGTTTAGATGAGTTTGGACGTTCCCTTGAGCAAGGAGGGACTTAGATGTAAATTCCATACTTGAGGGGTCCTTATGGTGTAAAAAGGACTAAGGTATATAAGCCTCTTTCCCCTCTTAGCAAGGGAACGATCCTTTCCCTTTCATTTCTTTTCCCTTGCTCAAAACAAATAAGGAGAGCTCTGGATCTCAGGAGGACGACCAGGGGAGTGCAAGGTAGGTTTGGATTCTTCCCTTTTTCTTAATTCTTGGGAGAAACTCGAATTCAAGGTCAAATTCATGGCTAGCTCACTTAGTTCTATCCTTCTAGCCATCTCTTCTCAACTTTCCTTGGAGGTTTCACCTTGGCCGACCTGTGGAGCTTCTAGGACGACATTAAATCTTGGAGCTTGAAGGCATGGAGCTCTAGGAACAACCTTTAGGCGGGTTTTATAACTCTAAACTCTTGCTTTATATGCATACTTTGTTCTTGCAAAATTAGCATGTTAGTTCTTCTTCTACCTCCTTTCTTCCTTGCACTTTTGCAAGAAAAACGATGGGAGAACCGACCTTGAAAGAGGTTGAAGATGAGGGGCGTGAATCCCTATGTTACTTTATCAAACGACCTTGGACCCTTTTGGTCCAAACGGTTGCAAACCGTTTGGGGTCAAACGGTTTCAAACCGTTTGCCCTCAAACGGTCTTGCAAGACCGTTTGGATTGAAACGGTCTCAAGACCGTTTGATAGGGTTGACCAAAGGACGACCATTTGAGGGTCTGTTGTTTATATATTTAATTTCATTCCTGCAAAGAATCAAAGTTTAATTCTTAACCAATTGAGAGTTGAAGGCACTTCAACATCCTAACCCTAATCGGGTTGAAATTACTGTTTTAAAGCATAGATCTTGTTGAGTTTTGGGTTGAAGGACCCAAACGGTCTCAAGACAGTTTGGGGGTTCCTCCAAACGGTCTCAAGACCGTTTGGGCACAACCCAAGACCGTTTGAAGGTCTAGGGTTGAGATAATGTAATGGTTTGAAGGTCCAATTGTAAGAAGTTGATGAATTGATAAAAATGCTGATTTTTGACCTAATTGGAAGTTCAACCCTAATCTAACCGACTTGGTTTTTGGTCAAACTTTGGGAAAACGGTCTCAAGACCGTTTGGATGATGTCCAAACGACCTCAAGACCGTTTGGGCCAAGTTTGGGCCCAATTGGAGGTCAATTGATAGGTTCAACCTTGAATTGATTCACATTGTTGAATATTGATGACTATCCGATTTGAAACCCTAATTGAGATGGATTCAACCCTAATTGGCTTTCAATTGAGGGTCAATTTGATGTCCAATTGATTTAGGTTAATCTTAGTTAACTCAATTTATAAGTGGTTATCATGGATTTTGTTAATTGAGGGGTTCAACATACATATCTATGACCAATTGTAACTTTTGAACCACTTTGGAGGTCCAAATGGTCTCAAGACCGTTTGAGGCCAAATGGTCTCAAGACCGTTTGGTCCAATCAATCTCAAGTTGATTTGATCAAACGATTTCAAACCGCATGAGCTTCAAACGGTTTGAAAGTCAAAACGGTCAATGCACCCAAACGGTCTCAAGACCGTTTGAGACCAAACGGTCTCAAGACCGTTTGGTGGTTGAAGGTTGAAACCGTTTGAAGGTGTTCAAGGTGGTTTGTACTTAATCAATTGATGATGTAATTGATTCAATGATGATCTAATCTAAACCCTAATGGTAACCTAGGTCATTAAGGGACTAAGTAATTAATGAGTTGACCCATGATGGTGATCATGAGGTAAATTACCAAAATACCCTTGAGGGGTTTAAGGGAGTAAAACCTTGTTCTAATCAAACCCTAATCACATGATAGTGATGTTTTGGCTTATGTTAGTCAATGAGGAGTTAACCCAACCTGATCTAGAGTGGTGTTATCACCATCTATTAGTAAGAGGAGAGAGAGAGTATCCTAAGAGAGAGAAAGTACCCTTTTATGGTGGAAACTTAAGTAAGATACTTTCAATACACATGAATGTACATGAGTAGGGAATGATCCACCCATGTGAGATCATGGAAACCCTAATTATGATGTCTAGTGAACCTTAATCTTATTTAAGAGCTTTAATGATGATGTTTCTCATACATGATGATGTAATGAGTACAATTCACCATGGAGTGAATAGTAAACCCTAATTCTAGGGTGGTGACATGAAAGATGAATAGTAAACCCTGATTGATGAATTGTTTACTATTACCAGTTGAATTAACCTTGCAGGTTGTTATGAGATGATGATCATACCCAGGTATGGATTATAATACTATATTCATTGAAAGCATGTCTTAAGCTTTATGAATAAGTGAAATATCTTGATGCACTGCTAGTGACATCTATTGAGATTTATGGGCTGTAAGAGCCATAAATACCATCAAGGTCATGCTTAACAGATGACTTGTGATGAAATGATTGAGAACAGATGATTGAAAAGAGTTAGGCTTGCTACATTTTAGTATTCTCATTTATAGTTGTTATGCTAATGTTATTGTTTGAAGAACAATGTGTGATGTTAAAAGAATACTGAATGTACCTAACTAATCAAGTGTAATGTAGAGCCCTGATCATAGATCCATCATTTTCAGAGTCTAAATAATGGTGAAATAGGTTTTTCCAAGGGAACTCCTGGATCACATACTTTTGAGTATGTGGGGTATATGGATGTGTAGAACCTTACATCCTAGTGTAGGATTTGATGTAGATTTTTATAGTCCGTCAAACCTTCACTACAAACCCAAAAGGTGAGATGTATCACTATTCTCCCAAAGTAAACACAAACACTGCATCAGTGAAAGATAATCAAGAAATCTTCCGATGACGAAGAGAGTACAGAACACCACTGTAACTCTAAAAACATAGCGAAGGTCCAGTTTACCCTGGTGAGCTATAAATAGAAGACATCCTGCCAGATGTCCTACAAACAATCCTCTAACTGACTGAGGAAGATGAGGTCATAAGAATCTGGCTCTTTTAATGACCTATGTATGATACTGATGTGACTTCTTAGCGATCAGTTGGAGTATGAGTGGTATGCCTCATCTCCACAGGGCATAATAATAATGTTTGAAAAACATAATCAACAGCGTAGTATTACTTGATTGATGTTACATTGGATAAAATATATGTTCTTCATGTTTCATAGATGTTGAACTCTTACTTATTATCAAAACTGCTAATGAATGCTTTGAAAGCTTTTACTGCTTAAGTTATTCTTTGTTTGCTTATAAAGCTTCTAGTGGAGAGTTATAACTCTCACTGGGGCAATTATGTATAATTGTCTCACCCCGTAGACTTCAACTTTTTAGGTGGTCGTCGAAGACGGAGGAACCGGTCTAAAGGTGACCAATTCCAGCAGCAGCAACACCAGGAGTAACAGTAAATCTCAGGTGGAGATTCAACCTGCTATGTGGTGTAGTTAGAGTCAGTCCTATGTGTCCTCTGTACTCTCAGGTCTTGGAGTGTTTTGGTTATGAGTTCTTGAGATTTTGTATCATGTTGTATATAATTACTCAAGAAGTAATTTGACAGAGATGTATACAGTTTAAATCCTTTTTCTATGGAAAAGGTTTGTGGTTTCAAGCTCTTGTCTCGAAAAGTTTTAATTTCCCGTGATTTTTGTCTTCCGCTGATTATCGATTGCTTCCGCTCATGTTTAAATCGTGATTATTTCATGATTTGGAGATCGGAGCCCGCAGACGTGATACTGCAATCATTGCCAGATTCTTACAGTCAGTTTGTGATGAACTACAACATGAACAACTTTGATAGGCCACTGTCAGAGTTGTTGGGCATGTTGAGGACAGCCGAGTTACAGATGAAGAAGGACAAGCCTAAGTTCGTGATGGTGATCACGAGCAAGAAAGGCAAGTCCAAGCGCAAGGGAAAGGGCAAAGCTAAGAAAGGTTCTGAAGCTAGCCAGGAGTCCAAGCCATCTTCAGCTCTCAAGGCCAAGGGAGGCGTGACCAAGAAAGGAAATTGCCACCATTGTCAAAATCCAGGACATTGGAAAAGGAATTTTCCTCTCTACCTGGAAGAACAAAAGAAGAAGGAGGTGACTGAAGCCTCTACTTAAAGGTGTCATGAAAGTAAACTTGTAACACTTTTGAGATATATGATATCAAGATGTAAAGTGTAAAGCATTCTTACTTGGGGCAAGTGTTGCCTTTATAGATAGGAATACTTTAGTTTATTTTCAGCCAATAAGGCATGTAATACAGTTATGAACTGCTATTTCATACTTGCCAATAGATAGAAACACTTTATTTTTGCATATTGTATGACAATGATAGCAATCAATAAAGTTGTGTTTTCAATCTTAAAGATGTGATCTTTGTGGCAATGCCTTATTTATCTTGTGATATTTGATATGCATAAGATAAGACGATACCTAAAAGTTATAGATAACTCAAACAATATAATTAGCATTAATCATGAGAAATTCATTTCTAGTTTCCATGTGATGGATAAAACTAGACTCTTTTGGTTAGAGAACCAGTAAGGGACATGAATATCTTGGACATGATTAATCAATCTTCACTAATGTAGTGGGAGAATGATTATCCTATTAGGTATAATACATGTGATGTATTTACATACCTATTGGAATAAATGCTAATACTTCAAATGTTGTTTAGAGAAATACCAATATGAATATCTTGAAGTGTTCAAGATTATCATAAATGAAGTACAAATTTGGTAAAGTATTAATTCTTGATGAGATCAATGAATAAAATACTTGGACCAAATGTTTGAGATCCTTATGAGTGATTATGATAGTGTATCATATTGAACTCATGATTAAGGCATGGTGATGTCTAAATCAAGAAGGAATCATACTCTAAGGAATTAGAGAATGATTATCAAATAACTGAATTCTTCTTAATAAATGAATACCCCACACTAATAAAAGAAATTAAGAATCACAAGGGTTCTGAGTTCTTATATCTTTAACAGATACACCTCAATTATCTATGTGATCAGTTGTTCATGTGATGAGTCAACTATCAAGATGAATATGAGGAACCGAATCTTGAGTTATGGTTTAAAATCATTACATCCTAAATGACTTCCATGTGAACCATAAGGTATGACCTTGATGGTAGCACTCATTGGATCATATCCATAAGTGCAAATGAGTCTTAAATGTTAAGACACATGGATAACATTTTGAGAAGGATGATGCTTGTTGATTGCAACTTAATGACTAAGACATTTGGCATATGGATACTAAAACCGCATTCCTATGAGGAATAAAATTAGGGTGTGTACGTGACACAACCTATAAAGGTTTATGAATCCACTAATGCAAATGAAGTCTATAAGTTACAATGGACTAATCAATGTGATTGATTGAGTACAAGCAGCTCAAAATTGGATCTTTACTTTGATGATATAGTCAAAGAGTTTGACTGATATGTCAAAGATAAAGAAGGGATCTGTGATTTAGTGGGAGCGTATTCACATTCCACATATTGATGTGAAATGGAATTGTTCTAAAATGGAAATCCAAAATGGAAATTATCTTTAAGGAAGATAGAGATGTTTCCTATATGATAGGAATAGAGATCTATGTAGATAGTTCTCGGAAAATCTCTTGACCTGGAAAGAGAAAGCATACATTGGCAATCTGTACTGAAATGTTCAGTATGCACAGATTCAGTGGGAGAAAACTTGTCCATGTTACATGGATATTAGTATCCCAAGGCCAAGTGTCCAATTCTTATGAAGAATGGGAACACTAAGAATAGATATGGATCTATCATGTATGTAATCATCCCATTATCTTGCATGTATGACATGGCAAGAATAAAGTGCATTCATCATCTTGTATGTAGGACATGGCAATATGATGTGCTCATCCTGATAACTCGTATGTGGGACATGACGAGTGGATGTCTGTCTGCTTCCAGTAAGGGTTACTGGAATACCATGAGAACTTGATAAGTGCTTGTGAAGTACTAGTTCTATGGAGATAAGGAAGAGTTCGATGTAAAGAGTTACATTGATGCGAACTTCCGAAAAGATAGAAAATTAATTGCAAAATATACATAAGATGTATAAAAATGAAAGTTTGTTGATAATTGGAAATGTTCCAATATAGCCATTTAAAAAAAAAGGGAAATGTCGAGTATATATGTGTTAGAGAACAGTAGTAGATACTATATGGATCTGGAAGTTCATAAGATGAACTTATATTCCGCTCATTGATGACAAGTCTGGAATCCTTGATCATGCAATGTGGCTAAAGGTTAGCAAAGGAATACTAGATCTCATATTACGGCAACTCCATCTCATACGTGTGACGTACAACGAAGAGATGTGAGACATGCAATTTGTACAGACTTTGGCAAGGTGTTGCCATTACTCACTATGTTGGCACTAGAGCACAGTAACATGTGGGACATGTTTGAAGATCACTATGAATATGATTCATGGGTGATTGGCTCGCAGTGCAAGTGGGAGTCTGTTGGTATGTATGCCCTGAGAGCCAATCATGTGATGATTGGTGGGATACATTAAGATTGATTTGATAAACATCAAAGGCGAGCTTCCAATTCTTTCTGGTTCAGTCATATGAGATAGTGATAGAACAGATTGAATGTCTAGAGAATGACAGTACTCAATGACGTATGCTTTCAGGTTGAGGACCTGAACGATGAGATCATACGGATTCTAAGAGTTTGTAAATTCTGGTTATGTCCCTAGTCGGATGTCATTGTGGAAGGTAGATAGACAACAATGACACACAAGACTAGATTGTGGTGTTGGTTGATGACAGAATCTCATTAGTCATGATATAGAGATATCAAACCAAACACATAGGTACTTGTTAGAGAACAAGTTACCGGACAGACCCACCGTGAGTTTGACACATGGAACCATGAGATGGTAGTCACAGTCAGTACTCACAATGATGGTGGTGAGTGTGATTCTTAGACCTGAGATCACTGCACTCAACACATGTCGTTGGGCACACTTTGACATCATCAAACGCAGTCCTGAAACATGGGTTGTTATAAAGGTGATGATTGGGTGGCTTTGACACATGGGGCTTTTGAGGGGTGAGTGATAGATATGGGATTTGTCCCTCCTGAGGGAGTATGATATCCATGGCCACTTGATGAGTAGGATTGAGAAAGGCGTGCACGCATGTGTGAATGAGTATGTGATACTGATGTCATACATATCTCTTCCAGTCTACTCTGAGATCAAGGAAGTGAATGAACGTTGACAGGATGATTGTTCCATGCCTCGAGTTCATTCGGGATATCAATGACAAAGGAATTATACACTCTCTGTAACACCATTCACGGATTGTAGGATGAAAGTTGTTCTCCAACTTTCTACTTTCACTTGGGTAGCACTAATGTGTGACTAGGCACCGCTCTTTGCTTGTGAAGTCATAAGTGTTATGGACTTTTACTGCCAACGTGAAATGGACCTGCAGGGTCACACACATAGGATTTACCCTGGAAGAGGAGTTTTGTCCACAAGCAATGTTTAGATTGATTACTAAAGGAGTTTAGTAGTTCAATTAAACACTCAATCAGTCGATGGCTCAATATCGTATGGTTCAAGGTGTTGGATGCATTGATTAGAGTATCGGATTGATTGAAATCGCATTTGACTGATTTTGCACAACCTGCACTCCCAACCGGTCGGTTCATGTGATGAACCGGTCGGCTGAGGTTGCTGAACCGGTCGGCTCAATTGTTGAACCGATCGGCTCATGCACAGAGTGAAACGACCGGTTCAAGTGTTGAACCGATCGGTTCAACTGGTGCAATCGAGCAACTTGGGAAAGTAGGATTGGTGAGAATTTTCTTTTCGTTTCAATTTCCCAATTCGATTGGGAATAATATTGGTATTCGATACCAATTGGGAAAGAAACAAGGAAAGTCAATCGGGAACCAACCTGGAACCCCAACCGACTGGTTCATGAGTGAACTGATCGGTTCAAGGGTCCCAAATGATCGGTTCAATGGTGAACCGATCGGTTCAGGTCCCCAACCGACCGGTTCACTTGTGAACTGATCGGTTCAGGTTGCGAGGTGGTTGCTTTTTTTGTGGAAAATTCCAAACCCTTCTACTCCTGCTTTTAGTCCCGCATTGCCCGGGATGGAGAACCCTGTCCCATGACTCTCCTATATATATAGGGGGTATTGGGGGCTTCTCAAAGTACAGCACAGTGCAACCAGTTGCTCTGCAAGTTGTCGTTCTCTCTGGTTTTGGTAACCGTGAGAGAGCCCGAGCAAGTGCTTTCCGCAAAAGGGAGGTGCAACAAGGGAAGGACAATTGCAGTTGCAACAGGAGGCAGGAGAGTGTGTTGGCGACTAGTACGTCAACAGGAGGGTGCGACTCCTTCTACTTCCTTGTGGGACAAGGAGTGTGGAGTTCCAGGTGGTCCGTGTGGACTACTACAGAGGCGGGAGGACACTGCCGCTTAGGAGGACAACTGTCATCCGACAGTCCGGTTCGAGTAGGAGTTGTCAGTCCCGGTGCAACCAGGAGCTGCACAGACGCCGTCGAAGTCCAGAGTTGAAGACCGCACATTGCGCGAGGTTTTGTCGCCGAGCAAGCCTTGGGACAAGGTATGATTCCACAAACCATCCTTTCCTATTATATAGATGTTGACGCGTTTCCTCGATATGGGTTTGGGGAGAAAATTTTTTGTTTCCGCTGCCTTCTCTGTCTCCCCTAAAAACCCAACAGTAAGGTGATCCATCTCCCTATCTACAACTCTGACCACACCCCCATTGTCATTATAGTGGGGGGGGGGAGAGAGGCCAGACGACACAAGCTGAAGAAGAATTTCTATTTTGAACCCATGTGGTTGGCTGAAAATGACTGTGAGGAGATTGTTAGATAAGCCTGGACTCAAACGGGAGAGGGAAGTGAGCTGAAAATGAAGGTGGTAAACTGTGGCGAAAAACTGAAAAAGTGGGTAGCACAGAGGTTCAGAAAGATGAAGGAAAGAATTAAAGAAGTGGAAAAGCTTCTAGGTGAGGAACAAATGAAACCCCCATATACGGTTGTTCTTGACAGGTGTTTGGAGTTATATAAAGAGCTAGAACACTGGCACAGATCAGAACATTCCTATTAGTGTGCCCGGGCAAGGATTGTTGCGCTTCGTGAAGGTGATCGTAACACAACGTATTTTCACCATAAGGCTTCTCAGTGGCAAAGAAAAAATCACATTGATGGGATGAAAGATGAACAAGGGGTGTGGCACACCGAGGAGGGGGAGATCCAGTAGGTAGTGATTGATTATTTCCAAAAGTTGTTCTCTAGTAGCAATCTAGTTGAGTTTGAGGAGGCAACAAAGGGCGTGACTGCTATGGTGGATGATAATATGAATGGATTCCTGGAAAGTGATATTACTGATGTGGAAATTTTTATTGCCCTAAAATAAATGCACCCCAATAAGGCACCAGGTCCGGATGGGATGAAGCCTATGTTCTTTCAAAAATTCTGGGACATTGTTGGAAAGGATATCTCTAGCTATATTAAAGGGTGGTGGAAGGGGAATGCAGATATTAGCTCTGTGAATTCTACATTGGTGGTGATGATACCAAAGGTGGAGAAACCCGTCCAGATGTCTGACTTCAGGCCTATTAGCTTGTGTAATGTTATCTACAAAATTGCAGCAAAAGTTATGGCCAATAGACTTAAACCGTTCATGGACATGATCACTTCTGAGAATCAAAGTGCCTTTATCCCTGGGAGGATGATTACAGATAATGCGCTTGTTGCATATGAACTTTTCCACAAGATGAAGAGCAAAGGAAAAAATATAAAGGGATTCCTAGTGTTGAAACTTGACATGTCCAAAGCTTATGACAGGGTGGAATGGAACTTTCTAGATTTTGTAAAACAAAAGATGGGATTTGGGAGTAGATGGAGACAGAAAATTTGGGAGTGTATATCGTCTGTGGAACATTCCTTTGCCATTAATGGTGACTGAACCCGAAGCTCCAAGCCTCTCCGCGGACTATGACAAGGTGACCCTCTTTCTCCCTACTTATTTATCCTTTGTGTTGAAGCTTTTTCTACTTCTCTTTTACATGCTGCTAATGCCAACTTGATCCATGGGATCAAGGCGAGCAGGCATGCGCCGTGCATTTCACATATCTTCTTTGCATATGACAACATCCTTTTTGCTAGAGCGTCTCATCACGAATGCCTGAATGTAGCTAATATTATTAGCCAGTATGAGCAGGCGTCGGGTCAAAAAATTAATCTTCTGAAGACCGATGTTGCTTTTAGTAAGGGAGTGCCACGGGACACAAAAGAGGCCATTAAAATTCAGCTGGGTGTCCAAGAAGTTGACAGACACGCAAAATACTTGGGGCTGCCCACAGTCATTGGGAGGTCAAAGAAGAAGGTGTTTCACTTCATTAAAGATAGGATCTGGAAGAAACTACATGGTTGGAAAGAAAATTTGCTATCTAATCCAGGCAAGGAAGTGTTTATTAAGTCCATTGTGTAGGCGATTCCTTCCTATATCATGAGTGTGTTTCAGATACCGGCAGGGACATTGGATGAGATTCAAAGTTGTATTGCTAGATTTTGGTGGGGAGCTAAAGATAATGAGCGGAAAATATCATGGCAATGTTGGGCGTCTTTGTGCAAGCCGAAAAGAGAAGGTGGGCTTCGTTTTAGAAACATGCATGTTTTTAACAAAGCGATATTGGCTAAACAAGTGGGAGGCTTTTGACCAAGAAATCTTCATTGGCATACATGGTACTCAAGACACGGTATTTTCCTTCCACTTCTATTTTAGAAGCGTCTAGGGGGTACAACCCTAGCTACACTTGGAGAAGTCTTTGGGCGGCAAAAGCAGTGGTTCTTGAAGGGACAAAATGGAGAGTGGGGAATGGAGAGTGGGGAATGGAGAGAGCATTAGAGTTTGGGAGGACAGCTGGATACACGACTATCATGGAGAGTTGGCGATAGCACATGACACGTCTATATGGCATCCTTCTATGGTTAGTGACTTGATAGATCCAGACACATTAGGATGGAACATGGAGATGGTTCATCAATTTCTTCCTATGGAGGTGTGCGGGCTGATTGTGAGCACTCCTATTAGCACCAGACTTCCAGAGGATTCCTTATATTGGTCGCCAGATAGAAGAGGAAATTTTACTACCAGATTAGCATATTGGCTGGGGCTATTAGGGAAGAGGAAATTTATTGAATCTAGACGGGAGAATGTTGAGCAGATCTGGAAGGTTGTTTGGGATCCTTCTTGGCCGCCGAAAGTTGTACATTTCTTATGGTGGGTGGTTACTGGTGGTATGGCTACTATGGGTAGATTGCTTGACAAACATTGCCTCGTGGATGACATGTGTCCTTTGTGCCATGAGGAGAAGGCGACGGTCCAGCATATGCTCTTTTGTTGTGTAGAAGCTAGGAAATTATGGAGCTCGACACTTGCGGCTATTATTACTGCATCGACTCATATCCAATCGCCTAGGCAGATGCTTCTGGAGCTACATGACGGGTTAGATCAGTAGGAGTTTACGGATGCAGTCGCCAACATGTGGGGGTTGTGGACATATAGAAATCATAAAGTGTTCCAGAATGATGGGAGATGTCTATCTTTCTTTACCAGGGTAGCACAGGCATACATCCTTGATGCATTGAGTGCATGGGCACCGCCACAGGGACAACAGCAGCCGCAAAGTACCATTGTTGTTAAGAGATGGAAGAGGCCGGGGATGGGGATAGTGAAGATCAACACTGACACATCGACGAAGACTGGCACGAGGACGGACGTGGGCGTTGTGGGACGAGACCACCTGGGGCGGGCAACAGCTATTCGTGGTCGTCAGCTGTGGGGAGAGTGGAGTGTGGACTTATGTGAGGCGGTAGCTGTTTTGGAAGGCGTCCAACTTGCACGCCAGCAAGGGTGGACGACGGTGGAGGTCGAGTCCGACTTGATCACAGTCATTGCGGCACTGACTACACCGACAGAGAGGAGGGACCACCTTAGTCTGATTGTCGAGGACATTAGAGCCCTTGTTGCTGACTTTATTTCTATTTCCTTTATGCATGTTTGCCGATCCTGTAATACGGTGGCACATGAAGTAGTCAAGCTTGTGAAAGCCGAAAACTTCATGTACACTGATGAGGCCGGGGATATCGCTCAGTCCCTCCTAAACTATGTAATTTCTGATTATATTGCGTAATGAACAAGATCGCCCATTATCAAAATATTGTCACGCTGGATTTACTGTTTTCCCAGATCTTTTTTGTAACAAAACACGGATTCATTCCCAGATGTCCGATTCTGATCTTACGGTCGTTCAGATTTCTTCTTTCTCAGGCTCCTTCCTTTTCTTCCGCGACCCGTTGTTCCTCTGTTCTCGCCATGCTTTCCCAATCCCGATCCCTCTCTGCTTTCCCTCTTGTTCTCCTATTTCTCCTCCAACACGTTCCTCTCATCACACTGAACTCGGGAAAAACCTAATATATATTGGGTCTGTTCCCAAAAGGGGTTCTCGTTAAACCTGGTTCCCCTCTTCTCTACTTCTCCCCTGTTCTTCCTTTTCTTTTCGTCGCCCTTCCTTCCTAGGCCACCGGACCTGTGCCAAACCCCTCCACGATCTTCGCGGAATCAATGTCGATCGACTTTGAGCACCATCTGGTTGCCGATCTCCGCTGGCACTGGTTTCTCAAACTCCGGCCAGATTCCTCGCCTCCCTCGGCGTTTGCTGCCCCCACGCCATCTCTGGCATCACCAGCTAACCGGATCCACCGTCGACAGATTGAAGGTGCGCTGGTGGCCATCAGGAACCCAAACTCCTTCTTTGGTGCCTTGTGAGGTTGTGGGTACCTTGTTTTCGATCCTGCACAAGGTGTTCCGATAGCTGCTCCTTATTCAAGAGTATTGTGTCCATGGCGGAATGCTTATTCGAGACTCTGGCTCTCCCTATACCCAAACTTGGGCTCGTCACGTTCGGAAGAGGTTGAGGAATTGATCTATGGCCTTTGTTTCTGTCGTGAGAGCCTTTACCCCTGAGTTTGATCAGAGATTTAGGCTGATGGCTCAAAGCTTTTCTCGGCGTGGAACCTTGCCATATCAGTATATCCTGATTTGCCCTTCAATGGTGAGTGCTTTCATGTTTTAGAACTGAGGGCACCTTTGTCCTTTCGTCGGATTCAGCGATGCACCTTGTTGACTGAGGGACCAGGCCATATGTCCGATTCAGATTGGGGCCACCTCAATCAAAACACTTCTGTGGGTTTATTTTCTGCGTATGTGGATTTCTTTTTTCAACATTTCTTATTGCCTAGGTTTTGTATAATTCACATTAAATTATTTATAGTTCAAAAAAATTATAATAAAATATGATTAGGAATCAGAAAATTACAGTCCACCTACTGGTACTCGTTTCATTAACAAATTTGAATCCAATAAATAAGTGATTTTATGGATTTCCTTAATTGTTTTAGTTTTTCAAAAATCCATAACTAATTATTTATAGCTCAGAAAAATAAGTTAAAATATATTTTAAAATTAAAAAAATATGAGCTTTCTAATGGTACTAGTTTTATATTCAAAATATAATGTTGAAAATATGTGATTTTAATGGATTAATCTAAATAAGTAATAACTTGCAAAATTCATAACTAAATATTTAAAAATCAGCAAAATATAATAAAACATATTTTGAATTCAAAAAAAGACAATCTAAAATATGGCATTATTTTGATAACCTGATTTACTAATATTAAAAAGGTGATTTTTAGGGTTTTGAATAATTAATGTAAACCTAACCCTAATTCTACATATATGTTAATAGGTGCTTTGGAAGCCTAGACTTGGATCTAGGATTGTTTTGAACTATTTAGATTTTTAAGTTGAGGTATGTTTGCATCCCCTATTATTCTTGATGAGCAATTTACCTATTTTCTTCTTTCTCTTGGTCCTATGGACATTAGCCTATACACAATGTCTTTTTCTTTTGAAATTATGCTTCATGTGAAGTACCCTACTTGTTACTGATCTTGTGATCATGGATATTCTTTTGGACTCTTATTTTATGCTTGGTTCATTATGGGACTCTATATGATGACATGTGGTGTCTTTTGCCCACATATGAGGTGGATATATATATATTGGTCACTTTTGTGGTGACTACTTTTGTATAATCTGACTATACTTTCTACTTGTCTCTTTATTAAACATGTTATGTGATTCAGTAGCACTAGAGTAGTGTAATTGTATTGGTTTTGGGTTATGTATCCTTTATGCTTTTGGGATGGAGGTTATGCGTCCCATACCTGGGTTTCAAATTTATGAGGTTTGGCCCACATTTATATTTATTGGGAGTTTAGTTATGTGCCATTCTCTATCAGGTTTCAAGTTTATGAGGCTTGACCGCCATTGTCTTTATATTGTTATAGGGCTATGTTTATCTCACATGCATGCAGAATGATGTTTACGGATTATGGGTTATGTGCCCTAATTTCATATGTGCTTATGTGGCACCACTTTATATGTTGATTTAATGGCAAGTATCTCTTTTATTGTGGATCAATACTCTTGATACCCACTTGGGTAGTCCTTTTCTTTTCTATGGGAAGCTTCTATTTATTTGTTGTCCTTTGTTTCATAACATTGCTCAATTTACTTTTTAGTATGCACATACCAGCCTTTGCTGATGTTCTCTATTTTTCTCTTCTTGTTGGGATATGCTTCCAACCCTAGGTGAAGGATATGGAGTACTAGGCATAAAAATATGGACTTATCTTAAGACATTAAAGCTTGGAGATGATCTTGATGTGGTTTAGATTTCCCTCTACATGGATCCTTATGATTGTACCTTTACATGTAAGTTTCAGATGTTCTTTTGTAACCTTATAACAAATTGAATATAGTCAATGATTTTTTTTATTCCACTACTACACTTTGGTTGTTTTGCACACCATAAATAAGATTTGAAAATTTTACTCCCACTCTAACATATCTTTTAGGTGTGTTTGGACTGGAGGCTCTATTCTTTAAATTTTTAGTAGGGAGTGGTTCCCCTCTGGGATCCCACTTCTTATAGTTATGTAGGCCCACATATCATCGTACAACTTGGTAGACCAATCTTTCTGAGATTTTCCAACAATCTTTTCAAGAATTTGCTTAATCTTCCTGCTGGAGACTTCGACCTAGCCAGAGGTTTGGGGGTGATAAGGTGTAGCAACCTTATGTCGTACCCCATATTTCTATAATAGCATCTCTAACCATCTTTCGATGAAATGTGAGCCGCCATCGCTTATCACCGTTCTAGGGACTCCATACCTTGGGAAGATAATTTTGGTAAATAGTTTTATCACTGACTTAGCATCACATGTGGTTGTTACTACGGCCTCGACCCATTTTGATACATAGTTGACTGCCACCAGGATATACTGAAAACTATTAGAGGATGGGAATGGACACATATAACTGATTCCCCAAACATTGAAGATTTCTACCTCTATACAATCAGAGATGATCATTTCATTCCATCTTGCGATGTTTCCTGTGTGTTGACACTCACTGCATGCTCTGATAAAGGCATTGACATCCTTAAATAAAGAAGGCCAGTAGAAACCTGATTGGAGTACTTTTGTTGCAGTTCTTTCTGCTCCAAAATGACCTCCATAAGGGGAGGAGTGGCATTCATACAATATTTTTGGGGCTTCATCTTTAGGGATACATATCCTGTAAAGATTATCAGCTCAACATTTGCATAGTAGGGGATCATCCCAATAGTAGTTCTTCAAATTTGAGAAGAATTTCTTCTTCTGATTGTAAGTTATTTCTGGCGGAAGCTATTTGCAGGCGAGATAGTTATAGAAGTTTGCATTCCATGGCCCTTCTAGTTCAACAACATGTGCAGAATAGATGAATCCATCAACATAACTTTCATTTATTGGTAAAGGGCAATCTTCTTCCAATATGATTCTTGATAGATGATCGACAACCACATTTTCTGTGCCTTTTTTGTCAACAATTTCGTGGTCAAACTCTTACAATAATAACGCCCAATGTATTAGCCTAGGCTTGGCGACCTTCTTCTGCATTAGATATTTGATCGTACCGTGGTCTGTATATACTATTACCTTAGAACCAACTTAATAAGAGCAGAATTTATAGAATGCGTATATAATGGCCAACATTTCTTTTTCCATCGTGGTGTAATTTACTTGAGTCTCGTCTAACATTTTACTGGCGTAATAAATTACATGATGTCATTTGTCTCTCTTTTGACCCAAAATTGCCCCTATTGTGAAATCACTGGCGTCACACATTAACTCAAAAGGAAGACCCCAATCAGGTGACTGGATGATGGGGGCAGAAATTAGGGCCTCCTTCAAAGTCGTGAATGCGTTAAGGTATCCTTTGGAGAAAATGAACTTGACATCGTTCATTAGAAGATTTGACAGTGGCTTTGATATTTTGGAGAAATCTTTAATAAACCTCCTATAATATCTTGCATGCCCTAGAAAACTTCAAACTCCTATCACTGATGTAGGCGGGGGAAGCTTTGAGATTGCTTTGATTTTCAACTGATCAACCTCAATCCCTTTATCTGTTACTTTGTGCCCTAGCACAATTCCCTTCTGGACCATGAAGTGGAATTTTTCCCAATTTAAAACTAAGCTTTGCACTTCAAATTAGAAGATTTGATAGTGGCTTTGATATTTTGGAGAAATTTTTAATAAACCTCATGTAATATCCTGCATGCCCTTGAAAACTTTGAACTCCTATCACTGATGTAGGTAGGGGAAGCTTTGAGATTGCTTTGATTTTTGATTGATCAACCTCAATCCCTTTATCTGATACTTTGTGCCCTAGCACAATGCCCTTCTGGACCATGAAGTGGCATTTTTCCCAATTTAAAACTAGGCTTTACTCTTCACATCTTTTCATAAAAAGGGATAGATTTTTGAGACAATCATCAAAGGAGCTGTCGTAGATGCTGAAATCGTCCATGAAAACTTCCATCTTGTCTTCTGGGAAATCTGCAAAAATGGAGTTCATACACCTCTGAAAAGTTGCAGGTGCGTTACATAGTCTAAAGGGAATTCTTCTAAAAGCAAAAGTTCCATAGATACATGTTAAAGTTGTCTTCTCTTGTTCGTCTGGGTGGATGGGGATTTGGTAGAATCCTGAATACCCATCTAACCAACAGAAGTATGAGTGGTGGGCTAGAAGTTCAAGCATATGATCAATAAATGGGAGTGGAAAATGATCTTTGTGAGTGACAATGTTTAACTTTTTGTAGTCATTGCACATTTGCCACCCTATCACTGTTCTTGTTGCAAACTCATTTCCATTTTCTCCCCTAACAACAATCATGCCGCCTTTCTTTGGTACTACATGCAGTGGATTGACCCATGTGCTATTGCTAATGGAGTAGATGATCTCGACATCATGGAGTTTTATGATTTCTTTACTAACAACTTCTCACATCTTCTCATTGAGCTTTTGTTGTGGTTGCACATATGGTTTTGCATTCTCTTCGAGATGTATCATGTTCATACAGACAGAAGGGCTCACTCCCCTCAAATCTTCAATAGAATAACCCAGTGCTTTGCATCGCAACATTAATTCATTTATCAACTATTCCTTTTGGGCTTTGGTTAGCTAAAAGTTTATAATAATAGGGTGCATCCCTCTGTCGTCCAAAAACTGGTATTCCAAACCTCCTGGAAGATCATTCAATTTGGGAACTGTCTTAATTGCTGGTTCCTTAGTTTTGTGTTGAATGAGCAAGACATATCTTACCACCTCAACTGACTTGCTCTTTCCTGGTGACTCTATTTGGTCAAGAAAGTTTAGAAGGCTTTCCATCTTAGGATCTTCTATCATATTTGCACTGTTAGATAGAGAACGCATCAAAGGATCAACAGTGGTGATTTCATCTCTTACTTCTTAGAAAAATTGTTGGTAACTCTCGATAAAGTAGGATGATTCAAAGAAAGAAGGGACCTTCATACTATCACAGATATTGAAATCAATAAGGTCATCTCCGACCTAGATAGTCAACATCCCAATTTCGATGTGGGCCATTCTTGTTGCAAGAAAAGGCCATCCAAAGATCATTGGACAATTAGCATCCTTCAGTGTATCGATAAGAACAATGTCACTGGGGATGAAAAAGTTCCCCACTCTTATAGGAACATCCTCTACTACTCCCACAGGTTTTGTGAAAGTGTGACCGGCTAGCTGGATCCTCATATTGGTGTTCACGATGTCGGTGAGCCCCAGACGTTTGGCGGGAGAGAGTGGCATAAGACTAATACTTGCTCCTAGATCAGCTAGTCCTTTTTGAACCATATTGTCACTGACTTGAAAAGGAATAATGAAGGCACGAGGGTCATATTTCCTGGAAGGCATGCTCTCCTTAACAAAGGAACTAGACATATGAGCCAACTTTACTATTTCGACATCTTCTCTGTTACAACCCCAATTTTTGGGTTCATATGGTTGGAAATGCAATTTCCCCAATAAATGCATGATTATGGGAATTTTACGAATTATATGTATTGAATGGATTCCGTTTGCAATATTCCCTTTGTGCATGTGATTTTGTGGATCATAATATGTTAATGAGTCCAATATGATTAAAAGAAAAAGAAGAAATCAAATATTGCATTATTAAGAAGGAAATTTGAGATAATGAGGAAAATATAAGAAATATATGGAAATATGGACAATGGAATCATCATGGATGAGATTTTGAGTCTACATGGTTTCTAATGGTAAAATGAATCCAAATAAATGATATAAAAGAAGAGGAGAGAGAAAATATGCATAAAATATGCCTTAATAAGTAATAAATTGCATATGAAGAAAAGTCTCTCATACTTTCTTATTTGAGTCCCAAACTTGTCATACAAGTAGTTTAAGTCATTATGGACTTTCCTCTAAAATTTGGGATCAAACGGATAATTGGTTTGGAAGATATGATTTTTGGAAGCTTTCCCAAAGTGAGGAGGATAATAGTGAATGTCACAATTTCTGATTATAATAGGATTACTTGTTAATTCGATGCATGTGATGTGGGTCATTGATCTAGGGATCTGACGGTAGAAAACTTGTCACCTTCCTCATGCCTATTTAGGCAAGACCAGAACAATACCCGACTTCTACCGGGATTGATCTCTCTTCCCCCAAGGATCTGACAACCATGGGAAGTTTCCCATTGGGATCGCAAGACCAATATGAATCGAATGAACCTGAGTTTTACCCCCTTTGGAAGGATACCACAGGTTTCCCCAAACTCACAGGACTCTTGTTAAATCCTATCAGGACCAACAAGTATATAAAGGGGATAAGCAACCCCTTTGAGAATACCCATATGTTTGCAAATCACTACCAAACTCCTGACCCTCCTCCCTTCTCCCAATTTAGCACAAAGACCTATCCTAAACTCAGTTTCTTCCCAAGTTCTGCAGAGAGATACCCCCTTGTCGTCTGCCATATTCAGAACATCACCGACCAATCTAAACTCACCAGCGAATCCAACAGGTGGAGACGAAGGCAATGGTGCCTTTTCTTATTGCAACAGAGCACCACGACTAAGAGTCAACCCTCAGTTAACCACGACCTATAGTCGTGAGTTCCTATTCATGAATGAGGAAGGAGGAAGACGACTTTGCGTAAAAGGACGTTTTTCCCCCGTCTGTGCAACACATATGTAAGGGTTTTATCGACCTTTCTTTGGTTTTTCTTTATGCGATTGGCTACTGAGTGGGCCGCCTGCCTGGCGCAAGCCCATTGGACCAGCCTTGCTGTGTAAGCAGGTTGGGGCTGTGTGTCTCATGCTCGCATGGCGGCACCTGATTGGACAGAAAATGTAGGAACTTGCAAATATTCTAGTAAATAATAGGAAGGTCATATTAAGACAAACTATATATGAAAATTGATCAGAAAAATACAAAGAATTCAATAAAAACAGATCTTGAACCTGAATCTGATCATAGTTCAAAAAGTAACTAAAGTTGTTACCTTTAATGCATTTATGAATAGAAAACCATAATTTGATGTTTAATGAAGTTGGGATGATTAAGATGTATGATCTAATGAGCATATTAACATGTTGTTAATTAAAAGACGTTTTGATGTCTAGATAGATGATCCATGGGCTTAATAGCCAAATTTAGGGTTTGATATGATAATGTGCATTAATGGGCTTAGAAACCCTAACCTAAGTGTTAATGGGTTTTAATGAATTATATTTTGAGATTCCATGTATAAATTTGATATTAAGTTAATCTTAATCCAAATTGATGAAAAGAAGGATTTACTGTGGATAAGTGAATAATTAGGATTTTGCACCTAGAACTGTTGTTTTAGGGTTTTGTGGATATAAATTAGGAAAGTTTTAAATAGATCTAAAGGAACCATGATGAAACTCTAATCCGGATTAGTAATCCTAGAAAGTAACTCGAAGTCAATAAATTAAGTTCTTGATGAGTATGTAGTAAATAGGTTGTACATGTTTTTTAGGATTCTGTTCCTTTGTGTGATTGGCTTGCTTGCTTGTTGGAATATTGCCTGATTGGATTGGACTATTCTTATTTCTTGTGAAATCTCCTAATCAGGTATGTGGTTAATTATGAGTACACACTTTAGTTTCCTAGTGTTTTCCCGATGATTTATCGATTGCATTGGAAATAAACTGCTTGGATGATTTTATTTCTACAATCTTTAAAGTGAATATGATTATCATAATTTAAGTATATATATGACTTGCTCAAACCTACATACCATCTATGGATGTAAGATATGAGACCAAGCCTTGGAGGGAAGTTCAAGGTGGTTAAGCCCTGGAGGGAAGACCACATGGCACCCAGAGAGGTGACTCCAAGTACCAAGCTCGGGATGGAGAAGGTAGCCTTTAATCCCTTGCAAGGACTTAACCATAGAGAGGGTATCCCAAAGGATGAATATAAGCAGTTGAGAAGTCATATTGAAAAATGTAATCTTTCATTGTTAACAACTATTTGATATGATTATGTTGTTAGAATATAAGCAATGTTTTGGTTGTCACCACATACCAATATATTCATTTATACTGACGACATTTTGTTTGTCGACATTTTATGATTATCTAAAATTGGACAACCAATAAAGTGGAACTTGTGAAGATTAAAGTTAATTCATAAAGGAGGATTTAGATAGTTAGAATTCTACTGAGGGTAGGAGTTCTAGTTTCCTATATTTGAAAGGTATGTGAAAAGTAATTTTTATTTGAGTTTTAAGTTTAGTTTTGGTAGAATTTATTAATTATTTTTTATTATTTGTAAAACCATGATCATGTGTTTGGGATAACACCTCTGGCTTCTTGGTCTTGCTTAATGGGGGGTTATCGAGAAGCGGGGTCATTACAATTGGTATCAGAGCGATGATTTTCCATTTAATCTCTGATAATTATTAAAATTTTACAAACTCTTTAGAACCCAAGGGAGTTATTAGAGGATTTTCTAATGATGGAGGTGTCTAGAAAAGGATCAAAATCTGGGGGCTGGCAAGATTTTCCTCCGCCCCGCTAGTCGGTCTACGAGGACTCCCGGATTCTGTGGGACTGCCTGGCCAAAATCAGAGGATTTGACTGAAAATAAGATACCTTTAGGTATTCTCTCACATGTCTTCATCCCTTCTCCACCCCGTTCATTGAATAACTCTAAGAGATTAGGGTTTCTCTTTCTC
The DNA here is from genome assembly GCA_963693085.1 of Alisma plantago-aquatica. NCBI lineage: Eukaryota > Viridiplantae > Streptophyta > Magnoliopsida > Alismatales > Alismataceae > Alisma > Alisma plantago-aquatica. Next base: position 478,522,495 of record OY856414.1, read on the forward strand.
CACCACCCTCTTGAGTTTTGGGATTAAGAATTATAAGGATTAAGGAATCCTCCACCACCTAGTAATAAGAATGTAAGAAATATGTATGGACATAAGTTTTGATAATTAGAAACTCAGATTGAGTTTAGTTACATGCTTAGGTTGCATGGCATGTGTTGTCCTACCCTCAGGAGAACTCTACAGTTAGACCTTCTTGTAGGAGAATGAGGAGAGAGTTAACCTTGGAGGAAGAAGCCTCCAGGAAAAGGTACAGACCTGACACATCCTCAAAGGATGATGCTAACCCAAACCCTAAGTGGTAGTTAGAGAAAGAGATGACAAAATGAGTTGAATACCTTAGTCTTCTATACCTTCAAGTGCGTGGGTTAGACATACATGCTTTACGTAAAGGTTTTGAGTACCTATGAGAACCATGAACTATGGGTGGTTGTCTGACCTCTAGTGCCTTGTGGAGATCCGGTCTTGGGAGGGTCGTGCCTATTAGGGTGAGGGATAGCTCCCTCATTGAGGAGGTTAGTGTGACCCTATAGGAACCCTAACATATATATATATACATATATATACACACACATATATATACATATACATATATATATATATATACATATACACACACACACACACACACACACACACACACACACACATATATATATATATATATATATATATATATATATATATATATATATATATATATATATATATATAGAAAGAAAGAGGCACGTACCTACATAAAAGAGAATGGCAGTAAGGCTGGTAGCAGGTGTTAGACCTAAGCCATATTGGGTATGATGGATGGTCATGAGACGAGCATACTGAGCTTTGGATAATCTTAGCCGAACAAAGGTTTTGGATCATACATTTCACCCATGTAGGTGTAGACATGTGTCCTTAAGAGCTTGACCCATATTATAAGAGAGAACCTCCAATGGTAGGACCAGTTGTAGGGTTAGCTCTACAGAGAGGGAAAGACCCGATGAAGAAGGTTAGAGACCTAAACTACGAGACTTGAGGAATCATGAGAAGTTGGGTATGATATGGCCAAGAATGGATGACCCTAAGTAAATGTATGTGGTTGCCTCATGCATGATCCTTAGAGACTTGTCGTACCTCAATTGCCTTTATAGGAACCAAACCTTAGAAAGACAAAGAGGCTTCTTGAACCGATGTACAGATGTATAGGTGCCTACCGTTAGGTGTAAGAAGGAGAGTTCCTTAGACCCTGAAGAGGTATGGTAACAAGTTGTGAGGTCTCACACCCAGTTAGTTGTCCTTGTGTGGGAATCTAAGGTGTTTTTCACATGGAAGAATGGTAGGAAGTATATGCCATACCTTGTACATGTTTGGTTCGTGGTTGAACAATTGAGCATGCAGTTAGATAGGTGATGCACTGGAAGTGAACCCGGGGTTCCTAGACCTAAGAAGGGATTTAGTGGTACCCGGTACACATGATGCTCACAAGGATGTATGAGTTCACAGAAATCAAGCATGGCACCCCCCATGTTTTAAAGCAAAGGAAACCCCACTGGAAATGAGTTATATGTTTGAGGAACCACTCACATAGATTGGTGACATACACATGTATGATAGTGGTCCAACTTTGAGAAATAAGGATCAAGTATGACATACCAAGGAGCTTAGAGTGGTTTAGTAGAATGTATTATTTCTAGCTACATGCAGAAGTAGAATGATAGGGCTAAGCATGTATATGATGATGTAAACCTTGGAGGTAAGAACGTTTGGTAACCTTTGTTACTATCAAAAGATAGTTTTCTCCCATCCTAGGAAGGAACCCTTTCATGTAGGGTGAGTACCAACTTTTTTTAAGGTTTGAGGTAACCTAAAGAGGTCTCTTATAGGATCTTGACAAGCTAAGTGGGGAGTACATAGTATGAGAATGAATCTATAGGCCCATGTGTGACCATCTCTAAGGGTATGAGGATATGTGGTCATGGAGGTAACCTATATGGGGCCAAACCAAGGTAGGTAGGTCGCCATGATTCCTATGAAGGGATGTAAGTTTGACCTTGAGTGCCCAAAGAGATGATGGAGTTTTGGGTAAGGATTCAAGTTTGAAATGTGCTACGATAGAATCCTAAGTCAACACTAAGGTCAGGTAGGGATAAGACCGATGGGAGTAGGAGTTGTATGTTCCTTGAATACATAAGACTGTAGGGTCTGGAGGTAACAACTATCTTTTCTTGAGGACCATGGGTTAGGAGGTTGACCACCTTCATGAGTTTATGGGGCCCAAAGGGTAAATGAGGGAGGCACTCCCTAGATGCATAAGGGAAGAGGGATGACCCCAAAAGAACTGACACCCTACAGAACTTGAGGTAATGACTAAGGATTGTACATAAAAGATATGTTAAGACCCATAGGTGATGAGAAAAGTCTTCTCATATGTTTAGACACAGAAGGGAAATGTTCATGGTTTGGATTCATGAGAAGTAAGTTTCAACTGAGATTTAAAAGTGTAATGGCAATGTGTGATGCACCATATCTACTCCTGGAATGGGGTGAACTCTGTATTTGGACTGCAGCCAAATGCTTATTTCCTCTCATTATGGGTGTGAGAGATAGGGCAAAATGCATGCCATATACTAAGGATGAAAGTGATATGAGTTGAAACCCTTCTACGATATTTGAGGATGGATGATGTACCACCCCTTTTGAAAGTACGTGGGATGGATGGTTTGGAAACATGAAGAGAACAAAGGTAATATGATGACGTACCTCTATGGAAATGGGTTGGAATCTATGAGTTATAAGTTTGGGTTTGATAACTGAAGTGATGAGCTGAAGTTTTCTTGACTCAGTAGATCTCAACCCGAGACAAGGATGATGAGTGGAGTATATGAAGGTTTATGTTTTTACCATCATCTAGAACATAAGGATACTAATGTGGTAGCAGATACTCTTAGCTGAGACACAACTCAGGTATACGGCTGTCTTGTTTGGCCAGTAGAGAGGCTGGCAGAGGTTTCTAGGTAAGCCCTATGATTGTTAGACGATGACACCTGTATGGCTAACATCCAAATACAACTAGACTTGTTGGTCGAGTTAGTGGTTGCCCAGTTAGCACTGCCTAGAGTTTGACGATATTAAAGGAGTGTTATAAGAACCTTAGATACACTTCTCAGGAAAAGAAGGTGGTGAAATCCACTACTAGTGTTATACAATTTCTGAGGAGTTGACCTAGAGGAATCATGTCATGCAATAGGCTCATGATTTTAAGTACACCGTACACCATGGTGCTACTAATATGGTTAAAGTTTATTGTAGTACTTCGAAGACCTAAGATGAAAAAGTATATAGAGTTGCATGAGGCCAGTTGCCATGCATGCTAGAGGTTGAAGGCCAAACACCAGTAGCATAGTGAGTTGCTACGGATAATAAAGAGTCTCCGAGAGGGAATGGGAGTAGATCACCATAGATGTTGTGGTGGGTCACCCCTGGACCAAGAGAGGTTAGGATGCAATATGGGTTATGGTAAATCGCCTTACGAAGTTGACCTAATCCCTTGCCTAAGAGAGAGCACTGCCCGTGTGATAGTTTTGGTTGAACTATATATATGAGAGAGAGAGATAGTATAACTACACCAAGAACTGAGTTCAATATCTTGAGCATGACCTTAAGTTCACTTCCATGTGGTGGAAGTAGGTACATGAAGAACTTGATACCAATTTGAAGTTTAGCACATCATATCACCCCTGACTGATGGACAGTCAAGAGAGTATGATCTAAACTTTAGAGGGACTAATGAGAGCATGTGTGCTCGTTCAGGATGATTCATGGGAGCAGTTCCTGCCCCTAGAAGATTCTGCTCGTGATGATAGCCACCATAGCCAGTATTAGGATGTAAGAAGCTCTGTAAGGGAGGCTGTGTCGGTTACTGCTTCACTAGGATGATGTCAGTGAGAGGACCATGGGAAGGTCAGAAAGACCACAATGTATGTAGATGAAGTCACTTTGATCAAGAAATGGCTTTGAAAGCCCAGGATCGACATGAGTTGTGAGCTGATGTGAAGCAGACTGACATGCAGTTCACTATGGGTGAATATGTGTTATGAAAACCCAAACCCTGTGAGCTATAGATGAGGAAGATGAGTCCCTGATACATGGGTCCATTTGAGATGGATTGATGGAGATGCTTATGTTTACCCTTACCCCTCAAGATAACATGATGAGTGATGTATTCAATGAGTCTGATCTAGAGAACTATGTGATGTACCTGAGCAATGTGCTAAGCCATGAACCTAATGAACTTCAATGGAGGCTGAAATATCTTGAGTCACATGTGAGGATTCCAGATACCAAGGTGAAAGAACTCAGATGTAAGAATATATGATGATAAAGGTTCTTTGGAAGCACCATGGAGAGGATGAAGCCACATGGGAGCCAATGATGGACATGGGAAAGTCTTATCTTGATTGTTTGTATGTTTGATGGCATTTTGAGGGCAAAATTCCTGTAAGAGATGAAGGATGTTACAACCCCAATTTTTGGGTTCATATGGTTAGAAATGCAATTTCCCCAATGAAGTTCTTCATATGCAAGTTATTACTTTTTAAGGCATATTTTATGCATATTTTCTCTCTCCTCTTCTTTTATATCATTTATTTGGATTCCTTTTACCATTAGAAACCATGTAGACTCGAAATATCATCCATGATCATTCCATTATCCATATTTCCACATATTTCTTATCTTTTCCTCATTATCTCAAATTTCCTTCTTAATAATGCATTATTTGATTTCTTCTTTTTCTTTTAATCATATTGGACTCATTAACATATTATGATCCACAAAATCACATGCACAAAGGAAATATTGCAAAGGGAATCCATTCAATACATACAATTCATACAATTCCCATAATCATACCAAAAAGCGTGTTACTGATAACCAAAACTTGAGGTACATAAGTGCCCCTAAAAGAGTCTAATCCCTGATACACCAAACAGCTGGTTATCAAGGTACTTAGACCATCACTCGGGGCAAAACAAGAGAAAAAAACTTTCATATGAAGAAAAGAGTCTCATACTTTTGAATTTGTGTTCTAAACTTGGCAAACAAGTAGTTTAAGTCATTATGGAATTTCCTCTAAAATTTGGGATCAAAAGGATAAGCAGTTTGGGAGATACGCTTTTTGGAAGCTTTCCCAATGTGACGAGGATAATAGTGAATGTCACAATTTCTGATCATAATAGGATTACTTGTTAATTCGATGCATGTGATGTGGCCCGTCGATCTGCAGATCCGACGGTAGCAAACTCTTCACCTTCCTCATGCCTAGTTAGGAAAGATGGGAACATTACCCGATTTCTACCGGGATTGATCTCTCTTCCCACAAAGATCGGGCAACCATGGGAAGTTTCCCATTGGGATCGCAAGACCAATACAAATTGAATGAACCTGGGTTTTACCCCCTTTGGAAGGATACCACATGTTTCCCCAAACTCACAGGACTCTTGTTAAATCCTAACGGGACCAACAAGTATATAAGGGGGATAAGAAACCCCTTTGAGAATATCCAGACGTTTGCAAATCACTACTAAACCCCTGACCCTCATCCCTTCTCCCAATTCAGTGTGGAGACCTATCCTCAACTAAGTTTATTCCCAAGTTCTGCGGAGAGATATCCCCTTGCCGTCTTCTAGATTCAGACCATCATCGACCAATCTAAACTCACCAGCGAGTTCGACGGCTGGAGACGAAGGCAATGGTGCCTTTTCTTATTACAACAGAGCACCATGGCTAGGAGTCAACCCTCAGTTGACCATGGCATGCAGTCGTGAGTTCTTTCTCACAGAAGCGGAAGGAGGAAGACGACTTCACGCAAAAGGACTCTTTTTCCCCCGTGTATGCAACACATAGGTAAGGGTTTTATCAACCTTTATTTGGTTTTTCTTTATGTGATCGACTGTTGAGTGGGCCGTCCACCTGGCGTGAGCCCATTGGCTCATCCTTGCTGCATAGGCAAGCTAGGGTCAGGTGTCTCATGCTCGTGTGTCGGCACTTGATTGGCCAAAAAATGTTGAAACTTAAAAATATTCTAGTAAATCATAGGAAGGTCATATTAAGACAAACTATATATGAAAATTGATCAGAAAAATACAAGGAATTCAATAAAAATAGTTCTAGAGCCTGAATCTGGTCATAGTTCGAAAAGTAACTAAAGTTGTTACCTTTAATGCGTTTATGAATAGAAAACCCTAATTTGATGTTTAATGAATTTGGGATGATTAAGATGGATGATCTAATGAGCATATTAACATGTTGTTAATAAAAAGACGTTTTGATGTCTAGATAGATGATCCATGTGCTTAATAGCTTAATTTAGGGTTTGATATGATAATGTGCGTTAATGGGCTTAGAAACCCTAACCTAAGTGTTAATGGATTTTAATGAATTATATTTTGATATTCCTTGTATAAAAGTGATATAAAGTTAATCTTAAGCCAAATTGATGAAAAGAAGGCTTTAATGTGGATAAGTGAATAATTAGGTTTTTGCACCTAGAACTGCTATTTTAGGGTTTTGTGGATATAAAATAGGAAAGTTGTAAATAGATATAAAGGAATCATGATGAAACCCTAATCCGAATTACAAAACCCTAGAAAGTAATTTCAAGTCAATAAAGTAATTTCTTGATGAATATGTAGTAAATAGGTTGTACATGCTTTTTAGGATTTTGTTCTTTTGTGTGATTGGCTTGCTTGCTTGTTGGATTGCCTGATTGGATTGGACTGTGCTTATTTCTTGTGAAATCTCCTAATCAGGTATGTTGTTAATTATGAGTACACGCTTTAGTTTCCTGAAGTTTTCCCGATGATTTATCGATTGCAATGGAAATAAACTGCTTGGATGATATTATTTATACAATCTTTAAAGTGAATATGATTATCACAATTTAAGTATATATACGAATTTCTCAAACCTACATACCATCTCTGGATGTAAGATATGAGACCAAGCCCTGGAGGGAAGGCCAAGGTGGTCAAGCCCCAGAGGGAAGACCATAGGGCACCCAGAGAGGTGACCCTAGGTACCAAGCTCAGGATGGAGAAGGTATCCTTCAGTCCCTTCCAAGGACTTAACCCTAGAGAGGGTATCCTAGAGGATGAGTAAAAGTGGTTGAGAAGTGATATTGAAAAATGTAATCTTGCATTGTTAACAACTATTTTATGTGATTGTGTTGTTAGAATATATGTGCAATGTTTTGATTGTCACCACATACCAGTATTTTCATTTATACTAACTGACATTTTGTTTGTCGGCATTTTAGGATTATCTAAAATTGGACAACCAGTAAAGTGGAACTTGTGAAGATTAATGTTAATTCATAAAGGAGGATTTAGATAGTTAGCATTCTGTTGAGGGTAGAAGTTCCAGTTTCTTATATTTGAAAGGTATGTGAAAAGTAATTTTTATTCCAGTTTTAAGTTTAGTTTTGGTAGAATTTATTAAATTATTTTTTATTATTTAAAAAACCATGATCTTGTGTTTGGGATAACGCCTCTGGCTTCTTGGTCTTCTTTAATTGGGGGTTACTGGGAATCAGGGTCGTTACATTCTCCTCTTTTATTCTTTGAGATAAGGTCTTTGAATAACTTCACATAGGTAGACATTTCTTCATTTGCATCAAGAAAAGGAATGTCTAGATGGAGCTTTTTTACTACCTCTAGAAACTTTTTTGTACCTCTTTTTCAACCAGGCTTTCACCAATTTTTAAGGGACTGGTATGCGTGGTGCATACTTGTCAGGATTCATTTCGGTGACTACATTGTAGTTCTTTTTCTTCCCAAGCCGCTTTTGCTTAATTGTAGCTTCAGAAGGTTCTTTATTCACTGTGCCTCTTTCTGGCACAACTTCTTTTTCAATCGTAGCTCTATGGCCATTGATGGGATGTAATACAGTTCCTGACCTTAGAGTGTCCATCATTGCAGTTTCATTTCCTCGTGGATTTGCCTTAGTGTTGGACAGAAGTCATCCCATCAGATTTTTATACTTTGGGCTAAACTTGCTAGCTGTTGATCAATCAATTTGTTATGCTACTAAATTTCTCTGATTTGGTTAGAGAAGTTCCCCATCTGTTGCTGCATGAAGCTGAGAAGATTAGTTCTATCTACTGAGTTTTTGTGCAGTCGCTTGTTTAGCTCATTCTGCCTCTTTGTAAATGAAATGAGCTCAGACATCATAGAGTGCCTTTGTTGAGTGTTCTGAGATGGTTGGAAGTTTCTCCCTGGTTGGAAGTTGTCGGTCGATGTTGAATTTGTGGGATTCCTGATGAATTTCTGTCGACCAGTTGATGAGCATTTTCTGCAGCACTCATGTTACTAGTAAGAGAATCTAGGGTGATCGGGACATTTGTATTGAGCATACATCACATTCTCAGTACTTTCACATTCTAGATCGCCTTGCTCGGAAGTGTAGGGGCAGTGTTCTATAGGGTGGCTTGCTCCCCCATAGGTGACACAGCTCCTGATAGCTTCTTATCACATTTGGCTCTTGTAAATTTGATCTTTCAAAGATTGGACGTCAGTCACTATCTTGTCCAACTTTGATGAAGTGACTTCTATGATCTTCAATTCTCCCAGAGGTGTTGCTGATGACACATAATTCACCAGACCTCTGTCATAATCGCCATCTTGCTGATTGGCTGCCATATTATCAATTATCTGTCTGGCTCATTGGGCACTGACCCCCAAGAAGTCACTACCTGCTACAGTGTTTAAAGATTTTCTTTCTCTAGTTTATAGACCATTATAGAAGGTAGTGATTAAACATGGTTCAGAAAAACCATGATGTGGGCATTCACGTTGGTACCCTTGAAAATGCTCCCAAGTTTTGTGTAAGTTTTCAGAAACTTTTTGAGAGAACATGCTAATCTTGTTCTGGCATTTGATAGTTCTTTCAATATGGAAGAACTTGGTGATGAAAGTGTTGGAAAGAAACTCCCAGTTCATAATACTTCTGTCTTGAAGGCCAGAGTACCATTCTAGTGCCTTATCCTTCCTAGAAAAGGGAAAGCATTGGTTATAGATGTATGATATTGGCACTCGGTTGATTTTGAAACTTTTGTGGGATTTTTTGAAAGTCACCAGGTGGTTTTAAGGATTTTCTTCAGCATTGTTTCTCCCAAACATGTTATGCTATAGTAGTTGGAGAAAACTAGGCTTTAGCTTGAAGTTAGCCACGTTGAGTGGCTATTGTGCAATAGGGTTTCTTTCTTCATTTTGCTCTGACTTCAATGAAAGATCGAAGAGACCTGGCTTTAGGGTCTTGGTGGGCCATGAGCACTGATGTACCTAAAATGCAATATACAATATGTAAATAATGTAGTCTAGGAAACTTTTCAGGTGAGAAAATTAGTATTCACATATCTTTGTTTGTGTGACAAAGTGAAAGCAAACTCGGGTTTGTGAAATGGTACTGGTTGCCTCGTCCCCGGCAACGACATCAAAAAGTTGATCGTCCTCAAACATGGGTCCAAAAGGGAAGTGGTTCTAGGTAATTGGTATTTTACAAATAATAAAAACTGAATGTTTAATGACGTCCACAACTAGTATGGGGTCCAAAAACTAAGTTTGGTTTGTCAAAGTCGTCGAAAACTCGATGGAGGGTGAAAGTACACTATGAGGCATATACTTATCACTAAAAGAATAAAGAATGAAAGAAAAGCTACCTTCGAGAAGGAAATTGCAAGAAAAATAAAGAATTAGGAAGCTTTTGGGTTTTGCTGATTTTTAATAGAGTTTTATATTTTCAATAAATAGAACTAAAGGATTAATTATCATGTTTAGAGTGTAACACGAAGGAAGATAACAGTCTTACAATCTTTCAAGGATTCATATCCCCCACCCTTTTCTCTCAAAAACTGTGCTAAGGGAAAACCAAAGAACGAAATCCTCTCTTAAGGAAACTTAAAACCAAGATTTTCTCGCAAGAGAAAGAATCGAAGAAAGATCTAAACCTGAGTATTCTCATACACCAGGGTTATCCAAAATTCTATTTGTACTTGACTTCCTTCTCTCAAAGGTGGTCAGGTTGGAAAATACATTTTTGGTAGCTGATCAAGAACGTGTAGATAAGCAAGATAGATAAGTAGCATATAAGAGAAATCAATCGAATGAATAAAGTCACACATGTGATTCATGATAGGAAATAATCACTAATTTGCATTAATATGAAATATAATGGTTTGGTTACAATGCATGGTAAATTAAAGGAAAAAAGAAGAAAAGGGAAGATAGGTATCGAGCTCCTTGATTTAGGAAACCGATAGGCGTAGTAGTTGACACTCGGGACTGAATTAGACTGATAACGGGGATAGATGACTCGTGTCGGGTCATGACTTATGTCGAGCGACGACCGTGTCAGGTAGAGACTGTGTTAGGCCATGATAATGTTGGGGGTACGACCGTATCAGGAAACCACCGTGTCTGGTTAATGACTATGTTTGGCCAAACACTATCTCAATTGATGTCATCCTTGTGTTGGGCTAATCCATCTGGAATACCCTCTCGGGTTTAGTGGTCAGAATGGAACCTAACACACATAGGGAAAGTAAAGAACTTATATCTCTCTTTTTCTTCCTACTATGGTAGTGATCCCTAAATGAGCTCTCCCTCCTTCTTAGAATAAGAGCATGCTCACCTAAATGATAACTATGTGGACACTCAGGACCTTACTTGGAAGCATCTCCGCTTCTCGGGTTAAAATCCTCCGTTTTCCAACCCTTGGTACAGTGCAATACTCGAGTTATTTATAGGCTATGCGAACTATGGATGACTCATCTGATTGTTCCACATGTTTGGTATCTCGTTCTGGTACCCGTGGCGGGCAATGGTCTTGACATTCTACTCATCACAGCCTCTGGATGTATCAGACTATGACTGTGTCAGTTTGTAGCTTGTCCCGGGTTTCACTTGTTGTCATGTGCCAGGTTGCGGCCATGTCAGCTCACGATCAATAGCTGATGTGGTCGTCCTTTGCTTTGTATATTAGGGCACACAAACTGGTGTCGACCTGCTAGTTTCTGGTCTTGTTTAAGGGTATCAGGTTGCTGGCAATGAACCTGACATATTTGTCTGTGTATAAAATCATCAGTTAGATGGGTGTACTTTTTGATCATAAAGTGTCAGAAAGTCCTTCAAAAGATAAGAAAAGTGATCAGAAGGTACGACAAGCATATTTGGTCTAATATCTGAGCAAAATTAGGCAAAAGTGAAAGTTTTGAGATAGTTTTTGATATAAAGAATAGGTTCTAACATCCATAAAATGGGTATCAGGAACCCATGAGGTGAGACAACTTGTTCCAGCAAGAGATATAACACTCCACCAACAATATTATTATCATAGTTAAACTTTTTTGAATGAGAGAAGAAGAAATATATACTAAATTAAATAAATATAATTGCTGATTATATGTAGAGTAGAGCATTCTTATCATCTTATTAGTTCAGATATCTATAACTGAGTAATAGATGATTAAATCACTTTTGAAATGAATATGAAGAACATGTATAACTGTTATAAACTAAACAATATAAAACCAAAGCAAGGCATCAACCAGTGTTTTAGTATTTGGCCCTTAAACAAATACACTACACTGTTGATTACATCTTTAACCATTCCATCTTATTATGCCTTGTGGAGATGGGAATATACCTTTGATTTCCAACTGACCACTGTGAAGTTAGCATCAGTACCATATAGGTCTATGGAAGAGTCAGAATCCATGACCTCTCCTTTCTTGGTTAGTATGAGAGTGGAAGTGACATTATGATTCAATCTGCATTTTAGCTAGCCTGGTGTATAGAGGCTCTTTGCTATAGAGATACAACACGTAGCATGTTTTCTGTCCAGGGCATGACCTACAGTCAATCCTGCCTAAATATATTGAGTCATGGCATGCAACCATACTCTTTTGGGGGTATGGCTTTACCACCAATCCCGATGTTGCAATAGAGCTACGGCCTAAAACTGCACTCTTTTTAGGAAAATGTGTCAAGGAAAAATCCTGGTGTTTGAAGAAAGCAAGGTAATACTCATCTTGCACCCTCACATATTCAAAAATATGTGCTCCGAGTAAAACTTTTTTCATCATTCAGCAGATCCTGACACTGAATGATTCTATGGTTAGGGAAAATATATTTTAGTTCACTTGATAAATTAAGTGTATTACATCATCTATTAGCATCAATCAAGTTACAAACATGAATTATAGATACATGCTATACATAAAGGTGTAACATATTTTCAAGAGATCTGTTGGTACAAATCTTGTTACACTTATCCTAGAATCTCAGTCCCCTAAATACTTTATTAGGAATCTCATCCCTTCACCACTATCATTATCATGATCATATGCTTGGGTATCAAACCCTTATTTCATTATTGAACAATATCATCTCTCATTAGGCAATAACCAACTCTAGGTCATCAGACCCATATATAAACCATACTTGTTGTACAAGTACATCACATGGCTTGCAAGGCCTTATATAATCTGTATTATACTAAATCATTATAGCTCATACCTGGCTATGTTCATCATCTCATAACACCTGCATGGTTAGGATTTCATAGTAATGCAATATCAAGCAAATATCATGACCATGCCATAAAGAGAAAACATTCAAATTGCAACCCTCTCATGATTAGGGTTAAGGTTACCTCTTATAACTAATTTAGGGTTTTCAAGTTCATAATTATCAACCAACCCTATTTCACATTATAAGAGATATATTACAACCATAAGTTTTCAAGCATACTACATCAAGTATCATCAACTAGTTATCAACATGAGTATTACCCTTCTTATGTGAGTAGTACCCGTTTCTCTCTCATCCTTACTAGGATATTGATTTCAACATACTTATTACATTGATTTATCCTTCTTTAGGTTTAGCAACCTACACTTATTAAAGTGTATTCATCTCATTACTTTCATGATGCATTCATTGATTATATTCAAGTTGTATCGGCCTACACTCTTCAAGATGTATCGGCCTACACTCTACAAGGTGTATCAGCCTACACTCTTCAAGGTGTATTAGCCTACACTCTACAAGGTGTATTGGTCTACACTCTACAAGGTATATTAGCCTACACTGTACAAGGTGTATTGACCTATATTCTTCAAGGTGTATCAGCCTACACTCTACAAGGTGTATCGGCCTACACTCTACAAGGTGTATCGGCCTACACTCTACAAGGTGTATCAGCCTTCACTCCAATCTTTGTATCATCCTAGATACATCACTTGTGTCAGCCTAGACACATATACTTGTGTCATCTTAGACACATATACTTGTGTCAACCTAGACACATATACTTGTGTTGGCTGAAGCATATCAAATGCTATAGTTTTAGAGATGCTTAAGAGTGGAATCGTTTGTTCGGTGCTTGAGGTATATCGGCCATAGCACATACTTGTGTATGTCGACCATACTATCCTCTTATGTATCGGACACCCAACATCACTTAGGGTATCGACCACTTTATCCACTAGTGTGTCGACTAGTTCATGGACTAAGGTATCAGCCATACCATCAACAACTAGGGTATTGTTCACTTCAACCTCTTGTATATCAACCTCACCTTCAACTAGGGTATTGGTCTCTTCATCAACTTAGGGTATCATCCACTCAACATCACTTAGGGTATCAGCCACCCCTTCAACTTAGGGTATCGGCCACTCAAAATCACCTAAGGTATCAACCACATTATCAATTAGTATATCGACCTCTCACCCAACTAGGGTTTGAGTTGTATCAGTTTAGGGTTAGACATATTGACCTAGATCCCTCTTGGTCATATCGAATTAGCAACATATCATTTAGAACATCTCAAGTCATGATGACCACCCCCATTTATGAGTAAAGGAATGTGTTAACTTAATTATTTCTAAGGTATCAACCTTCCCTCATCTTATCCTTGAGTGACAAGCTTAACAACTGCATGGACATTAGTCCTATGCATGTAGAAATCAAAGGGGAGGGTTAAGGGCTCATGTATATCCGTTTACTCATGTGTATCGATTTACATACTTATGTGTATCGGGCTAGGGTTTCCTACAAATCGATATTGGTTTGTGCATAACAGTTTTATCATATTCAATCTCTAGCCTTTCATCCATAACCACTCTAGTTCATGGACAACAACCCCACATATCCATTAGACCTCATAGAACCATCATCTAAGCAAGAAAAGTCAAAGTAAAGAAGGAACCACCAAGTACTACATGATAAAAGGTGCATAATAATATAGTTGAGTTCCAAGTTATATAACCCGCCTCAAGATCAGCTCAAAAGCTTCAAGCTTCAAAGCTCCATGTTCCAAGGTTGAAGATGACTTATCAAAAGTCCAAGACTTGATCACAACACTTCTCTATGAAATAAGATACCATAGTTAAGAATTTGGTGAAGAAAGAAGAGAATGAAAGAATCATGATCCAAGAAGTGTGGTCTTTCCAAGGTTGAAGATGATCATGGATTCACCTTAGGTAAGATGCTCGACCTTGTCTTTGTTCCTTGAGCTCCTAGGATCATCTTTCCAAGCAATAGATGGTAAGGGAATCGAAATGTTTACTAGGAAGTGAAAAGAGAGGTATATATAGTTGAGGTTCATGAAAGAGAGTGTGTATAAGGTGTCATCACTATGTACACTCAAGTGACACATGTCCATGCATGGTAACTTCATGCAACCATAATTATCTTTCCATGCAAAACTCTTGAGGATAATCCATATGCATGATATCATCCATTTGGGTATCTTGCTTGACAAGATATCATCACCCAATCTTGCTTTATGTGCAAACCGATACCACTTTTGCAAGGAACTTGCAAACTAATAGGCTTCACCTACTTGAGGTTCTTAGCCCGTTATGATCACCATAAAATGTTAACAAATGAATATGGTACCTCCTCTATGGCTTCCAAGCCGATAGGCACTCCCATATACACTTTAAAACTCGATACAACCTCATCTAGGGTTCAAGGTACTCAACACTTCTTTGGTTCTTTCACCACAAAGAGTGTTATCATTCAACTAAGATTCAAACAAGGTGCCCCCTTCTTTCTTTTTCCTCTAGTTGACACTAAGAGAGAGAAGAGACATTCTAGAGATGATAATTTGCACATAAACCCTTCATTTGGGTGAATTGCAATTCTTACCAAAGTTATCATATAAGGCACAAACAATTTGCAAATAAGTTCAAAATTGACAAATAAACTCTTCTCAAGTCTTAATTACTTTTAAAAAGATTGATACATGATTCTAAGCAACTTACTTATGCAAGGCTTCTAGGGTTATCCCAAAACCCAGGTCAGGGGTGTTACAAAAAAGGTTAGGAAAAATCATTGATGATTTGTATGCTAAACTTGAGATTCTTGAGCAAAATGAGAAAACTCATCTTGAGAGCATTGATAACTTGCCAGACCAATTTCTTGATCTTGAACTCCAATACAATGGAGTTGAGGAAGAGAATGGTGTTTACCTCAAGAACATTGAAACTCTGAAGGAAGATAACCAAAAGTGCCTAAATGAGCTTGAAACTCTTAAAACTAAAAATGTTGAATTCAAGCTTATTGTTGATGCTCATAGAAATGAGAGGGATGTTTATCTCAAGGATATCCAATTTCTTAAATATGAAAATGCTAGGTTGTTTGGTCAAGTTAATTATTTATCTTCTAGACCAATGTTTCCTAGTAATGATATTGCTTCTATTTCTCTTGAGAAAGATTCTTATTTGACTAAAGTCCTATGTTTAGAGGCCGACCTCAATCATGCTAAAGATGATCTTTCTAGTTTGTCTTCTACTATCATATCTCTTAATGATGATAATCATAGACTTAGAGACTCTCTCCAAAATCCCTTAAAGGGAAAAACACCCTAAATGAAATCCTTGACCATTCTACCAAACAAAGTGGTACTAGTGGTTTGTGATTTGTAGAGGGACCTCCTAAGGGAAAGAACAAAGCCAAAGGTAAGAAAAAGAGTAAGGAAACCTCCTTTTTCATTAGAGAGTCTTTTGGAACTAAGAACCATATAATTTGTTCTCATTGCAAATTTGATGATCATGATTCTACTTATTGTCCTTACAAGCCTAAGGGGACCAACCCAAAGATGAAATGGGTCCCCAAGATAGCTCTGGATCCCAAAGTTTGAGTTGGGAACCGACACTCTCCTTTCTTGTAGGAAAAAGGAAGATGGATTGTTGACAATGGCTGCACCAAACACATGACATGTGATATATGCCATTTCAACAACTTCACTAAGAAGAAAGGAGGTTTGGTTACCTTTGGGGACAACAAGAAAAGTAAGGTAAATTGTGAGGGTGATGTAGGTGAATCCTTATGTATCAAGAATGTTCTCTTTGCGGATGGCCCACATCACAATTTAATAAGTGTAAGTCAACTATGTGATAATGGTTACCTTGTGCTATTTACTTCCTTTGAATGCTTGATTCTAGATTCCCTCACCTATCAAGTCATATATAAGGGAACTATAAGTGGTAATCTTTATGTTATTGTACTTGACCCTATTAAGCATATTGTTGGTAGATGCCTAGTAGTCAAATCGAATGATATTTCTCTTTGGCGTCATCGGCTTGGTCATGTAAATATGCACCAGTTGAAGAAGTTGAGAAAAAAGGATTTGGTCAAAGGACTTACCAAATTGGATTTTGAAAAGGAGGAGGAATGCCAACCTTGTACCCAAGGAAAGCAAACCAAGTCCTACTTCAAATCCAAAGGAGTCCTTACCACCAAGAGAGCTCTTGAACTTCTTCATATTGATTTATCTGGACCAATGATAAGTCAATCTCTTCGTGGTTCCAAGTATTTTCTTGTTATCGTCGATGTTTTCTCTAGATATACTTGGACCTTCTTTCTCATTTCCAAAAGTGATACACTTGATGTTTTCTCTAGTTTTTGTAAATGAGTTGAGAATGAAGCTTCTTGTTGGATTATTTCCATCCATAGTGATCAGGGGGAGAATTTGAAAATGATCCTTTTGAATACTTTTGTGAAGAATCTGGATATGCACATAACTTCTCTTCACCTCAAACACCTCAACAAAATGGGGTTGTAGAGAGGAAGAATAGGTCACTATATGAGATGGCTAGGACAACACATTTAGAGTATGACACTCCAAAGAAGTTTTGGGCTGAAGCCATTAGTACCTCATATTTTGTGCAAAACTAGATTTTTACACATCTTTCTTTGAAGAAAACCCCCTATGAGCTATGGAATGGTAGGAAGCCTTCTATCGAGTATTTTCATGTTTTTAGATGTCCTTGTTTTGTTTTGAATACCAAATATTCTCTCGACAAGTTTGATCTGAAATCCTACAAGGCTTTATTTCTTGGCTATATCACTACTAGCAAGGTTTATAGAGTGTTTAATGTTGATCTTGCTAAAGTAGAAGAATCTATTAATGTTAAGTTTATTGAGACTAACCCCTCTATTCCCAAATATATTGTTCCAAAGGATGATGTTGCAGGTGAAGTAATTCCTATCTTAAAAGAGCTCAACATCACCCAAAAGGGAAAAGAGGTGGTCACTCAAAAAGAAGAGAAAGATGAAGAGAAGAAGGATCCAACTCCCTGCTTTGAGAAGAATCATCCAAAAGAGATAATTTTAGGTGATACATTTGAAAGAGTGAAGACACATGCTACTTTCAACAAATAACAAGACAACAACACCTTCATCTCACAACTCAAGCCAAATAACATCAAAGAAGTTGTTGGGGATGATGAATGGATCATATCCATGCAAGAAGAATTGGAGCAATTTGAAAAGAAAAAAATGTAGACCCTAGTTCCAAGACCAAGTGATAGAAAGATCATTGACACCAAGTGGGTCTACCACAAAAAGAGAGTTGAAAGTGGCAAAGTGGTAAGGAATAAAAGGTTAGTGGCTCAAGGATACAATCAATAGGAAGGTATAGATTTTGATGAAACATATGCACCTGTAGCTAGACTTGAGCCCATTTGTATTTTACTTACAATTGAGGAGGAAGTGTATGTTGCACAACCCCCATGCTTTGTACATGATAGCTTACTTAACCATGTTTATATGTTGCAAAAAGCTCTCTATGTACTCAAACAAGAACCTAGAGCTTGATATGAGAAATTAAAGAACTTTTTGTTAGATCATGGGTATATCATGGGCAAAGTAGATTCAACCTTGTTTCTCAAACACTTCTAACAACTTTCTTATCATTCAAATATATGTTGATGATATCATTTTTGGCAGAACTAATGTTGACTCTTTGTAATGAGTTTAGTGATCTTATGCAAAGTGAGTTCGAGATGAGCATGATGGGTGAGATTACATTCTTCCGTAGCTTTCAAATCAAGCAAACTAAAGATGGGGACTTCATCAACCAAGGCAAGTACACATGTGAGCTACTTAAGCACTTTGGGATGGATAACACCAAGCTGATGGACACACTCATGTCAGATTCCACCAAACTTAATAAAGATGAAGAAGGTGTGAAGGTAGATGAGAAGATCTATAGAGGTATGACTGGAAGTTTACTTTACTTAACTGTCTCTAGACTTGATATAATGTTTAGTGTTGTCTTCCGTGCTCACTTTCAATCAAATCCCAAGAAATCACATCTTATAGTTAAGAGGATTTTAAGGTACTTAGTCAAAAATCCAAATTTTGGAATATGGTATCCCAAGTCAAGGGATTGTACTCTTATAGCTTATAGTCATGTGGATTACGCAGGTTTCTTGATTAATAGCAAGTACACAAGTGGCATTTGCTTTCTCCTAGGATCATGCTTGGTGTCTTGGTTCTCCAAGAAATAGAGCACAATGTCATTATAAACTACTAAGGCTGAATACATTGTAGTCGAGATTTGTTGTGCCCAGATCCTATAGATGAAGAAAATGCTCCAAGACTTTAACATTCATTTTGATGCTTCACATATCTATTGTGATAATACTAGTGTAATAAATTTATCTTGCAATCCTATATTGCATAGTATATCCAAGCATATATAGGTTCGTCATCATTTTCTTCATGACCACATTTCCAAAAAGGATATCTATATCACGCATGTGGACACAAAAAATTAGTTGGCAAATATTTTCACTAAACCTCTAGCTAGAGAGAAATTTAATTTTATTAGATCTAAACTACTCATAACTACTTTGAATGAATCTGATCTACCTTCTAGCTAGTTGTTATCTATCCTACATGCTTTGCTTATGTCTTGATCACTCTTGCTTAGTGATAATTTTGTTTTTATGTTCATTTGCCTTTTTTTTTTGCTTATTTTGGGTATTTATAGCAAATTCTTATTTTATCACAAAATAGTATCATGATGAGTGATATCTACCTAAGTATGTTTCAAATGCAAAACGAACTAGAAAAATAAATTTAATTAGCACTCTAATGGGTAGAAATTAAAATTTATAAAGTTGGTTCAGGTTGACCATCGATCGAGTTTCCAAATCGACTGATCCGTGGCTAAGGGATTTTATAAAGATCCATTCGGTCGAGTTTCCCAGTCACAAAAATCGACTAATGGCCGGGTTGGAGCAAACTTAAGTATGGGTTGGCCAACTTTTCTCCCTCTCAATTAGAGAAAAATCGATCAATTCAATCTCCAGCTCCCTCAAGCTTTGAACCCTAGCCTCAACCATCCTCTTCCTAGATCTAGTTTAACCTAGGTCGACCTCCCTTGACCTCTTGCTCACCAACCCTAGGTGTCTGATCAGTTTGTGGTGGTATTTCCTACATTTGTTTACCTCTCTATCCTCTTATCTCACCTCCATGGCTTCCATTAAGAGAAAGACAGCCACCCCATCCGGAGCACCATCCTCCTCCTCCAACTCATATCTTGTACCCTTTGATGATACCTTATTTGTCTCCAATGATGCTCTGAATAGGTACAAGGAGCTCCTTCCTAGGGACCCCTTCCATTTTTGTGCCCTATTTGAGACAAGCCCACATAGATAAAAAGTTATTGATCAAGTAGCTGAGTTGTTGTACAACCATGACCTTTCCACCTTGAGTGTTGAATGCATGTGCTACCACAATTCCATCACAAGCACTAAAGTCGTTCACGAATTCTATGGAAATTTGCAATTGAATTACGACACTCTCGTACCCCCGCCTAATTCTAAAGTAGTCCTTACTTCCATGATAGTCGGGAAAAAATTCCAAGTCTCCGAGGATACCTTGAATATCTGTTTTCTCTGGTACTAAGGTGACTGACACTTGGAGGAAGGATTACCCCGAGTATTTTGACCTTATTGACCCTGAGGCATTCTATAAGAAATATGATCTCACTCTCCCTGACATCCATAAATTCTTGAAGAAGCCTCAGTTCCTCTATAGGAAGAAGTCTACCCTTCCCTATTGAGCCTTAGACCTCAAGAACTACATATTCATCCTAGTAGTCAACTACAATATTCTAAGAAAAACCAAATTGAAATTACAGAGAATATTGCAGTGATTATGTTTAGTATCTTAAAGAACATTAGAGTAAAGTGGGCTAGATATTTTCTGCATCACATAACCTCTTTGACTCTATAAGAACACCCGAGTAACCCATCTACCCTACCCAAGCTTGATTTGTGGTCTCTTTCAGACTACCACTAGCAAATCTCTTTTTCGTGACCTTCATTACAAATATGCCCAAAGGAGTTTGCATCAGTGAGACCACAATTCAGAAGAGTGTTCCTATTCCTTCCTCTACCACACCTGGAGCTTCCACCTCTACATGTGCACCTCCATAACCTCATCCATCCCGTCCTGCTCGTACCTATTTCCATGTATCAAATGAAGCCCTCATGGGTTACATGATGCATCAAGAAGCGTATAACCTTCAGGTTCAAGAACACATGCATCATGATCTCTGTGCTATCATGTCTACCATGAACCTCTCCTGTGCACATCCTTACCATGTCTACCAACCCTACCCAGGAGGTGATTATGCATCCTTTGCATACAATCACTTTTACCCTGCCCATCCACTTGTTGCTTCTGCTGCTACACCCTCTGCTATTGGTGGATCTACCCCTATTGTGATACCTCTCCCTATTGGTCATGTAGCTACCCTGCTTGCAGGACTTGGCACTTCTGCTCATTCTTACCCTCAAGCTCAAGAACTACATGACCTTGGTATGTCTTGGGCTGAGCAGAATTCCAGGTGGCCTGGTTGTGGTTTCGGTTCCTCTGTCGATGAGGAGATGCTAGATCAGGATGATGAGGAATCTGCTATTGCTAATGAGGAGGAATATGAGGATGATGGAAATTATGGTTCCAATGACTCTATTTGTGGTTCTAGTGATGAAGGTGACATTGCTGTCTCTACTGCACCATCAAATGAAGATAATGACTATGAGCCAGAAGCCTCTGCTGTTGTTGATGAGGATGATGTTGTTGTGGACATTGATAGCCTAGACATTTAGATATTTTAGTTTTTGTTTGTAGATGCTGATCATATATATCTATCTAGACTATTTTATACTAAAAACATATGGGCACATTATTTGATATGTACTATTTTCATCATCATGTTGGTTTCATCATTTTGGTTTGTAGTTGTTTCTGAGGACATCCTCTCTATGTTGTAATCTTAATCATATGTACACTTACTTTTTTATTTAACATATCTCATGAGTTGGTGCCATGTTTCCCATATTTTGATTATGACTTAGATTGCTTGTTTCTCTCTCGTCTTTGTTTGGTTTATGCTTTGAGATTGCATGTTTTATCATGTGGATGTATATTTTTGGATGTGCTTGGATAAGACCTATTTTTGTGCTCTTCTACTCCCCTTCCTTTTTGATGATGTCAAAAGGGGGAGTGAAGTTCAATGTGTTGAAGCTAAACCATATTGATTTTATTGTCTATGTGATCCTTTTCTTGTTCATTGTATGCTTTATCATGTGACTTGCTAAAGGACTGTATAGTATACATGCTGTATTGTTTTGTGTAGAAAGACTAACTATGCAGGTAAGAGTAAGCATAGATTGAGGGGGAGAAATTCACATTGTTAAAATCATAAATCCCCCTGCAATTCAAAAGGCTAAGGTATAACTTTACATATCCTTTTCAATATGATTGAGGAATGGTTTGTCATTGTCAAAAATGGGACAATGTTGACTTGAGAGTTATACATTGTCCATATTTTGATAATGAATTAACCATTCCATTCCTATGTATCTTATATGTTTGCTCAAGATTGATTTTAGGATTTAGGTAAATGAAAATGATCAAATTACACAAGCCCTAGCTTGTTCAAGTTCAAGTCAAAATCAATGCAAGTGTGCCTTTTGGGAAATCACCCCAAATCACCTTATATTAATTTTTTAATCACTTGTATTGATGATATGACTTGTAACTAAGATGAGAAAAAAATAGGGACATTTAATTCCAATGTTTGGTCACTCAAAATTTATTTAGGAAAATTTATTGCAGGCACTTTATCAGTCAAGTTGGAAATTTGACTGATCCAGTGATGGATTTTCTAAAATGACCAATCGATTGAGTTGCACACTCACAGAACTCGATCGATCAATCGATCAACTAAGAAAAACAATTTTTGACTCATCGGTCGAGTTTCCCAGAACAATCTCGACCGATAGTTTAAAAATTAGCTTTGTTAGTTAGTGGATCGGTCGAGTTATCTTTATTGAAACTCGACTGAATGTACTGTATGGAAAACGTAGAACAAGTAATTATAACTGTTGGAGAGTTGTTATAAATGAAAATAGATCCATTGCAAGTTGTAAAACAACTATTTTTTTATTCTTAAGTGATCCCACACTCAAAGGAACACCCTTAGCAATAAATAGGACCCCTTGGAGTTTATTTCAAGTTTTCTCATTCATGCTATTCTAATTCCTTACTATAGTTGAGTGTGTTGCAACCCTTTGAGCCCCTTTCTCTCTCATTTACAAAGCATTTCATGATTATGAGTGAGTTAGGCATGATGTAAGAGAGCTACCTTCATGTGCTTGTAAAGCTCTCATTCCTTCCATCTTCCCATTCCCTTTCTCAAAGAGCAATGGTTGAAGCAAGCTTCTTCGAGTGAAGGTGAAGTTGCTGCTGGTCTTCTTCAAGGTTGAAGAAGAGGTGAAGATATTCTCCAATTGAAGGAGAAGGGCAAGGCCAATATTCAAGAAGAGTGGGTAATGCCTTCAAGGCCAAAGACTTGATGCAAGTGTGGGTAAGTCCTTGTTGAAGGCTAAAGACATCTTCATAAAGTGGGTAAGTCCTTGTGTAGGTGAAAGACTCTTGTCTTGAGTACGTAAGTCCTTAGATGTATGGTTGTCTCCTTGTATCTCTTATGATGGAATATAAGTATACACATATCGCAAAGTCCTAGAGGTTGACCTCTCTAGTTAGTGGATTGACTATCTCCTAGTTTGAAGACTGGAACCACTCTAAACCACCTTGTTCAAGTGCATGTTTCAATTTCTCTCATCCTTATTGTGCTTGCTTAGATAGGACTTCAAATTGATCTTAAGCATTTGGTTTCAATTGGTATAATTTGAAGGTCTAACTTTTCTTGTGAGAATTTTGGAGCTCTATTCCCCCGCCCTCTAGAGCCCTAGATCCAACAATCTGTCCCATGTTATGATCCATAAATCACGATCTTCACAGGTAACATGAGACATGGATGCTCAAGAGGTTTCCACCCATCTGAAGAATATGTTGCAAGAGAAAGTAAGACGACTGATATGATGTCTCAAAGGTCTTGATTAACTACAACAAATGTGATCTAGTTGGAGCCCATGTACTAAATTTGATTAAAGTCTAGAAAGAGTGGGAATCCCTTAGGATAATAATTGACCATTGATGTAACCCTACAATCAATAGAAGAATCCTACAATTAGGTTTTCATGAAGTACAACATGATCAAATTTGTATGAGTTCTTAGCATGTTGAGAACATCTAAAACTCTGATGAAGAAAGACAAGCCAAATTCCATGTTTATGGTCAACAAAGGAAAAGGAAAATGTAACAAATGTCGTCCAAAAGGCTAAGTCTTTTGTGCATAAGCTAAAGGAGGAGTAGGAGAGGAAGGCAATTTCCATCATAGTCAGCAAATAATACATTGGGAAAAAAATTCCTTATCTACCTTATGGAGTAAAAGAATAAGAAGTAGGAAATTGGGATATCTACCTTAAGTATATTATTTCAGTTGTAAACTTAGCTTATTTCTTCATCATGGTCATTGGACATCATATGTATACCTCATATACGTTCAAATATTCAAGATCTAAAAAAAAGTAAACCCTTAATGAAGGGAAAGGTGGATCTATGTGTAGCTAAAGGAGTAAGAGTTGTTGCACCAGTTGTAGGAACCTATGGTTTATCTATATCCAGTGAGCTTATATTATAGTTAGTGAACTTCTATTATGTACTTGACATAAATAGAAACATTATTTTGTATATTGTTTGGACAAGAAGGATTTTGAATTTCTAACAAAACGTTGTTGAATTTCTATTTAAGAGGTAATAGCAATACCCCAATCTGTTGTGGTCTCTAACTATTTGACCTTGAGACAAGTATATATACAATAGTTACTAAGAAGTTACAACTCAATGACTCAAACAAAACTTATCTTTGACACTATATTCTAGGTAACATAAACAAAAAGCACATTTTTGTATTCCATAAAGATGGTTATCTAGACTCATTTGATTTTGAATCAATAGAAAGACATGCAAATATTATTTGTTGGGAAAGATGTAAAGAGGACCTTTCATTGGTAATAGTGAGAGAACAATGACACATTAGGCCTCATACATACATACATACATACATGTTTGGAACTTTCAAGATAAGTGCTAGAGCTGGGTATGAGTACTTCATCAAATTTACTGATGACTTCAATGGATACCATTTTGTTTATCATATGAAACATAAATCATAATACATTGAAAAGTTCATGGAACTCATATATAAAATATAGAACCAACTTGACAAGAATTTTAAGACACTATAATCTAATGATGGTGAAGGATATCTAAGATAAAAAATTTGAGGCCCTTTTGAGAGAATGTGGTATTGTATCACAGTTTGCTGCACTTGGGACATTACAATATAATGGTGTAGTAGAAAGTAGATGTTATATTTGTTGGACATGGTATAGTCAATTATGATTTTAGATAATATTCTAAATTTCCTATGGATATATGCTCCTAAAAATGCAATGTTTACACTTAACCTTGTACCTTCTAAATCGGTGATGAAGACATCGTACGAGATATGTAGTGAGAAACGTCCAAATGTATTATAAGATGATATTGGGATGTGAACCTTATGTCAAGAAATATTTTTAGAAAGCTTAGACCTAAATCATATAAAATTTTACTTTGTTGAATATCCTAAGGAAACATAGGGATACTACTTCTATATGCCATCTGAGAACAATCTATTTATTACCAAAACTATTGCATTCCTTGAGAAGGAATTTATTTCCAAAGTAACCAGTGGGAGGGAAATAGATCTATAGATGTTTGAGGTCAACAAGATAACTTGAAGTAATGTTGATAGATGAGGAACAATGACATTCAAAATATGTTGTTGAATCTTAAATTTCTCATGAAGAACAAGAACCTTAAAGGTCTAGTAGGACACCTCTAGATACGAAAAGATCTTTGATTTCTCTTGACTCGATTTCATGCTTCATTGATCAAGAAGATTGATGATCCAAAAACATACAATGAGGCCATTGGATAACTATATTCTAAGAAATGGATTGAGATCGTGGAATCTAAGATGGACTCCATGCATGCCAAAAAAGTATGGACTTTGGTAGATACACCTGAAGGGAAAAAAATCTAAAGAGTGCAAATGGGTTTCAAGGAGAAGACTGATAGAATGGTGTAAAAATCCATAAAGGGTGAGTGGTTGCACAAATGCTTCTTGGTCTACATCAAAGTACAAACACTAAAGTATTTAAGAGGTTCAACATGTAGGACCTGAATAGAGAAAATTTTCCCATGTCAAATGGAATTAGTTTCTATATATATCAATGTTTGAGATCTTTGAAAGAGAAGACACGCATGAGTATGATTCCATATACCTCAAAAATTATATCTATCATGTAACAGACGTTATGTACCCCAATAATTTGTATGATGTGAGCATGTTGAGTAGATACCTATAAAATCTTGGTGAGGGTCATTGGATTGTCGTGAAAATATTCTAAAATACTTAAGAAGAACTAAGGATCGATGCTTGATATACAAATTTGAGGAAGAGTTATTTGTAAAAGATGACACTAATGCTAGCTTCCAAAGTGACGAGGAAAATTACCAATCATATAGGGCTTTTTTTATTTGGCCCAAGCAATAGAGATGAAATCTAGAAGAGTTTTAAGAAAGAGACAATAAATAATTTTACAACTAAGACCAAGCATATTTCTGCACCCAATGCATCAAAGGAAGCAATATGGATAAATAAGTTCATTAGTGAACTTGGGGAGGTTCTAACCTTGATTTTCAACACCTTGACCATACACGTGACGTCTAAGTTGAAACCCTCACCGCAACGAGAATCTTAATTCAAACTCACACACTAGGCCAAGAAAAAGAAAATTAGAGGAAGTCAAAGGAAACCAAAGTAGCACATGCATATGAAAAAACCATAACACAAGATAACCATTCAACATATAACTACAAAACTAATTATTACAAATTGATATTGCATGTCGAGTGATAGAGTTCTACATATGCACATTACTCAATAATATTTAGACCTAAGTATCTTTTATAAGAACATTGTTTCTTCATTAAACTTTAGCCATAGATTTATTATCATCCAAACTATATATAATCAAATTATTGTACCATTATAGCAATATTGACAAATCAATTAAATACGTTAAATAGGTATATATTAAGTGATATAAAACATACGATCAATGTTATTGGAAGATTGTTTATTATAGGCCTTGAGAGTCATCATGTGATAGTTTAATGAGTTACTTATTACATTATTTGATTGTTAGTAGAAGATAACTCTACTTGTTTATTTTGGTATTGCAAAGATGATTAAACAAGATAACATCACATGAATATTTTGATAAGAAGACATATGGTTTGGGATGAGGACCTAAATATGAGATCATATCTGTCCTTAGTGTATTCATTCTTGTTATGTCCCTAGTCAGATATTAATGTAGATATTATAGGGCACCAATAATGTATAATATTGTTGTGTGTGTTAATTGATGACAATGTCTTGATAGTCATAACATTGGATACTATTTAGAATACATAGGTAGTTGTTAGGGAGCAATTTGTATAGGTTAGAGACACCTTGAAAATGATACATGGAAGCCATGTCATGACAATCAAAGTTATATCTCAACGTGACAAGGGTGACTATAATCCTTAAACCTAAATTCACTATTGTGATTACATGTCGCTCTATATACTTTCATATTACCCTACACGACTTTGAACAAGTATTGCCATAGAAGTAGTGATTGGGTGCACTATGACACTTATGGATTATTTTGATTGATTTAGATGGATTTTTTCCCTTTTATTAGAGTGTATCCTCGATCGGCTTCGTGGTTGATAATATTAAGTACATGGTCATGCTCATGTAATTCAAATATATGATATCGAGTTCGTAATATCACTAGTCTATTATAGATAAATAAACATAGATTGAATGTGAATAGGATGACTATTCCATGCCTCAAGTTCAATCAGGATATATGTGACAAAGGGACTATACGATCATCATAACATTGGTCACATACATGTTGAAGTTGTTCTGCACTTGTTCTAGTTACTTGGTTAGCAATGATGTGTTGCTAGTTACATCTCATTTCTTGTGAGACCTTTAACATCACTTCCAACATAATATGGAACTTACTAGGTACATGCATTAGGATGCTCAAGGGAACATGAATTTTAAAAACTATCTAAGAATGCAATTTATCTAGCTAATCATCTAAAAAAGTCAGTTAAGCTACTCAATAATTGGTAAATCTTTAAATTGATTGATTATAAAACAATTGTTTGTTTAATAATTTAGGAACATATCCTATTGAGTGTGTATATGAATTAGGAAAGTTTAAAATATGAAAGTCTATTAGTTGCAAATTGAAATGATTAACCGAGTAGAAATTAGAAGGATAAAAAATAGTTTATATGATCAACTGGACTCCCAGCCGATCAGATGGAGTACATTCCAAGTACTACCTATTTTGTTTCCAATTGAGGATATCAACTAGGAAATAGGATTTGGATTTTGGGAAAGCCTAGCCCATGACTCCCCTCTTTAAAGAATTGAATGCATACTGGAAGAAAAACTTAAGTGTATAAAAAATTTATCCCTTTGAGAGAGAGAGAAAGCATCCCAAAGGTTACACCACACCATAGGATGAGGAAAGGAGAGAGTGATGCTAGCACCTCAAAACTCTAGTTCGACTTCTTCTTTGAGGCCAAGGAGGCACCTTAAGAGTTCCCTCTTATCCACCTACATGATGTAGAGGTAAGGCACATGCATAGAGGCTTATATGACCACTTCCATGATCATGTAGAATGAATTCTCTCTCTACTGATGTTGTAAAAACCATCATGTCGCTGCACCACACCAACTTCTCATCAAGATCTGAATTTGAAAGGGAACAAACTACAATGACAATGTTTCTAATTGTTAGACAACTAGTATGCACCAAGGTATATTTGATATCCTTTCTTTTTCTTTAAAATTTCTATGTTCTATGGATGTGAAAGATTTATGTCTTAGGGCTTTTTTTGAGAAATTTTTGTTATTCCATTGTGTCCCCTTTCCTAAAGCCCTACAACTTCATGACTGGGGTATGACTATCTCCTTATGTAAATTAGCTTGGACAACACATGATCCTACTTTTATTGCATTTCTAATGCTATTATGATGGCATATATTGGTCCTTCTATGTGATAGTTTACTACAACTCTCTCTTATTTTGTTTTTGTTGCAATGTATCAAAGGCACTTTCTAATCATGGTTAGACAACTACAATAGATGCATAAATGCATGACTTTTATGAAATACTTAGGTCCTTACTGAGATCGACACCTCATGTAAGGTAGTGGGTTGCCTACGAAAGTTCACTATTTAACAACATCCCGATCTTCAATTACAAGATTAAAATCAAGGTTGGTCGCAAAGGTGTATAACCAAAAGTCAAGAGTGGGTTTCTTTGAAACTCTTTTCCCAAATATATTGTATAAATTATGTATCAACTAAGGGTGGTCTCTTCACCAACTTGATGTGAACAACACCTTTTTATATGGTGATCAGTAGTAAGTGGTGTATATGGACCAACATCCTAGATTCCATGTTCAAGGGGAGTCTGTAAAATTGTGCGTACAAGCTATAGAAAACCATGCACAGACTTAAATATCCCATAGGCATGATTGGAAAATATCACAAATGATCCATTTTTTTTTACTTTAGTTGATCTCAGTGTACTCATTCTACTTTTACTAAGAAATATTCCATATGAATTGTCATCTTTGTTGTCTATGTAGTTGATACCATTATTTCAAAAACTGATACTAGCATGATTCTCAAAAACAAGATAATATAATCTATATTACTCTATTATAAAAGATCTTGGTAGTCTTCAATATTTTTTTAGTATAGGTTGTTGATAATAGAAGTTGGTTATTTTGTCTCAATGAAAATACAAATTGGATCTTGTAGAGGAAGCAAGGATTCTTGATTGTAGGCCTCTGTCTCCCCTATGGAACAAACTAATCAAGTCCATCCCCCCTTCTACAATAAGAATGCTAAAATTCTCAGAAAAGAATTGGTTGTAAACCTTGTAAAGTTACATTACTCATCCTGATATTTCCTTTGTGATAAGAGTGCTTAGTCAAATGATGGATACCCCTCAAAAATGCCATGTTGATGTTGGTTATCGTGTTTTCCCCTATTTCAAAAAGGCTCATGGTCAAGAGTTGTTCTATAGGAAAAGTAATTACTTGAATGATGAAGGGTCTTAAATATTAATTATGTTAAATGCCATTTTTATAATTGATCTAAGACTGGTTATTGCGACTTTGTTGGTGGATATTTAGTTACATGGAGAAGTAAGAAGAAAAATAATATTCCCAGGTTTAGAGTTGAAGCTGAATAGAGAGGCATAAATCAAAACGTTTGTGAATTTGGGTATCTAGTCTCTTCTATTAGTCTTTGAGCATCTAGTTTTTTCTCATACTCCTTTGTACTGTAATGATCATGCCACATTCATGGCAAATAGTCTAAGTTTTCATGAGCATATTAAAGTTGACTGGCATGTTACACATAAATCTAACATGAGAAACAAGATCACCACTCATCTTATGTCTTATGTTGATGAGGCTGCTCATATATCTAAGATTTATGTCTCTCTACCTTGAGGGGAGGGTATAAAGATATGTACATATACGCGCGCGCACACACACACACATATTATTATTAACTGATATTGGTCTTTTGCTATGTCTTTCCTTTCCAAATTTTAAAATTGTTTTTCCTAATTCATATAAATAAATAGTGTTAGTGCTAATAGAGTAAAAAAAGTTTCTCTTAGTGTTATTTTACAATATCAAACAATGGCAACACATATAAAAATAAGTATAGTCGTAAGTAATATCAAATTGACAATTTGATTGGAAAATGACTTATCTACAAACACTATATGATTGTGCCAATAAATACGACAGGTAAAACGAAACTCACACATAATTTATCGGCTCATTATTTCATTTACTACGAATATGAAACTCAAAGCAATATTTGCAAAACTACGTATCAATGTTTTGTGATATATAGTAGCAATTGTCAATGTTGTGTGATTTAGATCTATAATCTTATCAACCATAACGGATTTGAATTTACTTGATTGGATCCTGCTTTGATTTATCCTAGTTTAGTGCTACTACATACGATGATGTTTTTTGTTCAGTATATCCAACCATTCTTTGGGTTATATTTGAAATAACTCGTTGTAATATATCGGAATCGGATCACCAACATGTCGACGACAGCTGTGTGATATTGGTCACTTTCCAAATGAGCACGTACGTTGAGTGCACTGCTGTTGATGGGTGTTTTGTGGTGTCTTTCGACGAGCTTAATTTGTTTTCAAGGACATAAACTCTTTTTCTTTCTCGGCTTAATTATTGGTTTAGCAGTGACCACTTTTCAATCCCATGATAGTTAATATACTACTACCAAGTGTTCAATATAAAAGAGTCCAAGTACAACTCAGACCGACGCACACAACGTTGTAACACAAGAAAGATTATGTGAAGATGAAGCAAAACACCTAGCTTGGTAATGAAACAACCCCCCATTCTCTTTGCTTCATTGTCTTCCCTGTCCACTCTTTTGTCCATAGTCTATAATACGAGATGATTACCTTGTGAGTGAAGTAAAATGCAACGGAAAAGGACCAGAGCTGGAGTCAAAGACAAGAAGGAGTTCCTGTTTGTTCCATATCTGTGGTTTCCACCAATATCCCCAGTCCCACCCCTTGCCCCCCTCCTGCATCTGCAAACTCACACGTACTAACACTTTTTTTCCTTTTGTTTTTATTTAACCCCACAAAAAGCAGCATCCTCAAAGAAGGTCCCCTTCCAAACCGTTTCCATGTCGACCCGACAACAACCCCTCCTCCATGTCCCTTCTTTTCATTCTTTTCTCTCTCTCTCTCTCTCGTGCTCTGTCGCTCGGCCTCTCTCTACTTCTCCATGTTCTAAGCAAACCCCACACACGTCGCCATCATCATCGATCACAGCCCTTCCTCCTTGCTTCGTCTGTCCTCGCTCGTCCACAACCCATCAATGAAGAGGCCGCTCTCTCGCTCCCACACTGCCTTTCTCTTTCTTATATACCTCTGCTCTCTCCACTCCACCAGCCCACTTGGGTTCCTCGTCGGTCGGACATCAGACTGAGCCGTTGCTCGCCGTTACGCAGTCTGCGGATGGTAGAGTTATATATATAGCATCTTGCCGGTGTTGCCGGAGTATCTATCATCCACAACGACCCAACCGCTAGCTTACCCCGATCGAGGAGTTCTTACTTGCTCCCCGTTATCGCATTATGAGGAAACCAGATACTACTACGCCTGTCAATGGTGGTCCTGCTGCTGCAACTGGGACGAAACTCCGGAAGGGCCTGTGGTCTCCTGAGGAGGATGACAAGCTAATGAGCTACATGCTCCGCAACGGACAGGGGTGTTGGAGCGACATCGCCCGCAACGCCGGGCTCCTGCGATGTGGGAAGAGCTGCCGGCTCCGGTGGATCAACTACCTCCGTCCAGACCTCAAGCGCGGCGCCTTCTCACCGCAGGAGGAGGAGCTCATCATCCGGCTTCACTCCATCCTTGGAAACAGGTGAGGCTACGCACTTTCTAATCTGAGATCCATGTATATTATCTTGCTCCTCTTCTGTGTTGCCATTTGGAGTCATGTTAGTCCAATAACAGTCGGAGCCTAAAAATTAATTAGTAAGCACAGATTTTTTTTTTCTTTTCCAATGATCACATAATTTAGTTTTATTTTTTCAAAAAAGAAGCTAAAGATACAAATTAATTAGTAAGCAAGATTTTTTGTTACAGATTCTTTTCCCAATCACAAATAATAAGAAGCCAAAGATACAAGTATGTATCCACGTCGCCCCTTGGATGATATCCGGATCCCCAATCCCCAAGTGCGTGTCGGTATAAGCATGCAAAGCAAGCTGGCATGCATGCAACGACGACGATATCAACAGTGGGAAATACACGTAGCTTTTGTCACCCACGTACACAATTGTCGTAGACTCACGCGCAACAACACAATCTTCGTTGTAGTGCTCTTACTTTTCAAAACATCCGGGGGTGAGCACCAGAGACGACGACCTCCGACATCGCCATACTTTCCAGGACCAGCGGTGAGATTGGGGGAATATTTTCGTGAAAATTAGCTTTTTCTAGGATCTGTTAGTCATCAAACTTTAGCAAAGCAAGATACGAAAGGGACATGCATAACCTAGCACGTTAAACGTTATTATGGAATAGTATTGCTCTTCCTTTAATCCCCCCCTTGGACACTTGGCCTTTGGGTGTTGGTTCATCGGTGGTAATGCGTTGGGAGGCAACTTTATTAGTATTTGATCATGCATGATTTCACCATGGCGATCTATGACAGATAATAAAACAAGTGTCATACTTGAAATAATCAGATATTTGTATTTAAAACCTAAGTCATGTAAAAACTATAGTTTATATGGTACAAGTATATGTAGTAGAGATGGATGATCCGTATTGTATCAAATTGAATAACATGTCTCAACCATATTGTTAATTTGCATATATTCTTGTGAGTATAGGTGGTCGCAGATAGCCGCCCGCTTGCCTGGCCGCACGGACAACGAGATCAAGAACTTCTGGAACTCCACCATCAAGAAGCGGCTCAAGGGATCCTGCGCCTCCCCGCCGAGCAGCAGCGGCTCCCCCGATGGAGATACTCAAGCCAACGGTTCCGCCGTGCTCGGCACCAAGCACCTGTTCCCCATGCAGGAAGCGCTGACTCATCTAGACAACCACCACCTTGCTGCGGCCACATTCTACTGCGACCCTGCGATGTCGCCATCGGCCATGCAGGCCACAGTCATGACGGGCTTAGGCCAGTGCCCGTTCAACCAGATGACCATGTCGCCGGAGAACCCAGCTAATACACCTGCAGCATTCGACTCTGTCTCTGCGTCCCACCCGGGCGCCATCTATTACCAAGTCCCATCTCAGTGCCTGACGCACACAACCCATATGGGAGACGGCGGTTTATTCTTCGGCAACAACGGCCGCGGGTTCTGCGGCGGTACTGTCATGAGCGACGGATGCGAGATGTTCGTCCCATCATTGGAAAGCGTTAGCGGTGGCGGCGGAGGCAGTGGGTTCGAGGACGCCGTGGGTGCGGCCAACAGCGGGAGCAGCGGCAAGAACACCGCCAGTACTAACACAACCACCACAACCGGTGGTCAAGACATCAACAGTAACAACAACAACAACTATTACACGAGGATCATCAGCAATGACGATGTCGACACCACCAATGACTGCAAGGATATGAGCGTCGTCGTTGGTAACAACCACCACCACCGCAACCACCACCACGCGGGGATGGGTGTGGTTGGGAAAGGGAATTATTGGGAGGGAGAGAACGTGAGGGCGATGTGTGGAGGTGGAGGGGAGTGGGACTTGGGAGATCTGATGCCCTTCCTTGATTTCCAAGTTGAATGATACTATCACTCACTTTGGCCTACCTTGTAGCTTCTCTGTGTCTCTAGCTGCAGGCCACGTCCCTATATGTGCAAATACATACAGAGTTGCTTGAGTTTTCCTCACTCCATATATAACTGTATGATCAGTGGTTAAAATTCATTCGTTTCTTCCTCCACCAAAGAGATACTACCATGGAATTGGAAACCCTAACCCAGTTGCACGTCTTCCACCGTACCCTTTGCTGCATGGTGATGGATGACCGTTCCTGTTTTTCTCCGTTACCTTCTTCTGTGATATCTCCTTACAAAAACAAGTTGTTTTTCTCCATTGATCTGTACACCTCTCCAGCCTTCTTTCATCTCCTATCAATTCCATTGTCTAATAATTCAAACTGGGACAAGGGTTGTCGTGGGTGACACTGGTAGTCAAGTCCTTCTCGCCTGCTGGATCGATCAATTGATTCCCTTTTCCTACTCCAACTTTGTCGCTCTCCAATCGCGCAAGGCCTCCTCATTTGCCTTCAACTTCAAGTGAGCTCCACTAATTGGTTATTACGTGGTGCTTAGGAAGTCACTGTCAATGATTTTTTTCCTTTCCTTGTGTGTGTAGTACAACACGGGCAATGTCTCGGTTACAAGGTTATATGGTCATATGTATATGGTATGTCCAGAGCATTTCTAGGTTGTAGATACGTTAAAGTATTGGAGATGTACAGATCGAGCGATCATGGGGTTCAGGGAAAGGGTGCTGGGTTTTGTACTGTGAACTTGTGCGTGAAGATCAAGTACTCTCTCTCTTTCTCTCTCTCTAATAGTTTGTGTAAAGACGAAGTTACCCTCTTCACAGCTTCTCTCTCTCTCTCTCTAATAGCTTGTGTAAAGACGAAGTTACCCTCTTCACATCTTCTCTCTCTCTCTCTCTAATAGCTTGTGTAAAGACGAAGTTACCCTCTTCACAGCGTCTCTCTCTCTCTCTATCTCTTTCTATTTTTGCATTGTATAGAACATAGAATGAATTAGCATTACATGTACCGCATAAAAGAACTCAACTGTATTTCACCTCTTTGTCTTTTCCCAATTAAGATATTGCGGTGCGAAAAAAAAAAGAAGAGCATTTCCAGCTACGGCCAAGAACAGCGCGACCAATTTCTTCAAATGCACTTGTAATAACTTTTACCGTCATCCAAAGCAGCTTTTCCGCTCCGACATCTAATCCCCATCATGCTGGCTGTTAGCCACAAAGGGAAGAGATTCCAAGTGGGTAATGATAACAGTTTACGGGTCTGAGATCGCCTTACATAAAGCTCGTATCGACTTTGAGTAATCACAAACTTTGGGGGTTGTTGCCTCTTAGCCACAAAGGTTAACTTCCAAGTGGGTAATCATAGCAACTGTAACGTCCTTTTGTTATATATAGAACGTTCTATACACACTGAGGCCGTCAATTTAAGAAAGTGAATACATCTTTCTATTGATACAACTTGTTTAAGAGATGCCACGTTGCCTAATGCTCTTGTCATCTTTCATCCACGTCCAAGGGAAATCCGGATGGTTTTAGATTTAATACTAATCGATTTTATGTGTAGAAAATTTCATTTCATAGTAGCTTTGCTTCAGGAGTAATCTTTTACTAGCGGTCTAAACCAGTGAAATGCACCAGAGATCAAATAATTAATACAAGTTAAATATAAATTATTATAAAGTGACTTTGAAAATAATGCTATGATTAGATTGCTGACATCTAAGAATTCAATGAAATCATACTGAGAAAATTGTATATTTCAACATGTTTTTTTGAGTTGGTCATTGCCATCACTAAAAAGAAGGATGACATGTCATTGTATGGATATTCTATTTTAAAATTGATGGCATGACAATAGGAAAGAGGGAGCCTTCAATCATCTCATTTCACTAGTATAGATGTACTGTCAAGTAAATGCACTAGTAGAACCTAAATGTGAATCGTAACACAAAAGGTTGGTGCCCAAGTATTAGATTTTCTTTATTAAAACAAGTATAGAATGCATATTGTAGCATGGCGGAGGTGGCCATTGTCTCATGGGCAATAAAACGTAAGTCTTCAATGCATTTGAATTTGAAGCAATTAGGGAACAACAACAAAAATCATCCAATGAATTTCATATTTCTAGAAAGAAATTGTGGATTCAAAATCAACCATTTCTTAGAAAGATGAAAGAAATGGTCTTCAATTCATATGGACTTGAGCAAGAAAGAGTTTTTTGTATATTTCTAGACAATACGGATGTCATGATGCACCCGAATTAATGATTAAAGGACAAAAAAATGCTCCCATATCACTTGAGACACTTTAAACTGAGGATGATATGACCTTGTTCCAACACAGAAAACATGTCCTCTGCAACATATAGGGTGCCAAATATTTTCTGTAAAAAAATTTCATTAGTTATTTCCTTTGCTGATGTGTATCCTTGGCGACTGTTAGACAATTATATAAGCATGCTTTGTATTATAATTTATCACATGCAATACAACAAACTTAAATGGCATTTAACATGTCAATAAGAAAAGTTGAGTATAAAGATAAGCATCAAGAGTCGTGTGGATGATGGGGATCATCGTGAGTAGTTGTGTAACGACCCCACCTCCCAGTAACCCCCAATCAAGGGAAACCAGAAGGCCAGAGACGTTATCCCGATATTTCAGGATCTATGGTTTGACATTTAATCAAAAATAATTATCAAATTCTACTATTGCTAAACTGAAAAGCTGGAATAAAATAAAACTTTTTGCATACCTTGTAAATTTTAGATCTAGACTGCTATCCATAGAAAAAGTCTAAACTAACTAATCCTCCTAGCATAGGTTAATTGTATCTTCACAATATCTTGATTCAATGTTTGTCTATTTTCAGAATTTTACCTAAAATGCCGACAAACAAAACGTCAGTCAATAAATTTCTAACTGGTATGTGGGGGACAATCACAATTTCACAAATAATTACTAACAACCTAATTATCACAAATAAGTTATTAACAATCCAAATTACGTTTTCAATGTGACATTCTCAACTGCTTTTGCCGTAAACCTTAGATTACCCTCTCTTAGGATTTTGTACTTGCAAGGGACATAAGGCCACCTTCTCCATCCTGAGCTTGGTGCCTGGGGTCACCTCTCGAGGTGCCCAATGGTCTTCCCTCCAGGGCTTGACCGAACAGACCTTCCCTCTAGGGCTGGGTCATGCAACGTACATCAGGGTGGCATGTAGGTTCAAGAATACACATATATACTTAATTGTGATAATCATAGGGATTTTATAGGATTGCAGAATTAAACATCCAACAGTTTAGGTTACATCCAATCGATAAAACATTTGGGAAATGTCATGAAACTAAATCGATTATTCATAAATAACCACATACATGTTTAGTCGATTCAACAAGCCAATAATAACCCAAGCAAAGAAATATCCAGGTAAGCAGACAGTTTACACAAGCAATGATCCTGAAACAATCATATAATTTAATCACTATTCACTTTCTCGGATTACACTCATATGAACTCACTTCCTAGGGGTTCCTACTTCCTTTTAGGGTTTCATTAGGTTTCATCCTCATCATTGATACTATAAACCCTAATTCAGCAAATCTAAGTATAAACCCTAATTATCTTATTATATTCCTCCTAATAGGCTTAGGATCAATAGATAACCACATTACTCCAAATAATCCAGATTATTCAAGGTAATTTCCTTCTTTACCCTAGATTAGGGTTTCTACATGTATTATCATAGATTCATGGATTAAAACCCTAAAACAAACCAATTATAATTTCTATTTCATATCTAAATCTCATTTTACCTCCCAATAGGTTATTAATACTCGAATTAACCCATTAAGCAACTTAGATTTGATCTCTAATCATCATTAGGGGTTTTAAACTAGATTTACTGCACTTTATGATCAACTTAAGGTACTTTTGCAATTAGAAACAAAATTAGATACTAAAACTATTTTTATCAGATTACTTGTATTTTTATGATCTTTTTTTCATATATAAAGTTCCTTCATATGACCTTCCTATTAATTTCTATGATTTTCGCAAAGAAAAGCATTTTCTTGGATTATCTATTAGAGAGGAATTAATTTTCAAAAATCATCATAACCCTCAACCGTTCAATCAGTGGTCTGCTAGACCACATGGGATCTAACGATCCATGATTGCGCACCTCACTCGCGATCAAACAGAACCAAAAGGCAAGAATGCCCTTACCTGATTAGAAGGAGTGGGAGGGCAGGACGGTAATTTGGCCGGGTATCGTCTTCCACCTCGCGCGTGTTGCCTGTAGTGAGCCAAGGTCAACTCTTGGGTTGACTTTGAGCTTCTGTGCATCTGTGAGAAATCTAAGAACACGAGGAGCTTCGTCTGCTCCTCGCGAACTCACCCAACCCCTCAATTGTTGGCTTGCTTCGTGTCTTCACCGTTAACGAACTGTCAGTGCTCCGACGAGAGTTGCTGCTAGATGAGGGGGAAGGACAGGATGATTGTCCAAATTGAGAGCATGGGAGCGATCACCACAGAGTTCTGGTCTCGAGGGTATGGCTTGTAGGTTTGCTCGTACGGCCACCCGCTCTACCCTATATATAGGGTTCATCATAGGTCCCCATTCAATTGGGGATTCCACTAATTCTCCATGAAACTACCCACATGTTGGGTTAGTTGT
Source organism: Alisma plantago-aquatica (assembly GCA_963693085.1). NCBI lineage: Eukaryota > Viridiplantae > Streptophyta > Magnoliopsida > Alismatales > Alismataceae > Alisma > Alisma plantago-aquatica. The sequence continues at coordinate 478,561,448 of OY856414.1, forward strand.
CCTTAGAACAGACTCCCAAATATGATGAACTTTTCCACATCTCTAGTTATTGTCTTAATTGTGATACAATCCCGGTTTTCCCCCTCTCCCTTTACTTCTGTGACTCGAGGTAGACGATGTACAACCACTGTTAGATTCGTGGTCTTCTGGACCACGTGGAGATCCAATGGCTGTCATCACCCCGGATATTACCTTTTTCCTTTGAATCGAGAAAAACATGTAATATTTAATTCAATGCATTGAAAACTTGCAAAATCCATAACTCTCTTCTCGTTTATCCTTTTTCATTCAGATTATAAAGGAAACTCTGTATTGGTATTATCTACTTGTGTACCAAATTTGAGACCCAAATTACAAAGGAAAAGGGTATTTTATTCACAAGCAAGTTATCTTTTAATAAAGATAGTTTAATTGGTATTTTCTCTTTCCTTTCTTATTATCTTTGCAACTTGGGCTCCTTGGAACCCAATCTGGAGGCTACCTCCTAGCCTTCTATAGGCTTCTACCTCTTTCTTTTCTCCTTTTCTTAATTATCATTTTACTAAATTTATTTTTCCTTTTATTTTCTTTTTCTTGTTATTGGGCCCAATAGCCAATAAAGTCCACAAAATCAAACAGCAAGGCTATTAGCAAGGAAATCCACTCATTTAAACTAAATCACACAATTATTTGTTCATATATCTTTAAAAGGAGAAATTACATTTCAATTCTGAATTAGGAAAATTGGGGTTATAACATCCTCCCCTCCTTATAAGAATTTTTCCCTCAAAATTCAACAATCAAACAAACCAGTCGGGATATGCTTTCTCCATGTCCGTCTTCAACTCCCATGTGGCCTCATCCTCTCCAGGGTACTTCCAAAGAACCTTTACCATCTCTATATTCTTACATCTGAGTTCTTTCACCTTGGTATCTAGAATCTACAAAGGTGACTCAAGATAGGTCAGCTTCCCTTGAAGCTCAACAGGCTCAATGCTCAGCACATGGCTCGGATCTTGCACATATTGCTTTAGATTGGTCATGTAAAACACATCATGCATCATACTATACTAGGGGGGGGGTAATGCCAAATGGTATGCAGTTTCACCAATCCATTATAACACCTCAAACGGACCTACGTATCGAGGACTCAACTTCCCTCTATTTTTGGCTATAGCTTAGAGTGGTCAGATTTTCAAGAATACATGCTCTCCCACAGTGAATTGCACATCAGTCCGCTTCGCATCAGCATACGACTTATGTCAATCCTGGGGTCTCTTCAGCCTCTGCTTGATCAAAGCGACTTTATCTGAATACACTTAGAGCTCATCTAACCTCAACAAGGTCCTCTCACCAACATCATCCCAGTGAAGCGGTGACCGACACATTCTCCCATAAAGAGCTTCATACGGAGGAATCCCGATACTGGCTTGGTAGCTGTTGTTGTAGGCAAACTCGGCTAAAGGTAAGTACTGTTCCCATTATCTATCCCAATCGAGCACACAAGCTCTCAACAGATCCTCTAACATCTGAATCGTCCTCTCTGACTGATCATCTGTCTGGGGGTGATAAGCAGTATTGAACTTCAACCTTATACCAAGTTCCTCTTGTACTTGCTTCCACAACTTGGAAGTGAACTTCAGGTCTCTATCAGAGATGATGAAACTGGGTACGCCATGCAAACGTACTATCTCCCTGATATACAACTCAGCTAGGTCTGACACCTTGGCAATGGTCTTTAGGGCAAGGAAGTGTGTTGACTTGGTAAGGTGATCTACCACAACCCATATTGCATCATGACCTCTCTTGGTCTGGGGTAGACCCACCATGAAATCCATGGTGATCTACTCCCATTTCCACTATGGAATCTCTATCGACTATAAAAGTCCACCAGGTTGTTGGTGTTCAACCTTCACCATCTGGCACGTAAGATAGTTGGGTACATATACCGCAATGTCTCTCTTCATTCCTATCCACCAGAAATACCTCTACAAATCCTTAAACATCTTTGTAGTGCTCATGTGTACCGTATACTTAGAACCATGAGCTTCTTGCAAGATACGTTCCTTGAACGGTGAATCCTCAGGAACCCATATACAGTTCTTGAATCTCATCCCTTCATCTATTCCCACCGTGAGACGGGTTTGTGGCTTCTTCATCTAGCCCTTCATCTTGTTGAGTTCGGAACTGGTCAAATGTTCCTCCACTATCTCGTTCAACAACTCTGACTGAATTTGAATATTGGGCAATCAAACTCGGTCCTCCAATAGCTGCAAAGTCCACTCCACCAGCTCTTCTAAGCTCTTCTACTGACTAGACAGAACAGCCATACACCTGAGCTATTTTTGACTCAACGCAAAAGCTACAACATTCGTCTTCCCAGGGTGATAAGCAATGGTAAAGTTGTAATCCTTCAAGTACACCATCCATCATCACTGTCGTAGGTTCAGGTCTCTCTGTGTCAGGAGGTACTTCAAGCTCTTATGGTCAATGAGGATCTTGAAGATAGCACCATACAAGTAATACTACCATATCTTCAATGCATGGATGATTGCAGGTAGCTCTAAGTCATGCGTTGGGTAGTTCACCTCATTGGGCTTGAGTTGTCGGGAGGCATATGCAACCACATGTCAATTCTGTTCCAACACACAACCAAGTCCCATCTTCAAAGCGTCGGTGAATATCACAAAACCCTCATTATCGGAAGCTAGGGTCAATACTGGGACAGTGGTCAGCTTCTCCTTTAGCTCCTGAAAATGAGCCTCACATATATTGGACCACACGAACTTCACATCCTTCCGAGTCAACATGGTAAGAGACAAGGTAGTCTTCAAGAAATCCTTGATGAAGCGCTGATAGTATTTGGCCAACCCCAAGAAGCTATGAATCTCAGAGGGGTTCTTTGGTGCAGGCCAATCTCTCACTACCAACACTTTAGCTGGATCTACGACGATCATTCCTCCTGAGATGATGTGTCCGAGAAACATGACTCGATCTATCCAAAACCCACATTTCGAGAACTTTCCATAGAACTTCTGATTTCTCAGGATATCAAGGACTCTACCCAGATGGTCACAGTGTTGAACTAGGTCATCAGAGTACACCAAAATGTCATCTATGAACATGATCACAAAGGAGTCAAGGAAGGGTTGGAACACACTATTCATAAGGTTCATAAAGACACTAGGTGCATTGGACAACCGAAATGGCATGACCACAAACTCATAATGGCCATATCAGGTTTGGAAAACTGTATTAGGCATATCCTCACTCTTGACTCATACCTAGTGGTACCCAGACCTCAAATCAATCTTGGAAAAGACTCGGGCTGATTTGAGCTGGTCAAAAAGGTCATCTATCCTGGATAAGGCATACTTGTTCTTAATGGTCGCCTGGTTGATCATCTGGTAATAAATACACATCTGGAGTGATCCATCCTTCTTCTTCACAACAAGGATTGGTGCTCCCCATGGTAACGTACTAGGTCAGATAAAACCTTTATCTATCAACTCTTGCAACTGAGTTTTCAACTCAAGAAACTCAACTGGGGTCAGTCTATACGATGCCTTAGATATAGGGCTAGTCCTAACTCAATGGATAAATATACCTCCCTCTCAGGGGGAATTCCTGGTAGATCACCTGGAAACACGTCTGCATACTCCCAAACAACCTCTATCTCCTCTAAGGGTCATACCTTGGCCTTAGGCTCTTTGACCGAATTTGAGACCTAAATCATAAAAGGAAAAGGGTATTTCCTTCATAAGCAAGTTATCTTTTCAGAAAGCTAGTTTAATTGGTATTTTCTCTTTCCTTTCTTATTATCTTTGCAACTTAGGCTCCTTGGAACCCAAGAAATCCCAAAGATACAAAATCCATCTCTGGAGGCTACCTCCTAGCCTTCTAGAGAATTCTACCTTTTTCTTTTCTCCTTTTCTTAATTATCCTTTTATTAACTGAATTTCTTTTTCCTTTTATTATCTTTTTCTTGTTATTGGGACCAATAGCCAATAAAGCCCACGAAATCAAACAACAAGGCTATTAGTAAGGAAATCCACTCATTTAAACCAAATCACACAATTATTTGTTCATATATATTTAAAAGGAGAAATTACATTTCAATTCTGAATTAGGAAAATTGAGGTTATAACAGGTGGACATGGGATTTGTCCCTTCTATGTAATTGGAACAATACATATGGTCTCTTGATGAGTAAAGGTATAAAAGGTGTGATCAATTTTTATGTCAGATAGCATAATAAAAAGTTTCATGTGTGTTCTTAATAATATGCCCTAAAAATCAAAGAGCATAGGTCAGTTTGTGAATTTGATGAACTATTCATGCCTTAAGTTTGACTTGGATACCAAAGTTAAAGGGATTGTACTACACCTTGCCACGAGCAACGATAGGTCTCATCAAATACCATCTCATCTTAATACAAAATAAACAAGATAAATTAAAATCTTATGTTGAGGATAATGCCCTAAGGAGGTTATCGTCATTGTAAAAATTAATGAAATGCAAATTTTAATATTTAGTTGATCATTGTGTATCTATGTATGGATGAAATTATTATACACTACTTAAATAAATTGACAAGGAAATGTGACTAGGCGATGGACACTAAAAGATGCATGGCATAGAAAACTAATATTAAGGCCAACATAAAAAAATATGTGTACATTCATGCATGCCACATGTCCAACATGAATAAATACTAGTATGCCACATGTCCATGCATACCCCACCTATTAGAGGATAATTGGCTCTAAAATCATTTGTAATGCTTAGACCCACCACTCAAGGCTTTAGATGACTGACCCCACAACTAGCCTTGGATACACACTTTTGTTCTCACTCGCACACAACCTGGGATCAACTTCTTGACATATTACCCATCCTAGAATTACTCTAGGTTAAGTGTGCTTAACATAGAGTATCTTTTTGTGTGATACCTAAAAATGAGGTGCATCTTGGTGATATGGCTAGTCTAATTATTTCTTTTAAGATCATTTTAACCGAGGACTCAAATTCTAAGATGTTATAATCTCCCTCACTTGGATTCTTGACGTCATCATCAATACTCAACTAGGGCCTCATAATATCTTTCTCATTTTAGTGCAAGCCTATAATGGCACTGATGCGAGGATTTTGAGTCGCTTTTATAGACTGGTTTTACATGCATTTTATGTGTTTATGAGTCACATTTGTGGTTAATATCACATGATTCACTCATTTTAGTCTATAATCTCTTTTTGCATCAAATCTACTGTATTTCATCTTTTTGGTTATAAATGATCATATTGATCTGTTTTAGAAGGATGATTTGGATTTATCTTGAAATTTTAGGAAAAATGAATATATGAAGCTGTCGATGGTATCGACAGATGTCGATAGTATCGACTCGGTCATAGTGAGACAGCCGCAAGGAATCGAGATGTGTCGATACCATCGACACTGAAGTCGATGGTAGCGAGATACCTACAGTGAGCCAGCAGTCAACTGGTCGATACTATTGACGCAGAGTCGATACTATCAACCTTGCCCAGCTTCAGCGTCGGATCGGTGATAAAAGTGACGCCTAAAGGTGTCGATACCATCGACACTAAAGTCGATGGTATCGAGTCTACATCAGGCAGAACATCAGAAAAAGAAGACTTGTCAATATTCTGACGGGTCGATACCATCGACCCGCGTCAATGGTATTGACGCCGTCAGATCAGGTTTTGTTTTAGATCGATTCCAATCGGATGGTGGTGATCTTTTGGCAATCTAAAGTGGTCCATATACCTAATTACGGCGGCCCTAAGCTGGAGATCACATCATTAGTCATTGCATAAGTCTCAAGGAGAGGAGGAGAGAAGAATGGAGCCCATAACTATGCCCCGATCGTTCTGAGAGCCACAGAAGATGTTTTCCACCACCGGAAGGCTGTAGACCACACATTCTACATCAAGGAACGCCTGGATCTCCTCCGTTCAGGGGTTTACATCACTTTCATTCATGTTTTCTCCATGTTTTCCCTTTCTCTTGTCATGTCTTTCATTGAGATGAACATGCGGGGGTAATCCCCTTTATCTTTAGGATCGAGAGTAGCCCAGGTGATGGTTGTATGACATTTTTACCATAGTATATCATATTTTGTCTCTTAAATTCATGGTATGATTTCATTTTATCCACTATATCATTATGATTGATCACCCTAATGATAATCTAATGCCTTTAATTACTTTAAAAGAAGAATTAATGGTTGAAAAGAGACAAAATTCACATTAACTAATAAATCCTTTGGACACGGTGATGTACGGTTAATGGTGGAAACCCATAGTATGGTCTTCATGCATCTAGTTTAGGGTATAGGTTACTACTACCGTGGAACCAACCTAGATTTAGGTAGTGAATTGTATCACGAAAGTGAGCAATTCTGAATACAGGCCACTACCCGGAATGAGAGACAGATTAGGTTAACTATGTAGAATGAGAGACAAAAGGGCCGATCAAGAGGCAGGAAATCAACATCCCGACTTATAAAATTGATCCGAAACTAATAAATCTTGTCAAATCCCAAGCATTTCATGGACTAAAGAACGAAGATCCGGTGGCCCACATAAGCACCTTCGTGGAGATTTTTGATATGATCAAGATCGATTGTTTTCCGCAGGAGGCACTGTATTTAAAACTATTCCCTAGTTCTCTTATAGGAAATGCAAGGGAGTGGTTTCATAATCTTGATGATGAGATCGTTGAGACGTGTGACCAGATGATCGAGGTCTTCTTTGTGCATTTCTTTCCACCTGAGAAGACCAATGATCTAATAAGGAAAATCCACAACTTCACTCAAAATGCAGGGGAAACTTATTCGGAGACCTGGGAAAGATTGCAGATAATGATGAGAAGATGCCCTCATCATGGGTTAAACAAGGAAAAATAGGTGAAGATTTTCTACATCGCACTTAATGAGCATGACATAATCAATTTGGTTTCAGCAGGGTTAGGATTTTTTCTTAACAACACTGATACAAGGTGTTGGGAGATCCTTAAGCATATGACAAAGAAGCAGTCCTGGGGTACTAGAGATGCACCTGAACAAGTTAGATCTGTAGGGGATGCCAAAGCCATCAGAGAATTGAATGACAAATTAGATCTCATAGCCAAGAAGCTTGTGGAGAAAGAGGACGAATTTGATGAGGAGGCCCAAGCCAGATTCATGCAACAACAGGTCTATAGGAACAATGATTATGCTTGGAGGAAGGACAAAAAATTCTCATGGAAGGATCCAAACAACTTCTTGTAAGATACAGACTCAAAATTACAATCAAAAGCAGAGGATAAAAGCACCGAGTTGCTTAGTCAAGTGGTGCAACAAAATCAAGAGATGATGAGCACATTCGCCAAGCAGTTACAGTCACATGGTGAGATTTTAAAAAAATTTGGGCAGACATTGCAAAGTCATGGAGCACAGATGAGGACACTAGAGATGACGGTGACTCAAATCGCCAATGAAGTTGTGGCCATGAAGCATACAAATCAACAAAGACCAGCTGGTAATGCAGAGTCTGCTCAAACACATCATCAAGTGAAGTATATATCTGTGATTAAGGAACCAGAGCCCCTAGTGGTGGAGGTCCATGACAAGGAAAAATGCATTTTGACACGGAGGCTAAAACTAGTGTACCATATCCCCACAACTTATATGGACTACCAGGCGGATATTTCCCATTCATAAAATCCTACCAAGAACCCATCACGACCGTGCCCACATCTAGGCAAGAGGAGCAGGTGAAAGTGATATTACACAGTGAAGCTACTACCATTGAGAAGGATGAGCAGCCACGAGTCACACCAACCGTGAATGATGTGTTGAAGGCTATGTCAGAGGGTGACAACGAAGCAAGCTTAGGGGAGGAGATCCCAAATAGCCCATATGTGCCACCACAAAAACGCATAAAAGAGCCAAGCGTGCCATTTCAGGATATTTAGAAGTTGAAGAAGGAGCATAGACACTACAAAAAGTTCTTGGAGATGTTTAGGAAGCTCCATATTAATATTCTGTTAGTGGAAATGATAGAACAAATTCCTGCATATGGAAAATTTATCAAGGACATCATCAATAAGAAAAGGCGGATAAAAACACTAACATTTACTTTGTGAATGAGACAGTGAGCTCGATAATCACTGGAAGTGTACAGAAGAAGAAGAAAGATCCTGGGAGTTTCTACATACCATGCTCAATTGGCGGCCATCACTTTCTATTTGCACAGTGCGATTCAGGCGCTAGCATAAATCTTATGCCGTTATACACGTTCCAAAAGCTTGTATTGAAGATACTAAATAAATCTTCCATGACTATTGAGTTGGCGGACGAGTCTATTGTTAAGCCATATGGGGTGTGTGAGGATGTACTTGTCAAAGTCGATCGATGCATCTTTCCTGTGGATTTCATTATCATGGACATGCCGCAGCTAAAGGATTGTGAGATGCTATTGGGTAGGCCGTTTCAAGCGATGGCTAATGTTATCACTGCTATCGGGAGAGGTATCTTGACATTAGGAATTGGCAAGGAAAGAATTGAGTTCAAACTGCTGAGTGATCCCCTAGGAACACTCCCTGATGCCCCAAGATAATGAGCTTAATTGCGTCTAGCCTATGACAATAAATAAGGGCGCTTGTTGGGAGGCAACCCAACCATCAGTAGTTTTAATTTGTAGTTGCTTCATTTTCTTTCGCATTTACAAGTTAGTTTTGTTTAATTTCATTTTTGTGTGTAAAAATGATACCTTAATCATTTTGTTCAGTGTGCAGTACTGAGTCAGAGTCGATACCATCGACCACAGTGTCGATGGTAGCGACGTGGGTACAGGGAAGCGGCTACAGAAAATTTTCTGAGTCGATACCATCGACGAACTTATCGATGGTATCGACCTACAATCAGCAACTTCGTAGAAAAGATAGCTCTGGGTCGATAGTATCGACTACGAAGTCGATGCTCACGAGATCCCTGAAGATTTACAGAACAATTTGTCTCAGTGAAGTCGATACCATCGATGACCTTGTTGATGGTATCGACACGGCAACAACAAGGAAGTAGCGCCCGGGCCTCATGAGGGCAATTGAACCATGAAGAGTCGATACCATCATCACCCAGTCGATAGTATCGACGCGACATGTCACCGATCCGCGAGAAGAAATCAATGGAGCCCGCCAATTTCGGAAGTCGATCCGTGGGATGGGTCAATACAATCGACCCTTGTCGATAGTATCGACGCGTCATCGATCTGGGCCCCCACATCAAGCAATCGACAACCGTCGATAGTCGCGAAGAGCAAATTGTGGTACAGGTGTCGATACCATTGACACCCCGTCGATGGTATCGACGGAGCAACAAGAGCGACATGTTCAGTTATAAAAGGAGGGGCTGTTTCTCAATTCTATTCACACCTTCAGAGTGAATCCCCTCAACTTGTGCATTGAGCATCGCTGAGCGACCGGAGACCTTCATCGAGCGTCAAGGGATCGAGATATCTTTTTCGAGCTCTTCACTGAGCGGAGATCTTCTTCTCCGACCTTCATCGAACTCTATTTCTTCTTCTCCATTCCTTTCTGTTCATGATGGTGAGGATGACATGAGCTTCATCGTCATCGTAGGCAGCCCCGATGGAGATTGAGATGTTTGTTCCTCCACCACCCGGCTCCATTCCTCGTCTGAGGATCGTTCATCTCTCGGCAAACGTAAAGAAGATCTACGAGGAGCTGCTAAAGTGAAAAATTGAACTGACCCGATATGTTGATCGGACCATGATCTGTGACCTCGAGTTTGAGGCTAACCTCACTTATGTTCTTCAGGGGCAAGCGAGGCATACAACCAGGATGTTTCAAGGTGTCCAGTACCATGTTGAAGGCCATCTTTTTTTTGGTGAGTGGCCGATGTACAAAGAACTGGTGGTGGAGTTTGTGGCATCGCTTGACATATGCGTCGTGCCCAATGACATTGTCACCACCGATCTGGAATGGATCAAGGGCCGCGTTTCTTTCTGGCTTTTTAACAACAACTATACCATCACCCTCGACTAGTTTAATTCAATCTACAACTAGTATCATTCTCCGAATCAGCACAGGAGGCCGAACAACCAGACTGATTATGATGAAATCTTTGCCCAGCTGGTGATTTCGCCTCCAAGCAAGTCTGTCAGCTATCATAACGCAGTCGTCGCTGACTTCGAGCATCCATTTGTGCGGATTCTGCATCGCATGTTGTGCACTACTTTATTTTCTCAAGGCAACCTTTCGCTAAGTAAGGTTTAGGAGACAGACTTGTTCTTTCTTTATAAGCTTTTGAAAAGAGAAGAGCTCAACTGGGGCATGCTTTTCTTAACGCGTGTGATGGACGTGCGGATGAGTACTAGACGAGCCCCTATCCACTTTGGGGGGCTTATCACACCGCTCGCTCTCTATCTTGGGCTAGATTTTTCCCAACTCACTCCACTGGTCAACAAGAATAAAATCAATCTGCATCACCTACATCGCTCCAATCTTCTTACGCACCGTGATGGCGTGGTCTATGCACAATGCCATGTCAACAAAGAGTACCAGGTGTGCGCGCTTCCAGATCCCATCTTCCACATCCAGGGAGCTCAGCACTGTCGGTGGCCCATAATTGCCATCGACGACTCTGATAGTGGAGAAGATGAGGATGACAACGACAATGACGAAGGCGACGAGCATGAGGAGGAAGAGGAGACTTTCACTCCTCTTCGTGCACAAGTGGCACCACAGAAGCGTCCACGCTTCTACCTGGGTGCATCATCATCTTCGCAGCCTCCGCCACCATAGCCTTCTCAACAAGGAGAGGATGTATTTTCCATGCAGGGTATGTACTCCATGCTGCAGGATATCCAACAGACACAACAGTAGCACACTGCCTCCTTCGCCGATATTCAGGATACTACGAACTGGCTATTCTTAAATCAGCAGGCAATTTATGAGAACAAGCACCTCCTCCTCGCCAACCAAGAAAATATTCATGACATGTTGCATAGGATGGAGATGCAACAACAACCGTTCTATGATCATTACTGGAGCCAAAATTACTTTGGGGGATATCCTCAACCTCCACCGATGCCCCCATATGATCCAAATTTCCAGGGGCAATATCCATCGTGGGATCCCACCTCCCCACAGTACCCACCACCTGAACAATAAATGGTAGCACTATTCCACATGTTAAGATTGTTTTTGACTATGAGGCCATAGTCGGATTCAAGCTTGGGGGGGGAGATGGAACCGTTTCTATCTTTTTCTATCTTTTATTTTTAGTTTTATCATTTATTGCCTTTTCTTTTATTCTAGCAATTTTCTTAGTTTTTAGGATCCACATGCTCTCTAGTGTATCCGTAGATGTCTAATTTAATGTGTCATCTCTTTGTTTGTCACATGGGAGTCATGGGTCAATTTGAATTTTTTTCATGAACTTGCAAGCTTGATTTGTTTGAACTTGAGCATTTGACTTATGAAAATAATTGGGTTTTTCAAATTTAAAATATAAGACCACAACTGTACATGCCTATGATTCAAGAAAAGTGGACGAAATTGGATGTTGAGCCTAAAATGATCAAATGGTAATGAGACTTTAATATGAAATAAGAGAGAAAAACCCCTTGATTTTACACAAGTTAGTAAGGAGGGACATATAATATCTTCTAAGGGTTCTGTCAATTAATCTTGTGATCTATCCACCTCATCTCATTTACACTCCACCATAAGAATTGGGAGCACTTTATAGTTCCATCTCTTAATTGCATAACATGTAGATAGGATTGCATTGTAGTTAGTTTTTACATCTGTTGTCTCTTGAGAAAAAAAAAGAAAAAAAATGTTGCATTATAGTCATGCAAGAGAAAAATTTTAGAATGCATGTCAATGTCATTTTAGCTGCATTTTGCATGATCTTAATCATTTTATACATGATGTGCCTTGCATCTTCTGAAAATAAGAAACTTATTTCGCACTTTCTAAAAAAAAAGGGGAAAAGAGATAGTAATTGTGAGAATAAGCCCAAGACGAAGATGTGAAAATTTCATCTTAGCCATTAAGAAAAATAAGGGCTAAAAAAAATAAAAATAAAAATAATAAGTTAGTGAAGATCAAAAAGATGACAGAACTTGTTCACATGCATAATAAGAAGAACAAGCACATGTGTAGTTTTGTAGATATTCTGTCGCTCGTTAGGATAGAATAGTAATGCATGCATCATTCCACCTAAAATGTAAGCATTATGTCATTTTCATGTGCATGAGCATCATGGAGGTCATTGTTGCACTAGTGCATGTCAAACTGTATTGTGCTACTCTTTCTTACATAAACCGCCTATTCCATCCACCCGTTGCTCAAAATGGTAGGCCACCAGTGATTATCTTCTCACTTTTGTATTTCAGGAGATCTGCTTCCATTTAGATGGTAGTTAGGTTATGAGAAACGTAGATAGGAGATCACAAGATGCACCAAGCCTGAATCGGAAGATTTTATTATATTAACTGCCTTATTTGATAGTGTTCACCAATCTTGGAGTGGATATCTATTATGGATGATCATCGTCACCTGTAGGGTAGTTACCATTCTGTGGTTAGTGAGGGCCAATATGTGAATGTCTGGTGGGAATCATACAGTAATGTCTGTTGTGATAGTATGTTCTTTAGTTGACGCTGGAAATTTTATTCTATAGTTTTGTTGCTCGAGGATGAGCAATGTTTAAGCTTAGGGGAGTTTGATGCGAGGATTTTGAGTCACTTTTATAGACTGGTTTTACATGCGTTTTATGTGTTTATGAGTCACATTTGTGGTTAATATCGCATGATTCACTCATTTTAGTCTATAATCTCTTTTTGCATCAAATCTACTGTATTTCATCTTTTTGGTTATAAATGATCATATTGAAGTGTTTTAGAAGGCTGATTTGGATTTATCTTGAAATTTTAGGAAAAACGAATATATGCAGCTGTCGATACCATCGACAAATGTCGATAGTATCGACTCTGTCATAGTGAGACAGCCGTAAGGAACTGAGATGTGTCGATACCATCGACACTGAAGTCGATGGTAGCGAGATACCTACAACGAGCCAACAGTCAACTGGTTGATACTATTGACGCAGAGTCGATACTATCGACCTTGCCCAGCTTCAGCGTTAGATCGGTGATAAAAGCGACGCCTAAAGGTGTAGATACCATCGACACTAAAGTTGATGGTATTGAGTCTGCATCAGGCGGAACATCAGAAAAAAAAGACTTGTCGATATTTTGACGGGTCGGTACCATCGACCCGCGTCGATGGTATCGACGCCGTCAGATCAGGTTTTGTTTCAGATCGATTCCAATTGGATGGTGGTGATCTTTTGGAAATCTAAAGTGGTCCATATACCTAATTACGGAAGCCCTAAGTAGGGGAACATGTCATTAGTCATTTTACAAGTACCAAGGAGAGGAGTAGAGAAGAACAGAGCCCAAAACTATGCCCCGATCGTTGTGAGAGCCGCAGAAGATGTTTTCCACCGCCAGAAGGCTGTAGATCGCGCATTCTACGTCAAGGAATGCCCGAATATCCTCTGTTCAGGGGTTTACATCATTTTCATTCACGTTTTCTCCATGTTTTCCCTTTATCTTGTCATGTCTTTCATTGAGATGAACATGCAGGGCTAATCCCCTTTATCATTAGGATTGGGAGTAGCCCAGGTGATGGTTGTATGACATTTTTACCATAGTATATCATATTTTGTCTCTTAAATCTGTGGTATGATTTTGTTTTCTCCACTATATCATTATGATTGATCACCCTAATGATAATCTAATGCCTTTATTTACTTTGAAAGAAGAATTAATGGTTGAAAAGAGACGAAATTCACATTAACTAATAAATCCTTTGGACAAGGCGATGTACGGTTAATGATGGAAACCCAGAGTATGGTCTTCATGCATCTAGTTTAGGGTATAGGTTACTACTACCGTGGAACCGACCTAGATTTAGGTAGTGAATTGTATCACGAAATGAGAGACAAATTAGGTTAACTATGTAGAAATTAATACAACAAGAACCTATGGTGAAACCGTAATCTTAAAGATTCCCATTTGAATTGATTAAACCAAAGATTTAGTCAAACTCAGGGAATTGTAATTATTGGTAGACTACTACTAACTACTTGCAATCAGCTAGACCGATTAAATTGATTTGAGAGTTGATTGAAAAATAAAAGAAAAATGAAAGAAAATAGAGAGTCTTCATGCATCTAGTTTAGGGTATAGGTTACTACTACCATGGAACCGACCTAGATTTAGGTAGTGAATTGTATCACGAAAGTGAGCAATTCTGAATACATGCCACTACCCGGAATGAGAGACAAATTAGGTTAACTATGTAGAAATTAATACAACAAGAACCTATGGTGAAACCGTAATCTTGAAGATTCCCATTTGAATTGATTAAACCAAACATTTAATCGATTGCTCTATTTTCTTTCATTTTTCTTTTATTTTTCAATCAACTCTCAAATCAATTTAATCGGTCTACCTGATTGCAAGTAGTTAGTAGTAGTCTACCAATAATTACATTTTCTTGAGTTCGACTCGGGCCTCACAAAGGCCTATATTACTCCGACGCGTGCACTTGCTTTATACACACGGTAAAATCGTGTCAAGTTTTTGGCGCCGTTTCCGGGGAAATGGCAATTGTTGGCACTACGAGTGCTATAAGCAGCCACTCTAGGCTACCTTTTTCTTTTAACTACATTGTTAATTCTTGCAATTGATTGTCTAATTTTTAGAAATCTATATTCGTCTAGCACTATACTTAACAAAATATATTATTTTGTAGGTACCAGTGCATGGTGAGCATGTGTAGCACAGACTACACACAGTCATTACCATAGGTCCCATTTTGGGATCAGATGATGAGGAGCACAACATTCAGAATCAACCCGAGCGAGTAAATTCAGATTCTAAACAAGAAGAGATGGCTGAAGAAAAGACGACATGGGAGAAGATCAAGGTGTCTTCTTCGTCTGCATCAAAAGGGCCGATCAAGAGGTAGACAATCAACATCCCGACTTATAAAATTGATTTGACACTAATAAATCTTGTCAAATCCCAAGCATTTCATGAACTAAAGAACGAAGATCCGGTGGCCCACATAAGCACCTTCGTGGAGAATTGTGATATGATCAAGATCGATTGTTTTCCGCAGGAGGCACTGTATTTAAAACTATTCCCTAGTTCTCTTACAGGAAATGCAAGGGAGTGGTTTCATAATCTTGATGATGAGATCGTTGAGACGTGGGACCAAATGATCGAGGTCTTCTTTGAGCATTTCTTTCCACCTGAGAAGACCAATGATCTAATAAGGAAAATCCACAACTTCACTCAAAATGTAGGGGAAACTTATTCGGAGACCTGGGAAAGATTCCAGATAATGCTGAGAAGATGCCCTCATTGTGGGTTAGACAAGGAAAAATTGGTGAAGATTTTCTACTTCGCGCTTAATGAGCATGACAGAAGCAATTTGGATTCAGCAGAGTCATGTTTTTTTCTTAACAACACTGATACAAGGTGTTGGGAGATCCGTAAGAATATGGCAAAGAAGCAGTCCTGGGGTACTAGAGATGCACCTGAACAAGTTAGATCTGTAGGGGATGCCAAAGCCATCAGAGAATTGAATGACAAATTAGATCTCATAGCCAAGAAGCTTGTGGAGAAAGAGGACGAATTTGATGAGGAGGCCCAAGCTAGATTCATGCAACAATAGGGCTATAGGAACAATGATTACGCTTGGAGGAATGACAAAAAATTCTCATGGAAGGATCCAAACAACTTCCTACAAATCCAGACTCAAAACCACAATCAAAAGCAGAGGATAAAAGCACCGAGTTGCTTAGGCAAGTGGTGCAACAAAATCAAGAGATGATGAGTACATTCGGCAAGTATTTACAATCACATGGAGAGATTTTAAATAAATTTGGGCAGACATTGCACAGTCATGCAGTGCAGATGAGGACACTAGAGACGACAGTGACTCAAATTGCCAATGAAGTTGCGGCCATGAAGCATACAAATCAACAAAGACCAGCTGGTAATGCAGAGTCTGCTCAAATACATCATCAAGTGAAGTATATATCTGTGATTAAGGAACCAGAGCCCCTCATGGTGGAGGTCCATGACAAGGAAAAAATGCATTTTGACACGGAGGCTAAAACCAGTGTACCATATCCCCACAACTTATATGGACTACCAGGCGGATATTTCCCATTCAGGAAATCCTACCAAGAACCCATCACAGCCGTGCCCACATCTAGGCAAGAGGAGCAGGTGAAAGTGATATTATGCAGTGAAGCTACTACCGCTGAGAAGGATGAGCAGCCACGAGTCACACCAACCGTGAATGATGTGCTAAAGCCTATGTCAGAGGGTGATAGCAAAGTAAGCTTAGGGGAGGAGATCCCAAATAGCCCATATGTGCCACCAAAAAAATGCATAAAAGAGCCAAGCGTGCCATTTCAAGATATTCAGAAGTTGAAGAAGGAGGATAGACACAACAAGAAGTTCTTGGAGATGTTTAGGAAGCTCCATATTAATATTTTGTTAGTGGAAATGATAGAACATATTCCTACATATGGAAAATTTATCAAGGACATCATCACTAAGAAAAGGTAGATAAAGGACACTGACATTTGCTTTGTGAATGAGACAGTGAGTTCGATAATCACTGGAAGTGTACCAGAGAAGAAGAAAGATCCTGGGAGTTTCTACATACCGTGCTCAATTGGCGGCCATCACTTTCCATATGCACAGTGCGATTCAGGAGCTAGCATAAATCTTATGCCGTTATCCACGTTCCAAAAGCTTGGATTGAAGATACTAAAGAAATCTACCATGACTATTGAGTTGGCGGATGGGTCTATTGTTAAGCCATATGGGGTGTGTGAGGATGTACTTGTCAAAGTCGACCGATTCATCTTTCCCGTGGATTTCATTGTCATGGACATGCCGCAACTAAAGGATTGTGAGATGCTATTGGGTAGGACGTTTCAAGCGACGGATGATGTTATCACTGCTATCGGGAGAGGTATCTTGACATTAGGAATTGGCAAGGAAAGAGTTGAGTTCAAACTGCCGAGTGATCCCCTAGGAACACTCCCTGATGCCCCAAGATGATGAGCTTAATTGCGTCTAGCCTACGACAATAAACAAGGGCGCTTGTTGGGAGGCAACCCAACCATCAGTAGTTTTAATTTGTAGTTCCTTCATTTTCTTTCACATTTACAAGTTAGTTTTGTTTAATTTCATTTTTGTGTGTAAAAATGACACCTTAATCATTTTGTTCAGTGTGCAGTACTGAGTCAGAGTCGATACCATCGACCACAGTGTCGATGGTAGCGAAGTGGGTATAGGGAAGCGACTGCAGAAAATTTTCTGAGTCGATACCATCGACAAACTTGTCGATGGTATCGACCTACCATCAGCGACGTCGAAGAAAAAGATAGCTCCGGGTCGATAGTATCGACTACGAAGTCGATGCTCGTGAGATCCCTGAAGATTTACATAACAATTTGTCTTAGTGAAGTCGATACCATCGACGGCCTTGTCGATGGTATCGACACGGCAACAGTAAGGAAGTGGCCCCCGGGCCTCGCGAGGGTAATCGAACCATGAAGAGTCGATACCATCAACACCCAGTCGATAGTATCGACGCGACACGTCACAGATCCGTGAGAAGAAATCAACGGAGCCTGCCAATTTTAGAAGTTGATCTGTGGGATGGGTCGATACCATCGACCCTTGTCGATAGTATCGATGCGTCATCGATCTGTGCCCCCACATAAAGAAACCGACAACCGTCGACAGTCACAAAGAGCGGATTGTGCTCCAAGTGTCGATACCATCGACACCCCGTCGATGGTATCGACAAAGCAACAGGAGCGACAAGTTCAGTTATAAAAGGAGGGGATGTTTCTCAATTCTATTCACACCTTCAGAGTGAATCCCCTCAACTTGTGCATTGAGCATCGCTGAGCGATCGGAGGCCTTCATCGAGCATCAAGGTATCGATATATCTTCTTCGAGCTCTTCACCGAGCGGATATCTTCTTCTCCGACCTTCATCGAGCTCTATTTCTTCTTCTCCATTCCTTTCTATTCACGATGATGAGGACGACAGGAGCTTCATCGTCTTCGCAGGCAACCCCGATGGAGATTGAGATGTTTGTTCCTCCACCACCCGACTCCATTCCTCGTCTGAGGATCGTTCATCCCTTGGTGAACGTAAATAAGATCTACGAGGAGCTGCTAAAGCAAAAAATTGAACCGACCCGATATGTTGATCAGACCATGATCTGTGACCTCGGGTTTGAGGCCAACCTTGCTTATGTTCTTCAGGGGTAAGCGAGGCATACAACCAGGATGTTTCAAGGTTTCCAGTACCACACTGAAGGCCATCCTTTTTTTTGGTGAGTGGCTGACGTACAAAGAACTGGTGGCAGAGTTTATGGCATCACTTGACATATGCGTCGTGCCCAACGACATTGTCGCCACCGATTGGGAATGGATCAAGGGCCACGTTTCTTTCTGGATTTTCAACAACAACTATACCATCACCCTCGACCAGTTTAATTAAATCTACAACTGGTATCATTCTCCAAATCATTACAGGAGGTCGGACAACCAGACAGATTATGATGAAATCTTTGCCCAGCTGGTGACCGCGCCTCCAGGCACGTCTGTCAGCTATCATAACACAACCATCACTTACTTCGAGCATCCATTTGTGCGGATTCTGCATCGCATGTTGTGCACTACTTTATTTGCTCGAGGCGACCTTTTGCTAAGTAAGTTTTAGGAGACAGACTTGTTCTTTCTTTATAAGCTGTTGAAAAGAGAAGAGCTCAACTGGGGCGCATTTTTATTAACGTGTGTGATGGACGTGCGGAGGAGTACTAGACGAGCCCCTATCCACTTTGGGGGGATTATCACACCACTCACTCTCTATCTTGGGCTGGAATTTTCCCAACTCACTCCGCTGGTCAACAAGAATAAAGTCAATCTGCATCACCTACATCGCTCCAATCTTCTTACGCTCCGTGATGACGTGGTCTATGCACATTGCCATGTCAACAAAGAGTACCAGGAGTGCACGCTTCCAGATCCCGTCTTCCACATCCAGGGAGCTCAACACTTTTGGTGGCCCATAATTTCCATCGACGACTCCGATAGTGGAGAAGACGAGGACGACAACGATAATGGTGAAGGCGACGAGCATGAGGAGGAAGAGGAGGCTTTCACTCCTCTTCATGCACGAGTGGCACCACGGAAGCGTCCACGCTTCTACCCAGGTGCATTACCATCTTCACAGGCTCCGCCACCACAACCTTCTCAACAAGGAGAGGATGTCTTTTCCATGAAGGGTATGTACTCCATGCTGTAGGATATCCAGCAGACACAACAGCAGCACACTGCCTCCTTCGCCGATATTCAGGATACTACGAACTGACTATTCTTAAATCAGCAGGCAATTTATGAGAACGAGCGCCTCCTCGCCAACCAAGAAAATATTCACGACAGGTTGCATAGGATGGAGATGCAATAACAACCATTCTATGATCATTACTGGAACCAAAATTACTTTGGGGGATATCCTCAACCTCCACCGATGCCCCCATATGATCCAAATTTCCAGGGGCAATATCCATCGTGGGATCCCACCGCCCCACAGTACCCACCACCTGAACAATAAATGGTATCACTATTCCACCTGTTAAGATTGTTTTTCACTATGAGGCCATAGTCAGATTCAAGCTTAGGGGGGGAGATGGAACAATTTCTATCTTTTTCTATCTTTTATTTTTAGTTTTTATCATTTATTTCCTTTTCTTTTATTCTAGCAATTTTCTTAGTTTTTAGGATCCACGTGCTATCTAGTGTAACCGTGGATGTATAATTTAATGTGTCATCTCTTTGTTTGTCACATGGGAGTCATGGGTCAATTTGAAAATTTTTCATGAACTTACAAGCTTGATTTGTTTGAACTTTAGCATTTGACTTATGAAAATATTTGGGTTTGTCAACTTTAAAACATAAGACCACAACTGTACATGCCTATGATTCAAGAAAAGTGGATGGAATTGGATGTTGAGCCTAAACTGATCAAATGGTAATGAGACTTTAATCTGAAATAAGAGAGAAAAGCCCCTTGATTTTACACATGTCAGTAAGGAGAGACATATAATATCTTCTAAGGGTTCTGTCAATTAATCTTGTGATCTATCCACCTCATCTCATTTACACTCCACCATAAGAATTGGGAGCACTTTACAGTTTGTCATCTCTTGATTGCATATCATGTAGATAGGATTGTATTGTAGTTAGTTTTTACATCTGTTGTCTCTTGAGAAAAAAAAAGAAAAAAATGTTGCATTATAGTCATGCAAGAGAAAAATTTTAGAATGCATGTCAATGTCATTTTAGCTGCATTTTGCATGATCTTAATCATTTTATACATGATGTGCCTTGCTTCTTCTGAAAATAAGAAACTTGTTCTGTACTTTCTGAAGAAAAAAAAGGGGAAAAGAGATAGTAATTGTGAGAATAAGCCCAAGACGAAGATGCGCAAATTTCATCTTAGTCATTAAGAAAAATTAGGGCTGAAAAAAATAAAAATAAAAATAATAAGTAAGTGAAGATCATAAAGATGACAGAACTTGTTCACATGCATAATAAAAAGAACAAGCACATTTGTAGTTTTTTACATATTCTGTCTCTCATTGGGATAGAATAGTAATGCATGCATCATTCCACCTAAAATGTAAGCATTAGGTCATTTTCATGTACATGAGCATCGTGTAGGTCATTGTTGCACTAGTGCATGTCAAACTGCATTGTGCTACTCTTTCTTACATAAACCGCCTATTCCATCCACCCGTTTCTCAAAATGGTAGGCCAACAATGATTATCTTCTCACTTTTGTATTTCAGGAGATCTGCTTCCATTTAGATGGTAGTTAGGTTATGAGCAATGTAGATAGGAGAACACAAGATGCACCAAGCCTGAACCGGAAGATTTTATTATATTAACTGCCTTATTTGATAGTGTTCACCAATCTTGGAGTGGATATCTATTATGGATGATCATCGTCACCTGTAGGGTAGTTACCATTCTGTGGTTAGTGAGGGCCGGTATGTGAATGTCTGGTGGGAATCATACAATAATGTCTGTTGTGATAGTATGTTCTTTAGTTGACCCTCACAATTTTATTCTATAGTTTTGTTGCTCGAGGACGAGCAATGTTTAAGCTTAGGGGAGTTTGATGCGAGGATTTTGAGTTGCTTTTATAGACTAATTTTACATGCATTTTATGGTTTTATGAGTCACATTTGTGGTTAATATCGCATGATTCACTCATTTTAGTCTATAATCTCTTTTTGCATCAAATCTATTGTATTTCATCTTTTTGATTATAAATGATCATATTGATGTGTTTTAGAAGGCTGATTTGGATTTATCTTGAAATTTCAGGAAAAATGAATATATGCAGCTGTCGATACCATCGACAGATGTCGATAGTATCGACTCGGTCACAGTGAGACAGCCACAAGGAACTGAGATGTGTCGATACCATCGACACTGAAGTCGATGGTAGCGAGATACCTACAGTGAGCCAACAGTTAACTGGTCGATGCTATCGACGCAGAGTCGATACTATCGACCTTGCCCAGCTTCAACGTCAGATTGATGATAAAAGCGATACCTAAAGGTGTCGATACTAGCGACACTAAAGTCGATGGTATCAAGTTTTCATCAGGCGGAACATCAGAAAAAGAAGACTTGTCGATATTCTGACCGGTCGATACCATCGACACCGTCAGATCAGGTTTTATTTCAGATCGATTCCAATGGGACAGTGGTGATCTTTTTGGAATCTAAAGTGGTCCATATACCTAATTATGGTGGCCCTAAGTAGGGGGTTATGTCATTAGTCATTACACAAGTCTCAAGGAGAGGAGGAGAGAAGAACGAAGCCCAGAATTACACCCCGATCGTTCCGAGAGCCACAGAAGATATTTTCCACCGCTGGATGGATGTAGATTGTGCATTCTATGTCAAGGAATGCCCGGATCTCCTCCGTTCAGGGGTTTACATCATTTTCATTCACATTTTCTCCATGTTTTCCCTTTCTCTTATCATGTCTTTCATTGAGATGAACATGTGGGGATAATCCCCTTTATCTTTAGGATCGGGAGTAGCCCGGGTGATGGTTGTATGACATTTTTACCATAGTATATCATATTTTATCTCTTAAATCCATGGTATGATTTCGTTTTATCCACTATATCATTCTAATTGATCACCCTAATGATAATCTAATGCCTTTAATTACTTTGAAAGAAGAATTAATGGTTGAAAAGAGACAAAATTCACATTAACTAATATATGTTGACCTAGGTGTCGCATATTGCCCATATTTTGATAATGACTTAACCATTCCACTCATATGTATCTAACATTTCTAATTGAGATCATTGCAGACATTAGATACAAGAAAAGAATCAAAATTCACTCAAAGCTACTCTCCCGGCACATGCAAAACATGTGACTTTCACCCGCTTTGTAATATAGCCCTTAGAGGCTTAGAGCAATTTTTGTAATCACTTAAATTCATGTTTTGCATTGTATCTAAGATGGATAAAATGATTGGAACTCAAAAATCCATCATTTATACAGTTTTTGGAAATTCCAAAATACCCCTTAACAGGGATTTTGTCGGCCGAATTACAAACTCGGCCGATCCATGTATTGAGGAATTTTCTGGGCTGTCGGCCGAGTTTCAATGCCAGGAAACTCGGCCGATCCACTGGTCAGTCAAAACCAAAGGATGACTGATCGGTCGAGTTTCCCCCTGGAAACTCGGCCGACAGATTCCCTGTTGGTTTTGTCACCTAGTGTGTCGGCCGAGTTGCCTTTATTGAAACTCGGCCGATCGAACTGTACTGGAATGCAGAAAAAGCAATTCCAACCGTTGGAGGAGTTGGTGGGACTCAAAATAGATCCGTTGCAAGTTGTAAAACGGCTAGTTTGTGCCACTTAACTCACCCAACCTCAAAGGGACACCCTCAACTATAAATAGGACCTCTTGGACTTCATTCCAAGGTTGCTCATTCACATATGCTTGGTCCTAGCCTTAGTTGAGTGGTTTCTAATCCTTTGAGCCCCTTTCTCTCTCTACCTTCAAAGCAAATTCGTGAGTATGAGTGAGTTAGGATCCCATGTATGAGAGCTATCATTTGTAATCTTGTAAAGCTCTCCTTTCCACTTCTCCCATCTCCATTCTCTATGAAGATTGATTGAAGTTTCTTCTCCGAGTGAAAGAGAAGAAGGTTGCTGTTCTTCCCCAAGTGAAGGAGAAGAAGGCTAGCTGCTCCAGGCCTCCGAGTGAAGGAGGAAGGTGATAAAGCTCTCCAAGTGAAGGAGAGGTGCAAGGCAAAGCTCAAGCAAGATGGGTAATTCCTGCAAGGCCGAAGACTAGAGCAAGAGTAGTTTGTGAAGCTCTATTCAACCCCCCCTTCTAGAGCCCATTGATCCAACAAGTGGTATCAGAGCAGGTCTTCTCCAAGCTACTTCAACAAGTAGGAGAAGATGGGCGATTCGGCTCTCGGTTCACTCAACCTTGAGGGAAGCTACTCCACAAGACCCCCGGTCTTCGACGACACCAACTTCCTATATTGGAAGAGAAGGATGCAGTTCTACATCTAAGGAGTTAGCTACGAGATGTGGAAGATAGTCCACCTCAAGTACGACGAGCCGAAGGGGAACATCACAACATGGACGGACGAAGAGATGAAGCGTGCTCAACTAAATGCTAAAGCCATTAGCATCATCTACGCTGCCCTCTCTCCATCGGAATTCAACCGCATCTCTTCATGGGACACCGCTCATGAGATTTGGCACAAGTTATGTGTCACCTATGAAGGGACGGAGCAGGTCAAGGAGGCCAAGATCTACATGCTCGGAGGCCTACTTGAAATTTTCAAGATGGGGAAGAATGAAAGGGTTGCAGACATGTACACAAGGCTCAACGTCATCCTCAACAGCCTTGCAGCCCTTGGGAGTGTCATGGATCGAGGCACCATCAACGCCAAGATCTTGAGGTCTCTTCCAAAGAGATGGGAGCCGAAGGTGACTTCAATTGAAGAAGTCTACAAGCTTAGCGAGTTGTCAACCGAGGAGCTGGTTGGTAACCTACAAGCTCACGAACCAAGGCTCGACAAGCAAGAGGAAGAGGAGAAAAGGGAAGAGAAGGAGACAAGAAAGATGAAGGACACGGCCTTCAAAGCTCATGTCGAAGAAATGATGAGGCAACAACAGCTTGCCATGAAGTCTCCTTGCCCCTCCTCAAGCGAAGACGAAGGTGCTAATGACCATGAAGCCAATTACTCCAAAGGAAGACACTTCAAGGGAAAGCAATCCTCCTCCACTCCTAGGTGCTATGAGTGTGGCCAAAAGGGCCACTACAAGAATGATTGCCCAAAAGTCAAGAAGGGCTATCATAAGGGCAGTCACAAGAAGGATGACAAATACAAGAGAGAATCCAAGTACAAGAAGAAGGACAAGAAGGAAAGACGATTCAAAGATGCAGCTCATGCGGCATGGGAGGAGTCTTCTACTTCAAGTTCATCTTGTTCCGAGGATGGAGAATGTCATCTTGCACTTATGGCATCTACTAGTGAAGAGGTAATGGAGGTAAGTGAGGTAAGCAATGTAAGTGATGAAGCTTTACTTGAACTATCTAAAGAATCTATCATTGAAATGCTTAGTGAATGTCAATCATCTCTTGCTAAATGTAAAGCTAAAAGAAAGAGATTAGGAAAGATAATAGATGATCTATATGCCAAGATTGACATTCTTGATGAAAATGAAAAGTTACACCTTGATAGTATAGATTCTTTGCAAGAGCAACTTCAAGACCTTGAACTTCAATACAATGGAGTAGAGGTTGAGAATGGTGCTTATCTTAAAACTATTGAAAGTCTTAAGATTGAGAACCAAAATTGCCTAGATGAGTTAGATGTTCTAAAAACTGAAAATGTTGAACTAAAACTCATTGATGATGCTAGGAGAGAGGAAGTTCATTGTTATCAAAAAGAAATTGCTATGCTTAAATCTGAAAATGCTAGATTGCTTGCTCAAACAAATGATCTATCCTCTAGACCTATCTTGCCTAGGAATGAAGTTGCTAACTTAACTATTGAAAAAGATTCTCTTCTTACTAAAGCCCTCTGTCTTGAGGCCGACCTGTTGCATGCTAGAGAAGATCTTGATAGTTTATCTACTACTATTAAAAATCTTAGTGATGATAATGCTAAATTAAGATCTACCTTGCAAAGGTTTCTTTCCGGTAAAAAGTCTCTAAATGATGTTCTAGAGCACTCTACCAAACAAATTGGTACTAGTGGTCTAGGATACAATGAGAGTATCCCAAAAGGTAAGAAGAAGAAGAAAGGTAAGAAAAAGAGTGTGGAAACTCCAATTCTCAATGGAGAGTCTTCCGGCTCTAAAAATCCCATGGTATGTATGCATTGCAAATGTGATGATCATTATTCTACCTATTGTCCTTACAAGCCTAAGGGGACCAACCCAAATATGAAATGGGTCCCCAAGCTAACCCCGGACCCCAAAGTTTGAGTTGGGTTCCGACATCCTCTTTTCTTGCAGGTCACAAAGAAATGGATTGTTGATAGTGGCTGCTCTAAGCACATGACTGGAGAAATCAGCCATTTCAACAAATTTGTGAAGAAGAAAGGAGGATCGGTAACCTTTGGGGACAACAAAAAGGGTAAGGTTATGGGTGAGGGAGATGTAGGTAATGATTTGTGCATTAAAAATGTTTTGCTTGTTGATGGCCTACATCACAACTTGATTAGTGTGAGCCAATTATGTGATAATGGTTATCTTGTGCTCTTTACTTCCTTAGAATGCTTGCTTCTAGATTCCCTGTCCTATAATGTCATATATAAGGGAACTAGAAATGGTAATCTATATGTGATTGTTCTTGATGCTTTAAAGCCCATACTAAATAGATGCTTAGTCGTGGATAAAAACGATCTTTCGCTTTGGCATCGACGCTTGGGTCATGTGAACTTGCATCAAATGAAGAAACTAGACAAAAAGGACTTGGTTCGAGGACTTCCCAAATTGGATTTTGAAAAGGATGAGGAATGTCAACCTTGTACCCAAGGGAAACAAACCAAATCCTCTTTCAAGTCCAAAGGGGTCATGAGTACCAAGAGAGTTCTAGAGCTTCTTCATATTGATCTCTTCGGACCTATGAGAACACAAACGCTTCGCGGCTCCAAGTATTGTCTTGTTATCGTCGATGATTTTTCTAGATATACTTGGACTTTCTTTCTTGTTTCCAAAAGCGACACCCTTGACGTTTTCTCGAGCTTTTGCAAACGAGTCGAAAACGAAGCTTCTTGTCATGTTGTTTCCATCCGTAGTGATCATGGGGGAGAGTTTGAAAATGATCTTTTTGAACGTTTTTGTGAAAAATCGGGTTATTCGCACAATTTCTCTTCTCCTCGCACACCCCAACAAAATGGAGTTGTTGAGAGGAAGAATAGATCGCTACAGGAAATGGCTAGGACCATGCTTCTTGAGTATGATACTCCTAAGAAGTTTTGGGCTGAAGCCGTTAGCACCGCATGTTTTGTGCAAAACCGAGTTTTCACTCATCCGACGTTTAAGAAAACCCCCTATGAACTATGGCATGGTAGGAAGCCGTCGATTGATTTCTTTCATGTGTTTGGATGTCCATGTTTTGTTTTGAACACCAAGGACTCTCTCGACAAGTTTGATCCGAAATCCTACAAGGCTTTCTTCCTAGGCTATAGCACTACTAGCAGGGCTTTTAGAGTGTTTAACATTGAACTATCTAAAATAGAAGAATCTATAAATGTTAAATTTATTGAAACTAACCCTGTTGTTGGCAAGCCTATTGGTGATAATGATGTTGCAGATGAAATCATTCCTATCCTCAAAGATCTCAACATCAAAGATAAAGGTAAGCAGGTTCAAGAAGAAGATCAAGAAGAAAAAGAGAAAGAAGAAGAAAGGAAGGATCCCACTCCCCGCTTCGCCAAAGATCACCCCAAGGAGTTGATCATAGGCAATCCATTTGAAAGAGTAAGGACACGGGCTGCACACAACAAAGAACAAGCAGACAGCGCCTTCATCTCTCAAATGGAGCCGAAGAACATCAAGGAGGCCCTTGGTGATGATGAGTGGATCCTTGCCATGCAAGAAGAGCTTGAGCAGTTCGAGAAGAGCCGAGTGTGGACCTTAGTGCCAAGACCAAACAATAGAAAGATCATTGGCACCAAATGGGTCTACCGCAACAAGCTTGATGAGCAAGGAAAAGTGGTAAGAAACAAAGCAAGGCTTCCAAATCAAGCAGACCAAGAATGGTAACTTCATCAACCAAGGCAAATACACGCTTGAGCTTCTAAAACGCTTTGGGATGGAGAACATGAAGCAAATGGACACGCCCATGTCAAACACTGCCAAACTTGACAGGGATGAGGAAGGTGAGAAGGTAGATGAGAAGCTCTATAGAGGTATGATTGGAAGTTTACTTTATTTAACTGCCTCTAGACCTGATATAATGTTTAGTGTTGGCTTGTGTGCCCGCTTTCAATCAAGCCCTAGGAAATCACATCTTATTGCCGTCAAGAGGATTTTGAGGTATCTAGCCAAAACTCCAAATTTTGG
This sequence comes from Alisma plantago-aquatica, assembly GCA_963693085.1. Lineage (NCBI taxonomy): Eukaryota > Viridiplantae > Streptophyta > Magnoliopsida > Alismatales > Alismataceae > Alisma > Alisma plantago-aquatica. The sequence goes on from OY856414.1 coordinate 478,589,217, forward strand.
ACTATGGTACCCTAAGTCAAGGGACTTTACTCTTGTGGCATATAGTGATGCTGACTACGCAGGTTGCTTAATTGATAGAAAGTGCACAAGTGGCACTTGCTTCCTCTTGGGACCATGCTTGGTGTCTTGGTTCTCCAAGAAACAGAGCACAGTGGCATTATCAACTACCGAAGCTGAATACATTGCAGCCGGAAGTTGTTGTGCCCAGGTCCTATGGATGAAGCAAATGCTCCAAGACTTTAACATTCATTTTGATGCTTCTCCTATTTTCTGTGATAATACTAGTGCAATTAATCTTTCATATAATCCAATATTGCATAGTAGAGCTAAACACATAGAAGTCCGCCATCATTTTCTCCGTGATCACATTGTCAAAAAGGATATTTATATCACACATGTGGATACGGAAAATCAGTTGGCTGACATTTTTCACTAAACCGCTTGCTAGAGATCAATTTAATTTCATTAAGTCAAAATTGCTAATAACCTCTCTTGATGATGTTGAATTGCTCTCTAATTAGCTGGTTACATGTTATGTGTGTTGCTCATGCTTATAAATGCCTTGTTTGCTTAAAATGCTTGTTTTTGATAAATATCTCTATTGGTTTTATCTCTTTTTCGGGTATTTTTCGCAAAACGAGATTTTATCGACAAATAGTACACTATGATGATGAGAATGTGCCTAAATGTGTTTAAAATACATCCTAGATCCCTCAGAAAAATTGCCCTAGGTCGTATGAGGCTAGGACTAGATTTTAGGATTTCTCACATCAGGGTTTTTGTCGGCCGAGTTGGAAACTCGGCCGATCGGTCGGGCGCAGGGTGTCTGTACACTCTGTCAGCCGAGTTTCCCCACCCTGGAACTCGGCCGATCGACGGCAGACGGGTTTTATATATATAGGATTCGGCCGACTTGCTCCCTCTCAACTAGAGCAAAGTCGACCGAACCCTAGCCGCCCAAGCCCGACTCCTCCTCTCCTGGTCTTTTCCTCCCTCTCTCCGGCCGTTATTGCCCCCAAAACGGCCCCCTTGTGTGCCCTAGCTGCTTGTACGGTTCCGTTGCTACGTTTTTCTCCGTGTGGATCGGCGCCCTTCTCTCCGTTTCTTCTCCGATGAGGTCGCAACGTCGGAAACGCGCCGTTCCCGCTCCTGCTCCTTCGGTTCCTCTAGCTCCGAGGTATATGTCCTTTGACAACCTCTCTTTCGTGGACAATACCGCGGTTGCACGGTATAAAGAGCTTCTCCCTCGATCTCCTTTTCCTTTTCGTGCTCTTTATCAACCGCATTGTTTTCACGCCGATCTTTTTGAGGCGAGTCAAGTGTTTCGCACACACCATCTTGACGCCTTTAGCATCGAGGATCCAAAATTTCACAATCTCAAGTATAGCACCAAGGCTGTCCGCCAATTCTACGCAAACTTGCGGTGGAATTACGACACTTTGGTTCCTCCCTCGGATACCTCGATTGTCTTAACCTCTATGATCGCCGGACAACCGTTTCATATCACCGAGCGATCCTTTAATCTTTACCTAAATGGCAACGTCGGCACGGCCTCTTGGACCACCTCATATCCCGATTATTTCGATCTTTTGCGTCCCGAGGACATCTATAAGGCACTCGAGATAGACTTGTCGGATATTCACAAATTCCTCAAGCTTCCCGAGTTTCCTTATAGAAAGAAGGGCACCCTGCCTTCTTCTGCTCTGTCCTCCCCTCGCCGTGTGTTGGCGTTTGTTCTTAGTTGCAATGTTCACCCAAAGAAAAACCAAACGGACATAGCCGAGAACACTGCCATGATGATGTATCTCCTCTTGAACAATCATGGAGTCAAATGGGCACGGTATATCCTGCACCATATGACATGTTTTGATTCTGGAAAGAACACGAAGGGCACCCATCTTCCTTATCCTGCCCTAATCTGTGGACTTTTCCAGTTTGCCACTGGTAAATCTCTTTTCACCGATTATCTCTACCGACCTGATCGAAAAGGAGTTTACATCAGTGAGACCACTCTCCAGAAGAGTGTCCCTACATCTGGTGCATCATCTTCTTCTGCTCCACCACCACCACCACCTCCATCATCATCGGATGCACCTCCTCCTCCACCATCATCAGCTGCACCACCACCTCCTGAGCCATCTTTCCAACCTCCTCCACACCCGGCTTTTGCCGATTTTCATGTTTCCAATGAGGCCCTCATGGGGTATCTCATGCATCAGCAAGCCTACAACATGCAGGTCCAACAACATCTTCATGAGGACCTCTGCCACATCATGTCATCTATGTCTCTCTCCTGCCCGCAGCCCTACCCCACCTACCAGCCCTACCCCGGTGACGACTACGCTTCTTATGCGTATAGTCAGTTCTATCCACCTCCACCACCCTCTGCTTCCGCTGACCACTCTGCAGGTGGATACTCTCACCCTTCCCCGGTGTTGGCGCTTCCAGGTGGACGCTTGTCCGAGCTACTGGCCCAGTACACCTCGACTGCTCCTCCCATTGAGATAGCTTATGAGCTCCATGCTCTGGGCATGTCTTGGGCTGAGCAGAGCGCGAGATGGCCTGGACGTGCTTTTGGTCCTACAGACGAGGATATGCCAGATCAGGACGATGCCGAGTCAGATGAGGCGACTGCGACAGATGCTGATACGGATGCTGACGATGATGATGCTGCTGATGAACATGCTACACCGGCTGATGCCCCTCCTTCTGATGGAGACGAGGACTACCAGCCCGATGAGGACATGGATGCTGCTGTTGATGACGTCGACATAGATTAGTATAGCTTAGAGTAGATGTGTCTAGTGTAGTCTCGCATGACCATGTCATTTTCTTTAGGGACTATGTTTGTATCATCTATATTAGGCACATTATCTGAGATGTACTATGGCTTTTCCGCTTGTCCTTGTAGCTTTTGGTTTTATGTTTTGGATACATTTTGTATGACTTATCTTATCATGTAATCCATATTTTGATGAATGACAGTTGGTTGTTTTCATGAATTATCTTTGTGCTTCTCTGTCTTAATATGCTATGTTTGATTGAGTGTTTTGGAGAAGACCTGGTTTGTATGCTCTTCTACCCCCCTGCCTTTTTGAGATGACAAAGGGGGAGAAATATACCTCAATCATATTGCCATCATATTGCTTTTAGTGCTTGTATGGTTCTTTTCTTGTCTTTAAAACTTATATATCTTGACTTGGCTAGAATCATACAATATATATATGCTATGGCTGTTTGTGTGTTAACTAACAATGCAGGGATGAGTAAGCATGAATTGAGGGGGAGCATTACAAGACTGATCATATTTGCATCCCCTTGCAATTCTCTAAGCAAAGGTATAATTTTCATATTCTTTTCAATATGTTGAGGAATGGTTTGTCATTGTCAAAAAGGGGGAGAATGTTGACCTAGGTGTCGCATATTGCCCATATTTTGATAATGACTTAACCATTCCACTCATATGTATCTAACATTTCTAATTGAGATCATTGCAGACATTAGATACAAGAAAAGAATCAAAATTCACTCAAAGCTACTCTCCCGGCACATGCAAAACATGTGACTTTCACCCGCTTTGTAATATAGCCCTTAGAGGCTTAGAGCAATTTTTGTAATCACTTAAATTCATGTTTTGCATTGTATCTAAGATGGATAAAATGATTGGAACTCAAAAATCCATCATTTATACAGTTTTTGGAAATTCCAAAATACCCCTTAACAGGGATTTTGTCGGCCGAATTACAAACTCGGCCGATCCATGTATTGAGGAATTTTCTGGGCTGTCGGCCGAGTTTCAATGCCAGGAAACTCGGCCGATCCACTGGTCAGTCAAAACCAAAGGATGACTGATCGGTCGAGTTTCCCCCTGGAAACTCGGCCGACAGATTCCCTGTTGGTTTTGTCACCTAGTGTGTCGGCCGAGTTGCCTTTATTGAAACTCGGCCGATCGAACTGTACTGGAATGCAGAAAAAGCAATTCCAACCGTTGGAGGAGTTGGTGGGACTCAAAATAGATCCGTTGCAAGTTGTAAAACGGCTAGTTTGTGCCACTTAACTCACCCAACCTCAAAGGGACACCCTCAACTATAAATAGGACCTCTTGGACTTCATTCCAAGGTTGCTCATTCACATATGCTTGGTCCTAGCCTTAGTTGAGTGGTTTCTAATCCTTTGAGCCCCTTTCTCTCTCTACCTTCAAAGCAAATTCGTGAGTATGAGTGAGTTAGGATCCCATGTATGAGAGCTATCATTTGTAATCTTGTAAAGCTCTCCTTTCCACTTCTCCCATCTCCATTCTCTATGAAGATTGATTGAAGTTTCTTCTCCGAGTGAAAGAGAAGAAGGTTGCTGTTCTTCCCCAAGTGAAGGAGAAGAAGGCTAGCTGCTCCAGGCCTCCGAGTGAAGGAGGAAGGTGCTAAAGCTCTCCAAGTGAAGGAGAGGTGCAAGGCAAAGCTCAAGCAAGATGGGTAATTCCTGCAAGGCCGAAGACTAGAACAAGAGTAGTTTGTGAAGCTCTATTCAACCCCCCCTTCTAGAGCCCATTGATCCAACAATATATCCTTTGGACAAGGTGATGTACGGTTAATGGTGGAAACCCAGAGTATGGTCTTCATGCATCTAGTTTAGGGTATAGGTTACTACTACCATGGAACTGACCTAGATTTAGGTAGTGAATTGTATCACGAAAGTGAGCAATTCTGAATACAGGCCACTACCCGGAATGAGAGACAGATTAGGTTAACTATGTAGAAATTAATACAACAAGAACCTGTGGTGAAACCATAATCCTAAAGATTCCCATTTGAATTGATTAAACCAAACATTTAATCGATTGCTCCGTTTTCTTTCATTTTTCTTTTCTTTTTCAATCAACTCTCAAATCAATTTAATCGGTCCAGCTGATTGCAAGTAGTTAGTAGTAGTCTACCAATAATTACATTTCCATGAGTTCGACTCGGGCCTCACAAAGGTCTATATTACTCTGACGTGTGCACTTGCATTAGACGCACGGTAAATTCATGTCAGGCACATACACACCCAACTCCCATTCACAGGTATCAGTGTAAGGGTGGTCCCATCTCGGCTCCGTGGACATCCCTTTCCATATGCCTAGACCACACGACTAAAGGTTGGCATACCACATACTCATGTCGATCCCACCTACTGGAGAGGAATTGACTCTTATACTATTTGTAATTCTAGGGCCCACTATCTAAGGTTCTGGTAGAGTTTCAAGAATGACGAATGATGCCACATACCACAACTAGCATTGACTGCATGTTTTGTCCTCACTCACACACAACCTGGGATCAAATTTCTGACAATTCACCCATCCTAGTGCTACTCTAGGATGAGCATGATTAACTACAAAGTACCTATAGATAAGTTACCTAGAAAGGAGGTGCAACTTAGTGATATGGGTACTCTAATATTTCCTTTTAAGATCATTTTATTTGAGACCTCAAATCCTAAGATGTTACAATCTCCCCCACTTAGACTCTTGACGTCCTCCTAAAGGATAAAATATACAACCTCATATTATCTTTCACTCTTTAAGTGCAGTGTCATAGTGGCACATGCATGTCAAGATCCCATCCATGGATACGAGTGAAAATGTGGATCCATATTGACTCAATAATGAACCCTTTCCACATGCCTAAACAACATGACTAAAAACTATCACACCACATGTCAATGTGATCCCCACCTATTGAATGTGAATTGGCTTTGATACCAACAGTAAGGATCTCTCCCCCCTATTATCCTCATGGGAGGCGGACCAAGGAGGCAAGGATTATTATTTTAATTCTCTAGTTTTTCAGTGTTAAACTCAAAAATGTATACTTTGATGCATAATTATAAGATGATGATTATATGCAAGCCCTAATTTGAAGCAATGATGACGTGTATCTTGTTCAATGATGTTTCAATGTTATTATCGATCTTGCTTACTAATAATCAAATATCATGATAATAATAAATATTAGGGTTATATATGATGTCTAATTAGTGATTCCTATCCCAAGGACCCATGATGTGAAAGATTTAGAGTTTTGAAGTGCAACCCTATCTCAATTCTAATTTGAATCTGAACCAAAATCTAAAACCAAGACTAGACCTAATCCAATCCATATGAATGCAATGAGTGTAATGTAATAATTTTAGGTTGATTGATTGGACTAAGTCTTGATTGGGGGCTAAACTTGATTATTTAGATTATTATTACATGGAAACATATGTCTCCTTGAAAATATACATGATGACTTTATAAATAATTGGTTATATAAAATTATGATGATTTTCTGATGGTTTCTCTATGATTGTTCATATACCTAAGCTATTTGATTGTTTATTTCAATTCTAGTTCAATTACAGAACACTATGTGTATTAGATATGAATATATTAATTATTTGACCCATCATGTTATCTCTTCAGGGTAGTGTTAGTAGATGTATACTACCAAAGACTAAGTATATTAATTATTTGGACCATCATGTTATCTCTTCAGGGTAGTTTAAGGAGATGAATACTACCAAAAACTAAAGGAAAGTCATTTAGGAAATAATTGAAAATCCACAAATGACTTTGTGAGAATATCCAATGTTGGATAGTCACCATGAAATCTAATGTTGGATAGAAACCCTAGAGTCCATGGTTGGAACAAGGGAATCGATACACCCAAGAGATAGAACATGCATAAGTTAGAAAATTATACAGGAAATGCAAAGTTCAATTACTGTTAATAATAAGGCTTGATATGTTTGTATATTTCTATCCATACATGCACACCTTATTGTGTCTATCCACATACTAAATATAGAAACATGCTAACCATGTTTTTATATCTCAACATTTTTGGTTCGTTTCTTTATTTTAAAGCTTCATGATATGGACATCTAGAAAATGCATTAATATATTATAAGGATATCTGGAGGATTAATGAGATGATTATGTTATTCCCTTCCATGTAGCATTTTACATTTGAAATTTTACATAACTCTTTTGAAGAGCATTATCTTCAATTATGTTATCAAACAAAGTTTATGCTTGTGTAACTATCGAATATTATTGGTAATGTATTATATTTGGATCTTAGAATAGTAGAGTAATGATCCTTTCCTTGGTATTCCTCCATTGGGGATAACATGGAGAGGGGATAGTTAACATATCATGGTGAATGTATGAGGGAGAAGGCCAGTCCCAAGTATCAATACCAAATTAAATATAAAAGGAGTAACAAAACACAAACAATCTTATTAGGGTTTTCAAGATATATAAAAGAACATCAAAACACGGTAGTATCAAGAGTATTAGTTGATTCCATAAAATCACCATATGTGCATTTTGTATAATAAGATAAAATATGATATGAAACACAGTACATTATGTCAATTCTTGGCAATCATGTGTCATCTGCATAATTAAGAACAATAACATGAAGCTAAGTTCCAGGTAAATGAGGGGTGGAAACTACACCCCATATATATGCAAAGTTGTGGAATCTTTATTCCAATTAACATGTGATTCATACCTCTTAAACCATTAGAAATACCGACAATACAAACATTGTTCAAGGAGTCCAAATATATTATTATTGGGGTTGTTCAAATAGAAAATTTTGATTTTAATCAATCTAAAAATCCCATTTTTATTTTGACAATGCTTGATAATAAGGGTTTACCTCCTTTTGAATTAGCATAAATGGTAAAAACTAGACAAGTGTCATAATCACAAAATCCTATTGAGAAACCAAACAAAAATATCAGTGGAGAAAAATGATCAAAATGGCAAAGACAAAAAATGTTAATATTTCCTTTTCAATAAACCATGCTCATATCTTACACACCCCCCCACATATCAATACATCAACCATAACCTTTATGAATTCAATCAACTAGACTCATTTAATTCTATTGGAACATAATAAAATCTCCATTCATGTATATTACAATTGATATTGTATTACATCTATAGATAAGAAATAAACTTAGTATACAAACCCAACTAGGAATGTGAGAGTATATGAAAAAATCTAGTCTGAGTTATTAAATATTCATTGTATTTGGCATGGCCTCTCCATCAAATGACATTATATATAAAAATATTACAACAACCTACATGACTCATATAGAGCCCAAATGAATGGGAAGCTTGTGCTCCATCTAGATAACCATGTATTAGCAATAAATTAATCATATAAAACTCAAAAGAAAGTGGAAAGTGTTATTTAATTATCTAACATGTAGTTATAGAAAGATATCACACCATGTAAAGCATGCTCACGAATAAAAAAGTAGTCAATTTCATCAATTTCTATCTACAAGTTTTATCCTCCACGAATATATCTAATACAAGATAAGAAACATGGCTACTCCATCATTAAATTCTTACCACAATCATAACTATAATATAATTAGAGTTAGTAAGAGATTTATAATAGGATATATAATTTAGTTTATATTTTATCAAACATTTGTAATCAGGTATCACAACACTTTATTTTCTAGAACTTTAATAATTGGTTCATACATATATTAAGTATTTATACAATTGATCATTAACTAATATTATATGAAATATACACAACTAGTTCATTCCCTACTCAACTTATCACTTTTTGTTCATCCGTCGTGAAACTACATGACTTGTTCCTAACCAAGTAGAAGTCTGAACGCATGATTCTCATGCAAGCAAACCATCATCATTATATTTGGGTTTTGTTTGACATCATAAGTCTGATATAATAGTCTCCGATCAACTACAAGGTTTCCTAAAGAGGCTATGTTATGGAATAAATTCTCTATATCAATATGTCCTCGTCTCGAGTGCATGCTATATGTACAAAAAACCAAAAGCTCAAAATCATAACATATCTCGTTCCAAAATGAATCACTGTTTGCAACATTTGTTTCCTCATAGTTTGTTCCTTATGGATATATATGTTAATAATAAAGGATTCGTTTGATATAAATATCTATCTTATTTAACTTTGTAGATAGGTTTCATTTTCTGAAGATTACATTTTTTCATATTTCCTCCTTGAAAGCACATCAAGAATAATGTTGAAGTAACTCTACTATGTGAGACTATTGTCATTATCGACCATTTTTGCAATGTATCTGATGATGTTTGAATACTAAAAGATTAGGATTCATGTATTTTAATTATGGTGTCATGGTTCATAAGGACTTAATATTATTCTACAATGCCAATTAAATTGAGAAATAATTAATAGATGATCAGATTGAACCTAAATTATAGAAATCGATTGCCAGGGTAATATGAGTGCACTCTACTTCTTAATAGACTATGTTTCACCATTTATTACTAAATAATTATTTAATCAAATCCGAATTTAATCATGTTCTCAACTTAGTTAATTAGTTATATTTTAAAATAGTTTCCGGTGGTCAAAATCTATGAGGTTTGATAACTTAAGACTCAAATGTCTTTATTATTTGATGAATGTATGCTTTCATTTGCACATGTGGTATTGGCATGTCAAGTTTCTAGTGTCATTGTCAGGGAGTTGGTGAATCGAATCACTAGCACTATAAAAGCTAAAAGTGGCTAGTATAGGTTGTTACTTATCTACTTACCAGAGAGAATCAAATCCGCTAATTAGAAAGAATCATCATCCTACCTCCCTCCTTCCCTTGCATAGGGAGAAGTTGAAGACAAGAATAACCCATCTACTTACTACCCCTTTCTTGACAACCCTATTGAAATAATAGGAGTCTTGTAGAAGTCTTTAACAAGCAAGTACCTATCCCCTAAACTCTATCATATCAAAAATAACTTATTCACTCATAAGTGAGGAAAGGACTTCCAATTGCCCTAAAATTCATAATCTATGAGAGAAAGAAAACATGAACTTATCCTTCAATTAGAAACAACAGTTTCAAACGTGAAGATGGAGTGACTTATGGGAAAAGAGCACTGAGATTTTGATATGTTGGAAAAAGATTGACAAAAGAAAAAAGAACTAAATCGAAGAGTATGTCGGTCTACTCTTGAGGGAAATATGAAATGAATTCTACGTTGGGTGTGGATCAACTTTTGATAATGGGAAAGTAGATATAAAGACAATTTATACTACTTTTATTATCATTACTTATACGTTGTCCTTATATAGAGCTTCATGGTTTACTTAGGCACTATATTTATTTCATGTAGTTTTATGACTATATTTTTGGTAGGTTCGTTATTCTATCTACATATTACTTTATCTTGAGTCTTCTTTAATTTTTATAAAAAAAGAAAAAAATGGCGATGGCACTCTATTTTTTTTTAATTTTGTAAGTGCATGTCCATGCCATTGATGCATATATCCACCTTCCATTTCAATGACCATATCCCATATGGTGCAAGATACTCCTTCACTTCCACCACACTATTAGAAAACCTATAATGAAATTTGTTATGAGATTATCAGAATAATAGTTTAGTTGGTTTGAAGTTACCAGAGTTCTCTTAGAGATCAAGGTTGGGTAGGATTGGAGGAAAGTGAGGAAATTGAGGGTAAAGAGGATATGATGTTATAATATGAACCACCTCTACCTCCTCCAACCATTGAACCCCTTCTCAAAGGGCCACCCAAAAGGATTGATTTTAAACATGACTGCAATGAGTTGAGTGATGAAGGAATTAAAGTGGAAGACAAAGTTAAACATGTGTTTGGGATATGAGTGAAGGAGAGGAAGATCCACCAAGAGATTTATTATATATGAATATTAGAGACGAGGAAGATGATATTTATTCTGAAAGGCTAGAGTCATTTCAATATGCTCATTACATAATACCTCCACCACAAGATACATCTCTTCACTTCATGATGGAAGAGGTGATATGGTATGTATATCCTAATGATGACCTTGAGAATTTATTAGAAGACATGAATGAATGCAGAGGATTGAAATTACTAGAAGAGGAGGAACATGAATTCACCATATGTAAAGACCCTACATTATGTGTATATGGGAGTGATCAACTGGGTACGGTCATACAAATAATGGAGCAATCATCATTATATAATTCACCTCATGGTCCCCTATTTCTACACATGCTCCCACGTCAAAACTTGATTCCATTCGCTTTTGTTATTTCATTTAATATCTACATATGAAATGGCATGTTTATAATACACTTCAAACTCCTTATTGCTATTTAATGTTTTGGACTATTGTTAGGAACTATTTTTTCATAAGAAAAAGGTGGAGAGATCTATTTCCTCATCCATGGCATCTACACAGACCATCGGGAACTCCTCGTCACACTTGCTAGAGCCAACGAGAAGGAGTTTTTCCCTTCAATGTCAATAGGCTAGTGCTGACTTGTTCTCCCTTGTTGTCTCTCCCTTTTAGGGGTAAGACTTGCTTGAGATCTCACACTAGAACAACTATGAGAGGACAACATTTTTCAACATTATTTGTGTCTTCTGATGGCCTTGACTATCCCTCTATATATACCAGAGTTAGGGTTTCTATATCAAATGAGAGTCAAAGAGACAATTTTTTATGAATTTCTTGCTTATGTGAATCACGAGTCGATCGAATCAACACTTGAGTCAGCCGATATGCACCCTAGTTGGTCGACTGGAACATTCTGTCGACCGATTGGAATTCTTTCCTATTTGCAAACATATTGGATTTCATTGCAATGATCAATGCAAAATATGACTTCAACATCAATCCTTGATCTAGTCTTACTAATCATCCAATTGATCAAATGGAATTCTTAGTTGGCAACTCATCAGTTGAATGACTCAACATACCCACTTTGAAAAGAGTGGGTATATACCCAGATGTATACCTACTTAACAAAATGGTTACATTTATGGATATGATCACAACCGCACCATGACCTACCCTTTACAGCCCTAATTAAGTCAGTCGACTCAACACTTGAGTCGGTCAACTCACATTCCATTCAACCAATTTTTCGGTTAATGTTGTTTAATTTGATTACCCAAACACTTTAGGAATCAAGTCAAACCTAATTCATGAGTAAACTCCTATTCCAACTGCATCCTATGTGTGGGACCCTATAGGTCCCAAGTTACTTTGGTAGTGAAGTCCATAAACTATTATATGATATCACAAGAAATGGGCATTATCTAGCAACACATCATTTCTATCCAAGTAATTGGAAAGTTGGAGAACAACTTCAACCTAGATCTGTGATTGGTGATACTATGATTGTATAATACCTTTGTCTTAAATGTCCACATTGAAGTCAAGGTTTGGAAATGTCATCCTCTTATTCATTCAATCCATGTTCCTTGAACCAGAGAAGAAAGTAGAGATGTGTATGAGCTCAATATCATATATTGACTCACATGAGTATGACCATACATTTTTCCAGTCTCACTTATCAAGTGGCCAGGATATCAAGTCCACTAGGAGGGAGAAATATCATCTACATCACACATAGTCAATCCTCATGTGTAACCGTGTACCTAAACATCGTCTCTATGGTAACCCCTATTCAAGGTCACATTGGATGATGTTAAAATACATCAAACAACACGTGATGAGTGAAGTGACTTTTGGTCTAAAAATCACAATCACCATTATCACATGGAGATGTGATTATGACTATTATCCATGTATCACTTCTCCAGATGGGTCTGTCTGGTACACTATTTTCTAAAAAGTACCTATGTGTTTGATTTGATATCACATATCATGAATAATGAGATTCTTTTATCAACCAACACACACTCTAGTCTTATGTATTATTATTGTCTATTAGATTTCACAATAATATATTACTAGGGACATAATTAAGAATGTAAATACTCTTATCATACACATAATATCATTATTTAGATCCTCAACCTGGAGACATATGTCATTGAGAAATTTGATTCTTTAGACATCTATCATGTTATATCATCATCTCATAATTGATAAAACATATAAATGGAATTACCTGTATTATTAATCAAACCATTTACAAGACATGTGATTACTATCATCGTGTGACTGGTTCTTTAGGCATATATACCAATAGACTCCCACTTGAACTTAGAGCCAATCACCCATGAACTTAATCTCACATGACCTTACATGCCCATCATGCTTATGTTGTGAAAGTTCTTTTGTCAGTGGGTCAACAACATTGCTTTCCGTTGGTACTCTACAAATTTTCACATCTCATCATTGTATGATCTCTCTTATGAAATGGAACCACCATAGTATGTTCTTCGAACACTAATACAATTTGGGTTCCTTAGCTTGTGCAAAAGCTCCATTGATGTCACAATACAACTCTACTCCATCGCTAATGCTTAGAACCACCCCAAGTTCATAGATGAACTTCTTCAGCCAGACAACTTCCTTTGTTGCATTAGATGCAACAATGTACTCAGCCTCAGTTGTAGAATCAATAGTTGTCTCTTACTTGGAACTCTTCCAGCTTACATCTTCATTTCAAGGAAAAACACAAATACGGATTATAGTATATAGTCATCTTTGTCAGTTGGAAGCTAACATTGGTGTAACCTTTTTCTACCAACTTTTCCTCACCACAGAAAATAAGGAAATGATCCTTAGTTCTTCTCAAGTACTTAAGGATGTTCTTTACGGTAGTCCAGTGACTTTCAGTGGGGTCTTACTCATACATGTTAGTCATACTCAAGGCATATGAGACATGGGGATGAGCACATAACATTACGTACATGATAGGTCCAATTGCACATGCAAATGGAATCTTACTCATGTGCTCCCGTTCTTCACAAGAACTATGACATAGAACTCTAGAGATACTAACACCATGTGGCATGGGTAAGTTTCCTCTTTTTGGGTTCTCTATGATGAACCTCTTCAACACCTTCTCAATGTATGTGCTCTGTCTTAGGCCTAGAAGTCTTCTAGATCTATCTCCATTGATCTTATTTCCTAAAATATAAGAAGCTTTGCCTAAATCCTTCATAGAGAAGATACTTCCTAGCCAAGTCTATACTATCTATGAAGTATAGATGTCATTCCCCATCAATAATATGTTATCTACATACAATATGAATAATACAACTATGCTCCTACTAACCATCTTCTAAACACATGGTTCATCTTCATTTTGACTAAATCCAAACTCTTTGACTGTTTCATCAAATTCAAGATTCTAGTGCCGAGATGCTTACTTCAATCCATAGATTGACCTTTGTGACTTATTGACTTCATTGGCTTCCTTTGGATTTATAAAACCCTCGGGTTGTGTCATGTACACATCCTCAAGCAGATTCTCATTAAGAAATGTGGTTTTAACATCCACATACCAAATTCCATAGTCATAGTAATCAGTAATGGCTAGCATGATCCTGATGGATTTAACCATTGAAAGTGGAGAAAAGGTTTCATCATAGTCAACATCTTGAACTTGTCAAGAACCCTTTGCACCCAATCTATTCTTATAAGTTTGTACATTACCGTCCATGTCAATCTTCTTCTTGAAGACCCATTTGTACCCTATGTCTTTTACCCCTTCCGGTGGATCCACCAAGGTCCATACCTTGTTGGTGTACATGGAATCCATCTTAGATCTCTTGGCCTCAAGCCATTTCATAGACTTTGGTCCCACAATAGCTTGTAGGTAGGGTGTTGACTCATCATCAATGACCAACTCATTGCTGATGATTGCAGATTCATCACCTTTATTTGCATATTTTATATCTCACTCTAGGAGCATTTTTGTTATATTTACTTACTTTTGAAGTTAAATTGTCTAATTTAACTTTTCTCCCTTTTATTTGGAGTTTTCACTAGTTTTGGCTAAATTTTGCAGGGAATTGAAGAAATCCATCCAAAGCCCAGTTAACAAACATATCAATCTCCTACTATACATCTACAACCTCTAGGATGGTGGATCAATCAACTCATTTCACCAGTCAGTCGATCCACTCAACAAAACCATTCTATAACAATGGCATGATCAATCGCATCAAGTCACCAATCGATCGGTTCATCAACTCCATATTTCAACTCCAAAGAGCTCCACTCCAGAACCTCAATCAGTCATTTCATGGTGTCGATCCATTGAATCAACATTACACTCATCATCTAATCCAGTCGATTCAGCATAGTGAAGCAGTTGACTCAGCAGCCGAACTGAACAATTCAAAGCTCCAAATAGACAACACAGTTCCTTAGGGACCAAGTCTTGATCAACAATACACTACCTGTGAGAACCCATTACACTAAACAAGATTACTCAAAACACAAAACACGATTACTCATCAATTAAATACAAACCCAGAAAATAGGGTAAATTAAAGCCGATTTCAACATTTTCCAATTGCTTAGGAACATTTACATAATGCTCAATAACCTTTACAACTTCCATGTAGCCTCAGCTACAACATAAACTTCAGAAAGGAACATTATCTACATATTTCACATATACAAGAATCAACATGCTATCGAAAGCTCGATTAAATCAAAACATCATATATAAACTTTTCACCCAGACCTGAGAGTACAAGGACGACTCTAGAACACACTAGACACTAAGTTACCATTTGTAGGGTTCATCACCTTAGATTCTTCTCACTGTCATGATATTGTTGTCCCTACTATCAATCACCTAAAAAGGTGTGGTGACCCATGAGGTGAGACTTAGTCCCAGCGAGAGACATAACTCTCTCCCACATATATTGATTACAACATAGTATTCCAATAGTAAACAAATTGAGCAGTTGAAGTATTTATTAGTAAATTGAGTAGATTGAACAGTTCAAGAATGCTAAATAGATTAAGCACTTAAGCTTAGCAACAAGTACAATTATCAATATATATACAGGTAACAGATAAATCCATTTCCTCTATCAGAAATCTACTCAGGTTTTGATAAGATTTATCCATAACAATCGTCATTATTAGTCAGACTATCATCATATGCCATGCTAATAACACAAGCAAACTAGTAACATAAACATCTCTAACATCATGAACATGTCTAGCAGCACAACATGGATATCAATATTGGCATGTTTAATAAAGTGCACAAATCTACATAATAAGTAGAGTTAAAATCATAAGCACAACTAACTGCATAACCATGTTTAGTAGTTTAATCATTTCTAATTACAAAGGCATGGCTAGAAATATTAAACATAGCTAGCATCATCATCTTAACTATCAATGCCAACATAACTAACAACATAAGCATGTTTAAAACATGAGCATAAGTACAACATGAGTATATCTATCATCTCTTATTGTACTATAAATCATCTCTATGTAAGGAAAGCAAACAAGGGTTATCATCCAATATGAAATATTGTGTATAACCCTAAATAGATATGCTACACGACTATATTCCATTTTTTATTACGCCCTGAGCAATTCAAGGATATCACTCAAAATCCAACTGACCACTTCTAAGTCAAAATCAGTTCCATACAAGATCTATGTAGAGGCAAACTCCTAAGATCTTCTCTGCCCCCAGTCACTATAGGTTCGCCACAATGACACATAAGGTCAAGCTGCTAATAGCCTAGTCCATCCTTGGTATAAGTCATGGCATTAGTGAAAGGAGGTGGGTACGCATACCCTACCATCCGAGGTACAACTGTAGTTGTCATCCAATCTCATCACATAAATAATCACCGAGACACGACCACAACCATTCTAAAATTGAGGGCTAGGTATGACCGCAGTCATCCTCCCTAAACTCTTAGATTTAGGATGAAAAGCACCCCACATAAAAAAAGTATGCATTCTGGAAAATTCTGACACTCAGATGGATCTATGGCACAAGTAACTACATGATTAGAATTTCACTTGATTAATTATTGACAATTGGGTGAATTAAGGTTGCATCAAACAATTGGACATACAAACCCATATTCATATCTAGCAAACATTGATATATAACAACTTTAGAAGATATAAAACATATGAGACATAATTTCTCATCTCAAGATCACATGGCAGTATTCACATGCCAATCAAGAGATTATAATTCATCAAATCATCATCGCATGATACTATTGTCTTGCCATTCATGAGACTATACTTGTCATCATACTACCACATGATATAAATCCTAAGAACAATATCACAAGGTATCAACCCTTGTCAACATAAGAATATTACACCTCATTTTGGGCTCAAGCATGCCCAAAGGTCATCAAGACTATCATATCATTTCCTGTAAGTTCATCATCATCTTTCTTTGCCTAATAACAAGTTTCATTAAACATCACCACACATGTGATACACATGCTCAACATAATTTATAATAAAGAACTGAAAGATGTTCACATGATAACATTGCAGGATTATCTTAGAAATTAAGAGCATTCCTTGACTATAACAACATATAAAGAAGCTATATAATTGGCCACCATTATACTTATAGTATACAAGTTTAGCATAATAAAGCTTAGATCATTAAACTATGATGACCACCAATTAAACACATTAGAGTTTCAATAAATCATTAGGAAGGATATTTCATCATTATATTAATCATTCTAAAAAGGATAACATGATTAACCACCATTCTCTTATTACATTAGGGTTAGGTTTAGCAAGGTAGGTTACATTAAAGTTATAGTTCATCATTCATTCACACACCTTAACCCATAGCATCCCCATATAATCTTGGATGCATAAAGGCACATCATCATCATCACATTCCATACCATTCTCAAGTATGAATCCATGCATAACTCATGATATTACCATCAGATTATAGCATACTAACATCCCACAAAAATAAGAGATACTCCATTGTTGTATTATTCAACTAAGGAAGGCCGATCAAAGTTACCCATCATCATCTGCGTTTATTAGGATTAAGTATAATAAGCTATATCCCATTAGGGTTACATATCAACACAATATGGTTATTATCAATTCTATTCATATGAGGGCAAATGTAAGACTACCATATTAAGGGTAACCCTCCATTGGTTCCATCATCATTTAACCCATATCTCCATACCATAACATCACTCAGAACCATTTGATGTTGAAAAGGTAGGACTATTGGTTATTTACAGAAGTAAACACCTTAAATTAGCCTGTGACGCCCCGTGCTACACAAAGTGAGATTGCTCAAAAAATAATTGTGGAAGAAAGATTAACAAGCTAATTATTATAAAAACACTATAAATTAAAAGTGTTTTCATAAAACTGCCAAACAACAAGAACCTTCACATATAAGTCCTTTCATGCCTCAAAGCATAAACAAGGCATACCATCAACCTGTTATCAGGGAAACTGTTCCAAAACATATATATATAGGATTCCACCACAACTATTCATAATAGGTATACAAGCCAGCCACATGAAGAAAGAACATTCGCAAAACATCTACAAAACATTCCCAAAGACATGAGTGTACAAGGATGACTCTAGGACTCTTTCAGCAAAAGACATCGAACAGTACTGCTAACCTCATCAGATACTGGCCCTCCTGCTGCTCCTCCACCTCTGCTGCATGATCTCTACCTCCTCGTGCACGTCAACCTAAAAAGGATGTGGGAAACCCATGGGGTGAGATTGCAAATCTCAGTGGGAGATATAAATCACCACCAATTCTATTATTATCACAAATAAGATAAACCAAGCATCAATATAATTTCAACTATGTGAAGCATGTATTCATTATAAACAAAAAGGAAATTACTGTTGAATTTATGAAACATCTTAATAGTTTAAAAGGAATATGAAGAACATGTATATTTCCTGTCAGCAACATTGTATAAAGATCAAGCAAGGCCTCATCCAACATTTTCATATTTTGGTCCTATACGATTATACTACATAGTTGATTACGTATTAAATTATGCCCTGAGGATTTGAGTCATACCACCCAAATCCAATCAACCACTTGATAAGTCAAAACCAATGCCATACAAGGTCTAGTGGAAGATATAGAATCCACAACCTCATCCCCTCAGTCAGTATGAGAATATTGGCAGTGACATCACTTGTTAGACTGCTATCAGTGACTTATAGTCCAGTTGTACATATCTAGCCTGACTTGGTACAGGTCATGGTTCTAGTGAGTTACAACCGTAGCCATACTCTTTATTAGGATATGAGCATAGCCATTCATGTATCTCAAATTGAGCTATAACCGTAGTTGTACTCTAATTGGAGTATGACCACAGCCAATCCCACATATATATTTAGGATACAAGGAGATATCAACTTGAACCCCATATATTTAACAATATGCACTCCGAGTTAAACTCGTTTCACCATTCAGCAAGTGCTGACACTGGATGGGTCTATGGAAACCTCTAAATGAGATCTACATAAACAAGGGCATGACTCATCACCAAAACATACTGAAACATATTAGGTGTGATTTCATCACATCATGTCTCTTTATGCTTGTTATTCATCATATGTCCATTACAAGGACCAATTTCCATCACGAGGACCACATATCTTGGGGTAACAACCCCTCATCTCATAACTGAGGAACCCATCATCTCATATAAGGCAATAAGACATTACCAGGTCATATGACCAAGTCACCATCTCACATGTGCCTCAGAAGGATTATTCAAACATATAATAAACATCATAGCTCATACCTGGCTATGCATAAAATTGTTTCACCTTCATGGTTAGAAACTCACAACAAGAGAAGTAATACATCATTAATACTATCATCTCATAGGATTCACACCACACATAATACATATCATATTTAGGGTTAGGGTTTCGTCTTTACTTGATTAGGGTTTACAAGGTTGGATCAACAACTACCCTTATATTATCACTTTCATATTCATTATGAGATGTGTTATGAGACATAGATGCATGTTTCTCAATATAATTATAAAACATGTTATGAGGTATAGAAACATAGCTCTCAAATCATACGTACAACTACTCCATAGGGTATCACACCATACCATGTGGCCCTAGCATCAAAATGGTGTGTCTCAACCACCACCACAAGGTATTGACTAGGGTTTCATCATAGGGTATCAGATTGTCCTTCAAAGGTGTCAGGAAACCATACCAAGGTAGGGTATTGGCCTACCTACCCAAGGTGTGTATTGGTTTAGGCATCACTATGTGTGTATCAGGCACAACACCTTAAGGAGAGTGTGTCGGCCAACAAGGTGTATCGGGTAACACCATCAAGGCATAACGGTTTGTCAAGGATGTCGGGCATCCACCCTTCTCAGGGCTTGATGACTAAAGCCTGGCGGGCAATGCCCATCTCTCCAAGAAGCACACCTAAGGGTAACGGCTAATCGTGACGGCTACCGCTCCACATCGCACATCGTCATAACACCTCACACCTCATTGTTTACTTGAGCATAAGGCATAATGACCCGAATGGTACCGAAGAGTGTCGATATAGACCTCTCAAGGTCGTGACTACCTATCACAAAGGGTGACATCCAGGGGCATCACAAGTCATGATGACCACCCAAACATATCGGCCTAACCTACCTATCAGCATCCACAACCATATCAACCACTAAAGCATATTGACAACCTCATCTTCAACCTTAATACAGTGTTACTTGCAAGGCAAAAGAAAGTGCAACACAAAGAAGAAACTAAGAAAAGTTCCTTTCCCAAAATAGAATCCAAAGCTACCAAGAAACATTACTAGTATGCAAGAGATAACGAGCCAAGAATAAAGAACAACATAACAAGTAAAAGGTGATAATAACAAAGAGGGTTTAGAGTTATGTAACCCGCCTCAAGGATCACCACCAAGATCCAAGATTACAAACTCAAGGTAGAAGAAGATCCTCCAAGCTTGATCACCACAAAACCTCCAAGAGAGAAGATGGAACCATCGTTAAGAGAGCATGAGAGGGAAAGGAGATAACCAAGGTCCATGGTCGAGAAGAAGAAAGAAGGAGAGAAAGAAGAGATAAGGAACATGTCTTACCAAGGAAGAAGATAAAAAGAGAACACCACAAGCTTAGTATCTTCCACCAAGATCCAAGGGAGATTACTCCTCAAGCTCATAATCGGCCACCAAGGAGAGAATGCAAAACCAAAATGTTTCTCTTGCATGGAAAGAAATATATATATATATATATATATATATATATATATATATATATATATATATATATATATATATATATATATATATATATATATACACACATGAGAGATGAAAGAGAGAGCAAAGGGAAGGTGTCATAACCTTAGAACTCTAGGTGACACTTGTCCACAAAGAAAGAGCCACAGGAAACACCATGAAACAAGGTGATAAGAACTATGCCTTTCCCACTAGGTCATCATCCTAGGTCAAGGCCAATACACACTCCCACTCCCTTCACAAACTGATAGGGATGAAACCCTAGAGCCACAAACCAATATGGTGCGTTAGTAGTCACCAAAAAATGATAGGAGGTTTCCTCAATACATACTCAAACTAAGAGTATATCCCTCAAGACATCTACAAACCGATACAAGGCTCTCAAGCCTGAGACAACACCTCTAGGCGTAAGATGCTCCTCAAACATAAGTGCAAAACATCACCAAGGATGTCACCACTCAATCGAGGCTCAACCAAGGTTCCCATATCTCTATCACTCCTCTATATGTTTCTAAGAAAGAGAAGGAACATTCTATAGGTGGCAAACTTGCATATCAACCCCTATCCTGGGTAAATTGCAATTTGCACCAAACCTCTCCACAAAACACAAGCATGAAGCTCAAATAAGGAATTCAAGCTTCTAACATGCCCTAATTACATATTAGATGATTATATCAAGGATCCAAGCAACATACTTAAGAAAAACAAATAGGTTTATCCCAAAATGTGGGTCAGGGTCCTTACAAAGCCACCTATGAAGTCATTGAATTATGATATAGAAAGTGTAAGGCTCCTAAACTTGCTTAATGAGTTGAATAAGCTTAATTATCATAACTGAATTCTTATAACCATAATATAACCTTTTAATCTGCTTTGAAATCATAATACAAGCTTAAGTTTCAAATTTGGTCCAATTTGGACACTATTTGAGCAAGTTATGCAATTTTATGCACATTTTAGACTTTTCTACAATTTACCCAATTGCGAGGTTTTGTTTGCAATTTATCACTTGCATTATGTTCCTTGGATATTCTGTCATCATTATTGAGCTTTTTGATCCATGGGTCACCCATTTAATCCTTGGTTTGTAGGTGTTTTCTCCGAGGGTATTTTAGGGTTTTCCCCTTCATGGATGAGCTACCTTTAGTAGCTATCAACCAACAGTTTGTTTGTTTTTCTTAAATGAGGGATAAGCATATCTCTATGGACGGTGGGGGATATTCTTGTGTGTGTGATTGTATATTCTTAATAGTTTAAGGCCATGGACAGTTGGAAAGATACTAGAACTTCAACTTTTTCTTTTTCTTTATCTTAAAGTTTCATATACTTATCCCTACGTGCCAAAATGAGCCATTTTCTGTCCACCAATTCCCTCCTTATACAAATCTCGTCCTCCCTCTATGATTATGTGAATTTCCTGTCCAAGGAAGAAGAAAGAGGGGATCTTCTTGGAAAAAGAATCTAGGGTTGCAATTGACTTCCATTTAGGGTTTGAAAAGCTTCCTTCTAGTGATCTTGACCTAAAAGAGTAAGAATCTCCTTATTTCCTCCATTTATTTCTTTTTTATCCTTCCTCCTAGGTTTATAAAGGTCGGAACCTTTCTGTTACATGGTATAAATTTCTCTAAAGCTCTAAAACCCTACCTTTCTTGCTCCTTATGCTTAGGGTTTACTCATTTGATGAAGAAAGGTGCTAGATGAATGAGTTCATAGCTTATGCTTGGATTTTCTACCCCACATTCTCAAGTTTTCTTCTATTTAGGATTTTATCTTCTCATTAGAGGCAATTTTTATAACTTGCTCCACGTTTATTTCTTACCATAAGCTTGCTAGATCATGTTCTTGCTTGAAAATGATGATTCATGCACTAAAAAGCTATGCTTGACTTGGATTTTGATTTTTATAATGTTCCCTATTATGATTTAAGTTCTAAATGAACCTGTGATCATTTTTACATTATTTCTAAGGTATAATATGACTTGTATGAGGTTGGTTTGACAACCTATGGTGCTAAGCACCTATCAACCAACTGTCAATTTTAGGGTTTAAAGTTGATTTCTTCTATAAACCCATGACCTGATGATGGTACCATTGCAACAACCCTATGGTGTTGTCTTCATGATAACTGATGGTCGAGATCAAAGGTGTTAGATTATGGTGAAAACCTATGGTCACCCCCTTAGGTCAGGTTTTGGATCAATTAGAAGTTTAATGGTCAACCATTAAGTACCCTAATAATGTTATCAATCAATGATGACATTAGCTTAATATTTGATGTTGATTAATGAATATAGTACTAATCTAAGAACCTATTGTGACTTAATGGTCACTAATGATAGTGGATCAGGTCTCCACAACCTATGGTGAGTTAATCATATAGTTGTAGCATCAATTAAGCCTTAAACCAATGGTTTCTTGGGTCACTTGATGCAATGGTCGGGCCTATACTAAACTTGATGGTTTTAACATATAACCTTGACCCGATGGTCAAGATCTAATTTTTATTACTCCAATAAAGTAAAATTATGGATAAAGTAATATGTTGGTCCTAATAATGTGATTTATAGGGTTTCCTTTATATGGTTAACTTAAGGAGCTTACTTGTTGGCAACAGATGGCTTATTTTAAATGAACAATCGATTGTGGGTTTTACCCTAATCTCAATGGAACTTTTTGTGTTGTTAATCAAGGGATGTTTAGGGTTAGATGGTTACTATTTCTAGAGAACAAATCAAGTACTTCATTGGTGGTTTATCCAAGGTTTTACTTATGTAAACAACCAATGGTCTTACATTTTAAACATCCAATGGTTCTGGGTGACATAGTGGTATGGAGATACGGTTTGAAAGATGATGGAATAAATGGAGGGTTACCCTTAATATGGTAGTCTTACCTTTTGACTCATATGAATAGAAGGAATGATAATCATATTATGTTGCTAAGTAACCCTAATGAGGTATAGCTTGTTATACCTAGATTTAATATAACTAAATTATGGTAATTGGGAATGAATAGTCCTTGAATGACTAATACAATCATGGAGTACTCTGTTACTGTTTTTGAAACCATAGTGTTACGACCCTACCTCCCGATAACCCCCAATTAAGGGAGACCGAGAGGTCGAACCAGCACCCATAACTTCCGGATCAAAGGTTCGGAAATTAACCAAGAATAATTATCAAATTTTAACAGACTATACTGAAAAGCTGTAGAAAATAAAATTTTGCATACCTTTTTGAAAAATTGGATCTCTAAACTTCTATCCAATTAAGGATTCTACTCTAACTAATCCTCCTTGTATTTTTCTTCATGTATTTCACAATATGATGATTTACTGTTTGTCCTTTTGGCTTGCACCTAAAACGCCGACAAACAAAACGTCGGTCAGCCGAAGCTGGTATGTGGGGGAAACAATAATTATGTAAATACGTTAACAATGTAATCATTCAGTTAATCATTTAACAACCAAGATTACATTTTAGATATAACCCCGCGATCCAAGAGTACCCTATCCTCTATGTTGTCCCCATTAAACCCTTCATGATCCACCTATAAGTGAACCAATTTCTAGGGTTGAGTCACATGGCACTACTCGTAAGTAGCCCACTCCTTAACTCATGGCAGGTTAATGAGTCCCATGGCACTACACGTAGGTAGCCCAGTTTCTAACTCTCGGTAACCTAGACCTTTCTCTAGGATTACCCTTTTTTTCTTAGCCTTTTCAAAGCAATAGAGGTGGACCCAAATCTAGTCAGTTATATACTCACATTTATAGTGATAATCATAGTCACGTTATAGTTGAATGAAATAAATAAACATCCAACAGTTATTTTCAAGCAACCAATTAAAACTTCGGGAATCGCCGTGAAACTAGAGCGATTATTCATAAGCGTAACCACATACCTAATTTGATGAGTCATGCAGATTATTCAACATATACTTCATGTATATACAATCAAGCCAATCAACAGATCCAAGCAAGTAATTCAATCATCACATAATTCTTGAAATGAATATGTACTCTATTTATTACACACTTTATCAAGAATCTACTTTATTGACTTGGATTCTCTTTCTAGGGTTTCTAATCCGCATTAAGGTTTCATTAATATTCATTAGGGTTTCTTAGATCAATTTCTCAAACTCAATCCCTTTTAGGTTAACAACCCTAAAATACTCTTTTCCATTTATATGAACCTTAATTGCTCAACTATCCATTTTAATAGTCTTTTATACCCAAATTGACTTAGGATCATCACATCCCTATTTATTCATGGATTTGAACCATTAAAACAATTAAAAGACATATTCATCTAAATTAGGGTTTTCAAGCTCGTTAATGCATAATCATGCATGAAACCCTAAACTAAACCAATTATATAAAAAGATCATCTTTTTAGATCCTATTCTCCTTTTTATTAACAACAGGTTAATATCAACTTGAATTATCCAAATAACGTCATTAAGTCCATCTATCATCAAATCTAAGGGTTTTTCTTTAATTAAAACATTAAAGATGATAACTTTATGTCCTTTTCAAATTTCAAACACATAAACTCTAAATTAGACTAATCATGTGCAAAGTTCTTCCTTTTTGAACATAATGTACCTTTTTACATTTAACATGTTAACATCAACTCTAATGATCCATTAAACCCCATTAAACACTTTATTCATTTCAAAATAGGGTTTCTTAACCTTTAATTCATTAAAGATGATAATTTACACTACATTTCGAACTATGATCAGATTGAGGCTATAAAATTATTTTTAATGGATTCCTTGTGTTCTTATGATCGAAATACATATATTATTTGTCCCAAACGGAGTTACCAATAGCAAGATATGATTTTTGCAAGAAAATTACCTTCCGGCCAATCAGAGATTGCCACGTCGCCAAGTTTCCATGCATGCGGCTCGCTTTGAAAATATAACGCAATTACCAAGTTTCCCTCGCGTAAGTGATCAGCGCGGAGGGCAGAAACGTCTAACGCGCCTACCCCTTCTTCAACCTTGGGCAGGTCGATCGCAGCTGCCCTAGCCGCCGACCCATGACTTTGGCACGGCTCCTGCTCCCCGATCAGGACTCAAGCTTCACCAGAAAAGCATCCCCTGCCTCCGCCGCCCTCATGCGCACTCAGGGCGCCAACAACCCGCAACCAAGAAGTCCATTTACTCGTCCATTTAGGCCATATACTGTAGATCATCCCCGCAGCCTAGTTGCCTCTGCTGCACATGCACTAGGGCACAGTCTCGAGGGATAGGTTTCTCCTTAGCACTGTGGTACTCCAGCAGTCCCTCGCAACCCCCTGGTTCCCTCTCCTTACGTCATTCTCACAGTGGTTCTTGGGGTTAGGGTTTGAAGATGAAAAGTAGAGAAGAAGGAGGGAGAAAGAGGAGAAAGGTATGTGGAACCCTTCAGAACTCAACCCTAGGATCTCCCCCGTTATATAGGGTGGGAAAAGAAGCCCTAAGTCGGCTCATACATGACTCAACACATCCCTTTCCAAGTAGGAAGACAATTCCTTCAAAGAGAAGGATATTCTCTCTCTTTCTTTTTATCCTTTGGATATTCTCTATATTAGAAATACGAAAATCCACTTTCTTATGCTTTTTAAACTTGTCTTTTAGTTATTTGTCACGAAATCATATTTCCTTTTAATAGAAAATACCACCTTTGAAAAGCAACACAAAATTCATTAATAATGTATCACATTATCCTTTTATTTTGCAATTTTGGTATTTTCTCTTTCTTTCCTCTTTATTGGGACTCCTTGGATCCCAAGACACTCCATTATTTTGAAATTCTTTTTATTGGATACTTATTATCCTTCTAGGTGCATCTTTATTCATTATTTCACATTATCTTGTTTATTTCTCATTAAAATATCTCTTTTTGAGGATTTCTCTTTATTTCTCTTTTATTTTCCTCATTGGCATTCCTTTTAATATTAGCAACCTCATGGATACGAAATTTCCCCAAGAAATCTCGTTTATGCCTCTTTCCACTCATTTTCCACATTTTATCATTATTTTCAATTTATTTCTTAATAAAGAAATACTTAATTAATCTTTTCTTTTCTTATTGCTTTCTTTTTGCAACATTGGACTTCTTGGTACCCAAGGAACCCAAGAGGCACGAAATCCTCTTTGTATTTGCCTTCTAGAGGTTTCTACATATTTCTTTTCTTAAAAATTCAATTATCCATTTACTAATTGAATTTCCTTGTTATTTGAGCCCAATAGCCAATAAAGCCCGCAACACAAACATCAAGGCTATTGTAAACGAAATCCATTTATTTGGAGCAAATTATATCATTATTTGTTCAAATATATTGAATATGAGAAATTACATTTCTCACCAAATGAACCCAAAATTTGGGGTTGTAACATCCTTCCCCTCTTATAGGAATTTTGTCCTCAAAATTTTATCAAGCAAACAAACAATTCAGGATAAGACTTTTTCCATGTCCATCATTGGCCCTATGTGGCTTTACCTTACTCATGGTGTTTCCAAAGAACCTTTTTCATCACATATTCTTTTCTCCGAGTTCTTTCATCCCGGCGTCTATAAACTGCACAGGTGACTCAGGCCATGTCAGCCTCCCTTGGGGCTCACTAGGTTCATTGTTTAGCACATGGTCGGGTACCTCACATAGTGATCTAAATTTGACACATGGAACTCATCACACATTACTTTATCCTGAGGGGTAAGGTTAAACTTAACCTCCTCCACCAAACCTTGTCAAAAGAACCCATGCATCGGGGACTCAGCTCTCTTAGCTACAGCTCAGAGGGGTCGGATTTTCATGTCACATATTCTCCCACAGTGGACTGCATGTCAGTCTACTTTGCATCTGCTCATGACTTTTGTCATATCTAGGCTCCTTTCAGCCATTACACGATCAAAGCGACTTCATCTACACACACTGTGGTCCTTTTCTAACCATCATGTGGTCCTTTCACCAACATCACCTTACTGAAGTGGTGACCGACACAACCTCTCTTACAGAGCTTCTTATAAAACTCGATACTGGCTATGGTGGTCATTGTCACATCTTTCATAGGACAAGAACTGTATCTAGATATTACCCTGAACGAGCACACATGCTCGCGTCAGACCCCTTTAGTCTAGATTATACTAACCATTAGTTAGGGGTGATAAACTATACTATCATCGAGTTCTTCATGTACCTACTTCCCCCTTACGGAAGTGAACCTTTAAGTCATACTCATGAACTTTTGAACTCACATCATGGTGTAGTTGAACCATCTCTCTCATGGGTAGTTCAACTAGATCTGTCCCTTGACAGAACTCTTTCTTTCTCATGTCATCTAGGTAAGGCGATCTTCCATAACCCATATTGCATCTCGACCTTCCTTGGTCTAGGGGAGACCTATCACAACATCCATAGTGATGAACTCCCATTCCCTCTTAGGGACTCTTTTGTCCTCTATATCGATACACTGGGTTACTGGGGTTCGTCCTTTATCTCCTGGCTTGCATGGCCATATACCACATGCAACTTCATCTTAAGCATCCAAAGTGCTATTGCCATTTACTATCTTGGTAGAACCACGGTGTATGGTGATCTTCAATCATGATTTCCTGTATGTCATGATTCCTCAAGATCGATTCCTCCGAAACCCTAAACCACTCTAGTCGGGGTTTCATCACCTTCTTTTCCAGAGAAGTGCATCTGAGGTTCTACCACCATCCTTTCATTGCATCAAGGACTAGACTGGCTAACCAAACAACCCTTAACTTTTCAACGTATCTTGTTACATCTGAGTGTTATCCAAACACCCCTCCTTTTCAAACTTAGGGTTAGCCAAACAACCTCTTCTAGCTTCTAGTCAAACAAGTCAGATGTATCTCAACCAGAGCATCCATTACCACTTCACATCCTTAGGTATTAGGTAACATTGAAGACATACACTTCCATGTATTTCACTTATTGTCTCGCCTTACACTCTCTGTCTATCTTCATTGAGAACACTTTCTGATTTCATCATCATGGTGATCAAACTCAACCTGGTATAACTTGTAAGTTCCACATAGCTCATGATAAAAACATCCTCATAAGGTGACTACCTTATTCCTCTTTAGTGGTTGCAAACCATCCATGTGTCATTCACTTTACCAAGGTGGGTTATCTTCTCTATCCCCATTTCTCGTGGCAACGTTCCAACCTATATCATATCTTATCCTTGGTGTGGGGCATGCGTAATGTCCTATCTCTCACTCTCATAACAAGAGGAAATAAGCATTTGACTGCAGTCCAAATATAGAATTCTTCCTATTCCAAGAGTAGAGATGGTACATCCCACCTTGCCAGTACACCTTTAAATCTAAGTTGAAACGTGATGTTTATGCTTCTATATTAACATCATCTTGATATCCAAGTTACCTTCATGGAAAACTGGTTTCGAACCTACTTGGGTCACCTCACAATCCTTGGTCATCTCTTCTAGGTCTATAGGGTGTTGACACTTTTGGGGTCATCCCTATTTCCTCATGCATCAAGAGAGTTCCCTACTCATCTGCCCTTTGGGTTCCATGAGTTCATGAAGGTGATCAATCTCCTAACCCATGGCCCTCAGAAAATGATAGCTATTACCTCCTGACCCTATGGTCATGTGCAACTGGGGAATTAGGAAACTCCTACTTTCATCGGTCTTATCCCTACCTGACCCTAGGATAGACTTGGGATTCTCCATTATGGTACATGTTCACTTAGAACCTTACCCAAGTCTTCATCATCTCTCTTCCTGCATTCATGGGCTGGCTCTCATCCTTTCATAGGGATCATGGCAACCTGCCTACCTTGGTCAAGCCCCATACCAGTTACCTCCATGGTAACACATTCATATGTAATTAGAGATGGATATCTATG
Source organism: Alisma plantago-aquatica (assembly GCA_963693085.1). Taxonomy (NCBI): domain Eukaryota; kingdom Viridiplantae; phylum Streptophyta; class Magnoliopsida; order Alismatales; family Alismataceae; genus Alisma; species Alisma plantago-aquatica. The sequence continues at coordinate 478,619,157 of OY856414.1, forward strand.
GGTCTACAAGTTCATTCTCATACCATGTACTTTTCACTTAGCTTCTCAAGATCCTATGAGACCTCTTTAGGTTACCTTAAACCAACAAAACTGATATACACCCTACCAAAGGGGTCCCTCTCCCAGGATGGGAGGAAAACTATATCTTGATAACAAGGTCTCAAAAGCTCTTAGGTCCAGGGTTTACATCCACACGATCCTACTTAACCCTAGCAAGCTATTAAGGCACATAAGATCACCTACTGAACCATGCTAGGTCATACTTGTCCTCTTTCCTCAATGTTGGATCAAGCTCATACCTTTCTTTATCATCAACCTAGCTATGAGGGGTTCATCAAACACTCCTTAAACTTAAGGGCTTCCCTTTTCCTCTATACATGAGGAGTACCATGCTCGCTTCTAAAGGAACTCAACTTCTCATCATGAGCATTAGGTACACCACTTCCCCTCTTAGGCCTAGGAACCCTAGGTTCACTTGTAGGTGTCCAACTGCATGCTCTATCTCTTAACTACGAACCAAGCATGCAAAAGGCATGACATGCACTTCTTGTCATCCTTCAACTCGAGAAACACTTAGGGTTGGGTCCTCCTTAAGTACAACCAACAAGGTACAAGGCCTCATAACTTGCTACTAAACCTTTCTAGGTCTAAGGAACTCTTCTTCCTACCTCAGAAGGTAAACAACTATACCATAGGCACATAGGCACTAGATGCTTCATCTACTATCTCTAGGGTTTGATCCCTCTAAAGGCAACCAAGATATCATCAACTTTCAGGGATCGATCATGAAGAAACCACTATCATCCATTGTTCAGGGTTTTAGGCTTCCCACCTTCTTGCTGGGTTTCCTTCTCTCTCTAGGGCTAACCCTACATCCAACCTCACCATTAGAGGTCCTCTCTTCATGAAGGATCAACCTCAAAAGCATTCCCTACATGGGTGAAGCCTAGGTTCGAACTTATGTTTGCTCAAGATCATCCATAACCCTTTATGCTCCATCATAATTCCTTATCCAGGGTTTCATCCTACTGTCAGCACTATGACATGCCCTAGGTTCCAGCTATACCCTACTTGCACAAGCCCATAGGGTTTCTAAGGTCCTTCACTAACATCATCATCTAAGGAGCTATCATTTACCCTAACATGCACGACCCTTCCCAGGGTTGGGTTGCCAAAGGTGTTAGGTCACCCATGGATCATATGGCATCCCAAAGGCATGTCCTTTCAAACACCTGGTCTAACTCATCTCTCTCTAACCTTCACTTAGGGTTAGGGTTAACATCATCCTCAGAGGATGTGTCAGGTCTCTACTTGCAATGGAGATATCTATCTCCAAGACTAACTTATCCTCCTGAGAAGAAGGTCTAGCCTTTGGTCTCTTCTGAGGACATGACAACTTATGTCGTACGACCTAAGCATGCATCTATTCTTTAGTTTACGCTTACTCTATTAAGCTTATGTCCATGACATCTTAATTACATGCTTTTCATTAATTTTATGGAGGATTCCTTAGACCTTATTTATCTTACCCATACCTCAAGAGGGTGAGGAGAAGAAAGAAAACCCAAATCCTTCAGGTCCTTAACAGAATTTTGTGATGAGAAGGGATGAATAAGATGAGAAAGTCCTAAAGGTATCTTATTTCGATTCATACCCTAAGACTTTGGCCAGGCAGTTACACAGATCCGGGAGTCCTCATATTCTGACTAGCGATGTGGAGGAAAATATTGCCAGCCCCTGGTCGTGATCCTTTTCTAGACACCTCCGTCTTTCGGATGATCCTCTAATAAATCCTTTGGGTTCTATGGAGTTTGTAAAATTTAATAATTATTAATGGTTAACTGAGGAACCTAAGCTCTGATACCAAATGTTACGACCCTACCTCCCGATAACCCCCAATTAAGGGAGACCGAGAGGTCAAAGCCGCACCCATAACTTCCGGATCAAAGGTTCGACAATTAACCAAGAATAATTATCAAATTTTAACATACTATACTGAAAAGCTGCAGAAAATAAATTTTTGCATACCTTTTTGAAAACTTGGATCTCTAAACTTCTATCCAATTAAGGATTCTACTCTAACTAATCCTCCTTGTATTTTTCTTCATGTATTTCACAATATGACGATTGACTGTTTGTCCTTTTGGCTTGCACCTAAAACGCCGACAAACAAAACGTCGGTCAGCCGAAGCTGCTATGTGGGGGAAACAATAATTATGTAAATACGTTAAAAATGTAATCATCCAGTTAACCATTTAACAACCAAGATTACATTTTAGATATAACCCCACGATCCAAGAGTACCCTATCCTCTATGTTGTCCCCATTAAACCCTTCATGATCCACCTATAAGTGAACCAATTTCTAGGGTTGAGTCACATGGCACTACTCGTAAGTAGCCCACTCCTTAACTCATGGCAGGCTAATGAGTCTCATGGCACTACACGTAGGTAGCCCAATTTCTAACTCTCGGTAACCTAGACCTTGCTCTAGGATTACCCGTTTTTTCTTAGCCTTTTCAAAGCAATAGAGGTGGACCCGGATCTAGTCAGTTATAAACTCACATTTATAGTGATAATCATAGTCACTTTATAGTTGCATGAAATAAATAAACATCCAACAATTATTTTCAAGCAACCAATTAAAACTTCGGGAATCGCCGTGAAACTAGAGCGATTATTCATAAGCGTAACCACATACCTAATTTTATGAGTCATGCATATTATTCAACATATACTTCATGTATATACAATCAAGCCAATCAACAGATCCAAGCAAGTAATTCAATCATCACATAATTCCTGAAACGAATATGTACTCTATTTAGTACACACTTTATCAAGAATCTACTTTATTGACTTGGATTCTCTTTCTAGGGTTTCTAATCCGCATTAAGGTTTCATTAATATTCATTAGGGTTTCTTAGATCAATTTCTCAAACTCAATCCCTTTTAGGTTAACAATCCTAAAATACTCTTTTCCATTTATATGAACCTTAATTGCTCAACTATCCATTTTAATAGTCTTTTATACCCAAATTGACTTAGGATCATCACATCCCTATTTATTCATGGATTTGAACCATTAAAACAATTAAAAGACATATTCATCTAAATTAGGGTTTTCAAGCTCGTTAATGCATAATCATACATGAAACCCTAAATTAAACCAATTATATAAAAAGATCATCTTTTTAGATCCTATTCTCACTTTTATTAACAACAGGTTAATATCAACTTGAATTATCCAAATAACGTCATTAAGTCCATCTATCATCAAATCTAAGGGTTTTTCTTTAATTAAAACATTAAAGATGATAACTTTATGTCCTTTTCAAATTTCAAGCACATAAAATCTAAATTAGACTAATCATGTGAAAAGTTCTTCCTTTTTGAACATAATGTACCTTTTTACATTTAACAGGTTAACATCAACTCTAATGATCCATTAAACCCCATTAAACACTTTATTCATTTCAAAAATAGGGTTTCTTAACCTTTAAATCATTAAAGATGATAATTTACACTAAATTTCGAACTATGATCAGATTCAGGCTATAAAACTATTTTTAATGGATTCCTTGTGTTCTTCTGATCAAAATACATATATTATTTGTCCTAAACGGAGTTACCAATAGCAAGATATGATTTTTGCAAGAAAATTACCTTCCGGCCAATCAGAGATTGCCACGTCGCCAAGTTTCCATGCATGCGGCTCGCTTTGAAAACATAACGCAATTACCAAGTTGCCCTCGCATAAGTGATCAGCTTCTACAGAGCGCGGAGGGCAGAAACGTCCAACGTGCCTCCCCCTTCTTCAACCTTGGGCAGGTCGATCGCAGCTGCCCTAGCCGCCGGCCCGCGGCTTTGGCATGGCTCCTGCTCCCCGATCAGGACTCGAGCTTCACCGGAAAAGCGTCCCCTGCCTCCGCCGCCCTCATGCGCACTCAGGGCGCCAACAACCCGCAACCAAGAAGTCCGTTTACTTGTCCATTTAGGCCATATACTGCAGATCATCCCCGCAGCCTAGTTGCCTCTGCTGCACATGCACTAGGGCACGATCTCGAGGGATAGGTTTCTCCTTAGCACCGTGGTACTCCAGGAGTCCCTCACAACCCCCTGGTTCCCTCTCCTTGCGTTATTCTCATAGTGGTTCTTGGGGTTAGGGTTTGAAGATGAAAAGTAGAGAAGAAGGAGAGATAAAGAGGAGAAAGGTATGTGGAACCCTTCAGAACTTGACCCTAGGATCTCCCCCGTTATATAGGGTGGGAAAAGAAGCCCTAAGTCGGCTCATACATGACTCAACGCATCCCTTTCCAAGTAGGAAGACAATTCCTTCAAAGAGAAGGATATTCTCTCTCTTTCTTTTTATCCTTTGGATATTCTCTATATTAGAAATACGAAAATCCACTTTCTTATTCTTTTTAAACTTGTCTTTTAGTTATTTGTCACGAAATCATATTTCCTTTTAATAGAAAATACCACCTTTGAAAAACAACACAAAATTCATTAATAATGTATCACATTATCCTTTTATTTTGCAATTTTGGCATTTTCTCTTTCTTTCCTCTTTATTGGGACTCCTTGGATCCCAAGACACTCCATTATTTTGAAATTCTTTTTATTGGATACTTATTACCCTTCTAGGTGCATCTTTATTCATTATTTCAAATTATCTTGTTTATTTCTCATTAAAATATCTCTTTTTGAGGATTTCTCTTTATTTCTCTTGTATTTTCCTCATTGTCATTCCTTATAATATTAGCAACCTCATGGATACGAAATTTCCCCAATAAATCTTATTTATGCCTCTTTCCACTCATTTTCCACATTTTATCATTATTTTCAATTTATTTCTTAATAAAGAAATACTTAATTAATCTTTTCTTTTCTTATTGCTTTGTTTTTGCAACCTTGGACTTCTTGGTACCCAAGGAACCCAAGAGGCACGAAATCCTCTTTGGATTTGCCTTCTATAGGTTTCTACATATTTCTTTTCTTAAAAATTCAATTATCCATTTACTAATTGAATTGCCTTGTTATTTGGGCCCAATAGCCAATAAAGCCCGCAACACAAACATCAAGGCTATTGTAAACGAAATCCATTTATTTGGAGAAAATTATATCATTATTTGTTCAAATATATTGAATATGAGAAATTACATTTCTCACCAAATGAACCCAAAATTTGGGGTTGTAACACGTAGTATGCTATAACACGATGGTTTCACCTTGATTTATGTGTGGATTCATACTTGAGAATGGCATGGAATGTGATGGTGATGCTTCACCTAATGCATCCATGATCCAATGGGGATGCCGTGAGTTAGGGTTTGGGTATAAGTGTTGATTAGTAACATTAATATGATTTATCTTGTTGAAGCTAACTCTAATGCAAATAGATAAAGATGAGTATTCATGTTTAACATTCTTATATGATGGAATGATGGTGGAATAATCTCCTTAATATGATCACAACCTTAATATGTTAATTGGCGTTTATCATAGCCACATGGTTGATACTTTCTTATGCTAAACATGTGCATTGTGAATATGATGAGGGTTAATCATATCTAGATTCCTTGCATGTTAATGTAATAAAGGAATGCTCTTAATGTTAATATAACCCTGCTATGATTGTTTATGAATATATCCTAGCTCATTAATGCAATATTGTGTTGATCTAGTGTATTATATGTAAGTAATGTTGTTGAGCCTTGTTATAAGGCATGCAAAGATAATGATGATCTTGTAGGGAATAGTATGATGGTCTTAATGACCTTTGGGCATGGTTGAGCCCTGAATGAAGTGTAATCCTCTTGTGTTGACAAGGGTTGATACCCTATGATATTGTGAAAAGGATTTATATCTTGTGATAGTATGATGGTCTTAATGACCTTTGGGCATGGTTGAGCCCTGAATGAGGTGTAATCCTCTTGTGTTGATAAGGGTTGATACCCTGTGATATTGTGAAAAGCATTTATATCTTGTGATAGTATGATGAATAGTATAGTCTCATGAATGGCAAGTTAATAGTACCATGTGATGATGAGATGAGAAATTATGTTTCATACATTTTATATCTTTTCAAGTTTTGATATTTATATGCTTGCTAGAAGTGAATTAGGGTTTGTATGTCCACTTGTTTGATGCATCCTTAATTCACCAAATTGGCATAACTAATCAAGTGTAACTCTAATCATGTAGTGCCCTATGCTGTAGAGCCATCTTCAGTGTCAAAACTTGCTGGATGGTGAAATGAGTAGTCCTAAGGGAAAATTGGAGCGCATACTGTTGAGTATGTGGGGGTGGCAGGTTGAGGATATATCCTTGTCATCTACAATGCAGATTGTTGAGGTTGGATATGGTCATGCCTCATACATATGATGTGATTGAGAATGGCTCCGATTGTATCTCGGTGATTATAACATGATGTGATTAGAGGACCTTTGCGTTTGTACCTTAGTGATCAGGTTTGTATACCCTAGTTTATAGTGTCGTGACCTGTACCAAGGGCAGACTAGTGGTTAGCATCTTGACTATATGTCGCTATGGTGGAATCTTTGACTGATATGTCACTGCCTTTTTACTCGTACTGGATGAGGGGAAGAGATCTTAGGATACCGACACTCCTAGATCTTGTACGGAACCGAATAGCCCTTTGCAAGGGTCGGTTGGACTTTGAATGGTACGATTCAAATTCCCCAGGGCGTAATAAAAGATGTAATACAACCATGTAGCATATTTGTTTAGGGTTATACATGACGTTTCACAATGAATGATAACCCTTGTTTGTTATCTTTACATAAAGATGATGCTTAGTGCAATTAAGAGATAGTAGATATACTTTTTTTATAGCTAGATAGTAGATATACTAATGTTGTGGATATGCTTAAGATTGTTGATGTGTACATACAGTAGCCATGTTTATGTTTATAACTATACTGCTATTTCTGATTATAATCACGATGTTGTATATCTCATGTTGTTAGTTACATTTACCATGCTAGCCATGCCTTTGTTACTAGAGATGCATATATTGCTAATCATGCTTATGCAGATAGTTGTGCTTATGTTGTTAGCTCTTCTTATGATGTTAATATGTTCGACCTATTAGACATGCTAATGTTGTTAGCTATGCCTATGTGGCTAGACTTATTCATAATGATAGAGATTCTATGTTACTAGACTTACTCATGATGGTATATATGCGTATGCTACTGAATTGCTTATATTGTCAACAAGATAAAGGATGATAGTCTGGCTAATGATGATAGTTATTATATGCTCATTTATGTATATTGTTAATCATCAGTACTGCTGAGCTTATTTGTTATATCCAATTAAATGCTTAACTATTTAATTACTTAAAAATGTTGTAATCAATAAACTTTGTTGGAGGTTATATCTCTTGCTGGGACATGGACCTCACCCTTGTGGTTCGCCACATTTTTTTAGTAATCGGAAGGGACGAAAACAAACATGTGATAGCAAAGAGGAGATATAGTAATGAATCTTTGAGAAAGTTTATTAGATGTCTAGTGTGTCCTAGAGTCATCCGTGCACTCTTAGGTCCGGGCAGGAAAAGTTTGTATATGGTGTTTCAAACGAATTGAAATTTTGTTAGAATTTTAATGTTTGTTGTGTGGCATATAAAAATATTGTTATCCTGTGTATATATCTTGTGGCTAAGGTGATAGAACAATTTGTATCAAATTCTTGGCATATTATGGATATAAGAAAGATTTTGGGCTCTTATGCAAATGTTTCTGAGTGGGTGCTGACGTTGAAATCAGTTTTAGTTTACCCATATTTTTCTGGAGTATGTGATTAATTAGTGACCGATTGTGCTTTATCTAATGAGTTTTCTCATCTAGTGTAACAGGTTATCTCATAAAGAGTCACCATTTAAACCCTAACATAAAGGGGAACCATAGATTATGGGGTTAAAACCCATCATCAGTTGTATATTTTAATCAAGCCACCAATTCAACAATCAATATCCTTAAATTGATCACATAAGGGAAGCCATCAAATTTAGATTATTAGAAATCATATATAGTACTATAGGTTTCAATCCAAACTACTGGATGTTGAATAATCCAATCTCAACTATTGGATCAAGTCCATTATTCAAAACTATTAGATGAAGAAGTGTTAGATCCTAACTATTGGATTAGGCTCATATTTCAAAACGATCCATTGGAGTATAAGTCAAAATATTAGATCAATTGAACCAAGAAACCATTGGTATAGGGCTTAATTGATGCTAAAATTACACCCTTGAATCACCATTGGTGGTGTTGACCTGATCCACCATTGTTTGTGATCATTAAGTCACCATCGATTGTTAGAACAACACTATATAGTCATTTAACACCATCAGATGTTAAGCTAATGCCATCATTGATTGATAGAATTATTAGAGAATCAAACCATTTCTCATTGAGATTCCAAGAGAGCCTAATACTGACCTAAGGTGTAACTATCAGTTCACACCATCATTCATCACCCTTGGTCACCACATTTGGTTGTCATGAAGACCACACCATCGGGTCATGTGTTTTGAGAAGAAAACAACCTAAAAACCCTTATATGGATCATCGGTTGATAGGTGCTTAGCACCATAGTTGGTGATACCAACCTGAAGTAAATCATATCCTTCCTTAGGAAGAACATGCACATGATTACAGGTTCATCTAGAATTGGAAACAAAATAAGAAACACCATAAAAATCAAATTCCCAAATAAGATTAGCTCTCCTTAATGCTTAAATCACCATTTTTAAGAAAGAACATGAGCTAACAAGCCTATAGTAAGCAATATAAGTAAAGAGGGTTATAAAACTCACCTCTACTGAGAAGAAAAGACTTGTATAAGCAAGAAAATTGAGCAAAGAAGGCAAGAAAACCCATGTTTTTAGATCTGAACATAGCCAAGTAGGCACTTTTCTCTACAAAGAGGCAAAACCCTAGAAGAAGAAGAAGCAATAAAGGTAGATTTTTGAGTTCTAGAGAAACTTCCACCATGGAACAACAAAGTTACAACCTAGAGAAAGGTAAGAGGAAGAAGAAAAGAGAAATAAACAAAGGAAATAAGGGGATACTTACTTGTTTAGGTCAAGTTCACCAAGAAGGAGATTTAGAAACCATAAAGGGACCAAATCGTAACCCTAGATGCTTCTACCAAGAAGATCCCCACCTTCTTCTTCCTTGTACATCAGCTCCACAAAAAAATAGAGGAAGGATGATGCTCTTAGCAGGAGGAAAGTGGTAGAGAGAAAAAGTTTTGTTTGGGAGCTTAAGGATAGATATATAAAGCTTGGAGGATAAGGTAGAGAAGATGAATGAGGTGTAAAAGTAGCTCCCCATGTGTCCATGGCCTTAAACTATTAAGGATATACAAGAAACCACACAAGAAGCTGCCCCACCGTGCATGGAGACCTTCTTAGGCACTATTTTTCAATTCCCAAGACAAACAAATAAACCGTTGGTTGATAGCTCCTAAAGGTAGCTCATCCATAAAGAAGTACACCCTAAAATACCCTTGAAGAAAACACCTCCAAACCAAGGTTCAACTAGGCGCCCCATGGACCAAAAAGCTTAAGAATGATAAGAGAACATTCAATGACCATAATGCAAGTGACAAATTGCAAATAAAACCTCTCAATTAGGCAAATTGTGTATGAGTAAAAAATGTGCATAAAATTGTATAACTTGCTCAAACAATGTCCAAATTGGACTAAATTTGAAACTTAAGCTTGTATTATGATTACAAACAATATAAAAGGTTATATTAGGTTTATAAGCATTCAATTATGGTAATTAAGCATGTTCAACCAGTTAAGCAAGGTTAGGGGTCTCACAACCATAAACCCCTAATAGGGATTTCTCCCCTGAAATCCAAGGTACACATAGATGGACACTTATCATGCACATCATCCTCAAAATTACACATGGTAACTTTCATCACATGGTGATGTCACATCATTCTCATATAAGACATATTCTTCTCCCTCAACTCTTGCATGTGTCACCTTGGTTCAACATAAGAACTGTTGTGCCACCTGTACAAGTCTGGTTGTACCTTTCAACTTGGGACTCTAATTGTCATCCTGGAATATACTATTTGTTGTACCACACATCAAAGGGCATACTTGCTAGCTCTTATAAAACATAGAACATCGTGTATCTCTTATCATATGTAACTTGACAAGGTTTCATCTCTATGCTCCTTTAATGATTGTTGTAATTAGCAACTCAATCAATCAGGTGGGTGTCCCCTAGTTGTCAAGAACTATAAGGCATACATTCTTAAAAGATTCTTCAATCACCTCAATGATGGATTGGCCATATGTCTAGTTGAAGAATCATACACTTTTCTACAACTGTAATGAAATATAACTTCCTGGTTGACCTTGTTAGGGGTAGGGTAATGGCACTATCTTTATCTTCCCAAGATTCACACAACCCACTTAATAGATGTATCGTTACTCAAAGAGGGTACTCTAGTTAACCCCCAAATCACTCTTGTTGAACTTGTCACGCATAAGTATGGTTGCTTCAACATTCTTAGATTTAGCAAAAATATTAAGCATGCTACTGATGATCTCTGAAATACTGTGAGATGTCATCATTCAAAGCTTGTCACACTTATCATACGTGACCTGAGAACTATATTTCTCTTATTTATGAACATTGTTGTTGCATTGATTAGTCTAAATGACATAACCCTAAACTCATCATTGTCATGTAACTTATGTCATCCACTCTAATTATTATCCATTGATATTCCGATCCTAGGATTATCTTAAAGGATCACGGTAACACATGTCTGCTGATCAAGAAACCATCTATCTTTGATAGTAGTCTTACCCAACTATCAACACAAACCATAAATAACATTATAAAATCGTTCTTTTGCCAAACAACACTTAGAAGATCCACATCAACTATCTCTCTCTCTATTAGATAGGAACACTAGACAACTCATCTAATAGATATGTTTAACTCATATATTACTGATACACTCTGGATACTAGGATTAATTACCTTGGTATCCACTACATGTGCTATAAAGAACTCATAATATGGTTTCATCTACTTCCACAAACATCATAACCAGCTAAGAATATATATAGGAGAAATCCCCCTAACTCTTGGCAGGATCAAAAAGCATGCTCATTACAAGACATAAAGATTTTGTAAAAATAGTCCAAGGCAATCACACATCATATCAAGATATCCATCACATGATTATAGCAAATCCACACATACCAAGTGGCATGAGATCCACTGAAGGCTATGCCTCAAAAAGAAGGAATAGAAAGGGAAACACACTTCCCTCATCACAACATCATTGTGCATGGGTCACTAGAAAAAGGTTAACCAATTCTATTTTTCCCATAAAGGCTGCACTTTTTATGTATCGTTTTACCTCTTACATCTTGGGTCCCTTGCCATTAGCATAGGAATTATTAAGATTATCACATCTAATTACTTTTTTCTCATTAACTCTTCATCATTCATATGTATGTCCTTTCATGTAATCATGTTCAACCACTTACCAATGTATAAATGATCATATTCCACATTTTCTTCATTAGACAGGGATCATCTCCCTTGATTTCTTTCATATGTCATGAACACTGTACATTCACACTTCTTACACTCATATGTTGGTATGAGATTAAATCAGGTATGAGTTATAACTCAAAACACTAAACATGATTACTCATCAATTAAACACAAACCTAGAAAACAAGGTAAATTAAAACCAATCTCAACATTTCCCAATTGCTCAGGAACATTTACATAATGCTCAATAACCTTTATAACTCCCATATAGCCTCAGCTACAACATAAACTTTACAAAGAAACACTATCTACATATTTCACATATACAAGGATCAACATGCTATCAAAAGCTTGATTAAATCAAAACATCATATATAAACTTTTCACCCGGACATGAGAGTATAGGGATGACTCTAGAACACATTAGACACTAAGTTACCATTTCTAGGGTTCATCACCTCAAATTCTTCTCATTGTCATGATATTGTTTTCACTACTATCGATAACCTAAAAAGATGTGGTGACCCACGAGGTGAGACCCAGTCCTAGCGAGAGATATAACTCTCTCCAACATATATTGATTACAACAACTTATTCTAATATAAATAAATTGAGCAATTGAAGTATTTATTAGTAAATAGAGAAGATTGAACATTTCAAGAATGCTAAACATATTAAGAACTGAAGCTTAGCAACAAGTATAATTATCAATATATATAGGTAACAGATAAATCCATTTCTTCTATCAGATATCAACTCAGGTTTCATAAGATTGCATCCATAACAATCATCATTATTAGCTGGACTATCATCATATGCCATTCTAACAACACAAGAAAACTAGTAACATAAACATCTCTAACATCATGAATATGTCTAGTAGCATAACATGGATATCAATATTGGCATGTTTAATAAAGTGCACAAATCTACATCATAAGTAGAGCTAACATCAAAAGAACAACTAACTGCATAAGCATGTTTAGCACATTAAGCATTTCTAATTACAAAGGCATGGGAAGCAATATTAAACATAGCTAGCAACATCATCTTAACTATCAGTGCCAGTATAACTGACAACATAAGCATATTTAAAAATGAGCATAACTACAACATGAGCATATCTATCATCTCTTATTGTACTATACATTATCTCTATGTAAGGAAAGCAAACAAGAGTTATCATCCAATGTGAAACATTGTATATAACCCTAAATAGATATTCTACATGGCTATATTCCATTTTTTTATTACTCCCTAAGGAATTTGAGGATACCAATCAAAATCCAACTGACCACTGCTAAGTCAAAATCAGTACCACACAAGATCTAGGAAGAGCCAGACTCCTAAGATCTTCTCCTCCCCCGATAGTATGGGTCTGCCAAAATGACACATAAGGTCAATCTGCTAACAGCCTAGTCCATCCTTGGTACATGTCATGGCACTAGTGAAAGGAGGTGGGTACGCATACCCTACCATCCAAGGTACAACCACAATTGTCCTCCAATATCATCACATATATAATTATTGAATCATGACCACAGTCGTTATCAAACTGAGGGCTAGGTATGACCACATTCATCCTCCCTAAACTCTTAGATTCATGATGACAAACACCCACCATACTGAATAGTATGCGTTCCGAGTTTTCCTTAGGAATACTCATTTCACCATATGGCAATTTTTGAAACTCAGATGGATCTATGGCACAAGGCACTATAAGAGTAGAATTTCACTTGATTAATTATTTCCAATTGGGTGAATTAAGGCTGCATTATACAAGTATACATGCAAACCCTAATTCATATCTAGCAAACATTACTATATAACAACTTCAGAAGATATAAAACATATGAGACATAGTTTCTCATCTCAACATCACATGGCAATATTCACCTTCCAATCCAGAGATTATATTTATCATCAAATCATCATCACATGATACTATTGTCTTGCAATTCATGAGTCTATTCTTGTCATCATACTATCACAGGATATAAATCCTTAGCACAATATCACAGGGTATCAACCCTTGTCAAAATAACAGGATTACACCTCATTCAGGGATCAACCATGCCCAAAGGTCATTAAGACCATCATATCATTTCCAGCAAGTTCATTATTATTTTTTATGCCTTATAACAAGGTTCAACAAACACCACCACACATGTGATACATAGGCTCAACATAATTTTCATTAAAGAACTAAAAGATGTTCACATGATAACATTTCAGGATTACCTTAGAAATTATGAGCATTCATTGATTAAAACAACATATAACGAAGCTATATAATTGGCCATCTTTATACTTATAGTATACAAGTTTAGCATAAGAAAGTATAAATCATGAAACTATGATGACCACCAATTAAAAACATTAGAGTTTCAATCAACAATTAGGAAGGATATTTCATCATTATATTAATCATTCTAAAAAGGATAATATGATTAACAACCATTCTATTCTTACATTGGGTTATGTTTAGCAAGGTAGGTTACATTAAAATTATAGTTCAACATTCATTCACGAACCTTAACCCATAGCATCCCATTATAATCTTGGATGCATAAAGGCACATCATCATCATCATCACATTCCATACCATTCTCAAGTATAGATCCATGCATAACGCAGGATGTTACCATCATATTATAGCATACTAACATCCCACAAAAATAAGAGAGACTCCATTGTTGTATTATTACGCTAAGGAAGGTTGATCATAGTTACCCATCATCATCTGAGTTTATTAGGACAAAGTATAATAAGCTATATCCCATTAGGGTTACATATCAACACAATATGGTTATTATCTACTCTATTCATATGAGGGAAAATGTAAGACTACAATGTTAAGGGTAACCCTCCATTGTTTCCATCATCATTTAACCCATATCACCATACCACAACAACACCCAAAACCATTTGATGTTGAAAAGGTAGGACAATTGGTTATTTACATAAGTAAACACCTTAAATATGCCACCTATGAAGTCATTGAATTGTGATCTAGAAAGAGTCACCATTTAAACCCTAAACATTCCTTATTTTATAACATAAAGGGGTACCATAGATTATGTGGTTAAAACCCTTCATCGATTGTATAATTTAAGTAACCCTTCATCTCAACAATCAAGCTCCTTAAATTGATCACATAAGGGAAACCATCAAATTTAGATTATTAGAAATCATATATAAGACTATAGATTTCAATGCAAACCATTGGATGTTGAAGAATCCAATATCAACCATTGGATCAAGTCCATTATTTAAAACTATTAGATGAAGAAGTGTTAGATCCTAACCATTGGATCAGGTTCATATTTGAAAACCATCCATTGGAGTAAGTCTAACCATTAGATCAATTGAACCAAGAAACCATTGGTTTAGTTCTTAATTGATTCTATAATTACACCCTTAAATCACCATTGGTTGTGATCATTAAATCACCATCGGTTGTTAGAACAACACTATATAATCATTTAACACCATCAGATGTTAAGCTAATGTAATCATTGATTGATAACATCATTAGATAATCAAACCATTGCTCATTAAGATTCCAAGAGAGCCTAACACTGACCTAAGGTGTGACTATTAGTTCACACAATCATTCATCAAACTTGGTCACCACCTTTAGTTGTCATGAAGACCACGCCATCGGGTCATCTGTTTAGAGAAGAAAACAACCTAGAAACCCTAATATGGATCATCGGTTGATAGGTGCTTAGCACCATAGGTGGTAATACCAACCTGAAGTAAATAATATCCTTCCTTAGGAAGAACGTGCACATGATTACATGTTCATATAGAACTAGAAACAAAACAGGAAACACCATAAAAATCGTATTCCCAAACAAGCTTAGCTTCATAATGATTAAATCACCATTTTTAAGCAAGAACATGAGCTAACAAGCTTATAGTAAGCAATATAAGTAAAGAGGGTTATAAAACTCACCACTAATGAGAATAATAGACTTTTATAAGAAATAAAATTGAGAAAAGAAGGCAAGAAAACCCATGTTTTCAGATCTAAACTCGACCAAGTAGGCACTTTTCTCCACAAAGAGGCAAAACCCTAGAAGAAGAAGCAAGGAAGGTAGATTCTTGAGTTCTAGAGAAACTTCCACCATAGAAAAGCAAGGTTATGACATAGAGAAAGGTAGGAGGAAGAAGAAAAGAGAAATAAATAGAGGAAATAAGGGATACTTACTTCTTTAGGTCAAGATCACCAAGAAGGAGATTTAAAAACCCTAAAGGAAGCAAATCGTAACCCTAGATACTTCTACCAAGAAGATCCCCACCTTCTTTTTCCTTGTATAGAAGATACACAGACAAATAGAGGAAGGATGATGCTCTTAGTAGGAGGGAAGTGGTAGAGAGAAAACGTTTTGTTTGGGAGCTTAAGGATAGATATATAAAGCTTGGAGGATAAGGTAGAGAAGAAGCATGAAGTGTAAAAGTAGCTCCTCATGTGTCCATGGCCTTAAAATATTAAGGATATACAAGAAACCACACAAGCAGCTGACCCACCATTAATGGATACCTACTTAGGCACCATTTTCTGAATTTCCAAGCTAAACAAATAAACCATTGGTTGATAGCTCCTAAAGGTAGCTCATCCATAAAGGGATAAACCCTAAAATACCCTTGAAGAAAACACCTCCAAATCAAGGTTTAACTAGGTGCCCTATGGCTTAAAAGCTCAAGAATTATAAGATAACATTCAAGGACCATAATTCAAGTGAAAATTTGCAAAGAAAACCTCTCAATTGAGTAAATTGCATAAAAGTCCAAAATGTGCATAAAATTGCATAACATGCTCAAACAGTGTCCAAATTGGACTAAATTTAAAACTTAAGCTTATATTATGATGGAAAATCATATAACAAGGTTATAGTAGGGTTATAAGCATAAAATTATGACAATCAAGCATGTTCAACAATTTAAGCAAGGTCAGGGATCTCACACAACCACCCCTTTTTAGGGTTTTAACTTACTTCCTCGGGCCCGCTCATTCACAAATCTAAACCGGGCAATTCATATAGTGAATTGACTGACTCACGATCCAAATCCATCTATCATAAAGCCATTTCTAGGGTTCTAATTGACCAAGTCAAAGAAACTGACTCCCGTCGGCCCTAACATCTGGAGGCAAGTTGTCTGCCAAAACTAATCAATCGACTCACCTTACGAGTCGATCGAATAGCACTGTGAGATCAACAATTTTAGTCACCGCCAACACTAAATCTCTAGGGTTTATTCCCTTCCTCCCCTATCAAAGGATGGGGGACTCCAAAGCTCAAGGGCATATCTTCTTCCACTAGATTTGTATCACTTCGTGTAGGATTTCTTGTAATGTTGTTCTCATGTTCGAGTAGTTTTCTCTTGTGGCATGGGGAATAACCCCATACCCCTATTTTCTACATTTATTGTACTATATCCATTTTCTTAATGATTGGATATTTCCCAATATGTTTCCCCTTTGATTAGAAGAATGGATATGTTCTTGTGAAGGTACCGAGATCCCAGACCCCAACTAGGATGAACTGCATAAATTATTGACAAGATTTTATGATATTTTATATTCTTTCTGTACTCATTTTTTTTGGTTAAATGGGATTATATTGTGTGGGGATATTGAGATCTCAGATTTCAAGAAACAATGAATGCATAACCTGTGACGTGATAAGCTAATTTATGTTGTGTTAATTTTTATCTATTTCCGTGTGTATTATAATCTATGGTGATGCCGACAAGGAGTGGCTCAAATGGTCAAGCACGGTGTCTCCTCGTGAAGGGACCCAGGTTCGAATCTAGTTGCCTTCTTGATTTACCACCCTCCTGGGTGTTTGGCCTCCACCACGGGCAAGGGAGGGGGGGAGAAATCTTTCTCTCTTACTCCCATAATCTATGGTGATCGGATCACCTAATCCATGGGTTTGAACATCGAAATAGTATTTACATGTTCTTGATGGAATCACTGAAAGAACTTTTTTAGATGGTTGGATGAGGATCCTCAAACATTGTGAGCTCAGGTTTGAGAGAAGTCCATCTTTTGTGTGATTTTTGATCCTAAGGTACTCCAATCTACATAATCCTGATTTGGTCATTAAAAAATGGAGTTGGATTAGGTAATGTAGGAACACTATGTTTGGTGGCAATCCTCTAGACTCCCAGTTTTCTTTTATCAATTTGTGTTAATGATTTTTACTTCTGCACTTATATATCTATTCTTAGAATAATCAGTTCTCAAATTTGGATCTTTACTTCATTATACTTTTGATTGGATTTTGAACTTCAACCATTCTTTTTACCATTTCTTGGGATCAATAAATTACTATACTAAGAGTTAATTTGTTTCTTGCATCAAGTTAACAACCTGTTAGAAGGTTGAACTCTATAATTTTCCTAGTGATTTGGTGTGTTTGCAATGACATGCATTAAATTTGGTGCCATTATTGGGGGTAGCACGCGTTGTTTTTTGAATCTAATCGCATTTATATATAGGATTTTTTCCTTCTTCCTTTTTATAATTTTAGTTTGGTTTTACAATTTTTAGTTTGTTCCATTATTTCAATATTTTTTCATAATTCCTTAGTTTGTTTATAATTTTAGTTGTGTTCTATATTTTGTTCCTTCCTTCTTTTTCCCTACCAAGTCCCATTCCAATAGTTTATCACCTCGTTCTATCGAGTTTCCATTCCAGTAGTACTACTTTTTAGTTTATTTTTATAATTTTTTAGTGTTTTTCATTAATTTCCTTTCTTAGATTTTTGTAATTTATTTTCCTACTGAGACCCATTTCGGAAGTGGTATCTCCTCCTTCTACCGAGTTTCCATTATGGTAGTACTGCTTCTAGTTTATTTTTTAAATTTTATCTTGTTCATAGTTTCTTAGCTTATCCTTGTAATTTTTAGTTCACTACAAAAAAGAGTCAATTTAGCTACATTTATTCTAGCTACATATACTATATTTGTAGTCAAAACCTTTTTTTACATATTATATAATTATAAATAAAATAAATATAGCTAATTATAATGACTACAAAATTAACTACCATATCCATTACATAGAAAATTGTCTTTTAATCCTCTCCTCCTCCCCCCTACCAATTCCAAATAAACCATACACTCAAAAAATTCTATATTTACCGCGTGTGAATCCCTCCTCCCCCTATTGTCACGGTTAGTACTCCCTTCTCCCCGATCGACACCTAATGGCACCAATGCTCCATCTCCCCCTTCCCAAAACCCCACCCCCATCTTCTCACAGTCACAACCCCCACCAAACAACCCTCGATCTGATCGCTCTCTTTACCTCTCACCCTATTCTCCTCCCTCCTATCCTAGATCTAATACCAACAGGTAGTCAGAGTGAGGTAGGGCGACGATGACAACCTATGGGGGTGGTAATCTTACGGATGAATTGAGTCTCACACAAGGCAAGGGAGAAGACATTGTTCTCAATGAAAACAAGGCAATCAATTCAATCTCATTTTTTTGTCTAAGCTAGTTTATATACAAGGTGCCCCCTTTGCAGATCACACTGACTGCTACACGAATGCTCGTGATTACAAGGTCCAATGGTCTGATTCCTTTAATGACTAGCCACAACGACCACCTGTTGTGTGTAGTATCTCATCTAGTCATCTGTCATCCCTGCCACAGGCAGTGTGGGTGGAGCATATTTGGTCCCAGCTATCTGGAGGGCCCTGCGTGTATCAACTGCCCCGTCTACTATCACCTCACAGACTAACAGAGAGGACATTCTAACATGATAGAGCCCTATGACAAAATGGCCACGCCTATAGATTCACGACAACTTCCTTAACGATAATCATGGCAAGGTAAGACAAATTAATGGTCCAAGGGGAATGCCACACATGTAGCCCGTAGCTCCTAAGATCGTTAAAGAGTAGAATATTGATTTTGGCTTTTCATTTGAGAGTGTTTTTGTAGGAGTCTATTTCCAAGATAACAAATAAGGTGAAACCTTCTATTCATCTTTTGTAAATATCCATACGATTGCATTATGCTAGTGCTACCGATCTTTCTCATCCTAAAAATTTGAGATTTTTCTTCTCATTTTCATGTTTTTTTGGTTCTCTTAGTTACTGTCTAATGTTTTTAACCAATAAATTTTAGACAAATTATGAAATTATAACCAAACTGTGAGCTTGGCATTTGTTTCTATTTGTTCTTATATTTTTCTCTACAATTATAGTGCCTTGGGATTTGCCTATTCTTCATCTACCTTGAGATGATTGATTGTGTTCATTGATGATATCTCCTATTGAACGATCACATCTCTATATTTTAAGTTGATGAACATCAGGTCCTGCTTAGGCATGGTCTTGCTTAAATCTTCATTTGGATGGTTGCCACAATCTTCCCTATTTCATCTCTGGCCACGACTCCCTTTCCTTCACACTTCCCAACATGAATCGTGGAGTCACAGTATACTTTCATCATTCCTTCTCTAGGACGTTGCTAATGGTCATTATCTTCTCCCTATTTTGATCTATTTGTGTTTCCATCCAGATAGTTATGGTTTTTCTAGTCAGTAATCAGGTTCTTATCCTATTTAATTTATACTCAACTGTTGGTTCATTTTCAATGAACATAGTGTCATTGTGTCACCTCCAGATTGTCCATGAGTTGGTCACAAATCATATAGTCCAGTCTTTGCAATATTCAGATAAGTTGTTGAAATGTCAATGCAAAGTACTGATCTGGAATGTCTAGTATAATATCCTTCAATGCGCAATGGTCAAGGACACATTAGCATATTTTTAATACAAAATTTAATGTTTTATAATTTTTGTTGATCTGAGCAAATACTGCATGATGATTCTTCCACTCAGTTTCCCTAAAATAGGCACCTTTCACTGTGCATCCTCTATACAAAATATAATTGAGTTTTAGTGGCCAATCTCCTTCTATTTTTGTTCTCCATATTCCATCTTCAATGTTTCTATGTGGTCAGTATGGTGACCAATACGGTGTGCTCCCCAACATTGCTAGCCAGTAAAATGATCAAAGTGAACACACACCATTATGTACACCCAAGACAGACAATCCTCTAGAAAATTCAAATCGATGAGACCTGATAAATTCTTTTTAGTGACTTACAGTTGGGAAATAGTTTGGATGACCTCATTGTTCTGGAAATGTTGGTCTCTATCAGTTAAGTTAATCACCCTCATTACTTCCTCATCTCTATCTTGAGTTTCTTGTGTAGGAGTAGTTCCCTATCCTATTACCTAGCTAGTTTATATGAAGATTCTACAACTCTCTATTTGCCATGGGTGGCATTCATTGCTTTGAGAAATTGTTTTATAATCAGCTGCTATAGTATAAGGAGATGTACATTATATGAATAATTCTTGGAAGCTATATTGCAATAGCAGATTCAAATGAGGTATGTTGCTAACTTGAAATTCATACATGTGAACCATCATATCATGATAATTTTAATTTTTTATCATATCTACATTAAAACTTGCATCATATTTGGATATTATTCATGTATATATATGTTCATATGAAGTTCACTTTGCTCCATAGGTACCATTCAAGGGCTTCATTCATCAGCATTGTCTATTCACTGCTACAAGTTCTAAAAAGGAGGTAAACCTCCTTTTTTGGGGCTACCTAAATTGTTGTACCTCTCTTCATGAATCATGAAAATGTGCCACCTACCTTTGGCCCTCCTATGCCTACCTATGTATATAAGTTGTACATCAAAAATGTAGTGAGTGCCTTAGATTGTCATTACATGCAAACATGCTTTATATTGTAATATTTCTATTGACATTGCTCCTATAGTCCTAAAGAATTATAGTATAAATAAAAAATAGAAGTTATGACCTTAAGGCATAGCACCCCCAACTATTGAATGTCTTATTATTAGTCATGACAACACAACCCATCCTCATTTCTCCAAAACCCAGAGACCCATATGTATCTTCACATTTTTGTCTCACTAAACAGAACCAACCTCCCTTACACCTCTACACCATACAACTCCTATAATATACTAATTCATATATTTGTCTATAGTGACTTTACACTCTCCCTACACCCATTGAGAAGACACGTTGTTCATGAGAACCAAATCCATACTATCAATATACACCCCAATTACAAAACAATGTGTGGATGTCCACACTATCCTGCTGACTAAAATGAATACTTTGTTTCTTTTGTTTCCCTATTGTACATTATTTATTTATTTAAGTCATTGTGCAAAGTCATTAGAGGTCAGATGGCAGTCTGAGTCAAACTACAAGTGCATAATTTCAAAGCTTGGGCATTTAGTCTTACAAGAATTAGGTGTTGTTTAACAATTAAACTAGTGACGTAGTTGCCTATTTTTATTTGGTGATCATAAACTTCTAACACAAAATAGGGATGGGTACAAGTATTCATGCAAAATGTATGAAATCTACTTCTTTTCAGTTTATAGAATCATTTATGTAATAAGTAAACATTACATTTATGATTTGAGTTCAAAGCACAAAGCATTACTTTACCAATGTTAAGAAGTTTTGATCTTGTCTAATGTTGGTTCCACCTTGTATGGAGAGATGATGCATTGATGATGGGAGCTTGATTCAAGACTAGTTTTATTGTAAATTATCTCCCTAACCTCATTTATGATGATAACATAAAGTTTGCCATGTATATGGAGAAGCATGTGCATTTGAATAGTGAATGTATCACCTTCACTATATGTAGGATACCATTAATGGGTTGGGGTTCCATAGGTGGTGTGTCCAGGAAATATACAATAAGTCATGAGTTGACGACCAACTTGCAAATCTCTTCACCAAATTCCATCATTGATCAATTTTTACTTGATAATGGGTTTAAGTCATAGAATTGGTTCTTATGTTTTAAGTTGGGTATGAATGCTTGTTCTATTATGTCTATTGATAAGAAAATATTGGGTGGATTATATTTCTTACTAAGTAATCTATCTTTGACTGGTAAGAGGCTTTCATAATGAATTTGAAAATTTGGAAATTCATCGCCCGGAGCTAAACTAGGCAGTATAACTACCCTAAGTGGCTATTCAGTTAATTGCAATGGATAACTTTTTGCCTCCTTACTTGGAAGCTAAAAAAAGAGCTAGTCTTCACATATAAGAACTCACATCCAACATTAATGTACATGAATTCAATGTGTTGACCTACCTCTCATGATTATGTAATTAAATTTGTTCCAAACCAGAAACCAACTATTGTCCAACAAAATCAAAACAACAATTGGTTAGTGTCTCCTCTAGGTCTCATCTAAATGAATGTAGGTGCACCTTGCTTCCCTGGGGTGATGATGTCCCTATCTACTATTTTCGGAACAATGATTGTGTACTTAGAGTCTCTCATCTCATCTCTGACTTCAGATGTTTCTTTTTCTCTCTACTTAAGAATTTTGTCAGACTATTTTGGTTACTTGGTTATTGATTCAACGCTATTTTAGGGCTTCATCTTGTGTCTTTTTTCTCTTCAATCACATGTATACCTGTTAGATTGCATGCCATTCCTCCCAATATGCTTATTTGTATAAAATGCACTTACGGACATTTTTTGCATTTTTTCAAGCATTTGGACCACACTTGATGGAAGAGAGAGAGAGAAGGAGTGATCCTAGGGTTCCTCTGCCCTTGGAGAGGCCCAAAGTGAAGTATGATGCTCCCTCAACCTACCCCTAGTGGCCAAAGATCCATTGAAGCAAAGATGTCCAACAAAGTTCAAATAACGAAGTCAAATTGCTGATCTAGGACCCACCACGTCCGTGCTACTCACAAAATCTACCCATTTTCACTGCTTTACCTATTTTGCACCTACTTGACCTAGTGCTTCCCCCCACACCTATATATACCTAGGTGGTGTCTGGGGAACGAGGAAGCTGCCCTACAACCACTCTATCCTCCCCATTTTGTCCTCCATCCATTCCCACCTCATTCCACCTCCATTTTACCATTTCCACCATCAAAACCCCACTTTCCTTCCATTTCCACCCTTTTCCACCATACATCCATGCCATTCACCTACCTTGGAGGAGGGAGATTGAGCTACAACTACTAGGAGGTGGAGAAGGGGGAGTCTTCACTGAGCTCGCCATGGCTTTTCACTCCTCTACTCATTCTTTCCCCTCTCTTTTTGTGTTTTTCTTTGTTATGAGTAGCTAGGCCCCTTGGGTGGGCTGTTTGGGGGAAGGTATGTTACTTTGATACCATTTTGGGGGAAAATACATGTAAACATTGTAATTCCATTTTTTAATGATTATATTCTATTTCTATCTCATTCTTCATGGATTGCTTGTTGGTTTGTGTGTGAAATCACATAGGAATTTAGGCAAATTGCTTATATGTGTGAATTTTGGGATTTGCCCCTAGGTCCAATTCTTGGATCCCTAGGTTTCCTCCCATCTTCCTACATACTAATCAATATACCTAAACCTATGTAATACCCTGATCTCACAATTACCACTAATCATGAGATTAGGGTATAAATTGAGGATTTAACGTAATTCAAAGATCACCCTTAACTTTTTCTTCTTTTCCAAACTCTTTCTTTTCTCGCATTGAACCACATAAACTAACTTTACAAGAGAATTAAACTTTTATTTCTCTAATGTAATCTCAACATTAATGATACACATCCATACATTCATTATGTTTCTCACACTTTCATGTACATACGACATGACAATCATTTGCATTCTCTCTTATTAAGGAAACAAACATACAAAACATTATTTACAACTCTCTCACATCTATACAAGGACCTAGAGTGACAGGGACTGACTGAACTTAACTATACTCAAACTTAACTCTTATGGCACATCTACTCTAATGCAATGATATCTTCTTCAAGTCCATGTGATTTCCCTAAAAATTTTGAGTCAGGGGTGAGCCTACTTGCTCAGTGAATGAGTACTTCAAAGAAACAGTCTAAAGCACTAATATAATTATAGATATACTTTTCAGCAACTGATATCAATTGTAACAGCAGTAAGCTTTAAAGAGTCTAATAATTGACAATCATAAATATGGCAGGGTACTCTTGATGTCTATAAGAGTGAATCAATATATGAAATGCTTGATTGATCATAAAGAGAACTAATAATTCAGAAACATACAAAGAATAATTGAATAATTGTACCCACTTGTTTGACCTCTCATTCATGTTATTATGTTGTAATCATATGCAGTGTACTCTACATATGAAGACTCATAGTGCACTATGATCACACCATACAAGACTTAGCGGACACACCCGGGAAATGCTAAGTCTAACTACTCTCCTGGTCTGCAACAGGGAAATGGCTCTCTGGCCTAAACTGGACTCCTCGTCTACCCTGAGCACACAAGTAGAGAGTCAAGCCACCTCTTGGCTTTTTCAGTACTCTAGTTCCACTAGGACTTCTGGTTGATGTTGGATACACTTTTCTATACTCTAGAGCCACCGATACTTCTGGTTGATGTTGGACACTACAAACTATAATTTAAGGAGACTTCCACAAGGCTTTGTCCCCCGTGCCACCTGATAGCATGTTTCGACCCCCGTATACTGGACGCTTCTAGGGTTAGGTTGTTTCACACCTAAGGCGCATACCTCACATAGGGGTTCTACGGTGTTAGGGCCCTTAAATCTATAATTTCATTATTTCCTAGAAAACTCTTACTATGTTGAATATTTTTCTCACTTATACTCGACTCTGGTATTTCTATGGCATCTCGTCTATTTAATTGCAATTAAAATCATAACATGAATATCATTCTAGACCTGACATAGCAATATACTCAAAAACATTGTAATTTACTAAGTAATCCATATACCATGCATGTAGGCATATTGAAATTTCTTAAATAAACTAAACTCATATCAACATGGCTCATATACGCTAGAATTATACAATTGATCATCGTAACACACTAACAAGAGTTAATTACTCAATATATTAGAAATCATCAGTAGCACTTGTAAATTATCTGTAATTCCTCAAAAATTGAGCACATCAACCCAAATTCTAAGTTATGCATCACATAACGCAATTAAAAGTCAATTTACTTGACATGGAAATATTTAATTGTAAAAATGTGTGCATCAACCCAAATCTTGAGTTATGCATCACATAACTTAATTAAGAGTTAATTTCTTACTAAGGGTAGAATAGCCTGCGTTAATGAATCCTCGAACGGATGAGGATGCATTCTGATGAAGGAACTGGCCATCGAGAAAGGAGTACAAATGATCAAAAGTTTCTGTAGCCTGCTAGTCGGTAAGTGGGACCACCGTCCCTGTAACGACCCTGCCTCCAGGTAACCCCCAATTAAGGGACACCAGAAGGTCAGAGCCATTATCCCAATTAACATGATCAAATTTTCAACAAATAATCAACAACAATTATTAAATTCTACCGATTTACAATTGAGGGGAGAAAAGGTAGAAGAGAATTTACTTTACATAGGGAAGATGAGATGGAGGCTCAGTGTAACACCCCTGACTTGGGTTATGCTTAACCCTAGACGATTTGCCTAATAAGGTTGAGCAGATGCTTAATCTTATCTTGTGAAAAGTAATTAAGGCTCATGAGGAACTTATGTTTCAATTTTGGTCTTGTTTAAACAATGTTGAAACATTGTTTTGTTAATTTTGGACTAAAGTGCAAATTACCCAAGTTGAGGGGTTAACTTGAAAATTTCACATGATAAAATGTTCCTCTGATGTTGAGACATCATAAGAATGAATATGATGTAGTGGTATGGTTTCTACAAGCTTGGGCACCAAGATAAAGCTTGTAGAGCAATCCTTGTGCATTAAAACCTAGTTTTGGTGTAATGTGCAATTTACCCAAAACCTAGGGTGCAATATGTAATTTACCACTTCAATAAGGTCCCTAATGCTTCTTGTCAACATTTGAAGTAAATAATATGAGAGGGGCGCCTCATTTGAATTAAGTTGGAGGAGAGAGAATCTTGATATTAAAATAATCAAGATTTAAGCCTAAGTGAAACCCTATTTCAATTTAGGGCAAAAATAAATATATTAGTTAAAGGGCTTTCAACCAAAATTAAAATGGTTGGATTCAGATGTGTGTTGACATCCTTGATCCATGCAAGTACCACGAAATATCCCAAGGAGGTGAAACCTCCACTCACCATTATTATAAGAAAAAGAATTTCCACCCAAAAATGGATATTACTATTATAAGGGTTAAGGTGCTTAATTCCTTTTCCATTAATTCTTGGATAATGAAGAGGTTTTGAAATATAATGAATATGGCTTAGTGTCCAAGAAATGGAGGGGGATTTGGTGGAAATTATTTTGGAATTTAAAGAAAATAATCCTATTTTCTCTTTCCTTGAAAATCCCTTATGTATATCTTTTTCCAATACACATAAGGATCGTTTCCTTAGTATTCCTTTTCTCACCTTGCTTTGTCCAACCAAAGGAGAGGTCAGGAGCATGAGAAGGACGACTCTAACCTTTTGGTAAGGTTTTGATCATCTTCGACCTCGGATTCATGGTGAAAACCCTAAATCAATGCTTGATTATTGGTTTTCTTCACCCGATTTCCAATTCTAGCCAACTTGTTCATCCAAAAGATCAAGGATGAACCTTGGAAAGCTGCTGGAACTTCATCCACCATTAGAGCCGTGGAGCTTGGAGCTTGGGATCAGTTCTAGAGGTGGGTTTTATAACTCAAACCCTTAAGCATTAGTATTGCACTTCTTTCTTTAATAATCGTTGGTTACTTTTCTTCTTTTGATACTCTTTTGAGTTCTTGCTAAAACTTCTGTGAAGAACAACAACTATTCTTGGATACACAAAGGAAGAATATGATGACATCACCTTATATGTTTATCCAAAGAACTACTTTACCAAACAATTTCCTTTTTTTTGCTCAAACGGTTTCCCAAACTGTTTGGGAGCAAACGGTTTCGAACCGTTTGGAATGAAACAGTTTCATCAAACCGCATGGAGGGAAATGGTTTCAAACCGTTTGATGGCGTTGACCAAGGATTGAACATTTGGAGAACTGTTGAAAATAATGTAGGTTAATGACCCATCAATTATTATTGATTAACTCCAATTGGTTCATGAATTGAAGGTCCATCAAATACCTAAACCCTAATTGGGTTGAGTGCTGATTTCATAAGCGGTTGAGTATGAAACTTGGGTTGATTGACCCAAACGGTTTCAAAACCATTTGGGGATCACCCAAACGGTCTCAAGACCGTTTGGTGATCACCCAAGACCATTTGGAGGTCTAGGGTTAGGTATGGTTGAGCAATTGAAGATTCAAAGATACTAGGTTGAAGTATAATCAATTGCTGATTTGGTGACCAATCCTAGGATCCAAGCCCTAATTGAATGACTTGGTTAATGATGATGTGATGGGAAAACGGTCTCAAGACCGTTTGGAGGTCATCAAAATGATCTCAAGACCGTTTGGGGTCAGGTCATGTTCAATTTTGATGATGGTTCAATGGTTTCAAAGTAACTAATCTCACGTTGGTTAATGTTCAAGGATCAACGTTTCCAAACCCTAATACAATTGATTCAAACTCTAATTGATGACCAATTGAGGGTCAATTGTGGGTCAAATCAGTTGAATGTTGACCTAATTAACTCAATTGAAGCATGGTTATATTTCCACTTGATGAGTGATAACATGATGACAATCAATGAAGGAATCGATCTTGGAAACCCTATTTCAATCTGACTTGTTGAGACCATACTTGGTCCATGTGGTTTTGAGAAGGTTTGGACCAAATGGTCTCAAGACCGTTTGGGACCAAACGATCCCAAACCGGTTGAGGTCATACGGTTTCAAAGTTTCACTTTAGCAAATGATCTTGAAGACCACCTTTAGCAAACAATCTTGAGGGTCAACTTTAGTAAACGGTTTCAAGGTGGTACTTTAGCAAATAGTTTCATTGGTTGTTCAAGACCGTTTGGAGGTCTAAACGATCTTAGACCATTTGGATGTTTTTGTGCAAGATCGTTTGAGGTATGATTTGGTCAAGACCATTTGTGGTCTATGTGGCCAAGACTGTTTGGTGGATAATTAACCAAAACCGCATGGGTACTTAAAGTGGTTAAAGGACAAAATGATTAGTTGATTAATTCATGATGTAATCAAAGATGATTATAGTAATCACATCTTAATGGGGGTAAGGTGATTAGTACCCTTTGAATAATTAAGCCTTAATGATCACGGTGACAATGACATAACCCATGATGTCAATTCTTCTTCAAGAGTGAGTTGACTTAACCTAATCAAGACTGAAGCAAACATCATCTTTAGAAGATGAAAGAGAAGATTTCCTACATGGACGATAATTAAGTATTGGACTTCTAATATGAATAAATGTCTAATTAGGGTATGATCCTTCATAGTGAGATCATGAAACCCTAATTATGATGGTTAATGAATCATAACCCTAATTCTGGGTTATGCTTTTTAGCATGAAGTTTTAAGATTGGATAATGAAAGGATGAGTCACTAATCCTAATTCTCTTGTTGTGAACAAACATGTAATCATGATTTGATCCATATTATGAGATCATGAAATCCTCATTGAAATGATTGATGTACCTTGATCCTAATTTAGAGCAAGGTTATGTGAAGCCCTAATTTAAGAGCAAAGCTCAGTGAAACCATAATCTAGGGTGATGATGTAACCCTAACTTAGTGTAACAATGTAAGAAGCCCTAATTTAATGGGAATTGTACATCCTAACCCTAATTTGGGTATGAGACAA
The DNA here is from genome assembly GCA_963693085.1 of Alisma plantago-aquatica. NCBI lineage: Eukaryota > Viridiplantae > Streptophyta > Magnoliopsida > Alismatales > Alismataceae > Alisma > Alisma plantago-aquatica. Next base: position 478,648,520 of record OY856414.1, read on the forward strand.
GAGAAACCCTACTTGGATGTGAATAGTAAACCTTAATTCCTAAAATGGGGTAAATGTGCAGGAAACCCTAATATAGGGTAGTGCAACTAATTCTAGGTGAAGTCCTATCACTGGGTGATGTGTTGTGAAATCTTAATTTCACATAATACTAGGTGAAACCCTGATATAGAATGATGTTATGTGAAGCTCTAATGAAGAGTGAGCCTAGGTGAAATCCATATATATGTAAGATGCTAAGTGAACCTCAAATTATAATTGTAGAGATCCTATTCTTATTAATGGAATAGTGATTCATGTATTGACAAATGAAATACCTAGAGGGGTTGATTATGGATATCCTTACATTAATAGTTCCTGACTCAAGGGTGAGTCCATATCATTAGCAATGATTGTATCTTCTAAATAGATGAATCATGACCAATACATTGCATGATGAATGTGATGACCTAGTGCATAAAGTATTAGGATGGGGAATACCCGAATACAAGCTAAGTGAATAAACTCAAGTAAGATGAAGGTGTTAAGGGAAGTGATACTTTAAAATATGATAGATATCACATCCAACACCCCAATTCTGGTATACCTTGATATGATATAAGTCCATTATAACTGGAATGGATGACACATGAAATGTGTCATGTCAATTGTTACATTGAGATGTAATGCACCTTGATGAATGTAGGCTAACATGCCTTATGAAAGGGTTGATTCAAATCAATAAACTATGATACAATTATATTCTAATAAAGATGAGATAGAAACTCATACTTTGTGTTGATAATACATTCAATGATGAATGATGAGAATAAATAAGTATGTTTGAATACTTATGATGTCAGTATTGGCTTCTAGCTGTGAGAAGTAATGAAATAAGACTGATCATTAATACTATGATCTTAAGAACCCAAGTGGTTATTTATGGAAAACCCTAATGAAGGGTGCTGATATAAAAGAGATACCATGAACCCTAAAGAGGGAATAGTGGTATTACTTAGTGTTGTATGATACTGATATGAAAGCATAATAATTGTTATCATGAATACTATCATGTAGGAATGATGAAATGAAGAGCATAGCCAGGTATGGGCAATGATGTTTTGTTTATTGAGAATGTTTATAGGCTTTATAAGCCTTCATATGCTTTGTGTAGTATGAATCATTGATCTTTGTATACTATGTACAATACATTGTGTAGCAAGAATTATGATGTCCTTGGTTAATTGATCTGAAGGTATTAAGTTACCTAATAAATGGTAATAAGTATCCTATGGTGAGTTATGGATTCAAATACCCAGATGCTATAATCATGATGATGAGCTTGTTAAGAAGTGGAATTGTACTTGGTGAGTTAAGGGATTAAGATCCCAATACTTTGTGAAAAGAGTATGACTACAGGCCATGACTCCACAATGACAATGCCTGGCATTAGATATATGATCTAAGCCTGAAGAGAGTTAATGCTGTGGTAATGATTCTGTAGTGAATAAATGTTATACATGTTTTTCATATTCCTTAATGGATAAGTGACATGTTGCTCTTTCAAGTTATAGCTGCAATTTTTTAGATAAGAATAATATTCTAATTTGTTAGACATTGAATTAACTACTGTCAAACAAATATGATTCCTCTGTTCATATTTATCTTCTTAAGCTGCAATAATAATGTTACTAGCGGAGAGTTATATCTCTCACTGGGACAATTTACAATTGTCTCACCCCTGTGGGAACTACATTTTTAGGTGGTCGCGGATGAGGAGATAGAAAATCTGCAGTAAGAGAAGGACAACAACAGCAGCAATAGGGACAACAGTGAAGTCTCAGGTGGAGACACTGGCTGTTATGCCTTGTATAGATGTAGATAGAGTCCTATGTGTCGTCTCTGTACTCTCACGTCCTCAGAGTTGTAGTTAGTGCTTTTGAGATTTTGGCTCAGTGCCTCGAGATTTTCATATTGCCTGTGTTTAGTTTAATAGGGCAGCTGATGCTTGTAATTCACAGAAAGGGTTGATACAAGATATGTACTTTTGAAAAATAGAATGTAAATGTGTTACTTTTATTCTATGTGAGAAAGTTTTCATTTGATGGACCCCTTGATAAAAAGGTTTTAATTTTTAGTGATTTTCAGTAATCCACTGCTTAGAGAACACTTTCGCATTAGTTAATTATGTTTTTATGAGTTGGATGTCACACTCGGTATGCAGACCGAGATAAATAGATAAACCAACCACATACAACCATTCACATATAGGGGTTATTGGCCATAACCATGCTACACATCCACCATCAAAACCATTTTAGGACAACATATATATATATATATTTCATATATATATATATGTATATATATGTATGTCATATCTCTCTCTCTCTCTCTCTATATATATATATATATATATATATTAGTTTGGGATTCTCATGGTGTTTGTCATATCTCTCTCTCTCTCTCTCTCTCTCTCTCTCTATATATATATATATATATATATATATATATATATTAGTTTGGGATTCTCATGGTGTTTGGATTTGACAAGATATTATTCACATCGTATGAAATGATAGAAAGACAAAACCAAAATCTGATCATATCAATTATCCTATAATATAGTAAATTGTCGTTGGCTCTGACACCAATGTACGGAAATATGGTACAGAGCAGGTAGCGTTTTATTACCATATTCCCCATTAACAGTAGATTGAGTCAATAACTATAATGCAAGAAGGATGGTTTATGGGATATACCTGATCCTCGAGCAAGTCTAGTGACAATCCTCATCGTTGTAGATGCGTAACTCTGAATCCTAGTTGCACTGGGACTTGTCTGACTGTTGCACCTCCTGGTCTACACCACAGATTGTAGCCACAAATGTCTTCTTCTTCAGCAACTCCTCTTGTCACAGACTGCTGTTGATGTTGTCCTCCAAGTAGCAAACAACAGCTTCTCACCTCTATGGTAGTCCACACGGGCTTCCTAGAACTCCTATCGTCCTTCTAGACCATACATGAAGAAGTTGTCCCTCTCTGTCAGTGTACTAGTCACAGACTTGCTCTCCCACAATGATAACTCTCAGTTGTTCTCTCCCGTGGTTGTCCCTCCCTTGTTGGGTAGGACTTGCTTGGGCTCTCGTGGTTACCACAACCATAGAGGACAACTATTGTCAGAGGAACTGATTCTTAGTTTTTTGCATTGTAGTTGTACTTTGGGAAGTCCTCAGTACTGCTCTATATAAGGAGGGGTTAGGGTCAGGGTTCCCAGTCCCCCACCAATGCAGGACTAAAGTGCAGGAGTGAGAAGGACCGGTAGAACTCGAAATTTTGCAACAATTCTAGAAATTGCACAACCTGTGACAACTAAAAAAACCATTTAGATGAGATAGATGGTCGTCTCGCACTGCAAGATGACTGTTTTGCAGTTTCTGGTTGTGTACAAATTTGGAAAATCAATTCCCATCAAAATTAGACATTGATTTCCTTGTGAAACAAGTATTGCTCAAGCAAAACAGATTGAGAAACAACTAGAACCTTCCCCCAACCAAGAGGGACCATCTCACCCATGCTATACAACTGTCTTGGTTCACCCAGACAGTCGTCTGGTGACGCAAGTCGAGCCTGTTTGGACGAGTCAGTTCGTTCCAATGCCAATTTCAATTCACAACCAAGCCTGACACCCAGACGCCCGTCTCAACTCTTGAGACAGCTGTTTGGCACTTCTAGGTGGCCATCTCAACACTTGAGATGGGCATTTGGCAGTGTTGTCAGTTTATTTGTTGCCTGCATCAAATGCCTAAACACTTTATTACTTAATTAAACTATCATTCAAGTTCTAAACTCCTCTTCTAGGTCAAGACCTATGTGTGTGATCCTATAGGTCCCATATTACATTGGTAATGAATGTCCATAACAACTTATGACATCATAAGAAAAGAGTGGTGCCTAGTCGCACATCATTAATGTTACAACCCACATTGAGGTTAGTCAGTAAGTACCTCGATTAGCATGAAGTACCTTGATTAGTTCTAAGTACCTTGTTAAACATCATGGTTAATCAAGATAAGCTAAGATGTGAATCATTAGTTGAGATTGATTCATTTGATGTAATGAATGTTAATTGTAGTGTTAATCAGTAAGTTAATTACCTAATATGATTAACCTAGCTAAGATGGTTTAATTATTATGTTTTCATGCCTTTAGAAGGTAGAGAATCTCATTCTTGAATGTTTGCAAAAAGAATCACTTGATTTGGACCTTCAAGGCAAAGGTTATAGCATTTTTAATTTCTTGGACTTATATTGCAATTAACCCATAACTATTAGCCCCCTTTCTCTTATCCCCTACCTCCCGATCGAGTAAGCACCGCTTGATATATAAATCTCATTGGGATGTCACAAAATGATTACCACTGCATAAAAATAAAGTTCATACATAAACCAACACATGATATTATAACAGTTCTCATACTCAAGCCCTCAACATAACATGCACTATACTAAGTGGAAGCATAAATCTCATTGGGATGTCACAAAATGATTATCACTACATAAAAATAAAGTTCATATATAAACCAACACATGATATTATAACAGTTCTCATACTCGAGCCCTCAACATAACTAACACATGAACAAAACTAAACATTTTTACACTTAAACACCCTATACTTTATCATAACATAAAACTCACACTATAAATAAAACACATGTCTCATAAGCATAAAAAAATTCTAATCTATGAATAGTTGGCACCCCGCCAGGTATGGTCTTAGATGTCCTTGAGCTTCTTCTTCAATTGGTCCTTAGATATCTTTATCCTTGACGTTGCTCCTTTCCAACAGGCATCACACCCCCAACCATGCATCAAACAAATTGGTAAGTGGAATTGAACATATTATATCTTTAAAGAGATCATAGAAACTGAAATAAACTTTAAACATTGAACATTGAAAAAGGGACACAATTGATTTTAAATTACTTCTTTTATCTTGACTTATATAAGAAACCTCATATTTTGCACCAGAGTGCCTCTTATGTTATCCAACTAAGTGCCTCTTGGATTGCACCAAAGTGCCTCTTGGGTTGCACCTAAGTGCCTCTTCTCTTATGCACTGAAGTGCCTCTAAATGAGGATCTTATATAAGTTATATTTTAATCATTATATTTCTCTTAAAACTCTTAACTTTCTATTAGAATCTTAATCTTGCCATTACTCTTAATGTTCATGAAAGATGATACAATAAATATTGACAAAAATTCATGACTTTCAGTTTCTTATACAATCATTGACTTCAAATCATTCATATCATTCATAATACGCATATACTTAAAATTAATCAATAATAAATGTTCAAAGTTCATGGACCACTTACCTCTCTTATAGAGAAGATCCTAGTTGCTTCTTTAGGTTGATGAAACTGTAAACACGTTCTTGGGGTTAAGAACCCTAATTACCATGTTATGACAATGATAATTCATTAACAATTAATATTCAACCTAATTTCTAGGGTTTTGGGGTTCTTGATTAACATAGGAAAACTCAGTGTCAAAATAGACTTCGAAACTTATTTCATCTTGTAGATCTCAAAAAACCCTTTCCAATGCATATTTTTGGGATTTGTTCTGACAAAGTATTAATTAGAAATGTGTTTTGGAAGATTGTGGCCAATCAGAATTCATGGTAAATCCATGTATATTATCCAAAAATATAGCCAGTGAGGCTTAGCTGGACCAAACACAAGTAACCACATGGATCCTCGGCCCTCTCAGATCCATTGCTCAGTGTGAGAGTCCAAAGAATGGCGAAGAGTCCAAAATACCATGCAAATATGATATATACAATCAACCCTCAATGGGAAAAATAGGAAGAACACCACAAGGCTTGTCCTTCCGTCAATTCAGCAAAAAACAACAAGCAGAACGACATGATTCAAAGAATCATGACCTATATCTAGTCCATGTCATTAGAAATGAGGTGTTGAGCACCTTCCCTATAGTCTGACTCATCTCACAAATCCAAGCATGGGTCTCGCAGTGGCCTGAAGCTTGTAAATGACAATCACAACAGCCAAGCAAGAGAACTGAGAATGAAAGTAGTAAAAGATGAAATCACAACAAAAATTGAAAATGCAGGTAGCCTAAGCACACCTTAGCGAAGGTTATGCCATAAACAAACTACACCAAGGATCGGTCATAGACGTAGATTGAGAACAACTGAAGAAAAGGGAGAAAAAGGGGAAATGGAACTTACTGAAGATTCAACCAATTGGACTTGGGGAAATCTTCCTGGGGTTGCGAGGAGGCCTTATGATGCCTCTAAGGTGGCCACAAAGGTCTTCCCTACCCAGACAATAGCGCGACCTGGCAACAACAAGGAAAAACTCATGGGGAGAAAAGGGCGAGAATTTGGGGGCTTAAAAATGGTCGCTTTTGGTTCGTGGACACCCATAGATGCTCAACAAGTCTTACATTTTATAGGTGATGGTCCATAGAGAGTCGGGTACCCTATGGAGGTCGAGTTCAGGTGGAACATAGATTGGTCTCACCGTTTGGATATAGCTGTAGATGCCACCTATTGAAATTAGGGTTCAAACGAATCAGAGGAGAGCCAGGATTACAAATAAGAGTTTTACTTGCACTGAGAAAGTGAAGCGAGGGAGATCAGGAGCAAGAAAACTCACGCCACAAAGAGTCCCACTATGACTGGAACTTGGGTGGGGTAGATTTTTGAGCCTCCAATGATCCCATAAAATGTTGGACTAAAATTGGTCGTCTGATCTGGCTCGAAAACAAAAGGCATGACAAGAAAAATGAATTTAGTAATCTTTAGCTTAAATCATTTAAATCGATGATATTTGAATAAATACTATATTAGTTCTTTTTTAAATCAATTAGGGCAGTTAGGTTTCTTCAAATAAAATGAAAATTTGCATGCTACCCAATTTTAGCACAAGGAAACTGAAAATATAATTAGTTTCTATATTTGACCAACTTGGCTCACTATATTTCTCTTTTTAGCACAAACACTTAATTAATCATATAGGATTACTCAAAATGAATTTGGGGCTACAAAGTTGAGTAAATCATTAAATTATCAAAACCAACTTATGATAAAATTATGAGGCCATAAAAAACATTGATTGGGTAAATTTCATATTAAACCCTAAATGTCAATTATTTACTAGATAGTGATAAATTGCTGATATTGAATTTCAATGTAGTGCAAAAGTTATCCAATTTACTTTATGTAACATATTAGGGAGACATCATCACATTAGTCTATGCATTAAACATTATATTTGGAACAAAACAAATTAGCGTTTCATATTAGGGTCATTTTGTGAGGTTCAAACTTTTAGTGTGTTACAATTCTACACTCCTTATAAAATTTTGTCCTCAAAATTTTTAGAGTACTACCCACCTTAGGGTTTTACTTATCACGACAAGTTTAACTTATAATTCTACACATGTTCATTCATAATATGAGACTAACTACAACTATTACCTTAAAGAGATTCAGTAACTTAAACCATACCTAGTTCATTCTTATCATCTTCATGATCATCCAACATGGTGAAGATTCTAGCATGTCACTTCTCTCTAGGTGATTCATTGACTTTGAGCTCTTTCTTTTGAAACTTAGAGTAGTTGAGCCTAATGTGACCTATTTCACCACATGCATAGCAAACTCTAGATCCAAACCTATACTATCCTAGATGATACTTGGAGGACTTGGCACATTCAGTCTTTGTAGGTTGATTTGTGAAAACCTCAATTGGGGTCTTCCTCTTCTTGTCATTATAGTGGTTGTTTTTGTTGAAGTGGTTGTCCTTCTTCCATGCTCTTCCTGGGTGGTCTTCTAGTTTAAGGGGAGCATCGAGGGCACCTTCCATGGTATGGTGTCCTTGTCCAGACAAAGAAAAACTAAGGTCTTCCTTGAGACCCCTAATGAACTTCTTTGTCTTGCTTTATTCATCATAATCATATCCATACTTCTGTAAAATTCAAAACTTCATGGCATAATGTGACTATCATATCACCACATTAACTAAGGTTGCAAAACTCCTCTTATTTCTTCTCAACCATATCCTTAGATATGTAATGGTCTTTAAAGGCTTTTTTGAATTCCTCCTATGTGAGTGGAGGAGCATCAGCTTCACAAGATCCTAGTAGGTTCTCTCACCAAGTCCTAGCAGCACCTTTTGAGCATGTGAGTCCCAAAATGAACCCTAGATGGGTTAGGGCAATGTAGATCACAAAAACAATGCTCCATGTTTTGCAACCAGCTTTTGGATTTGCCCCCCACATCTAGCTTTTTCTCTCCAATAAAAGAATCAGGCTTGATCTTCAAGAAGTCAACTAGGGAAAGCTCACGGTTGACCCTAGGTTTCCTAACTAGTCCTCTCCTCTTTCCAAGGTAGTGGCAAGGCCCCTGACTAAGACTTCAAAGGGCGTTGTGGGAGTTTCTTTATGTGGAGATGCTCAGTGGTTTCCTATGTTGTGAGAATCATCTTCATACCCACCCATGGATATCTCACCCTTCTTCTTAGGTGTAATCTATGAAAGAGAACATAAACTACATGAGATCTTGAGAAAAGCCTAGTGGCCAACTATATTTTTAGCTCTAATACCAAATTTTAACACCCCAATTTCTAAAACATGCATAATATTGAGCGGAAGCATAAATCTCATTGGGATGTCATATAATGATTACCATTGCATAAAAATAAAGTTAATATATAAACTAACATAGGATATTATAATAGTTCTCATACTTGAGTCCTCAACATAAGTCACACATGAACAAAACTTAACATGTTTACACTTAAACACCCTATACTTCATCGTAACATAAAACTCACACTATAACTAAAACACATGTGTAATAAGCATAAAGAAAATCTAATCTATGGATAATTGGAACCCCACCAGGTATGGTCTTAGACGTCCTTGAGATTCTGCTTCAATTGGTCCTTAGATAGCTTTATCCTTGACGTTTCTCCTTTATTGCGGGCATCACACACCAAACATGAATCAAACAAATTGGTAAGTGGAATTGAACATATTATATCTTTAAAGAAAACCTGTGGACTGAAAATAAACTTTAGAGATTAAACATTGAAAAAGGGACACAATTGCTTTTAAATTACTTCTTTTATCTTGACTTATATAAGAAACCTTAGGTTTTTCTCCGAAGTGCCTCTTCTCTTATGAACCAAAGTTCCTCTTGGTTTGCACCAAAGTTCCTCTTAGGTTGCACCTAAGTGCCTCTTCTCTTATGCACCAAAGTGTCTCTTAGTAAGGATCTTACATAAGTTATCTTTTAATTGTTATCTTTCTCTTGAAACTCTTAGCTTTATGTTAGAATCTTAATCTCTCCATTACTCTTAATATCATGAAATATGATATAATAAATATTGAAAACAAACCATTACTTTCAATTTCTTATACAATAATTGACTTTTAATAATTGAAATAGTAAATAGTCATTCATAGCATTCATTTTACACATATACTTGAAATCAATCAATAATAATGGTCAAAGTGCATGGACCACTTACCTCTCTCTTAGAGAAGATCCTAGTTGCTACTTTAGGTTCATGAAACCCTAAAAATGTTCCTGGGGTTAAGAACCCTAATTACCCCGTTATGGCAATTATAATTTAATAATAATAATTAATATTCAGCCTAATTTCTAGGGTTTTGGGGTTTTTGATGAAAATAGGGAAACTCAGTGTCAAAACAGACTTTAAAACTTATTTGACTTTGTAGATCTCAAAAATCCCTTTCCAACACATATTTTCAAGAATTTTTCTGACAAAGCATTAATTAGATATGCATATTGGAAGATTACGACCAATAAGAAATCATGGTATCCACGTATATTATCCAAAAACATAGTCAGCGAGGCTTAGCTAGACCAAATACAAGTAGTTGTGTGGATCCTCACTCCTCTCAGATCCAATGCGTAGCGTGAGAGACCAAGGCATGGTGAAGAGTCCAAAATACCCATGCAAATATGACATATACCCTCAACCCTCAATGGGTAAAACTGGAAGATAACCACATGGCTTGTTCTTCCGTCAATTCAACAAAGAACAACAAGCAGAATGACATGATTCGAAGAATCACAACCTGGGTCTAGTACATGTCGTTGGATACTGAGGTGTCGATCACCTTCCCTATGGTCTGACGCATCTGAAAAGCCCAAGTGTGGGTCTCGTAGTGACCAAAAGCCAGTAAACAACAATCGCCATGGCCAAGCAGGAGAACCGAGAACAAAAGTAGTAAAAGATGGAATCACAATGAAAATTGAAACTGCATGTAGCCTAAGCACACCTTGGAGAAGGTGATGCCTCAAACAAACTAGATCAAGGATGATCCATATATGTGGATTGCGAACAACTGAAGAAAAAGGAGAAAAAGGGGAAACATAACTTACTAAAGATTCCACTAAATTTGTAAGGAGTGGGATCCCAGAGGGGAACCACACCCTACTAAAATAAAAAGGAAACATCCCAAACCAAACACCAGCATAACGTTTTTTCCAGAAGGGATGGAACTAATTTATTCAACATGAACGTATCATAACACCAAAGTAGTAGTGGAATTTAAAGATGTATCTAACCATTACAAAGCTTCTTATCATTACTAGTCTTTCACCACACATGGTGATATAAAGGAAAAGCTAACTAAACATAGGACTAGTTGAGGATCACCTACCAACTTCAAGCAAGTCTACCACTAGGTTTCAGCTACACTTTTTGTGGTCTAGGTACACCTTGATTTCCTTCTCCTAGTCCCACAGTTGGGGTTGGAAGCATACCCCACAAAAGAAAAATAAAAGAGAACATCAACAAAAACATGGTATGCACATACTAAAATAAAGTTGAGTGATTTATGGAATAAAAAGTACATCAAGTAAAAAGGCTTCCCATAGAAAGGATTACCCAAAAAGGGCATAAAAGAAATTGACTTGCAAATAAAAGATATCAAAAGGAATTACTTGCCATAAAACAATAATAAATGTGGTGCCACAAAAGCACACATAATCTTTTTGGACACATAACCCATCATTATAGTCACAACTTGCATGTATGTGAGATAAACATATCACTAGAATAATATAAATAACTATGGCGGCCACGCCTCATAAACTTAAAACTTGATAGAGGTTGGCACATAACCAAACTCCCCAATATGAAGTGTGTGGGCCAAACCTCATAAATTTGAAACCTGGGTGGGGACACATAACCTCCATCCAAAAAATATAATAAGGGCACATAACCCCAAAAAAACCAATGTAATTACACTACTCTATGGCTACTGTGTCACATAACATGCATAATAGAGAGGCAAGTAAAAAGTATAGTCAGATTTTACAAAGTAGTCACCACAAAAGTGACCAACATATACATCCACCTCACAAGTGGGAAAAAGACATCACATGTCATCATATAGAGTTCCATTATGGACAAATCATAAGAAAAGACCAAAATAATCTCCAAATATGATCATAAGATCAGTAACAAATAAGATACTTCACATGAATCATATTTTCCAAAAGGACAAGATATTGTGAAGGCTAATGTCCATCGGATCAAGAGAATGATAAAGATAGGTTATTTCTCAAAGAGAATAATAGGATATGCAAACATACCTTACTCAAGAATATAAATAGTCTAAAGTCAGTCCTAGATCCAAGCCTAGGTCTCCAAAACACGTATGATGCATATATGTAGAATTAGGGTTAGGTTTGCATTAATTATTCAAAACCATATAAATCGCCTTTTTAATATTAGTGAATTGGGTTACCAAAACCATGGCATATTTTAGATTATCTTTTTCTGAGTTTAAAACATATTTTATTATATTTTTTTACTTTTAAATATTTAGTTATGAATTTTGCAAGTTATTATTATTTTAGGAAAAATCCATTAAAATTACGTATTTTCAACATTAGGTTTTGGTAACAAAGCCAGTACCATTAGAAAGCTCGTATTTTTCTAAATTCATAACATGTTTTATTTTATTTTATTTTTCTGAGCTATAAATAACTAGTTACAAATTTTTGAAAATAGACCAATCATATAGTTCCACGTCAGCCTTATGCATCAAGAGAGGAAAAGATAGAGAGGGAGTGGGCAAGTGTTGAGTTGGCCCAATCCAGGTTAGCCAACTCGGTTGGCCCCACAGACAACTATGCAAGTCACTCAATGCGAAAAAGAAAATGAGAAAGGGAGAAATGACCAAATTGCCCTTAAGAGAAAAATGAAAGAAAGAAGTGAAACGGAGGGGCAAAGTTGAAAAATACCATGGGGGGTTCATCCCCTTTGACCCATCCACCATAGCAGGTGGAGAAGTTGCTTGTATGGGTAGATTTATTCGAAACTCGATCATGCGATGAATCAAAAAAATCAGAGCAATGAAGGGAAGAGCAAAATTTGACGAACTTCCTAGCTTACTCAATTGGAGTGACGTGCCTCAAGAAACCCTAGGATGCCGCCACAAGGTCAGGACAAGAAATTAGCTGGTAGGGCATGTACGAGCAACCTTCGAATAAATTAACTCGAGAAAACATTTGATCATGCACCGTCGTAGATGTAGGTATCTCCTTTTATTGGTGGGATGGTGTATTTGAGTAAACCCAAGTTGGACCAAGAAGCTTGGGACCGAAGATTTGGGAATTTACTTGATTCATGATGAAATTGCATGAGTAAATGGTTGTCTTGTGCGAAACTTTCTCACAAATCCATTGGCGAAGAAAATTCGAGAAATGATCAAACATAGAGGAATATATCAAGTTTATGAATTCACAAAATTCACCTCTTGTTACCTATTCTGGCGCGAGGTAGAGGAAGATATGTGAGTCGTCCGATTCAAAAATTGACATTCCAGATCCGGGCATGCGTAAAATAAAAGAAATTTAGCAGCGTGACAGATGAAATTGGAATAAAGTGTGGGTGCATTAATTTCTATTTTTCTCTTTCCTCTTTTGAGGGTGCAAATGAAATCCAAATTGGATGAAATTTACATAGAGACTAATTAAGGTGTGTAGAATCTGGTTATGTAATTAGATTTTCATTTTGAAGACTTCTAATTTTTTAAATAAACCTAATACTATTTTCTCTTTCCTCATGCATTAATGACTTTAAGATTATCCAAATTTGATGAAACTTCACCCACAATTTAAATAAGTATGTTGGATATGAATTTTCCCTTAATTTTACATGTTGAATTTTTTATATTATTTAATGTTTTTGAAGGTTCTACACACTTTCTCTGTCCTGATTTCATATTTTAATCAAATATTCATCAAATTGAGTGAAAATTCACCCAAAGTGATATTTTAATGTGTAGATTATGAATTTAAGATTATTTTCCACTTTTGGAGTTATTAAATATTTTATTTCATATTTTGAAGGATAAACACCTTTTTTTTTAAATAAAATAAATGTGATTATTATTATCCTAAATTTGTGAAACTTATTAGTCAAGTAAACTTGAACTCAAAGAAAATAAAAATCTGAAGTTATTCTTATCCAATTACTTCATCTTTAACAATTTTAGCCCATAACCCATTATTGCCTCTATTTCTCATGTTAAATAAATCAATACCTCATTAACATGTTTAAAGCATTATTATTCATCCCTTTTTCTCTTCCTTGTTCCAAAAAGGCTAATGAAAGATCTAGAATGAATTTAATCTACCATTATCTCACATAAGTTTATTTATTTCATATTATGTATCATTATTCTCGTTTATGGACACCTTGTCCTTTATGCACATTATTACCTCATGTGACATATCTTATGTATCTTCGTTGATTTTATGATTAATATGAAAGTATTATGTCATACTTACTTATATGTCTACATGTCAGGGAATTTTTGTCATGTTTAGGGTTTCAATCAAGCCACTACTGAACATACCTTTATACTTGTTTGGCTACACCCAAGAAACTAAGGCCATTAACTTAACATTGGATTAGGATTAGGTTTTAGGTTTTGGTATGTTATAGAATTGGACCTTGGGAAATCTTCCCAGGATTGTGAGGAGGACGTTCGACACCTCTATGGTGGCTGTGAAGGTTTGTCCTACCTAGATGGAAGCCCGACCTGACAACAGTAAGGAAAAACTTGTGGGGGAGAAAAGGGTGAGAAGTTGAGGGCTTGAAGATGACCATTTTTGGTTCATGGACACCCATAGATGCTCAACGAGTCTTATATTTTATAGGTAATAGTCCATGGAGAGTCGGGTACCCTCTGGAGGTCGAGTTTGGGTGGAAAATAGATTGGCCTTGCCCTTTGGATATAAGAAGTGATGCCACCTATTGAAATTAGTGTTCAAACGAATTGGAAGAGAGCCAGGATTACGAATAAGAGTTTTACTTGAACTGAAAAAAATGAAGTGAGGGAGATCAGGATCAAGAAAAATTCACACCATAAAGAGTCCCACTGTGACTAGTTTTTGGGTGGGGGAGACAAGTCATGAGCGTTCGATGAGCCTGTGAACTGTTGGACTTAAAATTGGTCATCTGATCTGTCCAGGAAAACAAAATGCGTGACAAGAAAAATGAATTCAGCAAACTTTAGCTTAAATCATTTAAATCGATGATATTTGAATAAAAACTATAGTAGTTCTTTTCTTAAATAAATTGTGGTATTTAGGGTTCTTCAAATAAAATGAAGATTTGCATGTTACCCAATTTTAGCATAAGAAAATCGAAAATATAATTAGATTCTGGATTTGACCAACTTGGCTCACTATATTCCTCTTTTTAGCATAAATACTTAATTAAGCATATAGGATTACTCAATTTGAGGATACAAACTTGGGTAAATCATTAAATTATCAAAACCAACTTATGGTAAAATTATGAGGCCATGAAAAGAACATTGATTGGGTGAATTTCATATTAAACCCTAAATGTCAATTATTTACTAGATATGGATAAATTGATGATATGGAATTTCAATTTAGTGTAAAAGTTATCCATTTTATGTTATGTAACATATTTGGGAACCATCACCACATTAGTCTATGTACTAATCATTAATTTTGGAACAAAAAAATTAGGGTTTTGAAATAGGGTAATTATAAGGTTCAAATTTTTAGGGTGTTACAGAACTAGTGAACCCTGAAGTTGTCATCTTATGGCACCTCTTTGCCACTATTGATGCACCACACAACAACTCGAGAACCACGAATAAGATGGTGAGGAGAGGGGGGTCTTGATCATCACTACTCCAGACCATCTTACCACTAATGGAGGTCATCACCAACTCCTCTATCACATGGCAATCTCAGGTGGCCATCTCACCATCTCCATAGTGATTGGGAGTGCCTACTTGCTTGAACACCAGCGAGGTGTGTTGTCACATATCGTCGCAACATGAAGTTGCCTTGCTTAGGTTAGAAGACCCTCTAGATGTTGTTAGACTGTCATCGGATGACTTGGAGCTTGGTGTAGGTGTCAGGTGCCGCCATGTCTCCCATGATAGTGCCCGACAAAACTGTGTTGGACAAAGGCCATCAAACGTCTGCCACAACCGTTGGTGGTTCGATGCGACAGTTGGCCGCAAGCTGCTCGAGATGGTGTCTAATTGGGTCTAGGCTCCACAGGACACACGTACATACAAGGGTGGGCCCAACTAGAGATAGGTTTTTGAAGGCACCTCTCCCTTCCCTTGGATCTTGATCCAACCATCCACAAGCACTATTTTTTAGGTAATCTCCAAAAAAATCATATCTTGAACATCCTTTGGCCAAATATGGCACATGATATATGAATTTTGATCCTCGCGATGAGATCTATTCAATGCAACTAATTTCATAGTCCAAATATACTTGGTTTTCTTCTAAGATCTGGAATAGCATGTCTTATATGTACTTTTTGAATAGTAAATGATGTATTTTGCCCCCCCCCTTTTGTTTTTCTACTTCAGAGAATGTCGGCTTGTTGAGTAATGCAAACATTTGTGAGAATCCAAATCATTCTTAAACTTTATATTAATGACTTTTATCCACCTATTGGATAGAATCACGAAATGGATCACCTTGATGAACTTATGTCTACTCTTTTGACTTAAAAGTGCCCCTTTTATGCATGTACATGATGCCACTTGTCTAATCTTAGAACTTTAATATATTTGATTATCATATGTTAACCCTACCTCAGAATTAGTAATCCTTGATATTTGTTATGACATGGTTGAATTAGATCTTATGCCTTTTGCAATGCAACACACTCATGTGTGCATGTGTTGCTTCTTTGGAGTCTCACCTTTCTAAGAACGTTCTCTAATGTTAAACATTTATCTTAAGACTACAAATAAGTGGATTTATCATTATATATCTCTACATCCTAACTTGATCTACTTAATGCTTCAATGACTTGGAAATATGACCCTATTGCATAAATTGAAACATATATGACCAATTGTGATCGAGCTTGGTTAAATGATGATTATAATATAAACCTACCAACCCCATTTCTAAATCAAAGATCATACTTAACTTGCTTTAATCATAATGTGGAAGGTTCACCTAGACCTAGGGCTTAATGTTCATACTTGTGCTATGTGGAATTATTGCATGCATGTTTGGAACTTTGGAAACTAAGTTTGAACTAAGTGAAACCTAAATCTAGGAAAACATCCACATGAATCATATAATATTTAAATTATTAATGCCCTATAGATCTTAGACCCCATGTTATATCTTTTTCATCTTAGGTCCCTTTGGGCTAGACCATCTCTAGAGATCTTATCATATCTTGCTCATTACTCAAAGGTACGCTTAATCTCTTGATCCTACTATGATATTGGCTTACTTGTATGTATGCTCATATGAATGCTTGGTTAGATCTTTACTTGTTTGAGCTACTTGTTCCCTATTATTAGTACGTTTTTTTTGCTTGAAATATATTGAACAAACCTCAAAGATAATTGAACTTATCCATTATACAAAACTTGTGTACATGTCTGTATTATCGGGATAAGAGCACAAGGCATGTTGAAAATAGGGTTATCTTAGTGACTTTGGTCTTGAGGTCCCTCACTTATAAAAGGGTTATCTAATCTTGAGCACCCTTATGGACCCTTCCAGTGGGAATCTAGACAATGACCATAATATGTTGCTAAGTATAATGGAAATACACTTAAAAAATGCTTTGTATAAAACAATCTCATTAAGTATTCTCGCCTTGTTTCTACGTCTTGTTTATTATGATGTTTATAGCCAAGCAACTTTTATATTACTATTAAAGTATTGTTGTATGTTTTTCATAGCGTACTCAATGCACTCACATTGATATAGTTTGTTTATAAAATTTGTAGTTGCCAAATGAAGATCTACTGTAATCAAGATTCTAAGCTCTGAAATAAAACACTAATGGGTATTATTGAATGTATAAATGGGTACATATCTCTTTTCTTCATGTTTAAATATCTTGTTATCTCTTGTTTTTATTGCTTTTACATATTATTGCTTGTGTGAAACTATATGCCATTCTAGGGACAGATTCCCAAGTCCATTCTCCTTTGGCTATGTAGACCTTAGGAGTGTGGATTAGGGTAACAAATGGTCCCATGACACAACCATTGGGCGCACTATGAAGCTCCAGCAATCAAGGTTCCAATCCTCATACAAATTTTATTCAGTTGGACATTCTTTGAGCTACCAAGGCCCCCTGGTGATGTCTGCATTTTTTCCCCTCCATTTTAAATTTATTTTTTGTTTGGGGTGAGCAAAATTTTAAATTTGAGATGGAGGGGAGTGGTACATACTCATTACACCCACTCTACATTAATTTCATGAAATTTCCATTATGTTATGTAGTTTAGCTTTAAATTTTCTAAAATATTCCCTTAGTTTTGGCCACTATGTAATCTGTCAGGCCATTATCTAGTTGGCCATGATGATATGCATGTTTATCAATATACCCCTTGAATAATACAACTACTTTTGTAACATAAATTATAAAAGCTGCCATTGATAGAAATTATGTCACCTAGGATCTTAATTAATACTTTTCCTTGTAGAAGATGGCAAGTCATAGAGGACTAATAGGGTTAAAAAATAATGCTTCCTTATCTAGAGTTATAGACCAACTTAAAAAAATCTTAATTTTTCATAATTCAAAATTGATTGACCCAATGTATGATACTACCAATGTGCTTAAATTCAACAAAGCATAATATGTTCTTTACCCTCCTATCATCACCTTGTTATCTATAAAAAGTGGGAACCAATAGGGGATCCACTCAAATGGTATAGTACAAAGAGTCAGGTAATGATGTAACAACAGAAACAAAACTATTACAAAGTTACATGATGATTCAATTACATTTGTTCCTCACCATAAAAGGTGGTATAGTAAAGTAAAAAATGTATACATCTAAAAAAATGTAATCACATGCAAGACCCATTGCAGAGGGTAACCTAGCCATTCCAAGCCATCCTTAGGTTTAATACCATATATATGATATTCATGCATCCTCATCTTCTATTGTCCCTACACCTAGGTGGAAGGGAACATCACCCAAAACATAGGAAACAAGGTAGAGGTCAATAAAGGATGACTATGTACATATAATAAGCACATTGGGCATTATATTGGGATTATGAATACAAAAAGAGATGTTTCCACCAAAGGGGGCTATTTGGAATTAGGTAAGTATAAAAGAAACAAAAGCAATGAGGCATATTAAATTCATACTAAAAGCATGGAGAATAAAATGTTTTGCCATATTAATTTACCAGAATTTCAACATAAAATAATCAACTTTTGCATGCATACCAATGTAGGATAAATATACCTAAAATAGGGTCATAACACCATAGGATCATGGCCTAAAAGAAATAAGGGTGGAAATGCACACCCTAAAAAAATATGTGTGCCCTTTATAAGTATAGTTGTATATAAGTACCACTATTCTAGACATTCTAGTCAAACATGTATCATGCATAAATAGAGTGGTAAGACTAGCATTTTAATAAATTTCTCATAAAATGACAACCATAGAAGGAGAGGTCCAAGGTCCCATATAAAAGAATAATTAAAAGATCTAGGGAATTTATATGAATCCAAATAAGAAAATATGAATGTCTAACAATTTGATTTCAAGAAATTAATAGTTCAAGAGATGCCTCATTAAAAGAATGTAGGTTTCACTCAAATAATGCACAAAACAAAATAGAGTATGTACATACATGAACTTTAAAGATAAATCTTAAATCAATCTATATAATTTGTCCACAAAGTAGAGTTTTCATCCTAGGAACAAATTAGGTATGTTAGTCAAACCAAAAAGAACAAGTGTATATGTTCCTATTATAGCTATATATGTATCTCTTACCCTAATTCTGATCACCTAACGACATATTAGGGTTTTTAATCTTATTAGGTGTACACACAATTCCTTGCATATTTCTAGATTATATATATGTATAGGTAAAAAATGTAATCCTCCCATTTAGGTCTTATAATTTATTATCTCTCTATATTACATGGATCAAGTTTAGTATATATATTGGGTTAAGTATATGCTCAGTGTGTGGTATATTTGCAAGAATGTCGTATTACTGAAATCTAGGGTTTTATTCTTACATACACTAATACATAAATATGTCTCATTGTGTTTTTAGTTACCATCAAACATATCTCTATGCTTTTAGGGTTTCAATGTGCAATAAGATTTACTTTGACATCTAGAATATATTCAACAACAATTACTAATTTTTGGAACTTGTATATACAAATATGTATAAATAATTACCAAGTTAATTGATCCAATTGCTTAGGTCCTCATGTTATGTATCTGACATATCATTATTACTATCTAATCTATGATATAACATACTTTATGAATTAGCTTCCTCAATTGAGAAGCTTTAGACTTCTTGTTTACTAGTTCATTACATATATACATATAGAAACATGTAGATTCCAATGAGGTTCCATTATATATGGTGAATTGACTACAATGATGTAAAAGGTTTCATAATTTCATGCAAATATACCCACACAAATGCATATGTTTATGTACTATTGAGTTGAGTAACTATTAGTATTGATGTAAATATGTATACACCAAGGTGATACACATAGGTTTTGTTGACTTTACATATCATAAGTTTGTCTATGTTTTAATTTTTCAAGTTATCTTCATGCTTTGTTTGGTTTTATTATCAACCCTTTTCGTTGGTTTATAAAACCTAAAACGTATAAGAAATACACTGATCTGGAGATTAAGTGCCTTAATTGATATCCAAGGATCAATATTGGTTCTAGGCTGACTTCTTTTTTCTTGACTCCTTGGGGCCTCGCTATTTGTGGCACATGAGGTTCCATGGTCTAAAAGCTAATGATCACAAGCACTCAACCAAGACAAGTCTAAAGCTTGCTATTGTAGGGAGGCTTCAGATCCATCTCGATGCTCAACAAAGAAGAAGGGGTTTCAAGGGATGAGAGCTAGGCTCGATGCTTGTACGATGAAGTTTTACTAACAAAAGGAAGGAAACGGAGGATGACTAGCAGGAGGTGTGGTGTTGCAATGTGCGATCAAACTTTTTGATTTTTCCAACAGTAGAGGGGGATCTGAGGAGGTGCTGGCAAGGTTGAATGCATTAGGGTCGATAATGTGTGAGAACCTAACTGTCATGATCATCGAGTGTAGGGTAAAGGGAAGAAGAAGAGGTCTTGTGATGATAGGATAGGCGTTTTCGGAAGAAGGAAGGTGTTTAGGATTGGTCTAGATAATGGAAATGGTCATGGTGTTGAGGAGAGGGAAGAAGATGGTTGAACTTGTGGTGGCTACTATGGTTGGAGGATCTACATTGCAAACCCATTTGAAGTGCAAGGAGAAGATGAAGGTTGAGTGGTTGAACAATGGGCTTCCAAACTTATCAGTGTGAGTTACCTCTTAAAAATACGTTGGGTGCAAGCCACAAGCCAAGTTGAGACTAGGGTTTATGGGGACAACAATATGAAGAGTGGAGGAAAGAAAGACGACAAAAGGGACACGCTGACTGAAATAGCTCATGTGGTGGTGATGGTTGTGCTCTAACAATGGTTGAGGTATGGGGTGAGGGAGGAGCACATGGGCACCACTAGGGTTGGTCATTGTAGAGATTAGGGAAACATCTCCACTGATGAATCTCGTGGGAAGTGGCCTCCATGAGCATTGTGGTTGCATGTAGTTGAAATAATGTGCAATGGTGTTTGTTGGGAATTGTGGAGGTGACAGGTGCAATGAAAGAAATAATTTTTCTCTGCACATATACCCTAATAGAGGATCTCGTTGACAAAAAATTATTCGGAAGGAGAGTGTAGGGATATACCTCATCTCGGAGCAAGTCCAGTGACGTCCCTAGGTCCGGTGATGTGTGCCACTCCTAGCATGCATAGATGATCCTTAGTCATCCTCTAAACATAGGCAACTCAATGTCTTTGTCTCTACTTCATCCGCACGGATGGGATGGAACTCCACGTCACACTTCCTTAAGTCAGCGGGTAGGAGAAGCCTTCTACTTGATGACTTGCTACAGTCATTTGGTCTCATTCTCTCTCGCTTGAGGATGATGGTGGGTAGGGTTCATGTACAAGAGTGTAACCTCAGCGTAAGTGTATTAACGTTAACCAAAAGTTGGCTGTCATGCCCCTATTAATAGTAAAGAAAGGAAGTAATGTTTTCCAAAACCCTTGGGTAAACCAAAAGGTTGCATATGTAATTAATATAAGCCACTCATGGACTTATTAAAAGATTATACTAGAATCAATTAATTAACCAATTAATCACATTAATTGTTTAACTAGTTTCTATTATCCATCTCTAGTTGATCGCTCTGGTTCATCCAGCCAACTTAACAATGGAATCTAATTAATTAGTGTAAATGCTTTATCCAATTAACTTAGATTATATTCTGATATTATAGTAGAAAATTACCTAAATGTTTTAGTAATCAATTCGATTCGGAACATTTCAAATCATATCCATAATTATACTCCTATTACAATCACATCCTATGTGTGTGACCCAGTAGGTTCCACATTACATTGGTAGTGATATTCATAATCATATTATAATTTCACAAGAAATTATTGGTATTTAGAAAGCCTTCACTACTACCCAAGTAATTAGAGAAGTTGGAGAACAACTTATCCTATCATCTGTGACCGGTGTTACAATGATTGTATAGTTACTTTGTCTGTAATATCCGGATTGAACTCGAGGCATGGAATCATCATCCTCTTCAACATTCAATCCATATTCCTTGAACTAGAGAAGACTGTCTAAGATATGTGTAAGCTCAATAAAATATATTGACTCATATTAGCATGGCCATACATTTCTTAGTCTCACTTATCAAGTGACTAGGATATCATACTCCTGTAGGAGGGAAAAATCCCATCTACATCACTCACAGTCATCCCCATGTGTCATAGTGCACCCGAGTACCACCTTTATCGAAACCCTTATTTAGGATCACAATGGATGATGTCAAATCATAGTGAACAACATGTGATGAGTGTAGTGACTTCAGGTCTAAGAATTGCAATCACCTCCATCACTATGAGACATGACTTTGATTATCATTCAGGGTTTCCATGTGTCACTCTCAAGGTGGGTTTGTCCAATACACTATTCTCTAACAAGTATCTATGTGCTTGGCCATCCCTAACATTTGAAGCCAAGCAGTCTGCCAAAATCAATCGATCATCTCACCTTATGAGTCGATTGACTAGTGTTGTGAGATCAGCAATTTCATCCACCACCACCACTACATCTGCATGGTTTTTGCCCCTCCTCCCCCCTTTTGTACTCCAAAGCAAAAGGGCATCTCCTATCCCATTAGATTTTGTATCACTTCATGTAGAATTTCTTGTAACCTTGTTCTTATGTTTGAGTAGTTTTCTTGTGGGGCATGGGAAATAACCCCATACCCCCATTTTCTACATTAGTTGTACTATCTCCATTTTTTAGCGAAATGATATTTCCTAATACATTTATGCTTAGATGAGAAGAATTGATATGTTCTTGCGAGGGTACAAAGATCCTGGACCTCACTTAGGATGAATTGCATAGATTTTTGACAAGCTCTTACAATCTTCTATCTTCTAATCCATACACATTTTATGGTTGGATAGGATTATATTGTGTAGGGATACTGATATCTTGGATTTCAACAAACAACAAACGCATAACCTTTTGAAGTGATCAACTAATTTAAGTTTTAATCATTTTTTGTCTAGTTTCCTTGTATGTTATAAACTAGGTGACAGATGACCTGATCCATGGGTTTGAATATTGGAACAAGATTTACATGTTCTAGATGCAATCACCTGAAAGAAATTTGTTGGATGGTTGTTGAAGGATCCTAAAACACCCTAACCTCAAGTTCAAGAGAAGTCTGGATTCTGTATGATTTTTTATTCTAAGGGACTCAAATCCACATAATCATGATTCGATCATTAAGAAATGGAGTTGGATCAGTTAATGTAGGAACATGATTTTTGGTGGTGATCCTCCGAACCCCCAATTTTCTTTTATAAATTTGTCTTAGTTAAATTTATATTGTACTTTTATTTTTGTTCTTAGCATAATCAACTCTCAAATCTAGATCGACTGGATTTCAAACTTCAACATCCTTTTTGCCTTCTCTTGGTATCGATATATTACTATACTAAGAGTTACTTGGTTGCTTGCATTAAGTTAACAACTTGTTAGAAGGTTAGAATCTAGGACTTTTCCTAGTGGTTTGTTGTTTGTGCAATGACATGCATCAATTGCCTTCTTGAGTCATAAGATAACTAAATCTTTTAGACTCAAAGCATGTCATACTAGATCTTCAAGGTTCATGTGTCACAAGAGGAACTTGAGATTCCATAAAAGCTTGTGAGTTTTCTAGTTCTTTATGTAAATATGGAGGTTTAATGTTTTCTTGTTGATCTCAAACTTCTTTGAGTTCTATTTTTCTCCCACTGGATCTTTTTGAAATAATTTCCTTTTCTAGGAATACAACATTCATGGTAACAAACACTTTGTTGTCAGATGGAGTATAAAAGTTGTAACCCCTTATTTATTTGGGATATCCAACAAAATAACATTTATTTGTTTTGGGACCAAGCTTTTTGGGAAATTGCTTTTTCACATAAGTTTCACATCCCCAAATCTTCATAAAAGACACATCAGGATATTTCTCATGCCATATATCATATGGTGTCTTTTAGACCTATTTAGATGACACATGGTTAAGTGTAAACATGGAGGTTTCTAAAGAATATACCTCGAATGAAATCAGGAGATCAACAAAATTCATCATTGGTCACACCATATCTAGTAATGTGTGATTCCTTCTTTTTGTTACACTATTTTGTTATGGTGTATAAGGTGGAGTCCATTATGATACGATACCATAGGCTCATAGAAGGTCCTCAAACTCTTGTCCTAGTTATGATTCATTAGGGTTTCACTTAGTCGTATGATATTCCCATCATTATTACTTGTCTTATCTTCTTGGAATTAGGTTATTGATCATATATTGTGGATTAGGATACATAATATGATTATTTGATTATATATAATTGTGTGCACATATTAACCCTAGGATACATAGATTAATCATGTTACAATTTTCTCATAATATTAGGATAATTTAACATGTAACATTATTTATATGCATGAATATGATCCCAAAGTTATTTATTAACTTCAAATTACTGATATGAGCTCATGCTGCAATTTTCAAAATTTTGTGAGAATATTTATAATTATTGCACATTAATTAGGGTTATTAGCCCTAAATAGCTACATGAAGCATATTACATGATTTTGTGCATGATCATTATAATCACTGACTTTATATGGATTATAAACATGATATAGGATTAGGGACATGCTCTCATAATTTTTAGGACATAATTTGCTATTTATTATTGATGAACCAAGTATAATACATCTTGCATGATATTACTGTGATTCCATCATAAAAACATTGATATGATGGTTCCATGTTATTCTAAGCATTTTTTTGAGAATTTTGGCATATTATTTGTATTTGTTTGATAATTGAGCTATTTTCAAGAGCTCTAGAACATATATGATCCTCTCCTATATGGTCTATAAAACTAAGGTGAACCACCTTTCCATAAAATCTTGAACCATATGTTCATAAGCATAGGTTATGTCATGTCATATTTCATAATTTAGGATTTACATTCTCTTTTTACCCAAGTGTTAGAATTGTAACATCACTTTAACATATATGGGAAAAGATTTATGTACAATTAACCCATTTTATCAATCTTGACCAAAAGAAGGTGACACCATAATCTTGGGTTGTGCTAGTTGTTACAACATATTCAACATACTCATTAATCACTAATAATAACTCCTTGCCTGTCATATTTTATATGTCATTAATACGATCTCATTTCACTCACATATTAGCTTACAAAATGTGTTAGTGACTTCATAACTTGATTAACCAACTATATCACATTATCATCATCATTCATGTATATGGTTAACCATTTATACATTGATATTTATTAAACCATTACTAGGTTTTCAATCATGTTATACTTTCAAATTGCTTCTCAAGATAAGATCACATTCTTACATATGTTATATCATGGTTGTGCGAATAAACTTATATGAGTGACTCAACAAACATATCTTAAAAAACTTTATCTAGTCCAACAGAGTTCCCATATCCCTTATCCTGAGGGTAAGGTCGTACCCAGTCTCTCTGAGCATACACATCTCTTTCATATCATATATTCATATACTATATCTTCCTTTTAGTCCAGGGTTCTCAGATTACCTCATTGGCACTAGTGATCAACTTTACAAACTTTAGTCACTCAATCACAAACTAAAACAAGACATAATATGTAATTCTCTTTGTAGATCTGTACTCATGAAATACTATTTCCCAAATCACTTTCTTATATACATGACCACTAGATTCCTACAAGGGGCCACCAACTCGAGCTTGAGGTTTTACATAAACTAACATATTTACCTCCTCTAGGGTCTTGGGACTCTCTCTCCTTCACCTAGATGGCAAGTACTCATATGCATGTTCACATGTTCTTATATAGACAACCTCTCTATGATTCTAGGATTTAGTCCTCTCAAGGACAT
Organism: Alisma plantago-aquatica; assembly: GCA_963693085.1. Classification (NCBI taxonomy): domain Eukaryota; kingdom Viridiplantae; phylum Streptophyta; class Magnoliopsida; order Alismatales; family Alismataceae; genus Alisma; species Alisma plantago-aquatica. Next base: position 478,674,659 of record OY856414.1, read on the forward strand.
CTAGGGTTCAACAAGACTATATGAATCACACATAGAGCAAATCAACTTGTTCACTTAGGAGTACTCTAGTTTAGGACATATCATAACAAATATTTCTCATAATTCTCATATCTTGGAGGTTAGGTTATCTGACCTTCTCCCTATGGGTCTCACTCTCTCTAGAGTTATCCCTGAAACTGGTCCTAACACTAGAGGTTGTCCTTTGTAAAGGAGCTTGAGGCTCTTGCGGATTCACATCTTTATCTTAACTTATCTTATCCTAACTTAGAAAAGCACACATACTTGCATAATCAAAACTTATCCAAAATACTCAAAACTGAACCTTAATCCTGAAAGACAACATTGATCATCATAAACCATCTTATATCATCTATATAAGACTTACATCATATCATCACAACTTATTTCATATATTTCATATATCATATATTCTAACAAGGCTCTAAACATCTAATCTAGAACTACCCTCTCTTCTAGACTGATGTCATTCACTTTCACTTAGGTTGCATGACCACCTCCTACTCATACATGTGTGGGGACACATTTTTGTAATACTTACATATATAATAAAATATTATATAGTTTTTCTCTGATAAAACAAGCGTCATAGAAAACTATCGAGGTTCGATCCGATTGGAATCAAAAATTAAATCTACAAAACGAGTGTCCCACACATAGTAGAGAGTCTAGTGCCATGTCACCTAGTGAAAAGTGTGAGAACAGGGTGTAGACTAGTGTAGCTATTGTAGACAATGAGTGTCATATGTATAGGGTTTCTCTTCCCTTGATGTACGTCATTTCTAAATAATGCAACGTTCCACACCGCTGCACTATAAGGAAATAAAGACACCTAAGGACCTGCTATACAACAAGCACTAGTCTAGACCTAGTTCTCAGACATCTAGGTGCTAACCTAGAGGCTAGGTCAGATTTAGCCTCTAAAAGATGAATAATCTAACCCTAAAGATTTTGTTTTAAGTTCAAGGTTCTTTAGTTTCAAGTTGCAAAATGCAAAAATGTCAGACTTTTCTATTGTTCATGCTCTGATACCACCTATGACATCCCTGAACTTTCTAAAACTTAATCTGATGTTTGACGTCCAAATTGAAACCCTCACCTCAGTGAGAATCCCAATTTAAACACCACACACTAGGATAAGAAGAAGAAAATCAGAGCAAGTCAGAAGGAAACAACATTATCACATGCACATGAACAATAATAAAACCATACAACACATGTTCACCATTCAACATATAATTTCAACATGAATTATTACAACATTTGATACTACACATTGAATAGTAAACTTTTACATATACGTGTACTACATCTACAACAGGATCTTACGACAACATGTCTACCTATACATCAGCTCACCACACAACTCACAACTATCCTAGATCTTCAAGGGCACATGTCCACATACCTAACACATAGATTATATGTGGTACACATCAGCACAATATTAAAAAAATTGTACTGAGTATGCCTATGTGTCTTTTTATATACCTCTCATTACTAAGACTTGGCAATAAGATAAAACTAATACTTGGCAGTAACAATAGAAACATATAACAAAAGTACTATTGAACAAAGATGTTTATTAACAAAAGAGAACACATATTTTAGGCACAATTTCCATTATATGTAACGTTCATCAACCACAGGCACTATTCTACCAAAGAGATTTAGTGCTTACATGTACTATTCTACCAAAGAGATTTGTACTTTCATAAATGCACTATGCTGCCAAAGAGATCTAGTTCTCACATGTACTATTCTTCTAAAGAGATTTAGTACTTTTAGCAATGCACTATTCTACCAAAAAGATTTGGTGTTATCATATAATGGATCAAATTCTTATTTCATGTGTTTACAGCCATATAAGTATGAAAAATCAAGCAAGATATCATATAAGAACAACCATATAAGTATGGAAAATCAACCAAGTATTTGTACACACATAATACAACCATAATAAGTAGTAGTCCAAGTAATAGGTAAGGGTGTAACTTGATCAAGATATCCTAATCATCATATATCACATTCCTGATGTCAACTATGTATCCCAGGTCAAACCCTGATCAAGACAAGATTATATATCACCATCCAGTTCTCATTATCTTAACCCTAGTTATGATTCATTAGGGTTTCACTTACTTGTATGACATTCCCATCATTATTACTTGTCTTATCTTCTTGGAATTATGTTACTGATCCTATATTCCATATTAGTATATGTAATCTGATTTTTTTGGGTAAGGTAATCTGATTATTTGATTATATATGATTGTGTGCACATATTAACCCTAGGTTACATGTATTAATAATGGTAGTTTTTTCTCATCATATTAGGATAATTTAACATGTACCATTATTTATATGCATGAATATGATCTCAAAGTTATTTATTAACTTCAAATTGTTGATATGAGTTCATACTATAATTTTCAGAACTTCGTGAGAATATTTATAATTATCGCACATTAATTAGGGTTATTAGCCCTAAATAGCTACATGAAGCATATTACATTATTTTGTGCATAAAAATTATAATAATTGACTTTATATGGGTTAAAAACATGATATATGATTAGGGACATTGACCGGACGAAATCACGCGTCCAAAAGTGGAGGCGGATTTGAGGTAGTCGAGCTTTTACATTTATAAACCCAAATCCTTCTAGGCCCCCACAACTTTGTTTACGGGGTCGAAGTAGATATACGGGGTCGAACACAGGGACAAGGGGGGTAGTGTTGAGAACCCAGAATCGACACGCTACACTCCGGTAGGTATAAAGAGATATAAATTCCCAAAAGGGAAACAACAAGATGTCACAAATAAAACAAAGAAAACTATCTCCAACTGGAGCTACAAGAGAGATTTAAGGTTTTAGTCATTTAGCAGTTTTTAGAGGTTTTCATGCAACAGGAATAGAAAGATAATACTAGAGCTAGGGCAAGATGCGAAGGATAAGACTACAGCAAAACAAGCGGCACCAGTAACATCCTGCACCCCTCCTCTCAGAGCGGGTGCCCCTAACCAAGCATCAACACCCCTCTCGAGGTTGCTGGGCTCAAGTTAGAGTGGAATGTTACCGAAACAACTCCGTTCTAGGCACTCTCGTACTCTAGAATCGGACTAAACACTAGAGCCACAACACAACTCTCAAAGTTGTTGCGACGGGAAAACACGATTCGGTAGCTAAGCGAAACGCGATCCAAACATGCAAGCTAGAGTTCAGATATCAAACATAGCAGTCATCCAATATATCACACCAAGCATAGAGCAACAAGTAATTAAGCTTTTCTATTTCCATACACATTAAAGGTCTTAATTACAATGCGTAAATAAAGAATTAAATAACAGAATTAAAGATAGATGTCGCCTTCTTGATGTAGAAGGGTGACAGACTAGAGCGGCTCTCCAGCCCGATATCGGTCAGGGGCCTAGCCCGATACAGAAGTGTCGGGTGGCACGCTTCGACGACCAAATGTATCGCTCAAAGACCCTGGCCGATACGCTCAAGTCGGGCGACACACCCTCTCGGGCGGCATGCATGACGGGAGAAGCGTATCGGGTTCGATATCGTGTCGGGAATGGAGCGACGCGTCTACTATCGGGCACTTGTGTCGCTCGTCATCGTTGGCCGATATCAACCCGCAGTGTCGCCCGGGACGGTTCTAAGTGAACTATTCCCTCCCTCTCAGGATGAGGAAGAGCTCACCTAGTGTCGCCCGACATGAGCACTGGGGCGCAATACTCCTGCTCTCACAGTTTCCTCCGAAGATCACTCAAAGCTCCCAACTGTCCGAATTCCGAAGTATCCGAACTGTCTTTTCGGCTTCCTGTAGCTGCTATTTATAGGCAGCTGGTTGGGAGAAGTTATGGTGCTTGAAGCGCCACGTGGTTCCTTTATGCACGGGTCGTTGGACGATTGATACGGGTATTTCTCGGCGCAGGAGTGTCGGCTATCAGTCACGTGATGGACGGCGCGCCTGCCGGTGGGTGGCTGTGTCGCCCGACAAGCTGGGTTGTCGGGGTGAGCTGGGCTCCCTGTCGGGTAGAAGGCGTGTCGTCCATCTGCTCCTTCTTGCGCGGCATCCTTTCATCGTGTGTCATTGTGTCGCTCCACCCTATCGGGCAGAGGTTGTATCAGGCGTCAGGAAGTTCGAAAAGACTTGGACTTATTTGTGGGCTGGAACGGCCTTATTGTACCAAAATGAGGAAAAACTCTACAGAATATGGAATATTGGATTAAGAGCATTGCTTGGCCAATTATTGCGAAAGTGCTAATAAAAGAGAGGAAAATAGCAGAAAAGGGAAGTTTTGATAAAAGAAAAATAGTCTAAAACATCACAAAAATTGGTGTTATCAACTCCCCCAAACTTAGCATTTTGATTGTCCTCAATCAATATTTAAACTTTATTTTGTGATGCTTCTTCTTGCTTGGTATGCTTTCAGGCCAAGAGGTAAAGCAAGTATAGTAATGCCTTTAGAGGTAATGCCGTCTCATTACGAACAAAAGACCTTGCGTTTCCTGCCTTATTATTTCAGTAAAAAAATTTCTCTTCAGCTTCAGCGAGACTTTAGCGTATGATTCCGAAGTTAGATTCCACACCAAACAGCTTTATTTTCGGGGCAGAAAGTTGTGTAAAGGGGTAGGCTAAGGCTTTTTGGGTTTTTCATCTTGTTTCCCATCAGTCCATCCAGGTAAGGGTCCGTTAGCGGGCAAGTGGTCCCTGCAGTCCAAGCCAGTTGGCTTTAGAGCAGTGATTTCACATCCTACGTACCACTGCCCCGGATCTACCATGCCTAAAGATGGGTACTTTTGGAAAACAAGTATATATATATATATATATATATATATATATATATATATATATATATATATATATATATATATATATATATATATCTTTTTCTTTTCTTTTATTGGGCACAACTCTCATGCTTTTATTCACACTCAAAAGGCTTCTCTCTCTTTTTGGGATTTTCGTTGGGTAAAGGGGAAACAAAGAGATTTCTTGCTGTTTGGGCAGCTTTTTCCTTCTCCATACTCGTCTCTTAGCTGTTTGCGAGATTATTATTATTTTTTTGAAAATTTTGACATGGCAAAACATAATCTTTTGTTTGTTTGAGGAAACATTATCAAAAAGATATAACGGAACTTGTATCTCGTTAAGCACAAAGAAAACTAACTTTGCAAGCAGTTGCATCAGGTTTTTACTAATATAGCGACTTTGTACATATGCAAGGGAACAAAATAAGCAAATTTTTTCAAAATTTTTATACGAGGAAGGGTACAAATACATGATATAGGAGGAGAAAAAAATGGCATAAGAGAATTTTTATACCTCCTTCACTGGCACATGGGTACCCCCCCCAAACTTACTCCGCACTCTGTCCCAGAGTAGCGAAGAATACAGGGTGAGTTCATGTTAGCCCAGTGAAGGTTATCTAGCGGGTTCACTTGTGCCTTGGAGAAGCTGCAATATGCTTCCTTGTTGCAGCCTCCCTCGTTCCTCAGCTGGAAGCAGCCAGAACAAGTGCAAAGCTCTCAAGATGGAAGCTCGAGAGCTCTTGAAAACACTTGTGGATGCTTCCTCCTTATTAAGAAGATGGAACCGGAATGCCCAGATTCCATCCAGAGGCCACTGGAAAAAGACTCGTACTGTCTCTGTAGATGGTCCTAAACCATCGCAAAAGACAGACTATTATAAGAAAGTGATCTTCCTCTGAAGCTACCAAATCAAGAAAAATTCTCCTGCTTTCTATCTGCGGTAGTCGACGGCTAGCTGCCTTGGGATTTTTACATTTTTGCCTGACAGTTGTTGCTTCCGCTCGGCTGGAGGTTTGCCCTGTGTGACCCGTCCCTGTTATCAAGTCCAACGACCATCTAAATGTTAGGTCGGCAAAGACAGGAATCACGATAAGACTTATTTCAAAATCCGGGTATCGTTCATCAAAAGAAAGCTCGAGATGATACAGGGTTGGACGATACGAGGAGGGCTGTGCGACACAACACTCCGCCCGATACAGATGTATCGGGCAATAAAGCCGCCAAAGATAAACTGCTCATCCGGTCATCACAAAAGAAAAATGTGTCGCCCGATAAGGCGTATCGGGCAAACACAATCGGCCGTTATTTCGTGCTTAACTGCGCTGGGCGATACAAAATCGACTATGCTCGTAAGACCCAATAAGCAGCGCGATATGAAGACTCGTGTCGGGCGATAAGCATGTTGGGCGATAAGCATGTCGGGCGATAAGCATGTTGGGCGATACGCATGTCGGGCGATAAGCATGTCGGGCGATACCTTTGCTCATAGGAGCCATCGCCCGATATAAGGGTGAAGGCAAGCTGGCCGACACGCGAGCAAAGGTGGGTCACTGCATGTGTTACAGGTGGCTGAAAAGAGAAGTGAGGCAGCCCAACACGTTGAGCCCACATTGTTATATATAGCAAGCTCAGCTGGGGGTAAAATGGGCATTTATGGGGTGCACATCGGCCGACGAGTCAGGAAATTCCCGAGATGATGGTCACATCAGTCAAATTAGGGCATTTATTCCCATCCACGATACGATGGTTGCTCGGGAATACCATCCGCCATGGCTCTTGTGGTGCCCAAGAAACTGCAGCCTGAAACAAGCGTGACTGCGCACCAGCTGAGCTGCTGCCCGACACGGCTTAAAACAGGCGGACGAAAACCAAAGCTAGGAGAAGGAAAAACATCATCGGTTTAGGGTTAGGTCCCCGACCTCAGAAAGTATTACAGCGGTGGCCCATAAAACAGAGGAGTCGGTGCGCTCGGTGCGTGCACCGACTCGGGGCTTATTACATGCCATAATGTTCATAATGTTCATTTTGGTTGAAAGTAAGTGCACCCTATACTAGGAATTTAAAAATAGCTCGGGTTGCCTCCCGAGAAGCGCTGAGTTTTTCATCCTCAGCTGGACGTCTTTGGCTTCTTCTTCATCCTTTTCCTCTGTAGTTACTGTCCCAATCTCTGGGCTGGTTCAGTGTTGGACGAGATCTTCCCCGACGAGTTCTTTATGATCTCGGCGAGCTGAGCTAGCTGCTGGTCGATTTGGCGTTGATGCATCTGCATGTCCGCCAACTGTACCTGCAACGAGTTCAAAACGCCAGAATTGGATAGCGCACTTTGCGCTAGTTGGTTATTAACGGTGTCCTGCTTCTTCACAAAATCAAACAGCTGTCCCACCACATCTGCTTGGTTCAAAGTCTTGTTCTATCCTTGCTCTCTGGTTGATCCTTGATACTTAGCTTGCCCCTAGAAACCTCCTTTGTTCGATTGGAAGGGGGTGTTTTTGATGTATTTACTTGGCCCTCCCCTCTTCTCAAAAACTTGGGGCAGCCTAGTGGAGTTATGCAGCTGATGAGAATTCTCAGCTGCCTCTTTGTTGCCATAGCTAAAACTAGGGTGGTCTGGTCTTTTGAAATTTACAAAAGAGACTTTTTCAGTTTCTTCGACCTCAGACTCAGTGTCGCTTGATGCTTCCGGTCGGGTGTAGATGCAATTATCTACCCCATGGCCGCCTTCTCCACATGTTACACATTTCATTACTTTTTCCACCTGCCTCTTCCCTTTCGCGCCGGATTCCCTCAGCTGCTTTACATCCATGGCTATTTTCTAAATATGAGAAGTGATGGTCTCTAGAGCCTTGGACTCAAGAGAGGACCCTTCACCGACCTTTTTCGCCTGACCTCTGTCAGATCTATCATAATCAGCGCCGGCTTGCAACTCGGCCATATTTTTGATGATCTTTTCAGACTTGCTCGGCTTTTTCCCTAAGAAGTCACTTCCTGCTGCCGCATTCAGTGACACCCGTTCATCGGGAGTCAGGCCATTGTAGAAGGTGGTGACAAGGAAGCCCTTCTTGTAATTATGATGGGGGCAATCCCTCAGGTACTCTTGGAACCGCTCCCAGGCGTCGTGGAGGCTTTCGTTTGGCTTTTGCATGAAGGAGGCTATTTTTTGCCGAGTTCTGACCGTTCTTTCGGTGGGGTAAAACTTATTTACAAATGCTTCAGCTAATGCCCCCCATCTGTTCAAGGACCGGTGGGGTAACCCGAGGTACCAGGACAGTGCTTTATCCTCCAGTGAGAAGATGAAGCCCTTACAGTAGATAACCTCTTGAGGGACCCCCCACATTTTTATCGTGTCGTAGATGTTCTTGAAGGCATCAAGGTGATGGTAGGGGTTGTCATTTTTCGAACTTCCCCTGAAACTTTTGTTCTGAATCATAGAGATCACAGAAGGCTTAAGCTCAAAATTTGCTGCGTTGAATCGCGGGGTGATGACGGGACATCTGGAATTGTTGGCTTTTGTTGATGCCAACTCTCTCAATGTCTTTTCTTCCTCATCGGAGTCGTCATTGTTGTCGTCCCATCGATGTTGTTCTTGGTCGTGGTGTCTCCTGTGTTGCTGACGGTGGCGACGCCTGACATGGGGGTGGCCTTCCTCAGAGTGCTCTGATTCCTGATCTTCATGTCGATCGTTGTCGTTATAGCGGTCATTGCCATCTGGTGGAGGTGATTCAGGCCTCCCCACTTGGCGTTCGTCTCCAGAAATGAATGGCTCCACGTGAGGTGGCATGACAGTTGGAGTTGGTGCTCAGTGGAACAGATCACTGTTCTTCCGAGTGCCTGAAATAGCACGAAAACTCAAGTTCAGAAAATTGAATTATTAATTTTAGGAAAAAATAATAGTAAGAAAAAAAGAAAAAGAAAAAGAGTGCTGTCAAACTCATTTCTAAGCTTGAGGCACGAGAGTGTAGTTAGTGGATTCGGATTTGTCTACAGTACCGTTTTTGCCTTGTCCCCGACAACGGAGCCAAAAAGTTTATCGGCCTAAATCGCGCGTCCAAAAGTGGAGGCAGATTTGAGGTAGTCGAGCTTTTACATTTATAAACCTGAATCCTTCTAGCCCCCGCAACTTTGTTTACGGGGTCGAAGTAGATATACGGGGTCGAACACAGGGACACGGGGGGTAGTGTTGAGAACCCAGAATCGACACACTACACTCCGGTAGGTATAAAGAGATATAAATTCCCAAAAGGGAAACAACAAGATGTCACAAATAAAACAAAGAAAACTATCTCCAACTGGAGCTACAAGAGAGATTTAAGGTTTTAGTCATTTAGCAGTTTTTAGAGGTTTTCATGCAACAGGAACAGAAAGATAATACTAGAGCTAGGGAAAGATGCGAAGGATAAGACTACAACAAAATAAGCGGCACCAGTAACATCCTGCACCCCTCCTCTCAGAGCGGGTGCCCCCAACCAAGCATCAACACCCCTCTCGAGGTTGTTGGGCTCAAGTTAGAGTGGAATGTTACTGAAACAACTCCATTCCAGGCACTCTCGTACTCCAGAATCAGACTAAACACTAGAGCCACAACACGACTCTCAAAGTTGTTGCGACGGGAAAACACGATTTGGTAGCTAAGCGAAACGCGATCCAAACATGCAAGCTAGAGTTCAGATATCAAACATAGCAGTCATCCAATATATCGCACCAAGCATAGAGCAGCAAGTAATTAAGCTTTTCTATTTCCATACACATTAAAGGTCTTAATTACAATGTGTAAATAAAGAATTAAATAACAGAATTAAAGATAGATGTCGCCTTCTTGATGTAGAAGGGCGACAGACTTCAGTGGCTCTCCAACCCGATATCGGTCAGGGGCCTAGCCCGATACAGCAGTGTCGGGTGGCACGCTTCGACGACCAACTGTATCACTCAAAGACCCTGGCCGATACGCTCAAGTCGGGTGACACACCCTCTCGGGCGGCACGCATGACGGGCGAAGCGTATCGGGTTCGATATTGTGTCGGGCATGGAGCAACGCATCTACTGTCAGGCACTTGTGTCGCTCATCATCGTTGGCAGATATCGGCCCGCAGTGTCACCCGGGACGGTTCTAAGTGAACTATCCCCTCCCTCTCGGGATGAGGAAGAGCTCACCTAGTGTCGCCCGACACAAGCACTGGGGTGCGATACTCCTGCTCTCGCAGTTTCCTCCGAAAATCACTCAAAGCTCCCAACTGTCCGAATTCCGAAGTATCTGAACTGTCTTTTCGGCTTCCTGTAGCTGCTATTTATAGGTAGCTGGTTGGGAGAAGTTATGGTGCTCTAAGCACCACATGGTTCCCTTATGTGCGGGTCGTTGGACGGCCGATACAGGTATTGCTCCGCACAGGAGTGTCGGCTATCAGTCACGTGATGGACGACACGCCTGCCGGTGGGTGGCTGTGTCACCCGACAAGCTGGGTTGTCGGGGCGAGTTGGGCTCCCTGTCGGGTAGAAGGTGTGTCGTCCATCTGCTCCTTCTTGTGCGGCATCCTTTCGTCATGCATCATTGTGTCGCTCCACCCTATCGGGTAGAGGTTGTATTGGGCATCAGGAAGTCCGAAAAGACTTGGACTTATTTGTGGGCCGGAACGGCCTTATTGTACCAAAATGAGGAAAAACTCTACAGAAGATGGAAATATTGGATTAAGAGCATTGCTTGGACAATTATTGCGAAAGTGCTAATAAAAGAGAGGAAAATAGCAGAAAAGGGTAGTTTTGATAACAGAAAAACTGTCTAAAACATCACAAAAATTGGTGTTATCAGACATTCTCTCATAATTTTTAGGAAATTGTTTGCTTTTTATTATCCATGAAACAAGTGTAATATATATTGCATGATATCACTGCGATTTAAGCATAAAAAGACTAAAATTATGGTTCCATGTTATTCTATACATTTTTCTAAGAATTTTGGTATATTATTTGTATTTTTTTATAATCAATCTATTTTCTATGATTTATTGAAGATATTTACATTACTAGGGTAATTACCTTCAAGTGGCAAACTGATTGTCGCCATGTGTCTCCTATAGGGAGGGGCTCATGCCTCTTGTGCCCATGTTGAGTTGGCAAACTTTCTCTGGCTGGGCTGGGTGGTCTAGTTCCCGGATTGATCCAGTTTAGGTCTATCTGCTCCATGTTTGTGTTTTGTCTGATGCCTGCCCGAGAACCTCTATTCTTCCACAGCGTTGCCACCGTCGAGAAGGGCTAGCTCCAACATGTTGGCTAAATGGACATCATCAAAATCCCTTTGTTTTGAAAATGATAAACATTTCATTCTTGTGGATCTAACGTGCTACTTGAGTATTTTAGGAACAAGGTGGATGACAAAGTTTTGGAAGATCTACATGCTTAAATTGCTTTATTTTCATGATTGTAATCAAATGTAAACTTGTACAAATATATAATGTACAAGTACTTAGATATCATGTAAATCAAGTATTTAGATCTTCCCTATCTACACACAACACTTAGATATGTCATCCCTAAGTGAGCATCACAATTGCGCATTCATTTCTTACACTTAGCATATGAGTTAAAGTTTTGAAACAGAGTTTGTCTCAGTCGACATACTTCTCGACAGAGATACTCTTGGTCAAACATTTTCTCAACCAAGAAACTCCCACGTCTAAAGCACAAACATCTTTGCATAACCTGCTAAAAGCCATCACAAAGAAAGGCTCGGTCGAACTTTACTTTGACCGAGACTGTGTCTTGAGCAGGTTCTATAGCCGTTAGACTTAGTTATATAGTCGTTAGACTTAGTGGGAAAAAGGTGGTTGGGAGTTGAGTTGAACATTGCTCTAGAATTACCCTCGGTCGACAAATTCCTCGACCGAGAGACACTCGGTCGACAAACTTCACGACCGAGAAGGTTTCTGTCTGTACTTTTCAGAATTAATTAACTAGTTGTTACAAATGCAATTAGTGGATATCTAACGGCTAGTTGAGCACTAAGAACCCCCTAGAAAGTGTCTAGAACGTCACTAAGCACTAGTAGGCCATTCCTATAAATAGGACATACCTTAGGACGCCTAAACTCACTTGAGTACACAAACATGCAATTGAAAATCAATTCTTCTGAGCAATTGAGCAACTTCAACACGTGCTAATCATTTCCATTGCTGTCATTTCATGTCCTATAGGCTAGAATCTCCTAGCCACTATACTTCCACTTTCATACACATTGGATAGGAGATCAAAACGTTTGATATAGGATTCAAGCCTTGTGATTAAGTGGTAATTGTAATTTCCTTTTCTTTTCTTGTTCTTTCTTATTGCATTGTACTCTCCTTGCTACTCCTAGGTTGGAGGCTGCAGAGTGGAGAGGGTGAAATCTTCTCAGGTGGAGAAGGATGACTTTGGACTACTTCTAGAAGGTCTCAACGGGAAGCTACTTCAAGGAGGAAGGCTACTTAAAGTGGATCTTGAAGTTACTTCAAGTGAAGGTTGCTTCAAAGTTGGTGAGATGACTTTGGGTGATGGTGATAACACCAAATTTTGTGACGTTTTTGACCCTTATTTTGTTATCAAAACTACCCTTTTAACTATTTTCCTCTCCTTTTATATGTACTTTTGCAATAATTGGCCAAACGACGCTCTTAATTCAATATTTCCATCTTTTGCAGAGTTTTCCTCCATTTTGGATTCATTTATCATCAATAAGGCCGTTCCGGCCCACAAACTAGTTCCACCTGCATCGTCCTTTCAGATGGTCGATACGCTCACTACCCGATAGGGTAGCGCAACACACTGACGCGTGACATGAGGATGCCGCACAGAAAGGAACTAGCGGGTGACACGTCTTTTACCCGACAGGGAGCCGTGCTCGCCATGACAACTAAACCTTGTCACGCGACATAGGCCACCCACCGACAGGCGCCGCTCGTCACGTTCACCGACAGGCGACATCCTTGTGCCAAGCGATACTGATATCAGCCGTCCACAATTTCCGCGATGATAAGGAGGACAAGTGGCACTCTGAGCACCATAACTTCCCCCAACCGCTGCCTATAAGTAGCAGCTACAGAAGCCGAAAAGACAGATCGGAACTCTGCGCAAGTCACCTCAGGAAGGCTGCGAAGAGAGAGTGTATCGAGCCTTAGTGGTCGCGACGGGTGATTCTAGGTGAGCACTTTCCCATCCCGACAGGGAGGGAATGGTTCCCTTAGTTTCGTCCCGAGCACCACTACAGGCCGATATCGGCCGACATAGATCCATGATACGAGCGACCGATACTAGATGCATCACTCTAGTCCGGCACGATACCGAACCCTGATACGCATCGCCCGTCACGGCGTGCTGCCCGAGAGGGTGCCACCTGACATGATCGTATCGGGCCAGGCCCCTCGCACGATACATTCCGCCCGTCACGGTGTGTCGCCGGAGAGGGTGTGCCGCCCGACATGGCTGTATCGGGCTAGGGTCCTGCCCGGTATCGAGCTGGATGGTCCGATGTACCCTGTCATCCTCCTATATCAAGAAGGTGACATCTATCTTTAATTCAGTCATTTATTCCCTTACTTATGCAATGTGATCAGAACCTATATATGTTTATGGAAATAGAAGAGTTTGATTATCTGTTGCTTTATGTTTGATACCCTTGTTGGATGATTTCTATGTTTAACATCTGAACTCTAGTTTGTATGTTTGGATCACGTTTCGATTAGCTACCGAATCATGTTTTTCCCATTGCAACAGCCTCGAGAGAGGTGTTGTGGCTCTAGTGTTTGGTCTGATTTTGGTGTACGAGAGTGCCTGGAATCAGAGTTTCTTTAGTAACCTTTCCACTCTAACTTAAACCCAGCAACCTCAAGAGGGGTGTTGATGCTTGGTTAGAGGTACCCGCTTCGAGAGGAGGGGTACAGAATGTTTCTGCTGCCGCTTGTTTTATCGAAGTTTCCTCCTTTGTACCTTACTATAGCATTAGTGTTATCTCTCTGTTTCTGTTGCATGAAAACCCCTAAAAACTGCTAAATGCCTAAAACCTTAATCTTTCTTGTAGCTCCAGTTGGAGATAGTTTTCCATTGTTTTATCGATCTTGTTCTGCTGTTCCCTTTTGGGAATTTTATCATCTCTTTACCTCTCTACCGGAGTGTAGCGTGTCGATTCTGAGTTCTCAACACTACCACCCTTGTCCCTGTGTTCGACCCCGTCTATCTACTTCGACCCCGTAAGCAAAGTTGCGGGGGCCTAGAAGGTTTCGGGTTATAAATGTAAAAGCTCGACTACCTCAAATCCGCCGCCAATTTTAGGACGCGCGATTTTAGCCGGTCAACTTTTTGGCGCCGTTGCCGGGGACAAGGCAAAACGACACTATTGATGAATCCAAATCCACTAACTACACTCCCGTGCCTCAAGCTTAGAAATTAGCATGATAGCACTCTTTTCTTTCTTTTGCTATCATATTTCTTTGCCTAAAATAAATAATTCGATTATCTGACTTGAATCTTTTTCGTGCCATTTTTTTACTCAGAAGAAAGACCTACTGTTCAACTGAGCACCAACGCTACCTAGCATGCCGCCTCGCATTGAACAGCCTCTTTCATAGGGCGAACGTCAAAGGAGGGCTAGACCTAACTCCCCTCCACCTGAAGAAAATGAACGCTATGACGGTCGTGATCAACAAGAAGATCAAGAGGGAGAGCAGTCCGAGGATGACCAACTCTGAGATAGACGACGTCACCATTGAAGGCACAGAAGAAATCACGACCAAGAACGTCGCCGAGAAGCCAACGACAGTGAATATTTAGACGAAGAGGAGAGAACTCTGAGGGAGTTAGCTTCCACGAAAGCTGACAATTCCCAGTGTCCCGTCATTGTCCCACGTTTCAACGCCACAAATTTTGAGCTCAAGCCATCTGTGATCTCCATGATCCAGAATAAAAGCTTCAGGGGGAGTTCCAAGAATGACAACCCTTACCACCACCTAGATGCCTTCAAAAACATCTATGACACCATAAAGATGCAGGGGGTTCCCCAAGAAGTCATCTACTGCAAGGGCTTCTTCTTCTCCTTAGAAGAAAAAGCTCTGTCATGGTACCTTGGGTTGCCCCACCAATCTCTTACTGGATGGGGAGCGCTGACTGACGCATTCGTGAACAAATTATATCCCACTGAGAGGACTGTGAGGAATAGACAGAGGATAACCTCTTTTATGCAGAAGCCCAATGAAAACCTCCACGATGCCTGGGAAAGATACTAGGAATACCAGAGGGACTGCCCTCACCATAAATACAAGAAGGGTTTCCTAGTAACTACCTTATATAATGGTCTGACTCCCGATGAAAGGGTGTCACTGAATGTGGCAGCAGGAAGTGACTTCCTAGGGAAAAAGCCAAGCAAGTCTGAAAGGATCATCAAAAACATGGCCGACCTGCAAGCCGGCGCTGATTATGATAGATCTGACAGAGGGCAGACAAGGAAGGTCAGTGAAGGGCCCTCTCTTGAATCCAAGACTCTGGAGTCTATAACTTCTCAGATACAGAGGATCGCGACTGATGTCAAGCAGCTCAAGGAGTCTGGTGGTAAGGGAAAGAAACTAGTTGAAAAGGTAATGAAGTGCGTGACCTGCAGAGAAGGAGGGCATGGGATAGATAGTTGCATCTACACCAGACCGGATGGGTCAAGTGATTCTGACTCTGAGGCTGAGGGGACGGAAAATGTCTCTTTTGTGAACTTTAAAAGGCCGGACCACCCCAGTTTCAGCTACGGCAACAAGGATGCGGCTGAGAACTCACATCAGCTGCACAACTCCTCTAAACCGCCCCAACCCTTCGAGAAGAGAGGAGGACCGAGCCAGTACACCAAGAACACCTCCTTCTAGACAAACAAGGGGAATTTCCAGGGTCAGGGTAAGTACCAAGGATCTACCAAGGAACATGATAAAGGTTCCAGCCAATCGGACATGGTTGGCCAATTATTTGACTTCTTGAAGAGGCAGGATACTATTAATAATCAGCTAGCACAAAGCGCGCTTTTGAATTCGGGCGTTTTGAACTCCTTGCAGGTACAATTGGTGGATATGCAGATGCATCAACGCCAGATTGATCAGCAACTGGCTCAAATGGCCGAGTTCGTAAAGAATCCGTCAGGCAAAATACCATCAAACACCGAGACTGCCAAGAAGGCAGGACTATGACCGACAGAGGCAAGGATCGAGATGCAGGGGAACAGGTGATGTTGAAGACCAAGAAGTGAAGGAGCTAAGGGCGTCAAGCTGGAGACAGAAACCACATCGCTTCTCGGGAGGCAACCCAAGTTTGCTTTTTCTTTCTTAGAATAGGATGCATTTACTTTACTACAAAACAAACATTACAAATATTTGGGATGTAATAAGGCCCAAGTCAGTGCATGCACCACATGCGCTGGCTTTGTTTTATGGGCCACCGCATGTTTTATAGACCGGGATGGGTAATACCATCTGAGGCTGGGATCTTAGCCTTAGGCCAATGATGTTTTACTCATCCACCGCTTTTAACCCCCTCTATTTCTAAGTTTTTCTTCTTGATTTTTGCTCTGAAAGGTCGTGTCGGGCAGTGGTACTTCGGGCAGAGCAAAGGTCATGACGGATGGACTGCCCGTTTCGGGAATGATTTATCCCAACGACCGACGCGCGTCCCAGAATTACCAGTTTTACCCCCGGTTGGGTTTGCTATATAAGGGATGGAGATATTACCATGTCGGGCTACTGCCTTTACTATTTTCACCTACTCGTATCATGCAGTATTTTCTTGAGCTCACTCCCGTGTCGTGCAACAACCTCCTTTTTTCGTGTCACACGGAAGGTTCAAGAAACAACAAAGGTATAGAACGACAGACGTATCGTCCTGCTTGCCCGACACGACCTTCCTATTACGCATAACCTAATGGGCTAGCGACTTTCTCAACTGTGCAGCTTTGTATCATCCGATACGTATGTCGCGTGACTCGCCGTTCTATCTCGTGTTTGCCCGATACGCCATATCAGGTGATAGCCGTGTCACCTATTCTTACACTACCTCGCTTGTTTTGTTTTCGAGCGACACATTGCTTTTCTTTCAGGAGGCCCTGTCGAGCAACTACCCCGACGCGTAGTTCTGACCATATTGTCTTATTTTAGCAAGTTCTTTCGATGTGACAGACGATACCCATATCTCGTATCAAGCACGAGCCCTAATCTATGAAAACCTTATATCACCCGATACGGTGGTGTGGGAACATTTTGTATCTGGTCATATCTTATCGTGCATTCAGCTTCCTAGCATCAGCACATTTAATTGATCAATGAATTTATTTTATGGTTAACAGAAATGGCCCGCATCAAGCAGACTGTCATCTGGGTTGACGAGCACGGTAGGAGGGTCTACACCGAGCCAATGGGTGAAGCACCCACTGTCGGGCAGAAGCGCCCAAATCCAGAAGCAGTCGGGCCGTCAACTACGGAAAAGAGGACGAGGGTAGGAGAAGTGGAGGCTCCAGCACCAGCAGCAATGGCAGAACCCCTGGATTACACACCAGGAAGGTTCGTGCCGAGGGACGATGAGCACGCACGTCGTTATGCTGAGATGGAAACCAAGGTCTACAGATCGATCAGATTCTGCCACCAGGCTTAATTCGCTGACCTGGGCATATTTGAAAGGCTAAAGGACATCCTCACTGCGGCAGGACTGAGGAAGATCTGCCTCAGCCGATCTTCCTCTTACACCGAACTCACGAAGGAGTTCATGTCATCCCTCCACCGAGTGAAGAATTCGACTGCTAAAAAGAAAGAATACGGCGGAGAAGATAGACTCCAAGCCCGGCTATACAACTCGGAGCATGCCGTCTCTGAGAAGCTGATGAATGAGATCTTCTCTTCCAGCGAGGAGGAGAAGAATCTGATGAATAACGATGAAAGAATCACCTAAGGAGACGGGTTCAATCCCGTGGAGCTCTGGAATAAGCTAACCAGTGAATCTTCATTTAAACCAGGTAGCAAGGTGGCAGCAGTACACTCCTGCTTTTGGAGAATAGTGCACAAGTTGGTGGCATGCTTGCTGTTTAGCAAGAATGAGTCCATCAATATCTACACAGAAGAACTCCATGTCATGTGGCACATGATGGAGGGACGAGTGATCAACCTCGGGCGGTTCTTGCTGAACAGATTGCACCCGATAAAGGATGCCACCAAAGAATATTGTATGGGTGGCATCGTCAACTTGATTGCGGCAGGGCTTGGGTACCCAAAGGAGCCGCACAGCCTTTCAAGGATGAAGGGCGATGAGATGATTGACATCAAATACCTGATGAGGGACATCATCGTAAAGAAGGAGGGAAATGACTACTTCTACAAGTTTGCAAGGACAAACATCCTCCTCCCGCTCCCTCGTTGCGCCACCTATGACGCAGGAAAGCCGGTCTTCACTGCAGCAGAGATAGAAGCTGTGGCGGTAGACGCAGCTTACTCCGCCACCACCAGAATTCAAGAAAGGGCGTCCGTGAGAGGAGAACTGATTCCTCTCGACCCAAGGTGGGAAAAAGCTTCAATGACCCGCACCGAGCCAGCCGTGATTCCAGAGATACCGACGACAGCTGCTAATAGAGTCGTCGTCGCTCCTACTGTACCAGCCACAACCACAACAATGACTGTGGTGGATGAAAGAGAACCGGTGATCGTTGCGGTCACCGAGACAACAACTACGGGAGCTTCCGCGGGAGAGACATCTGCAGCCCCTGACATCCCTGTAATGCCTTTAGAGGCAGAGGAAGCACATCAGACGGACTCCAGTAATGGGGTGTTTGACGAGATCCTAGGAATGGAGCTCGAAGGTGAACAACTGACACCGACACTGCCACCAGTGTCCCCGATTACAGCTACTGAGGAGATCACCGACAATGTAGAGGTGGAGCAGAATCTGCCCACACCATGGACATCTCCACCATGACGATAACGCGAGGCGGAAGCAACTGCAAAAGTGCCGACACCTCGCCCTGCGGCATCCGCATCGCGAACAATTGAGATAGAATGTACCTCGTCTGGTAGACCATCACGTGAGCAAGGTGTCGCGAGGACGGGAGGGAGACCTGTAGGAACCCCTCCGTCGCTCGGGAAGATGTTAGGGCATGAGCTTGACTACTTGCGGGAGGTATCAGAGAACAACTCAGCTACATTATTTTCCTTAACCTGCAAGTTTTCATCTTTCTCAAAAAGGCTGAATAGCCAAGAACGAGAGCTGCTGACTCTAGCTAGCCTTCCCGGAGGACTAGAGACTTTGAGTGAGACGCTTTAGCAAGTTCTCCAATGCCTCGACAAGATCAAGAAGTGGCTAGACAGAAGGGATGACCATCTGCGCCGAAGGCAGCCAAGAAGGTCCCCTTCGCCCCCTAGCTCTGGCTCTTCACCTTCTTCGTCAGCATCCTCCTCGAGATCGGCGTCCTCCTCCTCATCCAGCGGTACGTCCACAACGCCCAAGGAAGGGACGCAGCCAAGGTCGACCGATGGAGCTCCAGCAGGACAAGAGAGCTCCCTAGGCCTGGAAGAAGAAAATCCCTCTGTTCCCCTAGATGAAATTGAAGATGATAACAGAGATATCAGCATCGGGGTGGACTCTTCTGATGAATCAGAGGGAGAAAAGGGGAATGTTTATACAACCAATGAAAGACACCTTCCTCGAGGAAGACACTCGATGACAGATAAGTTCGCAGAGCCATTAGAGATACCTTCCTTTGAGATGGCCGACTTCGATAGAAGAGTCATCGACTACCTGACGATCAGAGACCAGAAACTACTAAACAAGGTCCTAAGATCACATGCAGATGAAGAAGACGTCGTTTGGAGCGACGACTACTTCTCCGTACGACGGGGAGCACTTCGCAGCATGTTCTGCTCGCCAGCCGTCGTCGGAAAAAGGGTGTTCAAGGTCCTTGAAAGTGCGATCATCGAGAATATCGACAACAGGACAGGTCGGAAGACAATATACAACGCCACGCCGACCTTGGCTAGAAGATTGATGTGGGGAGAATCAGACTCCGTTGTGGTAACCAACATGCTACAATACATAGATACACATAACCCTAACCTCGTGTTGGCACCATACAAGCACCGCAACATATGGTTCCTCTGTGTGGCAGACCTGAGGAACCACGACGTCCGTCTACTGAGCTGTAGCAACAACGAGGTGCCACGCTCCGGGCTTGTTTTCAGTCGCCCGGAGGACAGAAATCTGAAGCTTCTTCCGTTGCGTCTCCTACGAGTTATCAAGAAAGGAAGCCAACGTCACAAAGGCATCTAGAACTTCTTTTCCATCCGAGACTTCCCCGTCCAAGCAGAAGAGGGAAGCGGAAACAATGCCTTTATCGTCTTGCGTGCCATGGAGCTGCTCAATGTATTGGGATTCATGGGACGCCTCTGGGACGCTAACTTTTACCAACTCAGGAGCGTATATGCCATGTTGCTAATCAAAGACGGGTGCTATTTCCGAGACGCAGGGATACCTGATAGGCTGCTGGATAGCGACCAAGAAAACGAATCTTCACAACCGAGCAGCTCTCCAGAGAAAGAAGCGGAAATAGAAATTGACACCTACGGGGCAGGCAAGCAGTTGGAGATCTTGAGGAAAATGCATGGATTTGAAGATCCTGCTTCTCCTGCAACTCCAGAAGGACTAATCAACAATTTCGACCGCTTCTCGTGTGCTATGCTCACACAGGAGCAGGTAAATGAAATCCTTCTGAAGTTAGTAGATTCTACCCTGGCAGATGTTATTTACAAGGAAGGCGATGTCGTAGTCCTAGTTGATGATTTAAGGGACATGATAAAAGAAGGGGGATGCTTGGCTGTATCTGTGGCGACTGCTTACATCCAAATATTACAGCCAAGGTTCGAACACGCATATATAGCTCATCCTATGCTATTCAACGACGTTTGCCTCGCCGATGAAACAGGAGCAAAACATCATTTTTTGGCAGAGTTGGAGAGCGGGGTCCCTAGCAAAATTTTTCTGCCCATCTTGCATTATAACCATTGGACGCTCCTGACGATGTACACTCACCAACGAGCTGGAATCTTCTACAATAGCTCGGACAGCAACAAAGATCATCCAGTGCAGTGTACATCAGCAACATTGACACCCCTCGAATGCTTAGTTCGAAATTTTTACGACGAGGTGTCAAAGTTGATCCAACCATTCCTGGACACGGCACCAAGAAAGTGGCACGAGCTTCAGTTCTTCCACCGTAGTCTGCAGCAACTTCCCCTATCCAACGACTGTGGTATCTTCATCCTAGAATGGATAGCAAATGAAGCAACGCCTGACCAGCTCCACCACATCGACTATCACAGCAAAAGAGGAGAATATGTGTGGGAGCTGTTATTTGACGCAGGTGCACTCACCATCTAACCTCACTGGAGTAACATTACCTCACCTTATCTACCTCACAACTCTGGGACAGAGTGTGGAGTAAGTTTGGGGGGGTACCATGTACCAGTGAGGGAGGTATAAAATTATTTTTGAAAAATTCTGAAAAATTCTCTGACTCATATTCTTTATTCTTTCGTTCTTCTTCTCTATATCAAGTGTACATATATATATGTTCATATAAAAATTTCGAAATTTTTTTCTTATCTTGTCTCCCTACATATGTACAAAGTTGCTATATGAGTAAAAACCTGATACTACTTCTTGCCAGCTTATTTTCTATGTGCCTAAGGTGATGTTAGTTTTGTTATGTCTTTATGATTTTGCTGCCTCAAACAACAAAAGACTACGAATTTCCACGCCAAAAATTTCGAAAAAAAATGAATAATCTCGCAATAGCTAAGAGACGAGTATGGAGAAGGAAAAAGATGCCCAAACAGCAAAGATCCCTCTTGTTTTCCCTTACCCAACAAAAATCCCAAAAAGAGAAAGAAGCCTTATGAGGATGAATAAAAGCATGAGTGTTGTGCCCAATAAAAGAAAAGAAAAAATATATATACACACTTGTCGCCCAAAAGTACCCATCTTTAGGCATGGTAGATCTGGGGCAGTGGTACGTAGGATGTGAAATCACTGCTCTAAAGCCAACTGGCTTGGACTGTAGGGACCACTCGCCCGCTAACGGACCCTTACCTGGATGGACTAATGGGAAACAAGATGAAAAACCCAAACAACCTTAGCCTTACCCAACACACAACTTTCTACCCCTAAAGTTGTTTGGTGTGAAAGCTAACTTCAGAATCATACACCAAAGTCTCGCTGAAGCTGTAGAGAAAATGTTTATTGAAATAATAAGGCAAGAATGCAAGGTCTTTTGTTCGTAGTGGGCAGCATTATCTCTAAAGGCATCATGATTCTTGTTTCACCTCTTGAACTGAAAACTACACCGGTGAAGAAGAAGCATCACAAAATAAAGTTTAAATATTTATTGAGGATAATCAAAATGATAAGTTTGGGGGAGTTGATAACACCAAATTTTGTGATGTTTTGACCCTTATTTTGTTATCAAAACTGCCCTTTTAACTATTTTCCTCTCCTTTTATATGTACTTTTGCAATTATTGGCCAAACGACGCTCTTAATTCAATATTTCCATCTTTTGCAGAGTTTTCCTCCATTTTGGACTCATTTATCATCAATAAGGCCGTTCTGGCCCACAAACAAGTTCCACCTGCATCGGCCTTCCAGATGGCCGATACGCTCACTTCCCGATATGGTAGCGCAACACACCGACGCACGACATGAGGATGTCGCGCCGAAAGGAACTAGCGGGCGACACGTCTTTTACCCGACAGGGAGTCCAGCTCACCATGACAACTAAAGCTTGTCGCGCGACACAGGCCACCCACCGGTAGGCGCCGCCCGTCATGTTCACCGACAGGCGACATCCTTGTGCCGAGCGATACTGATATCGGTCGTCCACAATTTCCACGATGATAAGGAGGACACATGGCACTCTGAGCACCATAACTTCCCCCAACTGCTGCCTATAAATAGCAGCTACAGGAAGCTGAAAAGACATGTCGGAAACTTGCTTAAGTCACCTCAGGAAGGCTGCAAAGAGAGAGTGTATCGAGCCTCAGTGGTCGCGACGGGCGCTTCTAGGTGAGCACTTCCCCATCCCGAGAGGGAGGGAATGGTTCCCTTAGTGTCATCCCGAGCACCACTACAGGCCGATATCGGCCGACATAGATCCACGATAGGAGAGACCGATACTAGATGCATCACTCTAGTCCGGCACGATACCGAACCCCGATACACATCGCCCATCATGGCGTGCCGCCCGAGAGGGTGTCGTCTGACATGATCGTATCGGGCCAGGCCCCTCGCACGATACATTCCGCCCGTCACGGTGTGTCGCCGGAGAGGGTGTGCCGCCCGACACGGCTGTATCGGGCTAGGGTCCTGCCCGGTATCGGGCTGGATGGTCCGATGTACCCTGTCATCCTCCTATATCAAGAAGGTGACATCTATCTTTAATTCAGTCATTTATTCCCTTACTTATGCAATGTGATCAGAACCTATATATGTTTATGAAAATAGAAGAGTTTAATTATCTGCTTCTTTATGTTTGGTACCCTTGTTGGATGATTGCTATGTTTAACATCTGAACTCTAGCTTGTATGTTTGGATCGCATTTCGATTAGCTACCGAATCGTGTTTTTCCCGTTGCAACAGCCTCGAGAGAGGTGTTGTGGCTCTAGTGTTTGGTCTGATTCTGGTGTACGAGAGTGCCTGGAATCAGAGTTGCTTTAGTAACCTTTCCACTCTAACTTAAGCCCAGCAACCTCGAGAGGGGTGTTGATGCTTGGTTAGAGGTACCCACTTTGAGAGGAGGGGTACAGGATGTTTCTGCTGCCGCTTGTTTTATCGAAGTTTCCTCCTTTGTACCTTACTATAGCATTAGTGTTATCTCTCTGTTTCTGTTGCATGAAAACCCCTAAAAACTACTAAATGCCTAAACCTTAATCTTTCTTGTAGCTCCAGTTGGAGATAGTTTTCCTTTGTTTTATCGATCTTGTTCTATTGTTCCCTTTTGGGAATTTTATCATCTCTTTACCTATCTGCCGGAGTGTAGCGTGTCAACTCTGAGTTCTCAACACTACCACCCTTGTCCCTGTGTTCGACCCCATCTATCTACTTCGACCCCATAAGCAAAGTTGCGGGGGCCTAGAAGGTTTCGGGTTATCTATACTACTATAAAAAGAGCGAGTTCTCGAAACAGTTCAAATACACCCACCCAAACTCATCGTGACCAATCACACAACACCATTTTGCCAACGTGTCAAAACGTAGCACTCTCCTTCACTCAATCTGCTCTAACGTTTTTTTAGCTTTTTTCACTTAAAAAATTATTTAATTTGAATTTCCATATTCATATCTATCACCTTTCAAAACCATGTCTCCACCACATTGCATCGTCGCTAACTAATTTTCTTTGATTGGGTCAATCTCTCTCCCATAGTCACCACAACAAACTAACCGGAACTCACTCTCTCTCTCCTTGAAATGACGGTTCTCACAATCTATCTCCCGCAATCACCACGACGACCACTCCTTCCGCAACAAACCACCCCACGAAGGCAAACAAGAATGAACTACTCGGTGCTCTCTCCTCTTGCTAATACACTGCTCCGTTCACCACCTTCCTCTTCATCTTCCTATTCCACCTCCATCAAATGTTCCACAAAACCCTCTCCCTCACTCTTAAAACTAGCACGACGATGATCAGTTTCTGTCCTGCCCGACTGCGTTGCAGCTGATGAAGAAGAAGGGACCCTGAGAACTTGTAGGTGTCCTCCCCGTGTTGTGCCTGGTGATGGGGCTAACGACATTGCAGCTGGTGTAGTCAGCGCTGGAGGATTCGAGTACAGAGTCCACTACCTTCTCCTACATAAACACTGTGAGCAGATGATCCAGAAACTATGACATTATTAGCAGAAGCGATATGTATCAAAGGGATGACAAAATCAACAAGGTATAACTTCTCCCTTGCTGTCATCATCCACTTGCCGTCGTATCACCTGTCAATCCTCTTACCTTTCAATTTCTGACGTCATGGCTTCCATCAACGCCGCCACCACCGCTAGCCCGACCCCCACGAAATCGTTAAGCAGCGTGAAACCCCGCCGTGCGGCGCTAGCAAACATCACCAACGAGTGTTCGCCGGTTGTCGGGCTCACTGACCTTCTAAAAACACCACCCGCGAAGACCCAGAAGCCGCTCTCGACTGGCGAGTCCCTGCTTCTGGAATAGGCGAAGAAGTGCCTGCTAGAAACACCCACGGCGGTTGCAGGGGAGACGGCGAAGGGCGTCGAGGTCGAAGTAGTCCTAGATGCCTTCGGCCCCACGGGTTCGCTGGTAGACGTCGCTATGGCCGTCCAACTGGTCTGCTCGCCGTTGGCGGAGAAGAAGGAATGTGGCGATGAGGCGGAGTATCCCTCGGTGTCATCATCCATCCTGACGTACGAGGACAACAGCAGCATCAGCTCTTGTGGCAAGTACGCTGACGACGACTGCTCTTCGGCGTGGTCTTTCCAGGCGAATGCCAGCTGCCTTGAGGAAGAAGCGGCAGTAGGCGAGGAGGAAGTGGCCTATGATGCCGAGGAGGAGATCTACTAAGAGGTGGACGGCGAAGATTACCCCTTTGATGACGAGGAAGAAGATCAAGACTTATACTTTGAGTATGATGACGACGTGCTAGACAACCTGTGCAAGGGGATGGCACGCCTGGGGGTTTCTCTCCCAACTTTTGTAGGGAAGCACACGAGGTTCGTGTACAACAGCGACGGGGAGATCGCAGGGGAGGAGGAGGTGGTTGACGCTGTGTCCCCAAGTAAAGTAGTGCTCAAGGGGATGTTGATGCCTCAAGGGAAGGACCTGTGCTTCTCAGAGGATGACGCCAGCGAGATCTGAAATTTTGAATTCGTTAGCTAGCCAGTAGGTGGAATGTGCGAGCAATCTGCTTTGTTGCATACGGTTTTCGGATATTAGAAAATGTGGCATGTTTTTTTTGGGTGTGTGTGACGTGAGATTTTCCTTTCTCAGATTAATCAGCCGATTACTATTTTTATCAATGATTTCAAAGATCAATTCTATTTGAGTTTGATCGCATATTTCTCTAGATGTTTCTTGAGAGTGTATCCCGAGACTCCTCTTCTTCTTCTTCCCCCTTTGACGGTCTTGCATATTTCCCAACAAATCAGAGATGTCGTTCTATCAATCTAACTCGACTTAAATGAGATACATAATGAAAAGTGAGAGTGAGTTTGATGCTATGTTCTCCTTGATTCACTCTCTTCTCTACTTTTTTCAAGGAATTTTGCTCCCACAAATATTTATTCTCACACTCTCTTATTAACTTTTATTAATTTAATTTTGTATTTCTATCTCATTTCATGCAAACCGTTCCTTGATCTCTCCTTTCAAACAACTAACATAAATATTTTTTACCGTGTAGGGACCCTTTCACGGACGAGTCCTCTCCCCACACATTTCCAATAAATTTTATATGTCACGTGCATGTGCGCGTGTGTGTTTACTAGTAAATGTAAAAGCTCGACTACCTCAAATCCGCCTCCAATTTTCAGACGCGCGATTTTGGCCGGTCATAAGGTTGTCCAAAGGGTTTGGGAAGGTGTTTGTAATTTTGTGTAACATCCTTGAGAAGGTAATAAAATTCAAATACTCTCAAAATACCAATTGGAAACAATTGGGTAGTGGACTGACTCCCTTAGTTTTTGCTAAGGGTGGAACCACTCTAAACCCTTGTCTCCTTCTTCAACATCCTTGTGTTTGTTTGTTGGTTGAATTATTTTAAAAATTATTATAAAACCCTATTCACCCCCTCTAGTGTTTTTCATTTGGTATCAGAGTATGCTTCAAGGAACTTGAACAAAGTCTTGAAGAAAATGGATGATGGGGTACTAAACAACCTCAACTTGGAAGGAACACTTATGGCTCGGCCTCCACCATTTGATGGCGCCAACTACACCTATTGGAAAAGGAGGATGCAATTCTACTTTCAAAAAATCAGCTGGGATTTATGGAGAATGGTGTCAAATGCCTATGATCTTCCTCAAACTGAATATGCAACATGGGATGCAAACACGGTGAGATTAGCTCAATTAAATGCAAAAGTTGTAAGTATCCTTTATTGTTCAATTTCCGTAGGTGAGTTCAATAGAATTTCAAATTGTGAAACTGCATATGAGATATGGCATATACTCTCTATTACTTATGAAGGAACTCTTCAAGTAAAAAATTCCAAAATTTGCATGCTTAAACAAAAGTTTGAATAGTTTCGTATGGAACCAAATGAGTCTATTAGTGAAATGTATGCAAAGTTTTATTTTATTGTTAATGCTTTGAATGCATTAGGTAAAGCCATTAGTGAAGAATATCAAGTGTTAAAAATTATTAGGTCTCTTCCTCCTAAGTATAAGCCTAAGGTGACCGCAATTGAAGAAGCCAATGGCCTCACACGACTAAGGATGGAACAACTCATTGGCAACTTAGAAGCACATGAGGCAACCTTGGAGGAGGAAGAAAGACAAGAGCGTAAACTTCAACAAGGAATAAAGAAGGACATGGATTTCAAGGCTACAAAGGTCATCACTCAAGAAAGTGATGAGACAAGTGATGGAGATGAGGGAGAAGAAGCTCTAATTGTAAATGGTAAGAAATATAGAAGATTTAAATCTAACAAAGTTATTGGTTCTTCTTCTTCCTCTCCTAGGTGTTTTGAATGTGGAAAGAAGGGACATCTTAAGAATGAATGTCCTAAAGCAAAGAAAGGGAAGAAAATCTCATCCAATAAGAAGGGAGAAAAAGCATACAAAGCTGCATGGGATGAGTCAATTGGTAGTGAGAGTGGAGAAGAGAATGTGGAGTATCTCATGGCCAAAGAAAATGATAGTGATGATTCTAAAGAGGATTGTGTGGTTGATAGTGGATGCTCCAAACACATGACCAACAATAAGGATGCTTTTAAAACTTTTGAAGAAAACAAAAGTGGATCAGACTCTTTTGGAGACAATGGTAAAGGTAAAATTGTTGGAATAGGTAATATTGGTACAAACATTGAAATAAAAAATGTTTTACTTGTTGATGGTCTGCACCATAATTTAATAAGTGTCAGTCAACTATGTGATACTGGATATGATGTTTTATTCAATAAAAATTGTTGCAAGTTACTAATAGAGAACACTACAAATGTTGTGTATGAAGGAAAAAGAATTGGAAATCTATATATTCTTAGACCTTACTCTATGCAATCTATAGTTGGAAAATGTTTACTTGCAAAAGATAATTCTCTCCAATTATGGCATAGAAAATTAGGTCATGCTAGTTCACATGTTATCAAAAATCTAGTTAAATATGATCTTGTTTGTGGTTTGCCTAAGCTATCTTTTGATCAATCTGAAAATTGTGAACCATGTACTTTGGGTAAACAAACTAAAACTTCTTTTAAACCCAAAAACATGCTTAGCACCAGTAGATCACTAGAACTTATTCATATGGATTTATTTGGACCTATGAGGACACAATCTATCGGTGGAAAATGATATTGCTTTGTTATTGTTGATGATTACAGTAGATATACATGGGTTCATTTCATTGCAAATAAAGATGATACCATTCAAGTGTTCATACAATTTTTCTCAAAGATTGAAAATCAATTACAAAATAAAATATGCACAATTAGAAGTGATCATGGTGGAGAATTTGAGAATCATATATTTGAAGAATTCTGCACATCTCAAGGCTACACTCACAATTTTTCAGCTCCACGTACTCCACAACAAAATGGCATAGTTGAAAGAAAGAATAGGTCCTTACAAGAAATGGCTAGGACTATGATGCTTGAACATAATACATCTAAAATGTTTTGGGATGAAGAAGTAAACACATCTTGCTATGTGCTAAATAGAGTAACCGTACACTCTTATTTGAAGAAAACACCATATGAACTCATTTATAATAAGAAACCAAGGGTTGATTATTTTCATACTTTTGGCTCAACTTGCTATATATTAAACACAAAAGATGATTGAGAAAAGTTTAACTCTAAATCACAAAAAGCCTTTTTCTTAGGATATTCAACTTCTAGCAAATCATTTAGAGTTTACAATACCATCTCTAGAAAAGTTGAAGAATCCATTCGCATTACTTTTCAGGAAGGACTAAAACATAGTGATGACATAGTTGATATTACTCATCAAATTGAAGATCTAACCATATCAAATAAAGATGATCAAAATGCTGAAAATGATCAACAAATTGAGACACAACAACCCATCCCTAGACTCATTAAGGATCATCCTCAAAAACTAATCATTGGAAATCCTAAAGATAAAGTAAAAACCCGATCATCTTTTAGAGATGTTGCAAATATGGAATTTGTATATATAATTGAACCTAAGAAAGTGACTGAAGCTCTAAAAGATGATTATTGGATAATGGCAATGCAAGTAGAATTAAACCAATTCACTAAGAATGATGTATGGGACTTAGTTCCTAAACCTCAAGATAAAACCATTATTGGAACTAAGTGGGTTTTTCAAAATAAGTTAAATGAATCCGGGGAAGTAGTAAGAAATAAAGCTAGGTTAGTAGCACAAGGGTATAATAAACAAGAAGGAATAGACTTTGATGAAACTTATGCACCAGTGGCAAGACTTGAAGCCATTAGAATGCTACTAGCTATAGCTGCCCACAAAAACATCAAACTATTCCAAATGGATGTAAAAAGTGCATTTCTAAATGGAATAATACAAGAGGAAGTATATGTTGCCCAACCACCTAGTTTTGAAATTCCTGGTAAAGATTATCTTGTTTACAAACTTAAGAAAGCACTTTATGGTTTAAAACAAGCACCTAGAAATTGGTATGAAAGGCTAAAAAATTATCTCTTGAATAACAATTTTTCAATTGGAAATTCAGATTCTACTTTATTTTTCAAAACATATGAATCTAACTTTCTAGTTGTTCAAATTTATGTTGATGATATTATCTTTAGTGCATCAAATGAATCTTTATGTAAACAATTTAGTGATATTATGCAAAAGGAATTTGAAATGAGTCTCATGGGAGAATTTACTTTCTTTCTTGGTTTTCAAATAAATCAAACGCCTGCTGGAATTTTTATAAGACAAGAGAAGTATACAAATGAAATTTTAAAATATTTTGGAATGAAACATTGCAAACATGCTACCACTCCAATGGATACCTCTACTAAAATTGACAAGGATGAAAATGGGGAACCCATTGATGATTCCTTATATAGGGCCATGATTGGTAGTTTGCTTTACTTAACCGCTTCAAGACCAAATATCATGTTTTCCGTTGGAATTTGTGCTAGATTTCAATCAAAACCCATGCAAACTCATTTTCAAGCTGTCAATGTTTTGAGTATTTCAGGAATAAGGTGGATGACAAAGTTTTGGAAGATCTACATGCTTAAATTGCTTTATTTTCATGATTGTAATCAAATGTAAACTTGTACAAATATATAATGTACAAGTACTTAGATATCTTGTAATTCAAGTGTTTAGATCTTCCCTATCCACACACAACACTTAGATAGGTCATCCCTAAGTGAGCACCACAATTGCACATTCATTTCTTACACTTAGCATATGAGTTAAAGTTTTGAAACAGAGTTTTTCGTGGTCGACACACTTCTCGACCAAGATACTCTCGGTCGAATATTTTCTTGACTGAAAAACTCCCAAGTCTAAAGCATGAACATCTTTACATATCCTGCTAAAAGCCATCACAGAGAAAGGCTCAGTCGAACTTTACTTTGACCAAGACTATGTCTCGAGAAGGTTCTATAGTCGTTAGACTTAGTTATATAGCCATTAGACTTAGTGGGAAAAAGGTGGTTGGGAGTTGAGTTGAACGTTGCTCCATATTTACGCTCGGTCGACAAATTCCTCAACCGAGAGACACTCGGTCGACAAACTTCTCGACCGAGAAGGTTTCTATTTGCACTTTTTAGAATTAATTAACTAGCCATTACAAATGCAATTAGTGGATATCTAATGTTTAGTTGAGCACTAAGAACCCCCTAGAAAGTGTCTAGAACGTCCCTAAGCACTAGTAGGCCATTTTTATAAATAGGACATGCCTTAGGACACCTAAACTCATGTAAGTACACATACTTGTAATTGAGAATCAATTCTTGTGAGCAATTGAGCAACTTCAACACTTGCTAATCATTTCCATTACTGGCATTTCGTGTCCTATAGGCTAGAATCTCCTACCCACTATACTTCCACTTTCATATACATTGGATAGGAGATCAAAATGCTTGATATAGGATTCAATCCTTGTGCTTAAGTGGTAATTGTAATTTCCTTTTTCCTTTCTTGTTCTTTCTTATTGCATTGTACTCTCATTGCTACTCCTAGGTTGGAGGCTGCAGAGTGGAGAGGGTGAAATCTTCTCAGGTGGAGAAGGAGGACTTTGGACTACTTCTAGAATGTCTCAATAGGAAGCTACTTCAAGGAGGAAGGCTACTTCAAGGGGGAGCTTGAAGTTACTTCAAGTGAAGGCTGCTTCAAAGTTGGTGAGATGACTTCGGGTGAAGGCTGTCCAAAGGGTTTGGGAAGGTATTTGTAATTTTTTGTAACATCCTTGAGAAGGTAATAAAATTCAAATACTTGCAAAATCCCAATTGGAAACAATTGGGTAGTGGACTGACTCCCTTAGTTTTTGCTAACGGTGGAACCACTCTAAACCCTTGTCTCCTTCTTCAACATCCTTGTGGTTGTTTTTTGGTTGAATTATTTTAAAAATTATTATAAAACCATATTCACCCACCCTCTAGTGTTTTTCACAGCAAGGAACCTACCTCGATTGGTATCTTCGATGCACTAGAACACCTGTGAGAAGTCGTCCAGGGGTCTCGCTCTGGTGAGGGAGAAAGTGGCATCACCTCCTCCTCTCCCATTCTGACCATTGCAAGGAGACGACAGCTCATAGCCATCCTACTTCCATCTGTGAGTGTCGCTCTCACCTTCACCCCTTCATGGCTAGAAGAATGGTGAGGAAACTATTGCCTTCCGATCCACACATCATGCTCTATCTGCCAAATGTTGATCCATGTTTCGGTCTCTCTTTTTCATGTGCTTCTCCTTATTCCCGTCTCAAGCGCTGCCACGAGTCCATGCTCTGGTGAGAAGTTGAAGACCGATCAGACCTTTGATCAAACTCCATAAGGTTCCACTAGCTTCGTCTGTTGTTCCTATGCATTTTTGGCATGGAGGTTTGTTTCTAACGATTCTGCTTCATGAATCGAGGAGCTTTCTGCTGCCATAGTCTATTGTAGTGGAGAAGTGGAAATGATCTTCCTCCAATAACCCTACTGCAATTGGCAACAGAGAGACCATTGTGTGGGGGTCTTGTTCTCCTTTTCATGTCTTGAACATGCCCCGAAAGTGAGTTGTACAGTATGGTCAAAAATAATGTTTCTATTAATGGAATGTACATCATAGTAGTTCTCTAACTCTATTACAAGCCCACTGGGAAGAGATAAATGATAGGTTCCAACCATTGTAGTAGCAACTCTTTCTCCCTTTACATTGTGTAATTTGACCTCACCCTTTCTTAAAGGTTTACTTCTTTTTAGATCCTGCATATTAGAGCATATGTGAGATCCACATCCAATATCTAGTACCCAAGATAAGGAAGTAGACATATTTATGGAAATAACTGGTATACCTAAAGTGGAGATCTCTATCCCTTACTTCTTCTTCCACAATTACTTGAGATAAAAAGGGAAAATTCTTTTCCAGTGTCTAGTCCAGTGATAGTGGTGATAATTTCCTTCCTTGTTCACCCCTCCCTTAGCTTTCACTGCAAAAGACTTGGGTTTTTGGATACCTTTAGAACTCTTATTATCTTTTCCTTTGCCCTTGAACTTCCCTTTGCCTCTTCAGATCATCATCACATATTTATGTTTGTCCTTCTTCTCCCGTGCTTTAGCTGTTCGCAACATGCCAAGTAATCTGACACCAGTTTGTCAAAATTGTTCATGTTGTAGTTCATGAAAAACTGGCTGTGTGATTTTAGAAGTGACTACATTATTACATATGTGGCCAACTCTTGGCCCAAGGGAAATCCCAATCTGTTAAGGTTCTTTACATACCCAATCAACTAGAGAACATGAGGACCTATTGGATCTCCTTCTTCCATATTGCACTTGAATAACACCTTTGAGACATCATATCTCTCTTATATTTTTTAATTTTGATACATGTTCTTAAGATATTCTACCATCTCAATAACACTCATGTTCTCATGATGTCTCTACAACTCATAGTTCACTGAGCAATGCATTAGGAACTTGACATCTATGACATCATTAGTATGTTTCTTGTAAGCATCATTTTCAGCCTTAGGCACAGTGGGAGCGGGTTAATCTGGCTCTAGTATCTCTAAGATATAGAGGTTGCACTCTTATGTGAGAACAATTCTCAACATCCTAAACTAGTTGTGGAAGTTATTCCTATTTAACTTGCCCTTCTCAAGGACTGATGCAACAAAAATGTGTTGTTGTTTGCCATTAGTTTCTAAAAAAGAAATTTGCATTTTGTCATAATACTTTTGATTTGATTTTATTAAAATAAATTTTATGACATTAATTATTCCTTTAATTAATTATTGCTCCCATTTTTTCATATTTATATCCCTCACATCAATTCGTAAGATTGTAGCATAAAACCTTCTAGTGAGTCAAGATCCATATTTCATCAAAACCATGAGTCAACTAGGGCCAATCTACCACAACTTGACTATTTAGGTAGGCAACACTTGGCAATTGAATCATATGCAACTCTTGATGGATGCCATCCACAACTTTTTGTCATAATCCATCTTTATGCCTCTAGATGCTTAATCCCATTAAGATCACCTACTTAAATACGATCTAAAGCTAACATGATAGAATATGCGCCCTGTAGACCAACATATCTATCATCATATTTCCACAAGATAGATGACGCACAACTTTACGACATGCCCACTCGACGTCAATCAAAATTTTCATGTGTGTCACTTATGGAAAGCATCTAAGACTTAATATTTAATTGAAGGATTTTTATATATATATATATATATATATATATATATATATATATATATATATATATATATATATATATATATAAATATACATATACATATACATATCCAGTCACAATATACTTATAATATATATCAAATACATGCTATATCCAGAAACAAAACCTGCAATCATAGAATATGAGTGACAGTTATGGCCATACTAATGCAATTCATTGGACCCACAAAGAATTGCTACCACCTAAGGTCCACATCATATGTAGCTACTTGTTCTTGCAGAAAATATGTGACGGAACCAACCTAGTTAGTTGATTAGACTCTTCAGCCAATTGGTTGAACTGCTAGTTGGTCGATTGGTCTTAATTGATCAGACTATTGGCTCCTGGATAAAGTGGTGTATAGACTCCTTAAGTTGATCAGTTGGGCCTCTAGTCAATCAGTTGTTTCTCTTATTTGTGCCTCTTCATTCCTCTAGCCGATCGACTCGACTTCCAATCATTTTGACTCGTCCAGTGCATATAAAACATTAAATAAAACTATCATGTTCCTATTTAACTTATCACACTATAAAAGTGAAACCTTGACTTACATTCTAGAGGAGCATACAGAAGGAATCATTGAATTACATTTACATAAAAGGTACAGGTTTGACATGCAAACTTAATAATAAGAGGAATAAAACTATTCAACCAAGCACACATCCACAAAGGGTTTTAGGTATAACCGCGCATACATCCACCATCAAAGCAAATTTTAGGATCACATGTATTGATTGCATATATATATATATATATATATATATATATATATATATATATCATATATATATGCGTGTATGTGGTTTGAGTCAGATATTCATATTAATCATTTTAAGTATTTGCATCATATGCAACAAATAAATGATAAAACAAAATCTGATCATATCAATGAAATCCCGATACACAACAAATTGATGTGGCTCTGATGCCATTGTTGGGGATTCAAGCAGAATATAAAGCAGCGGAAACAAAAACTTTTTCCCATATCCCAAACAAGAAGATCGTGTCAACAATGATGTATTTAGGAAAGAGAGTTTGTGAGGTATATAGCTAGTCCTGGAGCAAGTCTAGCAGCAATCCTCGCAACATGATTCTTCTAGATTTGGTAGCACCTTGCGACAATCAAGGCAGTCTCCTGGTGTGATACCACCAACAATAGCTAACGTAGTCCTCCTAGCATGTTGATGACACCCTTCACACATCTTTTTTAGTCCACACGAACCAATGAGAACTCCACTTTGTGCTTTCTAGAACCAATGGGAAGGAGTTTATCCCTTCAATGTTAATGTGTTAGTGCTTACTTATTCTCCCTTGTTGTCTCTCCCTTTTACATGTAAGACTTACTCGGGCTCTCATGTTACCACAACTATGAGAGGACAACATTCTTCATGTTAGTTGTGTCTTCAGAAAGCCTTGAATACCTCTCTATTTATAGGAGGGTCAAGGACATGGTTTCTAAATCAATTGAGAGTCAAAGTGATGGATTTTCATGAATTTCTAGCTATTATAAATCATGAGTCGGTCAACTAGACACTTGATTCAGTCAACTCACACCCCAGTCAATCAATTGGAACATCCATTCGGATGATTGGAATGCTTTCCTTTTTGCAAATATATTGGATTTCAATGCAACCATCAACAAACAACATGATTTCATCATCAATCCTTGAACCAATCTTACTTATCATCCATTCGGTCAACTAGAATTCTAAGTTGGTTGGTTTGTCACTTGAGTTGGTCGACTCAACACTTGAGTCGGTTGACTCACATTCCCAATCAGCCAATATTTTAGCCAATCTTGTATAAATTGATTACCTAACCACTTTAGTAATCAAGTCGAGTCTTATACATGAGTAAAATCCTATTCCAGGTGCATCCTATGTGTGTGACCCTATAGGTTCCAAGTAATGTTGGCAATGAACGTCCATAACTAATTTATGACATCACAAGCAATGAGAGATATCTAGAAACACATCATTGCTACCCAAGTAATTGGAATGTTGGAGAACAACTTCAACCTATATTCATCATTAGTGTTATTATGATTATATAGTTCCTTTGTCTCAAATATTCAGATTGAACTTGAGGCATGGAAACGTCATCCTCTTAATCATTCAATCCATGTTCCTTGAACTAGAGAAGAATGTAGATATTCATATGAGCTCAATATCATATATTGACTCACATGAGTATGGTCGTACATTTTATCAGTCTTACTTATCAAGTGACCATGATATCAACTCCATTTGGAGGGAAAAATTCCTTCTACATCGCTCACAGTCAATCCTCATGTGTCACAATGTACCTAAGCATCACCTTTATGGTAACCCTTATTCAAGGTCACGTTGGGTGATGTTCAAATACATCAACCAACAAGTGATGAGTGCAGTGACTTCAAGTCTAAGAATCACAATCACCACTATCACACTGAGATGTGATTATGACTATTATCCATGTATCACTTTTTAGGCTAAGTCTGTCTGGTACACTATTCTCTAACAAGTACCTATGTGTTTGGTTTGATATCACATATCATGACTAGTGAGATTCTATCATCAACCAACACATAATCTAGTATTATGTATTATTGTTGGCTATTAGCTTCCTTAAAAATATCTGACTAGGGACAAAAATAGAGAATGTAAATACTCTTATCATACTTATAATCTCATTATTTAGGTCTACAACCTGAAGACATATATCATCGAGAAATTTCATTCATCAGATATCTATCATGTTATGTCATCATCTCACAATTGAACAAACACATAGACAAAATTTCCTGAATTATTAGTAAAATCATTTACAAGATATGCCATTTGAATCATCGTATGACTGGATCTTTGGGCATACATACCAACATGTTGGTTAAAATTCATTGCGTCAAGACGAGAATAGTAATAAGTGTGCTTATGAGAGTAACCCACCATTATTTATTCATCCTTGTCTTACATTTATTATCATTGTTTTATGTTTCCAAAAAAAATAGGATGAATTTAGAATGGTAAAAGAATAACATCAATTGAATTTCATGATGTCTATTTGCAAAGTTAAGACTTTCCATTCAGTTAGGGCTTCACCCTCTTTACTAAGATATCAATCAAACACTAATAATGTCAAAATGAGATCCAAGATAGTATCTAACGTACCTTTACTATGCATTCAGATAAAATAGTCATTCCTAAACAAGGAAATTCAAATAGGCCAAGTTCTTTATTCAATTATATAGCAATTTTAGACATAACTGAAAACCGTATATTTCAGTATATTCTTATAACTTATGTAATAACTTTAGGAATTCTAGTTTAGATGATTTTTTACCATTTCTAATATGATTTTTTCATGTGAAATGCTTCACAATGGGTAAAGAATCCATTTCTTGATCATCTTTCATAATCTAAAACTGAAAGGCAGATTTAGGGTTTGTAGTCGTATACAAAGGAATTGAAGATTATTGAGGATTTTATATAATTTCATCAAATATACTATTTAAAGGAAGTACCCATTCACCTAAGGTGTGAAAAAAAACTTAAAAATGTAGCCATAGAACTAACATTCTAGAATCCATAAAAACTCCTAGCAATGCATCACTTCCTTCTTCCTTCCAACTCAAAAATCCTAGAAATGGAGAATTATGAAGAACGAGTGAGAAAGCATGCCGATTTCATATCATATCAAATCAAATCAGAGGAGGGAATGAATGTTGATATGTTAGAGAAGAATCACCAATAAAAACAATCTAGAGATGACAAACTTACTTGATTAGATCAACTCTAGGAAGAGCAAAACCCTAGATTGCCATCATTACCACTTTCTCCACCAAACCCTAACTCTCCCTCTCTCTCTAAGATTTTGTTTATTTCAAATGAATAAAAAAATATTGGAACTTATAGTGTGTTAGGTTTATCATATAGAGCAATTGAGGTGCTTAATTCAATTGCAAGTTGACCCTACTTACAATTTCTTTTATTTTAGAAGATTCTTTTATCATAAAAATGTTATTGTAAATCATTTAATAAATAGGCCGAATCTCCTTCAAAAATTATGAATGATTGGCATATTGTTTGTCATTGAGTTTCAAATATCCAATAAGAATTTCAAATCATTTATTGCTATCAATAAATAAATTAAAACCAAGAAATATACTGCTATATTGTAGTCTGCTAAAAAGTTAGCTATGAGAAAAATACCCTGGATACCCCCAGAACAACCCTGCAAGCTACCATGGCCATTCCACCTAGAACGGTGATGCTTCATACTAAGGTCATGGCGCCTTGAATCCATCATATTTGAGTATAAAGATGATCAAGACTTCTATTTCTCCAACATGTCTGTGTGGCCTATAATGCACATGCCACCTTCAACCCTACACGAACGTGTTGCCTACCATGACTGTTCTAGTGAATCCTCCAATTCCCAAGCCACGACACCTTTGATTACATCACCCATTTCCACTTCAGAATGGTTGTTGTGCCCTCCTACACAACGCATGTGTTGCCCAACAGGACTGTGGTGAGTAAAACCCTAATTCTATCTAACTAGGGTTTATACTTTTTAAACCCTAATTATTCAAAACAATAGCACTCTTAGAGTTGTCATTAGATTTAACATATCATAGTTGAGATACTATCCTTAATCAAGTTTAAACAATGAGCAATGTAATTGAGCATATAATTATCTAGATAAACCTTAATTCACCAATTAACCTCAAACGCGGTCATAGCATTGCTTGATACATATTGTTTTGATCTAAAACTACTCCTTAATTGATTACATGAATTATTTTTTATCTAAAATTCTCATGGAAATATATATTAGTTGCTTAATTATCTATTCATTATGTAAACTATTACTAAATAGGCTATAGTTGTCGTTTATTGAATTATCAATTAGTATTCCATGTTTTATATCTACTCACTTATAACAGAATTTCATTTTGCACATCATACTTGATTTAATTTGAAAGCTTGTATCTTGTTCATATTGACTCTCTTATTGTCTCTCATTTTCTACCATTCATCCTAATTTCTTGGGATGCAGCTCTACCATGGAAAATATTGAGGTGAGATGGGATTCCATAATCTACAAATTACGATCTTTTTAGAAATGATGGAAAATCCACGACTATTTCCAACCTTGAAGATCCACATATTAAAATTACTACTTTTACCTGTTTAATTATTCTCTTTTTGTTAATTAACCCAGAGTATCACTTGTGACTCTAGTTTTACAAAAATACAACATCATTTTCACAAGTGATGTGAGGGTGCCTAACACCATCTGCACTCATAATAGGACTAGCAAAATTCATCTTAATTTGGATATGCTTTCTTCTTTCATCTACCCTTGGGTGGAGTCACATTTGTTTTTTTTTTCATTTTTCTACTAATATAAGTTTCCATCTTCTTTTTTCCTTGTAGTTATTATAAAACAAATTGGCCACTAGGAGATATATTCTTGTTTATTGTTTTGATGAGTTTAATGTGACCACTGGGTTAGCCTCTAGTAGGATTTTTTGACATGGGTCAGTAGATATCATCCTGTCCAACCATAATAGCTATATCCCATGGTTGACTCATGGATCATTGGTATCTAAACACCTAACCCTAAGGAATTCATGACTGAAAGCCTCTATATTTTTATGAGTGAACTACAAAATTTCTACTTTCCTCAAATGCTAGAATTAAACTAGAGTATCCAATTTATAGAAATTGTTCAAAACTAACCAACTAAGTCAGCTGTAAAATTAATTATGCTTTACAAGTATCAATGCAAGACAAAAAAAATTACACAACATGATTTATTGATTTTTTAGAATATGATCATGAGGACTAAATCTTTAGAAAATGCATACTAATAAGTGACTTAAGGGAAAATATAAACTAAGATAGAAGGATAGTGTCAAGATAAATATCGTTCTATAATCCCCCAATATTGTCATTGACAATGACCTTAGTGTTAGAAATAATTCTGATAGGAAAGGAATGCATGTCTATCTGTCACCACAACAAAGTATGCATGTTGTAATCTGAGTTTGGATGTTGAACCATGGCCATCTATAACAATTGTTAGCTATAAAACTCAAAAATAGGTTAGCTACATAAGATATTATATCTTAGTTCACACTAACATGGAAATATGACATCAGGTAGGCAATGTAAACAAAAATTTTACCGCCATATACATTTGGTCATATGTGAATTATTGAAAGCAGTCTTTATTTAGTGAAAGTTTATGATGCACT
This sequence comes from Alisma plantago-aquatica, assembly GCA_963693085.1. NCBI lineage: Eukaryota > Viridiplantae > Streptophyta > Magnoliopsida > Alismatales > Alismataceae > Alisma > Alisma plantago-aquatica. The sequence goes on from OY856414.1 coordinate 478,714,848, forward strand.
AAATCCTTATGTGAGTCATGTGTATGTGAAACAAGTGAATGAAACCTTAAGTATAGGGAATTTAGTGAATCAAGTATTTTCATACAAGTGTTTCTCAATATGATATGTGGTAATGCGCAACAGTTTAGTTTGCAGTACATATTATTGAAGATCTATAAAATGAATTGTGTACAATGCTTAACTAAGAAATATTGATGTGATAATTTAATCGTGAATTTAATGAGTGGATTAGACATTTAGATGCCATACACACTGTATAATCTTTCACAAGAAGGCCTGCTCTGTGAGGAAGAAATAGCTTTCTGACTGAAGGTAGTCCAGATTGAGGTAAGTCGGATCGTACCAGTAGGATGCAGGGGTCTAGACCAATGAGGGATGGACTCCTTAAATGTTTAGTATCAAACAAAAACACAAGGTTTTAGTGGCATCTAAGTTTTTTGTTCAGTGGTCATCATCGGTAGGTCCAATGATGTACAGTTGTATTGATCAGTGGACATCTTTGGTAGGTTCATTGGTGCACACCAAGCCTGAGGGTGTTGACTCTCCGCCTGAGTGGCTAGGTTAAAAGGGATGATTCGAAATATCTGGCCTCTTCCATTAGTTTCTAAGAGTCAAACATGCTGAGGCTCATTGCAGATGAGGTTTTACTTGAGAGATAGGCTTAGGAACCTAGACATGCTTATAAGCCTTGTATGGTGAGATAGTAGATTGTTGTGATGCTTTCACCTATCGTGGTACACTTCATGTTGATTCAGGGCATATTAAGATGAATGAGAGACAAATCAAGTTTGGGGTAGTTTTCTAATCATTCTTTATATGTTTCTTAATTACTAGTTCTCTTTGTGATTAACCAAGTATGTTTAAATATCGATTCACTCTTATAGATATCTAGAGTTTCTTTTCCTATATATGTTTGTGAGTTAGTTCCTTAGAGGTTTTTATTGCTCTACTTTAAACTAAATTTCTCAATAATATACATTTTTTACTATTAAATTGCTTTAAATTGTTTCTTCAAAGTACTCATTCACTGAGAGAGTAGGATCACCCCTTAACTCACAATTTTTACAGAAACATGTGGATCTGAATAATGTCATGCCAGACTAGATTTTCCACAATAGCTAAGTATTATATTAGTTAATTTAGTCGATCTCTGTCACTCTACATCCTTATATAGAGTTGAAAGAATTGTAAATGATGATGTGTAACTTTTCTTTTAATAATAGATAATTAATCTGATCAGTATTTCATATTTACATGGAAGTGTGAGAAAAGGAATGAATGTTTAGATATGTATCTTTATTGTTGAAATCAGATTAGTAGAATCAAGGTTTTAATTTCCTAGCAAAGTTAGTTTATTTGATTGAATATGAGGAAAAAGAGAGTTTGAAATCAAAGTTAATTTATGTGATTGAATATGAGCAAAGTTAATTTCCTAGCAAAGTTAGTTTATGTGATTGAATATGAGGAAAAAAATGTGTGATATTAGTATTATGTTAAATCCTCAACTTATTCCCTAATCTCATGATTAGAGGATATTGTGAGATGCATGTGTAATAGCTTGGTATCAGAGCTTAGGTTGAGTCATCATGGACTGTTAGGATGGTAAGTCAGATTCATAAGTGTGGTAGTTAAGATGTGATGTGTCTATTGCTCTGGGAAAGTTGAGTATTTTGATATCCTGGCCTGATATCTAAATACTTATGTTGACCAGTATCAAGTTACTCTGTCTATTCTTCTATGGGTGCCCTAGCTAGTATGTAGAGGGAGGATGGGCTAGAGAGAAACCCCGGAAGTGTTAGGGTTAGAAAACCAAAAAAGTAATGAAGGAATAAGAGCATAAAGATAGAATGAGATACAATGTTTACTTTATATGTTTTTTTGATTGGATATCAATAGGAATTCTTTTATATATTTGAATTTATATATTCAATTTTCTATAAATATATATATATAGTTCCTTAAGATTTTTGTACACTAAGAAGTTTAATCAGTTATTGATTACATTCTTTGTATCTGGTAGACCGGAAATGATCTTAAATGAGCTTCCAAAGTGGATATTCTTACCATATGTTTGATATAAATAGGAATTGATTAATCTTGAGTAGCTCTTGGCTTCATGATTGTAGGTTCGGCCTAGTCCGACTGGTAAGATGAGTTATCAGGATCAAATGACTTCTATCAATGATATAGTAAGAGTAGTCTCTGGATAAAGAAAACTGAATCATATACTAATTGGGGCACTTTTTTAAATTTGAAATCAAGGAAATATAAGAGGAAACTACATAGGAAGCCAAAATAGAAGGAATCAACTATGATGGATGGATCATATAATCAAGTAAAAATGTTTTTATGTTCTCCAAAACAAAGGGAAAAGAGGAGAAAAGAGTTAATCATACAACAAGTACATAGAAATGAAGAGTCTATTAGAAGAATTAAAGTGAAGATAACTAAGTGTACATGTGAATTATAAGACTACAATAAGATACTCAGATGAAACAAAAGGGAAATGATGGAAATGAGGAGTTTGATTAAGGAAATAGGGTTAGATGATATAATTGAGAGCATGGAATGTGTACTTCTATTATGAAGTTTAATGCATTCATCCTTACTACCTATCGATTCAAAATATCTATAGAGTAACATCCTAGTTTCCATAAAATGTATTCAATAGATAATGAATGATATAGGATCCCTCTCATTTAGGATTGAACTTGTACTTGGTATCAACGTCCTAATTAGCATGCAGTAATAGATCACTCTTTTGGAAATTGTAGGGATGAACCCTTTTGTTCAATGTTCGGGCATCTTGATATGGTAAATTATAATACAAAAAATCACCTAGAAATAAATTCCCAAGTTTTACCTAAATTAACATGCAATAATCATCACTAGCAAGTAGATGGATCTGATAATAGTATATCTTTAGGATTGAATCTAAATGACAATGTTTTTATAACAAAATATATTTATAGACAAATTAAAAAAAGCAATTGAAAAGGATACTTTTTGAAGATTGTTTGATTAACTAAATTAACTAAGAAAGAAAAATAAATTATACAAAATATGAAATGATTTTTATACTATGATAAAATTACAAGATGACAAGGTTAAAATTACAAGATGATAAGGTTTCTCAGCACCACCTATGTAACCATTCTAAATGTTGCATCATTCATTCATATGAATATTGGATTGGGGCCAAGGATTTTATTTCCTTTTAGAGTATGAAATCTACATGATCAATCACCCCATAGGCTCAAGGTTTTGTTACCTATGAATCCTTAATCTATTGCCCTAGAAAATTCCCTTTGGTGATCTCATCCAGGATTCAGTGATATGATTCAGTGTTCTAATCCCAAATTTCAAGTTCTCTATGTCTAAGAATCATACAAGATATATAATAAAGCTATAAGCAAGCATTGAATTATCAAATTATGAATCTAGATGTTCATACAAATAATAATTAACAATGTGAAAATAGAGTATTGGAAGAGGGACTAATCCCTATTTCCATGTATAGGATCTACTATCTAAACCCCTTCATGATTAAAAAAAAGACATAATAAGAAGCTCATGGAGAAAACATCATCTTGGAAGAGAAGTTGGATGGTCTTGTCAAAACTCCCCATATGATGACTACAATCTATGGTCATAGTTTTCGACAGAGTGTGTTTCCATGTCAAGCTATCAACTCCCATCTATAGTTTTTCTTGGAAGAAGATAGGGTTATGCATAGGAGATATAGGTCGCGAACCCTTGCCCTAGACGTTCCCCAAGTGCTTTTGTATCAATTTGCAACATATCATATTCATCCAAATTAATACAATGTCTTCCAGTCATACCCTACAGATTTTTTGTCATAGGAGTTTTCGACAACTAAAAGGCTGGTCGTCCAACTGTAAGGAGATTTTAAATATATACATTTCAAAGATAATTATTAATCTTCCAATTCAACTTGAATTACTCAGTTCTTTCAAGGTTTGTGGAATCTAGAGTCATTTTAGTATCGAGGTATACTTTTTGATCTGTCGACCCACTTTCTATTTGGGTGACCCACTAACTGGTAAGGATTTCCACCTACAAGTGGGTCATCCAACTCAAAAAGTCATTAGGTCAATCAGATGTGCAAAGGTTCATGTTGGTTATTGACCATTTGAAGATGAATTACAATTAGTTAATTGGTAAAACCGATCACCCAATCCACTTTATGTCGATTCTTTTTCTAACAGCCCATTCACCAGACCCAAAATACAATTAAATAGTGGGTTGGCCAACCAACATATATCATAAATATACTTGTTTTGAAATAAATTGAATCGTGCATCTAATGAACTCTATATCATTCAATTCTAAGTTTTTGTACACAAGTTATGGCCATATTTGTCCCCATCTAAACTTTAATGATTCTCACTCCAATTGCAGAGTTGGGGAGTGAGGATATGCAATTTTTGATCATTTTATTTTATTTTAATGGAGGAATATATAATTATCTCTCAATGTTGGATCAATAATACAAATAAAGCACAAAATTAGAATAACTACTAAACAAACTGTGTAAACTACTCAATGCATAAAACAAGTAAAATATTGAGTAAAATGCAAGTAAGATATGAAAACTAAATCTAAAATGCAAATATTAACATGATGAATATATATTCATCAATACCCTATTCTTGAACATTGGTTATCCTAGAATAACACAAAATCCAAAACAATCTTCAGATAAACATTTTCATCTAAAGTCCCTACACCATACTCTTATCATGTTTGAATTTGTACCGCCAATATGGCCAAGCAACCCAACCTCCTGAGATCATGAGACATGACTTAGCATATCCTCATTCCCAACTTCATTTTACAACACCACTTCCACACCACCATTCCAATATGACATGTTTAAGTAATTCATGAACAATTGGGGATTCCTGCAAAATCGCAAGTATGCATGTAATCCAACTCAAGGGTTTGTCAAATGGAAATCAATGGTGCATGTAATGAGCCCCTAGGTGAAAATGGAGTATATGGGAGTGTAGAAAGAATAATGCAATCCTCTCCAATTTTTACTTGAGATTGCATTTTATTTGTCAAAATACATATATTATACTAGTTTCTATTTGTGCACTTTGTCATTGTTTTTTGGTGATATGCCCTTATTACATATACATGGGTATGGAATAAGAGAATAAAGAGAAAAGGAGGGTACGCCACACCAAGATTAGATTTTGGCACACTCTATTGCTATGTTTCTTTTCTTCTTTTTTTTTGTTATGGAAGGTAAGATTATGGAAGAACAACTATACAATAGGGTTTGGATCATGTGCAAAACTTGTTTTTTATGATACAATACATTAGGTTATATCTCTTATTCACTACACCCAATAATTATAAGATAAGGGTATGCATAAAAATTCCATATATATGATTCACTAATTGGTAGGAAGAATGTCGTATTTGATCCCTTTTGGTTCCTCTATCACCTACTATCTTTTCCAAGGAACATGATGCTTATATAAATTATCTAAAAAGGGCGATTTGTAACCATTATTAACATCAATAACTTACTTCTAAAAAGGGGTTGTATGAAAATTCTATATGCAATGCAACAATATTGTAAACTAATAAGACTAGAAAACGGCTTCCGCTAACATTGCAAAACTATGAACTAAAATGAAAACAATATTAAGTAGGTAACTCAGTAACTAATACATGGATATGATGAAGATGACAAAACAATGGGGTGGTTGGAAATAGTTACTCATGATTTTTAGTATGTACCCTTACATTTTCTAACTAGAAATGTCAAGAGTGTGACAACTTTAATCAGTACATGCTTAGTCAACTTTATATTTAAATGTATGCACATCAAAATTATGAATCAGAATTCTTCAATGCTACTAACTCAAGTGAAATTATCACTCAATAAATACAACCTAGTATTTTAATATTATTTGATTTTTTTCCAAAGAAAATGACTTGTAATTGGGTCAATATAGTCTATTGTGGGTTGTAGTCTAATTGGATCATACTAGAGCATCAAGTATTGAATATTATGCACAACATTCAAGGCCATCCACAAAAAGTTGGAATACAGAAGAAATTAAGGTTTTCAAGTGATACGAAAGTATACAATAACTCAAGATATTTTTAAAATCCAAAGTTTGGTATGCTATAATTATTTATCGAATATGGGGTTTTATCTAAAAAAACAAAGTGAAGAAAAAATTATATAAAGGATGGGGTCCCTCTGGGCCAAGGCTAACGTACCTAGGTTGATCCTCGAGTGGGGAGGTTATCTCCTCCAACCAGACTCTAGGCTTCCCATGGAAGTATGGCTCCCCATTCCAATAGTCTCCCTCCCTCTCTCTCTCCTTAGGTGGTCTGAGTATGCCAGACTTCTACCCTCAGATCTAGTAGATCCATCTGCATCATCCTAACCATAGTGTCATGATTTCCATGGCTTTTTGGTCAGCCTGATCCATGGGTATTCAATTGTTAGGATTTCTTATATTTATCTCTCTACCACACACCTCATGCATACATAAGGCACTAAGGGGATTCCTCCCGTAGAGAGTGCTAAATTGAAACACCCTAGACTCTGCTATAAAAAACCAACACTTTGGATTTAACCCCTACACCTCTACTCTTGCTCCAACCACCTCCATGTCAAGGAAAGTATTGTCCAAGCTTCTCAGTTGAACCTTGGACATATAAAAGATTTGTAGATCTTTTGGGTCTTTTGATATCTACAATTATTGCATCAGGATTGCCTAGGTATGACCTTCTTCCTCTTATCTTCTATCTAATATATCACTCTAAGAACCATGTGACTGGGGACCTAGTTCCCTCTACTCCAACCGCTACTAGCCTTAATAGATCACAGGAAAAGTTTGAAAGAGTGGAGTAGAATGATCTAAACCCTTGTTGGGACCCCACGAGGCCTGATGGATGAAGTCAAATGTATCATTGACCATATCCATGGTGGGAGGAAGGTCTTCCAAAATGAATAAAATAGCTAGGGATGAACAAACATCATTTCCCTCGAGCAAGTAAAGGATGGGTTCACAACACCTGGGGCAACGATGTCTTTTCACCCTGACTCTAACCCGACCACGTGCTGGATAAAATATTGTGTTAATTACTTATGTGTCAGTAGATGATTTTTCCAAGTATGATTAACTTGCAATAATTATATAAAAATATTGGTAGATGGGAAACTAGTGAACGTATATATCAATGTCAAAAAAATGTGTAGATTATGAATAAAATATAGTCAAATATTGATAATGCTTCCTATTCAAAATTATGCCTTAATTCATGATTATGAAGTTATGATTTCATACAAACCCTAGTGTGAATAAATAAGGTGATAAATCATTTCATATGTTTATTTTGACTTAGAGACTAATGTTGTCGAATAACAAGAGATTCCTATCTTAAATTAGATTAGCATGATAACGATGATCTTTCTTTGGGGTTTCTAAGAAATAACTAAAATAATTAGGGTTTGAGACTAATGACTACATCATGTCATGATATTTGTCTTCCTAAACTAATTGTTTGTAATGACATGATATGTTCAGTCTGATAATTACAGTCTCAAAAAATGGCTAATTTTTTCTAACTCTTGGAAATAATTATGTAATGAAATTAGGTTATGATAACCCTATTACTAATGCAAAACTCAAAAGGCCCAAAACCCAAGATTAGCCCCTAAGTTAGGTTTAATTTGAATGATATGATACATGGTAACACTTTAGGGTTATACGTACATGTAGACTAAATGACTAGATGATTGATTGAATATATACTTGGTTGATTAGGTTGCTTATACACATATTAAATACATGGATTATGTATGGTGACGGTATGTGGTTAGTTATGAATACTCACATATATTGATTGTTGAAGTTTTGTTGCATTATTCGCAAGTATTGAATCATAATAATTTATATTCATATTCTTTTCTTAAACATCAATAAATCAAAACATAAGGAGATTGGGAAACCAATATTAAATAAGCAATGTGCATGGACCCACCTACTTGGTGTTGGAGGAGTTTAGTTATCAATTCTTATATCCAAATCCTAATTCCTATACCAAAAAAAAAACATCAACACATTATTAACTGGTATTGATCCTTAAGTTAGTTTTGCATTGATTAGGGTTTGGATATTTTGGGGGTTAAACTTTTACTTAATAGATATTACGATTAAATACTATCAGGGTTCTACTTGTCTCATTCATAATTAGCATTATTCTCCTTGCAATTGATGAATTTTCAATTCACTAAATTATACTAGAAAAAACATAGGAAAATTCCACTTTGTTCTAGGGTGACTAGGTTTCTCTCCTGTTGCGGTGGATGACTTGGGGGAGGGGCTCTGACCGTCGGTGAGTGTCAGGCCCGCTCCCTCCAGGCATCCTCTTCCCAGAGTCATGTGCATATGGTTCCCCAATAGTCAACAATTTTCGATATTGCCCATCTCCTTCCTTCGTGCAGAGACGATGGAGGGTCCTTGGTCCTGGTAAGGATGAAGTTCATGGAAGGGGTTTTGGCGACTATGTTGGGGCTTCTCTAGAGTCATCTAGTGATCTCCTTTGCAGCTCTATCAAGATCTTATTTCTTACCGATAGTTCTCACATCTCATGTCCCCCCTTTCCCCTTTCTGAATTTCATTTTTTTTCCTTGCTATTTTGTTTCTTCATTGTATAGAAGTTAGTTTCATCAATGGAAGCTACTCTACCTTGTAGTCGCTATTTATTAGCATTTATCAGTCTGCTTTTGTCCTGCGATCCTCTTAAGGCGAGTGAGGGGACTTCTAGCTACTACTAGGTCTCAATTTTGCTTTAGTTTGATCTTGTTGCTTGGTTATATGAATTTACTTGAGGAGATAACCCATTGTCAGATCGTCTTTCTAGTTTAGCCTCTTTTCCACTACTTGAAGCTCTGGTTGAAGGAATTCCTCATGATAAGTTCCTTAAGCCCGCATCACCAAAGAGGAATCAAAGTTGAAGCTCCTTTCTCTCATTCTAATATGAGTTGTTGTGGTTTAGTGTTATGAACTTGTCCTTTATATGTTCTATTGATGTAATTCTTTCTTCTTGTATATGATGTATGGCTAACGAGTAATGAATCTTTCTGGTTGCTCTCAAAAAAAATTATACTAGAAATAATACTTATATTTAAAAGGTATATAACTAGGTTAGATTACTTGTTATAATTAGATTAGACAGTATCAATAATCCTTGACTTAGGTACAATTAACCAACATGTTGCGTATTATTTGGGTTAATATGTCCCATTAGGGTTGTAACATCTTGGATTTTTCTCTCTCCTCCAACTATGCACATAATGAATCATTATGAACTCTATTTGAATCAATGAACTTTCTTATCACCAATTGTATATGTTAGAACTACATGTTGCTCAATTGATGAGTTATGATGGCTAAATTGCAATTTTAAACTCAATTATATAACATTGAGTGACTTAATATACATTGATGAAGTTTTGATTTGTGTAATTTACTAAACATGTTGATCTTGATTTAAATCTTTCTTCATTCGAAAGATGGTGAAAATGTGATCCATTTGTGATGATTTCACCCAAATCATAGTTTCAAGGAGGAAGATATGGCTATTTCATTTTTTTCTAATTTCTAGCATCTTTTTCTCCTATTTTCCTTTTTTTGTCTTACTGGTCCTCGACCATTTCTCTTCTCTTGGTCCAGCCCTTAGGCATGCCCAGCTAGCCCTTGTGCCATATATTCGGGACCATGGATCCAAGGTCTAAGGGTATCCACACTAGATCAGAGAGCCATGGCTTGTCTTCTTCCTTGGAATAGGGTATAATAGTGTCCTAGCTAGGCCACGACTTCCAATAGGAGCAAGGTACCTCTAGCCACGTCGCTCCCATCTAAGGATGCCAAAATCTCTGCCTACTTTCCAGGTCCTTCTCTTAGCCTTTTCAAGTAGCACAGACTATAGGAGGGTGGTGTAGAACCACATTGGATGTGCCTTGCCACTGTGTCCATGACATGGGTGTGTTAGATGGTTTCGTAGCCTCTTGGGAACCTTAAACCCTTTCTTTTTCACCCGTAAAGCTTCCCCTTTTTGCTTCCACACTTTTTTCTTGGACCTTTCTTTTCCTCTGACTCGCCCACCTCCTTTTAGACCTGCTACAGCTAGCCAGTGTTGCCATGAGGCCGCCTTTGGGTGTTTTTATCCTGGGAACCCTAGTCCCCACTCATAACCACCATAGGGTCCGTAGTGAGGAGACGAGGCTGGGAAGCATCCTCCTGGGCTCCGTCATGCCTCCTCTTCCTCATCCCTACTAGCTCTGGTGAGCTTGGAGCAGCCCACATTGTGCTTTGCATGGAGCAGCCCGATTGGGAAAGACGGTCCAGCTTCCATTAATCTTTTTTGAGACCATGATGGTCCTTTAGTCAAAGGACATATGATTGTCACCTCTTCCTCATCTCCTCAGTGGGCGTGTGGAACTTGGACTATGAGATCTCATGAATCCACAGTGTATCCAACATGGACAGATCATATCACGAGCAGCCCCATTCCCTAAAGTTTTGACCCACGTTGACCATTTAATGGGGTCAAGCCGTTGACTCATGCCTCATTGGTGCATGTGTGGCCTAGCCTAGCCAATGAGGGCTAAACATGTTGCCCATTCCAAAGGGTACAATATCTCTCTCATGCAATGATCGATGATTCTACAATTACAATAATCTATTTTAACTTTGACGATATATAATGACATATAAGTGGAATCACAGGGTTGATATATGGGATGTAAGATCTTGTCATGTATTAATTTAGCATTCTTTTCTTCTTTGTTGTCTCTTACCTGAGTTGTTGTTTTAGGTTTTATTCATGCATATGTTATGTGATTTATTCTATGGACAAACACTCAGATCCTCTCAACTTTGTCTTTCTAGCCATTAGGAGTGAGTATTTGGGTAACAAACTGTTCTGTGACAATGGTTTACTAAGAAAACATCAAATTATACATAAATATAGGGTTTGAACAATTTAAGTTGGATTCCTTATACTAAATGCTTTCAAAAATTTATTTTTTCACATTTTGTGGATGCTTCTAAAATGTACTATGAATTGTTGAAGTTCCATTGTATTTACTAAAATTAGAAATTATAAATCATTGGTACATGATGAATATAATCTTAGCATTATTGTTCAAGCTTACACATGATAGATACAACATTACTCATAAGTCAATTTTGAAACAACTTGAGGTTGGATCATATAATATCCAAACAAATTCTAGTCTTTACCCTAGGTTGTGGACACATCACTACACAAATAAAGGAAGGGGGTAAATCATAAAAAATAAGCACATGGTATGTTCATCTTCTTCTCATCATATATTGAGAACTTAATAAAGAAATTAAGACAACAATCCTCTATCCAAGGCAAGAAGAAAGAATAGTAGTAAGAGAAATAAAGTTTTCTATTAGACCCTCCATGATATACTAAACTAGGAATCCCAAGTTGGATCAAGCAATGCTTAGGAGAACCAACCTTTACCATGTCTATAGTTATTGCATTGGAGAAAGTAAAACACAACAACAAACATCATTATTGTGATCAAACAACATATAACAACTCACTAGGTACCGACAAAGGTTTGGGAACAACCATAGGGGTTTAAGATCCATCATGTTCCTAAAATAAGAAGAGAAAAAATAGAGAAGATGGGAAACAAGGTAAAGTTAGAGGGGAGAGCAACACGAGAGAAACATGCTTTAACCTGCGACTTGCTTTCTTGAGGAGAAGGAAAAGTGAAGTGTGGGGATGACAATGTGAGTTTAATTAGAATGTGGAGGTCGATATTGCATGAGGTAGACAAAAGTTTATATGAGATTTGTGGTCATTTCCCAGAGGGATTGGGGTACAGTTGAGGGTAGAGTATAGTTGTTGTAGGTGTTGTAGAGGTTTCTCGGTAGTTGGGTATATATAGGCAGTGACAATTAAGGATCTAATAGTGGAAGAAAAGAAATATTCAGTAAGGGCTCATACAACAATTATAGTTATGAGTGAACTAGGACCCCTCAAGAAGGTTAGTGCCTATCATATAACAGATCCACATCAATGGGGATTTAGCCATGGCCTCCAGATCAACATATTAGGTGCATAATTATCTCAAAACTAGACTTTGAGAAATCTAAAAATTATATAATATTTGAAGTTTGAGAGTCAATTCAATCTAGGTTTGCATTTAAATATAAAAATATATATAATGATCTAGAATTAATAAAATATAGTTAGAGACTCATAATTTGGGAAAAGACACTTGTTAGTGTATTAGAATCTTATTAATTATGCATAGTAATTATGCCAATTTCATTTTGAATCCTTGTGTGTTACTTATCTATCAAATAGCTCATATTAGTGTAAAGTTATATAAGGGACCTAAATTTAATATATTCAGTAATGATAACATTTTAGGATCTTATAATACTAGCCATGTTATAAAAATCCCATCCTCAAAAATTTTATGCACTACCCACCTTAGGGTTCTAATTACCCTAATTTTTTATATATATACATGGCAAAAGCACATCCATCATTGAATCTAGGGTTAGAGCTAGATTGTACCCTATTCATTAACTTAATCCCCAAAGTATGTGATTTTTATCAATTATCTGAGTTACTACTATCCAATTGCATTAGATTTAGGTGGTTATCCAATTATAGCTCTAATTTAACAACTTTTTTAGTGGCAGCTTTGGATTTATGTTGGCTAGGCATAAATCTAAAGGTTTGTGATCTCATCATGCTAGAATTCAAAATATTAGTACCATACATGTCCCATGCCACATATGCTATCATGAAGAAGAAAAAGAGACACGTATCAAGTCTTTTGTGCTCTTGACATTTCCTATAAAGTTCTCAATTATCTGGCCATCACCATATATAAGAAGAGAGGACATGTCACTAGATATGATAGAGTTAACACAAAGGATATGGATAAGATAAACCCTATCCCTGTAGAAGATGTTTATACAGAAACCTATATACTTGTATATCTTTTAGGGTTCCTACCCCAACACATTCCTTAAAATAGATAGATATTATAACCCCTTAACTTCATGTCCATTTTACATAAGTCTTTTATCATCAAGGGAGGGTGTATAAGATACCAAGAAAACAAGAGAAATTTTTGTTGGCCAACTATATTTTTTCTCTTATACCATATTGTAGCATCCTAATTTTTTCAACAATACATATTACTGAGTAGAAGAATTATTCTAAAAGTGAGTACCACAAACATGACAATCATAACATAAAAATATTAGTTCAACCAACACATGCTACAAGTATAATTTTCATGTCGTATGGTCCACAACACAAAACTAGAAGTTTAAAATAAGATACTACATATTCCTCATAAACAGTGAGGAAATCTAGTCTAATCACCACAAGATAGTTGCACCGGACTAGGGCGTAACTTTGAACTTCTCTTTGAAATATAGTCTCCTCATCTAAGCTCATGTATGCTCATCGTCTATAGACATTGTGTCCCCAGCCCTGCATGGAACAAAAACCATATTCGAGTAAGTGACATTGAGCATAATTGAAACAAAATAAGTAATACATGGAAATGAGAAAAAAGCATTTAAAATAAGCAAGAAATAGTTCTAATTTTACAAAATCATTAGGTTTATTATATTTTCTTCTAATATGAACTTTGCACGAACTTTGTTCATAAGTCACGTAGACTCAACTTATGCTCCATTTGAGCTCATGATGTGCACTTAAGGTCCACTATGATCCATTTGGGTTCATGATTTTCACCTGAGTGGCATCATCCTCCATCTGAGATCACAAGGTTTTTAGACACAAAATAAATGAGGAGGACAAAATAATACAATCATTTATATCATTATTGACTAACTGGAAAGTAATTAGCTTTAACAAAATTTTGTTTGAGCATGATATGGATTCTTGAAAGTAACATTTGAAAATATAAGAGCAATATGGTATCTTTTAAGGGACATTTATGGAAATGTTATTTGAAGTGAAATCGCTTATGTTTCATATGCTTTTATTAAATAACATGATACCATAAGACAAAATGTGATTGAAAAACAAATATTAATACTTGGTATTGATCCTTTGATTAGTTTAGGATTGAATAGGTTTTGGGTATGTGGGGTTATAATTTCTCTTGATAGGGATTAGGGATAGGTAGTATTAGGGTCCCAAGTGCCCTATTTGTAGTTAGCATCATTCTCTCTATAATTAATGTGATGCTAATTAACTAAATTATATTAGTTAATGCACTTATAGATGTAAAGTACTTAATTAGGGTTTGATTACTTATTATTGAATCAAGGTCTTAATTGACTAGACCCATGTTTTAATGATGATTAAACCATTCCATTTATTTGGGTCTAATGATTCTACTTAAGTGTTTCTTATTAAATAGACATACTCCAAATGAGTAAACTTACAAATCCTAATTTGGAGATATCAAGTCATACAAGAACAAAGATCAAGAGTGAAGAATAGATACTTTTGTCCTTAGATCTTTAGTGTAAATCACTTCTAACAATTGTATGACTTCAGATTAATCTTTAGAATAAATTAGAACGAATTAAATTTCACTTAGAAGGTTTTGGAGAACCCAAAATAGCAAGTGTAGTCGACCGAGTTTTCCCCTGAGGTAACACATCGACAACATTGTTCATGGGGTTTCCAAGACCTTTTGTCAGCCAAGTTTCTTGCTAGAATGCAACTTTGCCAACTAGAAAATGACCCAGACAACAAGGTTTGTCGGTCAAGTAGTCCCTAAAGGTAACTCAACTGACCATACAACAACAATCATTTTCTACAATGAAAAATAGTCATTGAAGGGGTGAAAAGGTTAAAAATAGATCTGTTTGACACCCCAATATAATTTCTAGAATTCATCCTAAATGGTTCTAATTGCTAGGATTCATCATGAACTATAAATAGGACCCCTTGGGCTTCATTCCATGATTACCCAAGCATTAGGAAGATCCTAATACCATAGTTGAGAGATATTTCCCTCCAAAGAGCTTCCATCCACACTCATGAGATTAATCACTTACTACATCCATTATAGTAAGTAATAGATTTGTAAGAGAGCTACTCCTACATGTATATCTTATGAGTCTCTCACTTACTAGACCTTCCAATCTCTCTTTCTACCATGAAGATGAAGATTCTCTCTCTTGTCTAAGAAAGGTGAAAAAGGAAAGGAGTCCCATGGTGAAAAGATTTGCATTGGTGAAGGTGATGTCAAAGCCAAAATATCCAAGTCAACTGTAGGTCAGACCTTGAAGGATGAAGACTCATTGCAAGAGTGGGTATGTCCCTAGAGAAGGTTGAAGACTTATTACAGAAGTAGTTAAGTCATTGGCAAGGTGGAAGACTCTTGGTCATGGATAGGCAAGTCCTTTGTGATGGTTATTGGCTCCTTCATCTGAAAAGGAATAATAGTTTAGCCATTCTCCTAGAAATGGGTGGTCTTATGTTATAATTGAAAGTAATTAACTTCAAGCAGATTTCACTTGAGCATGATATGGATTCTTTAAAGTAACATTTGAAAATATAAGACAATATGGTATCTTTTAAGGACATTTATGGAAATGTCAATTGAAGTGAAATAGTTTATGTGTCATATGCTTTTCTTAAATATCATGATACAATAAGACATGATGTGCTTTTCTTAAATATCATGATACAATAAGACATGAAAATATAAGACAATATGGTATGTTTTAAGGACATTTATGGAAATGTCATTTGAAGTGAAATAGTTTATGTGTCATATGTTTTTGTTAAATATCATGATACAATAAGACATGATGTGATTGAAAACCCAATATTAAATACTCAAACTTCAAGGACCCGCTATCCTGGTACTAGAGGACTTTTAATATCCTTTCTTCTATCCAAAACCTAATTCATGTACCAACCACCAAACACATCAATACTTGGTATTGACCCCTTAGTTGGCTTAGGTTTAAATAGGTTTTGTGTGTTTGGGGTTAGAATTTCTCTAGACACAAATTTGAGATAGGTATTATGAGGGTCGTGAGTGTCTAATATATAGTTATCATTGTTCTCTAATAATTGATGTGTTGATGATTTTACTAAATTATATTAGTTGATACACTTATAGATGTAAGGTATTTAACTAGGTTTTGATTAATGATTACTGACTGAAGGTCTTAATTGATGAAATCGTTGTTTATACGATGACTAAACCATTCCATTTATTTGTTTCTAATGATTCCATTTAATTGATTTCAGATTAGATAGACAATCAAATGACTAAACTTGCAAATCCTAATTTGGAGATATCAACTCAAACAAGCACAAAAATCAAGAGTGAAGAATAGATAGGTTTTCCTTAGATATTTGGTGTAAATCACATCTAATAATTTTATGACTTGTAATCAAGCTTTAGAATTTATTAGGATGAATTATATTGCACTTACGAGATTAAAAAAAATCCAAAATAGCAAGTGTAGTCGGTCGAGTTTGCCCCTGAGGTAACACGACCGACAACATTGTTCATGGGATTTTTGTGACCTTCTATTGGTCAAGTTTCTTGCCAGAATGCAAGTCATAAAATGGTCCACACAACAAGGTTTGTTGGTCTAGTTGTCCCTAAAGGTAACTCCCTTACAATAGGAGCCATTTTCTGCAGTGAAAAAATAGTTGTTTGAGAGGTGAAAAAGGTGAAAATAGATCTATTGGACACCCTAGTAACTGCTAAACTTTATTATAAATGGTTATAATGTCTAGGATACATCCTCAACTATAAATAGGACCCTTGGGCTTCATCCCATGATTAGACAATCACTATGAAGGTTACAATACCATATTTGAGAGATAGTTTCTTCCAAAGATCCTCCATCCACTCCCATGAGCTTAATCACTTACTACATCTATTAGAGTGAGTAGGAGATTGTATGAGATCTAGTCCTACATGTATATCTTATGAGGCTCTCACTTCCTATACCTCCCAATATCTATTTCTACCGTGAAGATGAAGAATCACTCTCTTGTCTAAGAGAGGTGAACAAGGGAAGGAGTCCCTTGGGGAAAAGCTTCTCATCGGTTAAGGTGAAGTCAAAGACGGAAGATTCAAGTAAGAGTAGGTAACACCTTGAAGGATGAAAAGTCATTGCAAGAGTGGGCAATTCAAAGAGAGGTCAACCAGGAAAGGCGTCCCTTGATGAAAATCTTCTCATTGGATAAGAGAAGTGAATAAGGGAAGGAGTCCCTTGGTGAAAAGCTTCTCATTGGGGAAGGTTAAGTCAAAGACTTTAGATTCAAGTCAAGAGTAGGTAAGACCTTGAAGGGTGAAAACTCATTGCAATCATGGGTGAGTCCCTAGAGAAGGCTGTAGACTTATTGCATAAGTATGAAATTCATTGGTTAGGTGGAAGACTCTTGGTCATGGATAGATAAGTCATTTATACTAGTTTTTGTCTCCTTGATCTAAAAAGGAATGATAGTTAAACCCTTCCCCTAGAAAAAGGGTGATCTTATGTTATTGATGAATGCATATTCATCCTAGTTTTAGATGCATTATTAGTCTAATTTAGCATTCATATAGATTAGTTTTCATTAGAATATCTTTGTTTTGATCTACTTAGGTTTTTATGCTAATTTGTAGGAATTTGATACTTTTCTCGACTCCCTTTGCAGGTTATGAAAAAAAAAATTGAATTTTGAGCACTTTTAGAAGGCAGATCAAAACACAAAAATTGTGTCTGAGACCAATTTCAACCTATTGATTGACATGCCAATTGACATTAAAATTGACAAAGCAACCAAGACATACAAGAGGTTGACAGCGTTGTCGACCTCCCCGATCGACACTTAATCTCTTGACAACCTCATTGACAGATCCATCAATCTCTCCTTTGACAACATCATCGATTTATTCAACCGACAAGAAATCAAGTCATCGACATAATGTTGTCGATGCTCTCACTGATAGCCATAACTTCAACTGATAGACTTTTTGACCCACAAGGTCAATAGTCTTGTTGACCTTCAAGAAGATGACTAGAAGTCCAAAATCCATCAACCCTCTAGGTAGATATACCTATCGACCGACAAAAATGGTCGACACCGATGGAAAGAGGTCGATAGCCTCGACCCTATAAATAGGCACTCAATGCATCCATAAAAATCATCTCAGATTTCTAGAGACAGAAATGCCAAAATTCTTCCACTGAGATCAGAGCAAGGATGACGCATGTTGACCTAGCTAGTTCAATCGACCTAGTTGGTCGATGCCTATCGACCTCAAGTACAGATCGACAGATATACTTCATCCACAACTCCAAAGTTGTTAATCCTCCTTCTCCAAGGCGATCAATCTCTTCCCTAGGCTGCCATTCCTCCACCTGCTTCTACTGAAAGCCAAGGTTAGTTCCTGGACAAGAGAGAAGGAAGGAAGTCAATCTTTACATACCACACCGAGCCACTTCCTCCGCCATCATGACCATGATGGAGTCCTCTTCCTCTTCTGGTGATATCAATATCGTCATGTCGAGGGAGTAATCTTTTCACTGGGGTGTGGGGACTAGCCCCACTACCCGTTTCTTGCAATTTCATTCATGTTCCAATTCCTGGATGAACTCATATAATTCATAGTCAATCATTTATTGCATGTTTTGTGGATTGATCACCCGCTTTACGTTATTTATTATAACCTTTTACTATGAGAACCTCAACGCTTAAGATTTGAATACTGATTAGCTTTGTTTGACACACTGATGAGAAATTTCGACGAAAAGTCTCCAGAGTAGTGGATAGAGGATCTGTAAGTAACGAGACATCAATCTTATAGGGATATCTACTCATGCAAGTTTCTAACACTGGAAGGGGAAACTTGCATAACTCCAATCATATCTCCATACAAGTTTCGATTTGAATGATTGCACAAATTTGAGTAGTGACGGTGAAACCCAGTTCCACCCTAGTGTTTCCATGCATTGATAACTAGAACCTTAATCTAGCTCTTTTCTTTCTTGCAATCTTAGATTAATCAACCCAATCTCAACTTTTGTGATAAATAGTAGTTCTTGATAGGTTACTGTGAATAGTTAATTCTTAAAACATTGTCCCTTGGGATTTGATCCTTAACTATACTATGCTAAAATCTGTCATCTTGTGGGTGGAATTATTGCACTTTGGTTTTGGTAAACTCTAGGATTTATATTCCTAGTGAATTTGCAGTGCGATAATATTCCACGTCAGTTATACAAGAAAGTAATTAACTATAACCAATGAGCATGATATGGATTCTTGAAATTAATGTTTGAAAATCTAAGATCAATATGGTATCTTTTAGGGGACATTTATGGAAATGTCATTTTAAGTGGAATAGTTTATGTGTGATATGCTTTTCTTAAATATCATGATAAATAACACATAATATGATTGAAAAACCAATATTAAATACTCAAACTTCATGGAAACATTATCCTGGAACTAGATCACTTGCAAGATCATTTCTTCTATCCAAAACCTAATTCATATATCACACAAGCAAACAACAAACACACCAATACTTGGTATTGATCCCTTGGTTGGTTTAGGTTTGAATAGGTTTTGGGTATTTGGGGTTAGAATTTCTCTTGACATGGATTAGGCATGGGTATTATTAAGGTCATGAGTGTCTTATTTATAGTTAGCATTATTCTCCTATAATTGGTATGATGTTGATTCACTAAATTATATTAGTTAATACACTAATAGTTGTAAGGTATTTAACTAGGGTTTGATTACTTATTATTGATTGAAGGTCTAAATTGACGACACCATTGTTATGATGATGACTAGACCATTCCAATTATCTGTGTCTAATGATTCCACTTAAAGGATTTCATATTAGATAGACACACTCCAGATGACTAAACATGCAAATTCGGATTTGAAGATACCAAGTCATACTAGCACAAAGATCAATAGTGAAGAATAGATAGTTGTGTCCTTATATATTTGGTGTAAATCACTTATAATAATTGTTTGACTTGTAATTATGCTTTAGAATCAATGAAGAAGAATAACATTGCACTTAAGAGATTTTTAAACATTCAAAATAGCAAGTACAGTTGGTCGATTTTTCCCCTAAGGTAACACGACCGTCAACATTGTTCATGGGGGTTTCCAGGACCTTCTGTCGGGTAAGTTTCTTGCCAAAATGCAACCTATCTGTCCAGAAAATGGCCTAGACAACAAGGTTTTTCAATTGAGTTGACCCTAAAGGTAATTCAACCAACCGTACAACATTTATCATTTTTTGTGGTGAAAAATAGCCATTGAAGGGGTGGAAATGGTGAAAATAGATCCATTAGACACCCCAATAACTGCTAGAATTCATCCTAAATGGTTCTAATGTCTAGGATGCATCCTCAACTATAAATAGGGCTTCTTGGGCTTCATTCTATGTTTATCCAAGCACTTTGAAGGTACCAATACCATAGTTGATTGATATTTTCCTCCAAAGAGGCTCAATCCACTCTCATGAGCTTAATCACTTACTACATCCATTAGAGTGAGTAGGATATTTGTAAGAGATCTAGTCCTACATGTATATCTTATGAGACCCTCACTTACTTTACCTCCCAATCTATTTTTCTACCATGACGATTAAGATTTTCTCTCTTTGCTATGAGAGGTGAAGAAGGGAAGGAGTCCCTTGATGAATAGTTTCTCATTAGTGAAGGTGAAGTAAAGAAAATCCAAGTCAGGAGAAAGACTCATTGCAAGAGTGGGTAAGTCCCTAGAGAAGGTTGAAAACTCATTATATAAGTAGGTGAGTCATTGGTAAGGCGGAAGACACTTGTTCATGGATAGGTAAGTCCTTTGTAATGGTTATTGCCTCCTTGATGTGAAAAGGAATCATAGTTTACCCCTTCTCCTAGAAAAGGGTGGT
The DNA here is from genome assembly GCA_963693085.1 of Alisma plantago-aquatica. Lineage (NCBI taxonomy): Eukaryota > Viridiplantae > Streptophyta > Magnoliopsida > Alismatales > Alismataceae > Alisma > Alisma plantago-aquatica. Next base: position 478,735,813 of record OY856414.1, read on the forward strand.
CTTATATTATACTGGAAAGTAACTAACTTTAACTGAATTTTGCTTGAGCTTGATATGGATTCTTCAATGTAACATTTGAAAATATAAGAACAATGTGGTATCTTCTAAGGGACATTTATGGAAAGGTTATTTAAAGTGAAATAGTTTATGTGGCATATGCTTTTCTTAAATATCACTATACAATAATACATAATGTGATTGAAAAACCTATATTATATACTCAACTTCAAGGAACCTCTAACCTAGTACTAGAGGACTTTAAATATCCTTTCTTATATCTAAAACCTAATTCATGTACCAAGAAACCAAACACCAATCACATCAATAATTGGTATAGATTGCTTAGGTGGTTTAGGTTTGAATAGGTTTTGTGTATCTGGGGTTAGATTTTCTCTTGCTATAGATTGGGGATTGGTATTATTAGGATCATGCATGACTTATTTATATGTAGCATTATTCTTAATATAATAGATGTGTTTTTTATTCACTAAACTATATTACTTAATACATTTATAGGTGTACGGTATTTAACTAGGTTTTGATTACTTATTTTTGAATCAAGGTCTTAATTGACTAAACCCTTGTTATGATGATGACTAAACCATTCCATTTATTGTATCACATCATTCTTCTTAAGTGATTTCAGATTAGATAGACACACTCCAAATGACTAAACTTGCAATCCTAATTTGGAGATATCAAGTAATACCAGAACAAAGATAAAGAGTGAAGAATAGATAGTTTTGTACTTAGATCTTTGATGTAAATCACTTCTAATAAGTGTATGAATTGTAATTAATCTTATAATTAATTAGGATGAATTATTTGCACTTATGAGATTTTGGAACACCCAAAATAGCTAGTGGAGTCAGTCGAGTTTGCCCTTGAGGTAACACAACTGACAACACTATTCATGGGGCTTTCTAGGACCTTCTGTCGGCCAAGTTTCTTTCTAGAATGCAACTCATCCGACCAAAACATGGACCAGATAGAAATTTTTTTCAATCGAGTTGTATCTAAAAGTAACTCGGCCGAACATATAGAAGGAACCATTTTCTATATAGAAAAATAGTCATTGGAGGGGAGAAAAGGGTGAAAATAGATCAGTTGGACACCCCAATAACTATGAGAATTCATCCTAAATGGTTCTAATTGCTAGGATGAATTATCAACTATATATAGGACCCCTTGGGATTCATTCCATGATTAGACAAGCACTATGAAGATCCCAATACCATAGTTGAGAGACATTTGCCTACAAAGAACCTCCATCCAATCTTATGAGCTTAATCAATTACTACATCCATTAGAGTGATAAGAGATCTAGTCCTACATGTATATCTTGTGAGGCTCTCACTTCCTCTACCTACCAATATCTCTTTATACCATTAAGATGAAGACTCTCTCTCTAATAATGGAGGTGAAGAAGGGAAGGAGTCCCTTGGTAAAAAGCTTCTCATTACTAAAGGTGAAGTCTAAGGCAGAAGATCCAAGTCAAGAGTATGTAAGACCTTGAAAGTTGAAGACTTGTTGCAAGAGTCGGTAAGTCCCTAGAGAAGGTTGAAGACTCATTGGAGAATAGGTAAGTCATTGGTAAGGTGAAATATTCTTAGTCATGGATAGGAAAGTCCTTTGTAATGTCTATTGGATCCTTGATTTGAAAATGAATGATATTTTATCCCTTCTCCCAGAAAAGGGTGCTCTTATATTATAACTCTTATAATGGAATATAAGGAATGACACATGGTTGAAAAACTTAGAGATTTACCCTCTATGTAGTGGATGTACATCACCTAGTTTGTAGGTTGGAACCACCATAAAAAACTTGTGTTTTTTTGTGCTTGTTTAATCTCTGACTCCCTTGCTATGCACGTTTAGTTGCAATTACATTTCATACTTGCAATATTATCTTGGGGAATATCATGAAGGTATAATGAATTCTATTTAAGTGATTTTATTTCTATTAACCCTCATATAGAGATCAGTATAGATCCAACAACCGGTATCATAGTGAGGTCTTATCTAAGAAATACTTCCACAAGTAGGAAAAGATGGGTGATAATCAAGGAGGGAAATACTACTTCAACATTATGATCTTTGATGGGAGAAACTTCCTACATTGGAAGAGAAGAATTAAATCCCATATCCAAGGATAAAGTCTTGAGCTATGGAGAATGGGGGATCTTCCATCCAAGCAACCGGACAAAAAGTTAGAAGAATGGGATGAGGCTACCTTGAATAAAGCAACCTTTAATGCCAAGTCCGTCAACATCCTCTATGTTGCTTTCTCCCCCACTGAGTTCAACCGAATTTCTTCTTGGGACATCCTATGAAGAAAGCTATGTGTCACTTATGAGGGGATAGACAAGTGAAGGAAGGCAATGTATATGGTCAATGAACTATTTGAAAGCTTCAAAATGGTTAATATGAAGTGTGTGGTTGAAATGTTCTGAAGGATCAACACAATTGTAAATGGCCTTGCTATCTAAGGTCATGTCATGGATCAAGGAAAGGTGAAGTCAAAATTCTTCACACTCTTTCTCACTGGTGGGACAAGATGGTGGCTTCCATAGAAGAAGTCAAATTTTCTTTCTTCTATTACCATTGAAGAACTCATAGGCAACCTTCAAGCACACGAAGCTAGACTCAACAAACAAGAAGAAGAAGAGCTTGAAGAAAAGATTCAAAAGAAGAAGGAGAAGGTGATTGTTTTCCATGTTTCATCAAGTCTCAAATCCTCTCAAGGTGAAGAAGATGTCATGTACTCCAAAGGTATATTCTACAAAATCAAGTCTTCTTCCTTCACTCAGTGCTTCAAATGTGGAAATAATGGTCACTTCAAGGATGATTTCCCACAAGGAAAAAGACATATCATCATAAGAAAATGTAAGAGAATCACACGAAGAGGAGAAATGTCACAAAAGCTCTAGTGACTCCTCCAACTCAATATCAAGTAAAGATTATAGTGAAAGCTCTAGATAAAGCTCTAGTTAAAGTGGAGAATGTCATGTTTCTCTCATGGCAAGTTCAAAAGAAGATTAAAATACGGTAAATATAAACTCTTTAGATGAAGAATCCTTAATAAATCCATTATTTATGCTACCCGTGCATCTCTTAAGTCTACTAAGCATAAAAACAAAAAGGTTGTTGAGATTGTTGATAACTTGCAAGAAGAACAAGGTGAACTTGAACATATTAATATTTGCTTCCAAGATGATGTTAACAATCTCCAAAAGTTTTATCTAGAACTTGAATTTAAATTCAATGGTGTTGAGATAGAAAGCAATACTTATCTTAGTCAAATGGATTCTCATAAAGTTGAAAATTCTATCATCCTAGATAAGATTAAGTTTCTAGAACCTCAACCTTTTATGCCTTGTTCCAATGATGATCATGCTAAAATTGTGAATTCTCATGTTTTATATTGATGTTCTTAGAATTGAAAATGAGGAATTTTTTTTTCTAGGGATATAATATGAAAATAGTTTTTATCTTTCTAAGATTACTATGATTGAGAAGAAAATTCTTCCTTACTTTCTAAAATCGATGTCCTTGAATCTTATTCTAGTTCTACCAATACAAATAAAGATATTTATGCTCTTCATATTGAAAATTATTTTTATATGATTAAAGCTCTTTATTTAGATACCAATCTTTTACATTCTAGAGATGATGTTAATCAATTGTCTTCTACTATTGCTTCTATTATGCAGGATAATCATAGTTTGAGATCCTCTTTACAGAGATTCTTAGATGGTAAAAAGAATCTTAATTATATCATACACCATATTACTAAATAAATTGGAAGACATGATATAGGGTATGATTGTAGACAAATGAACAATAAAGGTAAGGGACCTCAAACATTTCATGGAAAAACATCTAGTTCTAAGGCTAAGGGTAGTTGCAACTATTGTAGGATAAATGGTCATTATTCTACATATTTCCATTTTAGAGAAACACCCAAGACCAAAATGATTTGGTTTGCTAAGTTAAATGCTCGAGACCCAAAAATATAATCACGGACCATTTCATTTTTTTTCTTCAAGGTCGTATACAAATGGATTGACATAAGATATTGATTTGCAAATTCGTTTATCAGTTCACATAAAATAAGAAATATGAGATGTATATTGGTTGACAGTAAGCAGAAAATAAATTGTATAAATAGAGATAAAGATACTCTTGCTCATATCTAAACATTACTTGTTTTGTCAAGTTTGTATGCACTTAACATATGGTTTTGAGTCAAAATTAGTATAGTATGGTTCTCATCATTTTCTTTCTCAAAAACTACCGTTGATGATTTTATAGTGTACTAATAACTTGTTCATACATGCTTGGATACTTTTTATATTTTTATTATGCTTCTAGAGATGTTTTTATTAAAATAAAATGTATGCTTTTTGACAACAACTTTTGTCGGCCAAGTTTTCCCTAAGGAAACATGACCGAAAGACTTTGTATGATTTTCCAGCAGTTGTTGTCTCTGATTTTGTCCTAAGGGAAATTGATCGAAAAGCATCCTTGGGGTTTTTCCAGCAGCTGTTGTTGACTGAGTTATCCTCTGGCCAAACATGGACGAAAAACTATACACTAAATATATAATGGCTTTTTTATGAGAATTTATCTCTCAACTAGATTTTCCCAACCAAATACCTTATTCTATTCACAATCCCCTTGGTACCATTATATGATACACATAATTCCATGCTTTAAGTTACCTATCTTGCACACAAATCTATCTTTGTAACCGGTCTTGATATTGGTATCTTTATACCTTGCTATAACTTATAATGTGTTGTTATGCATGTCTTGATGATGATATATTTGGAACCTGTGGTTGTGATTAACTTGCTTCCATTATTCTCAAGCTTCCTACATTTATCTACTTGTATATCTTTTTTTTCAACATCATTTTTCTTAGTAGTACTCATATTTTGGTAGTGATGCATATTTTCTAGTGAATAATATCCATTCATGATTCTTGAGTTGCATATTTATTTGTATGTATATTTCTCTACATCCTATCATATCTTATTTCTAACTTGTATATTTATTTCAATGACCTACATCCTACTAGTTGTTCTAACTTGTGATATCATCTATTAGTAGTCTGTCTACATGTAGTTCTATTTTTTTTCATAAATTCGTATTCTTCTTTGGCTATCCTTGTATCCTATTTTGTATATACTCCAACTTACACCTTAATTGTTCACATCTATTAGTTGAGTTACTTCCTTTCATAGTCATGTCTTGAATATTTTCTAGAATTACATCTAGAGTTGTTTAATTGATGTGTCAATTTACTTTACTTACATTGTTTGGACACGTCCTTCGTTTTTTCTCTTCTACACTCTTAGTTATTTAACATGTTGTGATTTAGATCTTCAAACCCCGACCCCACTTTTTGAATTGACAAAGTGGTAGAATATATGAATTATATAAAGAGGATAAGAAATATATGGGAAGACATATATGAGGAGAAGACAAAATTTCTATAAATTATCATAAATTGAGGGGGAGTATATGAAATCAATTAGCATAAATTGAGGGGGAGCATATGCACTAAATTCATTAAAATCTAAGGTTTCTCAAAACATATGATTTTATTCATTTTACTTGAAAATATTTCAATACATTTATGAAATGGTTGGTCATCTTCAAAAAGGGGGAGAATGTTGACTCTAGGTCTTAATTTACTAAACTGTTGTTTTGATGATGACTAAACTACACTATTTTTTTATGTCTAATGATTCTACATGAGTGATTTCAGAATAGACAGACACACTTTGAATGACTAAACTTGCAAATACTAATCTAGAGATATCAAGTCATACAAGCACAAAAATAAGGAGTGAAGGACAGATATTTTTGTCCTTACATCTATAATGTAAATCACTTGTAATGATTGTAAGACTTGTAATTAAGCTCAAATATATAATAGAATTAATTAGGAAGAATTATATTGCACTTAGGATGTTTTGAAACACTAAAAACAACAAGTGTAGTTGGTTGAGTTTTCCCCTGAGATAACATGATCAAAAACATATACATCATAGTTTCCAGGACCTTCTGTAGACTGAGTATTTTGCCAGAATACAACTTAGATAACCAGATAATGGTCCAGACAACAAGGTCTGTCAGTTGAGTTTCCCCTAATGGTAACTCAACAGATCGTACTATAGAAACCATTTTCTAAAATTATAATAGTCATTGAATGGGTAAAAAGGGTGAAAATAGATCTGGTGAACATCCAAAAAATAGATAGAATTCATCCTAAATAGTTCTAATGACTAGGAGAGATCCTCAAATATAAGTAGGAACCCTTGGGATTCATCCTATTATTAGCTGAGAACTATGGAGGTCCATATATAGTTGAGAGAGATTTGAATCCAAAGAGCCCCCATCCACTCTCATGAGCTTAATCACTTGCTACATCCATTAGAGTGAGTAGGATATTTGTAAGAGAGATATTCCTATATGTATATATTGTAAGCATCTCACTTCTTCTACCTCCATATCTCTCTTTCTACTGTGAAGATGAAGATTCTCTCCCTTCACCAGGAGAGGTAAAGAAGGGAAGGAGTCCCTTGGTGAATAGCTTCTCCTTCATGAAGATGAAGTCAAAGGCCAAACATCCAAGTCAAGAGGGGGTAAGACCTTCAATAATGAAGATGCATTGCAATAGTAGGATAGTTTTTGTGAAGGTCAAAGACTCCTTGCAAGAGTATGTAAATCCTTGGTAAGACGGAATACTCTTAGTCATGGATAGTTAAGTACTTTGTAATGGTTATTGTCTCCTCAATTTGAAAAGAAATCCTAGTTTAGCCATTCACCTAGAAAATGGTGGTCTTATGTTAAAACTATTAGAATGGAATATGAGGAGTGAGACATGGTTGAAAATTCCAAAGATTAACCCCTCTAGGTAGTGGATGAACATCTCCTAATTTTTAGGTTGGAACCACTATAAATAGATTGTGTCATATGGTTCTTATTTAATATCTCTCCCCCTTGCTATGCATGTTTAGTTCCAATCAAATTTCATACTTGCAATATTATCTTGGAAAATATTTTGAAGGTCTAATGAATTTTTAAAGTGGTTTTATCTCTATTCACCCCCTCTAGAGCGTATTATATACCCAACACCTATTAGATGATCTAGTTGTATTAGCTCACCTAAAAGGATAATTAGATTATCTTGGAATGATAATCATTGACTATATCCAATGAATATACATACATGTTATTAGGGTTTGAGACATACCTTTAGCTTTTCCTTATATAACATTAAAGCATACATAGAAAATAGGGTTTGAACATTTGCTAGCCTTACCTTATGAAAATTCCTTTATGAACATTTTTTGCTTTTTGGGTTAAAATATAATTTACTACTTAATTTAGAACTTATATTGTATATACTAGAATTAAAATAAAATGTCATCCGTAAATGACCAATAAGTCCTTAGATTTATTTTCATGCTTACATGTGATAGGGACAAAATGAGTCAAAGTAAATTTGAACAACTCATAGATGAACCATAATTAATGTAGGAAGTCCCAAAATTACACTAGATTGCATGACACATTAATGCACAAAGCAGGGGGTACACCATGGAAATCAACACTTAGTATGTTCACCTTCCTCGCCACCACAAATAGAGAACTCGATCAAGAAATTGAAACTACATAACTCGATCATGGGCAAGAAAACCCATTAGTACTCAGAAAAACAAAACTCTCTATCACACCAACCAGGAAATGATGAACTCTAAAGTTACAACTTCAGATCATCCATTGCCTAGGAGCGCCTATGCCAGACAAGGCTTTACTACTTTCAAGAAACAAAAACACAAAATTGTCCACCGTCATTGCGATCAGACACTGGAAAACAACTTACTAGTACTAAAAAAAGGTGAGGGAACAAACATGGGGGTGTAAGTACCTTTATGTATTTGATACAAGGTGAGAGAAAATAGAGAACATGGGTGATAAGGTCGTGTATGAGGAGAGAGAAACTAGATTAAATCCATGGATTGCTTGGTTTAGGAAAAGGAAAATTATAGTATGAGGAAATTAAAGAGTTTAATTTGATTGTGGTCGTAGACGTTCCTTAAGAGGGGATGAGGTGGTCGGCGACATAAATGGGATTTAAGGTGGAGTCACAATTCATATTTTTGGTGGCTCCAAAAAGGGACCTTAGTATCATTTAGTGTAGAGAATAGTTTTTGGAGGTGTCACAAGGATTATGGGTAATTAGATATATATAGGGAGTTGCAACATGTTCAAGTGATAAATAAAAAATTAAGTATCTTGTTATTATTGCGCGGTGTAGATGATTGCAATGGATACTTCTTTAGGAACGTAGCTACTTGTGTAGGAAACTAGTTGTATTAAGGAAAATGTGGAGGATGGTGTTTATATGAGTCTATTCAATTTAGTTAATGACCAAGATAGTTGTGTTCATTTTTTTAGCCAAAGAGGTAGATAATTTAACTATGATATTACTAGCATATGGTATGTTTGTAGGTCCCAAATAATAAAAATTTTATTTATAGGGTATAGATTGATTCCACTTCTTGAATTGTCCAATCGATCTACCACCTACTTTAGAGTCACATCAGGGAGATATCAAGTTAATCAATGAGGAATATAAGTCAGTTTGGGCCCATGCAATGAACTAATAGGACATTGTTGAAAAATAATATACAAGTCATACCAAGAAAAATTTGATGCATTGTATACTATTGTTAATTGGATGAATGACACCAATTGAATTTTTGATCCTCTGTCACTTTGGCTTGATCTAGGTTAGTGATGAAAAATCTAATTTGACATAATGTAGTGTTATTTGATATATTTTTTCCAAAAATGATCTAGATTATATTAACAGATAATACGTACATCATTTATTGTCATCAAATTGAACTTCCTAGACTTTGAACTCAAAGGACATTGTTGAAAGGAATCACAATTTTGAAGATATTTATCAACTATTATTGGTATTTGTTCCCTAAGATCCAGTCATGTGATGATTGTATTGGGACATTATGTAATTGATTTGATTAATAAAAAGGGAAATTTCCAATAATTAAGTTTGTTCAAATATGGGATGATGATATAAAATAATATATTTCTAAAGAATAATATTACGCAATGACATATGGTTTGGGTTGAGGACTTGAACATGAGATTATGTGTATAATTAGATTAGATATATTCTTGTCATTCCTCTAGTCAAATATTATTATGGAAATTGTATAGAAAAAATAAATATTTAATACTTGAATGTGTAGAGTGAAGAATAAATCTCATAAATCATGACATTGGATATCAAGTCATACACATAGGTACTTATTAGAGAACAAGTGTACCAGTAGACCCACATTGAGAATGATACATGGAAATTATCAAAAAATATTCAAAATCATGACTTAATGTGACAAGAGTGATTGTGGTTCTTAGACCTAAAATCACTATGATAATCACATGGTGTTCGATGGAATTTAACACCATTCAATGTGACCTTTAACAAGGTTTGTTATACAAATGGTACTTGGGTACATTATGACACATGGGGATTGTTTTGAGTGATGTAGGTGGAATTTGTCCCTCCTTTAGAGTGATATCATGGCCACTTGATTAGTGAGTCTGAGAAGCGCATGACCATGCTCATGTGAGTCAATATGTGATATTGAGATCACATACATCTCAACAATCTACTTCAGTTCAAGAAATATAGATTGGATATTTAGAAGATGATGATTCAATGCCTCATGTTCAATCTGGATATCTATGACAAAGGAACTATATGAACACTATAACATTAGCCAAAAGTTTAGGTTGAAGTTGTCCCCCAACTTGTCCAATTACTTGGGTAGCAATGATGCGTTTCTAGATACCTCTCATTGCCTGTGAATTCATAATCTGATTATGGATATCATTGCCAATGTAATATGGAGCTTATAGGGTCACACACATAAGATGCACTAGGAAAAAATGGGTTTATTCATAGACAATATTTAATTTGGTTAGTAAAGTGATTAGGTAATCTAACAAAATAATGCTAGCATGTTAGTCAACCAACTAGAGAATCCAGTGATCGACTAGAATGGCCAGTTAATTGACTACCTAATCTAATTTACTGACTTGACACAAAATCCTTGGGTGCTATTTGGGAAGCCAATCAATCTCCTAGAGAATCCAGTCAAGTGACTGGACAACCCACCATTTGATCGACTAAAGAGTTTAATTGCTCAGTTGGATAGTGTCATCTAACAGATAACTAGAATGACTAGTCGATTAACTAGAGAGTTCAACTAGTCGGCTGCTTCAAGTTGACTAGTTGGATAGGGTCAAATGATTAATGTAGTTCTGATTACGCCCATTGATTGTTGCATTGAAACATGTGTTATTATGTTCTTGACCATAGGACAAATAATCGATTGATTGTGTATGAGTAGTAGGCTAGCTGAACAACTAGATAGAATGCTCGATTGAATGTTTGTACGCAATCGATGTCTATCTAAGAGACTTGGCCCTTATTCTTCCAAGGGTTTTGGAAACACTAGCTCATTCACTTCTATATAAAGGGGTGATGAACAAGGATCTCAATAGACTTCCCATTCACAATGTGGTAACATGAGAGTCTAGCCATCTTACCTATGAAAGGATGAGAGAGTAGGGGAGAAGAAAGTTAATGCTAGCACATCGACAAACAAAGGGGCTACTCCCTCTAGCTATCTCAAGAAGCATGATGTGGAGTTTCATTTGGTCTTCGTGGACTATGTAAAGGCACGGAAGATCTGCTATTATGCTCTTAGGATGATATCGATCGATGTCCATGTGGTGCTCAAGAAGGAAATATAGCAATGTGCAAGGATAGGCGCTAGACTTATACTAGGACATGGTATATCTTTCACCCTCTGTCCTTCATGTCGTCGTTGGAGCAATATTCTAGTTAAGAAATATGGAACTAAATTTTTGTTTTAGTTGTCTATATCTCGCTCCATATAGTGTTATCAGAGCCACATCAGTTTATAGTGTATTACGATTTAGTTGATATAGTCAAAATTTAATTTATCATTCATTTTGTTCTATAAGATGCAAACATTTAAATGGTCAATGTATATATATGAATACTACATATGCTAGGAAATTTCACATAGAATGTATATATGACGTATATGAACAACATACGTGTTTCCCTAAAATATTTTGATGGTGTATGTGTGCATGGTTATAGCCAAAAAAACCTTTGGATACATGTGTGTGTGATTGGTTTAATTCCTATCTTTTAAACTGCATTTTGCATACTGAGCCTAATATTTTATCTCCAAATGTAATATAATTCTTAACCCCTTGTCTCCCCTCAAATGTAATTCGAGATATTTATTTTATATCATGTAATAGTATACATGAGTAGCCTTTAATTAGATATTTTGGAGGTTTTGTTCTATACGTGGTAGTCGAATGATTGGAGGTCAACTGACCAACTCGAACAGGAGCAAACCGACCAGCCGGAAAGCCAACTGACCATTGAAGGGTTTGGTGGACCAACTGAGTAGGAGTCTATCCGACTAATAGGAAGAACCAACTGACCTACTAAAGGGTTTAGTTGACCATAGAGAAGAAGGCTCAACTGATCGATTGGAGTAGTCCAGTCGACCGACTGAGTTGTTTCCAATACACAAGTTTTCCTATGTGGGTTGATACATATGATGTTTGGGCTTAGGTGTATAGGAATTCTTTGTGACTATGAACAATTACATTAGTATGTCCATAATCATTGCTTGTATGTTTGTGATTGTATGTTTTGTTTGTGGATATAGTATGTATATGATACATATTATAAGTATGTGGGAATTGCATATGTATATATTTATATATAAAAATAAACCCCTCAATCAAATATTAATCCTTAAATTCTTTACAAAAGAAACACACATGAAAATCTTGGACTTCTATTCATGGGAATGCCAAAGTGTGGTGTATTTTCTATCTCATGGAAGTGTGCGAATAGATATGTGTGTTACAACCCTGATTTTGGGTTCAATTGCTGAGAAATGTAATTTCTCATATTAAAGATAAATGAACAAATAATGAATGAATGCATGATTTTCATTTAAAATAGCCTTGTTGATTTGTTTGTGGGCTTTATTGGCTATTGGGCCCAATAACAAGAAAGGATAAAAGAAATTCCACTATTATCGAGTAAATAAGAAAATAGAGAAAAAGGAAAAGTGTGGAAACCTCTAGAAGGCAAAAGAATGGAATCCAAGGATGGATTTCATACCTTTAGGTTCCTTGGGTGCCAATGAATCCAATATTGCAAAGAAAGGGCAATAATAAAAGAAAAGATCCAATAAGTATTTCTTTGTTAAGAAAGAAATTGAAAACATTGATGAAATGTGGAAAATATGTGAAAAGATGTATAATTGAGTTATTCTTGGTGGAATTTCGTATTCCAAGGATTTCTAATGATAAAAGGAATACCAATGAGGAAAATCAAAGAGAAATAAAGAGAAATCCTCAAAAAGAAATATTTTAATAAGAAATACACATGATAATGAAGAATAATGCATTTAGATGCATCTAGAAGGGTAATGAGTATCCAATAAAAAGGATTTCGAAATAATATAGTTTCTTGGGATCCAAGGAGTCCCAATAAAGAAAGAGGAAAGAGAAAATACCAAAATTCCAAAATAAAAGGATAATGTGATACATTATTAATGGTTTTTTTTTATATTAATAAAAAGAAAGTATTTTCTATTAAGGAAAACTTTATTTCGAGGCCAATGGATTAAAATCCAAGGGCAAGGATATTAAAAGTGATAATTCTCGAATTTAATAATAACCAAAGCATAAGGCAGATCAAGGAGGTAAAGAGGAGAGAGAAGGTTTCTTCTCATTGAAAGAATAGGAAACCAAGTTGGGAAAGGACTTGTTTCTTCGTGGGCAAGTAGTCTGGGGTGTGGATAACCCTCCCCTATAAAAAGGGGTAGAGCCCAGAGTCGAGTTCTAGTGAGATCCCACGTCCTCCGCTCTATTTCTCAACTTCTTCTCACTTCCTTATGTTCAAAACCCTAGCGGAGAGGGTAGCTCGCATCTTGGCTCTATGAGAGGCCGTGGAGGAGGCTCAATGTGAGCGTGTTACTCCCACGACGACACCGGAGGGGCTAGGCCAGCTTTTCGGGCATTGGGATGTGCGCCATGGCTGTTAGATGGCTGCAAAGTGTCTCCAGGTCACAGCCCTTGTGCGCACTGCCTAGCCCATTAGGCCACAAGTCGGATGGCGCCCCAGGTGCGGGGGAGGATGGCGAAGCTAGGGAAACCTTTGGCAGGGGTCCGCGCGCCCTATGCAGGAGTGGGCAGCCCCGAGTAGGGCTGCAGCCGGCGGCCAACTTTCGTGGCTCAAGGTTGAAGACAACCTTCGGTCGATTGGACCGATGTACCCTCCTGCAGTTTAAAGGATCGGCCACTTATGTAAGGGCAAGGTCGTAATTCCGTTATTTTTCCAAAAGAGCTCGTTGCAAAGAGTTGGACACTTGGCGGGTTCTGATTGGCTCAAGTAAGGTATTTCTTCTGAAATTCATAAATTTTTAACGGTAGCTCGGTTGGGGACATGTAATATATGAATCTTTCTCAGAAAAACGAGGGGAATCTAATAAAAATATAATTGAAGCCTATTTCCTTATGCAATTTGAAAAATAATGGAAGATATCGACTTTAATGTGTTAATGGTTAAAGAAACCTATTTTGGTATGATTAAAGTGATTAGTAGGGTTTAATAGATGATTAAAGTTGATCTTAGCCTGTTAATGATAAAAATGAACATTAGGAAGAATAAGGATGGACTTTACATATAATTAGTTAATTTAAAGTTTCATATGCATGAATATACTTTAATGAGCCTTGAAATCCTAATGTTGACTAATTCGACTATTAATGGCTTTAATTGATTAATTTCATGATTAAAGTTGGAATATGCTGAATCTAAGCTATTTTGAGCATTAAAGTTCCTAATTTGTGGATAAATACCCTAAATGCAGTAATTAGGGTTTTCACATGAATAAAAGGTGGAATTAATGGCAAATCGAGTTCATATGTGATTTGGATCATAATGAACTATGAATTAATGATAAATACATATAATGATATTGTCATGGATTAAGAGGATAAAAATAGTAGATTTAATAAAAGAGGCTTAATGAGCTTGATTAATGGTTAATTATGCCTTTAATTCGGAATTGATAATTAGATATGGAAATAATTAGGGTTTGTGTTCAATTGTGTTAAATTAGGGTTTAAAATAATGAAAGATGAAGTGAAACCCTAATTGTCGAGGAAACCCTAAAATTGGAATAGAAATCCTAAGGAATATGAGGATATTGGATAATTATTGATAAAAGGAAATTGGTATATTTATTTTAGGATCATGTGCATGATTAGTTGCTTGGTTGGGATTTCTATGTTGTGGTTATTTCTGCATTCAATCTGCTTAATAGGTATGTGGTTACACCTATGAATATCCCAAATTAGATTCCCGAGGATTTTCGAGGTTTTATCGATGACTTAAATTAAACTGTTGGTTGCATTTAATTCATGCAAATTATAATGTGAATATGACTATCACATAAGAGATGTGCCTACTAGCTCAGATCCTAGTCCCCTCTGTAGCTGTATAGATTGACCTAGTAAATGGCTACCAATGGGTAGGTCCATCGGGTCATTAAATGACTTAGTAAATGGCTACCAATGGGGTAGGTCCATCAAGTCATCATGAGTCAGGGATTGGTCTACCTTTGGGTAGGACCATGTGATTCCATAACCCTAGGTATTGGCTACCTGTGTGGTAGGGCCATGGGGGTAAGGATCTACCATATGAGAGAGGTGGTATCCATGTCCACTTTAGAGACGTTACAGAGAAAGGGGATAGGCAAGGATTGAGTAGTATTGCTTAAAACGTAATCTTGGTTGTTAAATGATATTTGGTTGATTACATTGTTAACATAGTTGCACAATTATTGTTTCCCCCACATACCAGCTTCGGCTGACCGACGTTTTGTATGTCAGCATTTTAGGTACAAATGAAAAGAACAAATAGTAAAGTGACATATGTGGAATTGAATGAGAAATAACATGCACAGGAGGATTAGTTAGATTAACATCTTCATGGATAGAAGTTTAGAAATCCCAATTTTTCCAAGGTAAGAAAAGTTTTATTTTATACCCGTTTTCAGTTTAGTTGGTAAAGTTTATTAATTATTACTGATTATTTGTCAAACCTTTGATCCTGTTAATTGAATAACGGCTCTGACCTTCGGGTCTCCCTTAATTGGGGGTTACCGGGAGGCGGGGTCGTTACAATGTGGGTATACCAAAGTGGGGTGCACATTCTATTGTGTTGGATTTTGGGTCATGCTCAACTAGGTGACCTTAATAGGATTAAGAGCCTAGAAGCATGTAAATGGAATATGATAATGAGTCATACATATCACCTACCAATAGTTTAATTAGATTCAATTGGTAAATGTTGGTTACCTAAATAATCAAGTTGTGGGTGATCAGCCAAAGTTGACTCATGATTTGATGAAACATGCATCTTGACCCACTAGAAAACTTATATGTTGCAAGCTTAGTGAATTAATAGTGAGGACTATTAAGTTGAACTAAGTAGTGGGAGAAATGATTAACTAAAGGTCTAATTAATATCATCAATGTTTTCAAATCAAATCAAATGAAAAATGTTTTGACTTTCACAAATTTTCTTTTGTAGAAACAAATGGCAAACAATAACACTTTTTTGTTGTTATCGGTCCTTGAGAAGGACAAGTTGGAAGAGAACAATTTACATTATTGGTTCAGGCTCTAAGAATTTTTCTCACATATGAGCATAAGCTCTATTTCCTGAATACGCTAGTACTAGAGGAACCTTCTCCCAATACACCAAGGGATGAAATGGAGGATTATTGTAAGCATTCCAATGACTCTATAGATGTCAAATGCCTCATGGTATGCTCCATGAACTATGTGATTTATAAGAAACATGATAACATGGGTGTTCTTGAGATTATGACACATCTTAAGAACATCTACCAAGAAAAAGAAAGACATGAGAGGTATGATGTCTCCAAGGTGTTGTTTAAGTGCAATATGCCAAAGGGAGCTCCAGTAGGATCCCAGGTTTTCAAGTTAAATGGGTACATGGAAAACTAAGAGAAAGTGGGATTTTCCTTAGGCCAAGATTTGCCCAAATATGTGATTCAGCAAGTATTTCCTAAAATCATATAGCCAATTTGTCATGAATTATAACATGAACAATTTTGCTAGACAGTTGTTTGAATTTCATGGCATGTTGAGAATTTGTGAAGAAGAAATGAAGTAGGACAAACCCAAATCCTTGTTTATGGTCAGAAACAGAAAGGTGAAGTCCAAGGGCAAAGATAAAGCCAAGAAATATAATAAGGCTAGTGAGACACCCAAGTCTTCTTCACTTAAGGCAATGGGAGGGGTGAGTAAGGAAGGCAATTGTCGCCATGTTGGACACTGGAAAAGGAATTCCCCTCTTTACTTGAGGAACCCAAGAAGAAGAAGCATGGGATGGAGATCTTCATTTACTTATATACATTATTGAGATAAATTTGTGTTCTGATTCATCATGGGTATTGGACACAGGAAGTGGATATCACATATGCTCTAATATGCAGGATCTAAAAAGAAGTAAACCCTTGAAGAAGGGTTAGGTGGAACTACGTGTTGCAAATGGATCAAGAGTTTCTTCTATTGTGGTAGACACCTATCATTTATCTCTATCCAATGTTCTTGTAATAGAGTTAAATAACTGCTATTATGTACCTTCGATTAATAGTAACCTCATTTCTATTTCTTATTTGGGAAAGACTGGATTCAAATTTTATATGAATAATGGTCTATGTTTTATTTGTAAAGATGATATCTTTTATGGCAATGCTCCTATATCTTATGGGCTTGACTTATTAGATCTTGAGACAAGTGTATATAACATAAATACCAAAAGGCTAAGACTCGATGATTCAAACCAAACATACCTTTGGCATGTCGTCTAGGGCACATAATGAGAAACACATTTTAAGACTCCATAAAGATGGTTATCTAGAATATTTTGACTTTGAATCAATAGAGACATGTAAGTCTTATTTATTGGGAAAGATCACAAAAGCTCCTTTTACTGGAAACAATGATAGAGTAAGTGATCTATTGAGACTCATGCATACTGATGTATGTGGACCTTTTACCACAAATGCTAAAGGTGGTTACCAATACTTCATCAAATATACTAATGATATTTGTAGATATGGTTATGTATCTTTAATGAAACACAAGTCAGACTCCATTGAAAGATTCAAAGATTTTATAAATCAAGTACAAAACCAACTTAGGGAATGTATTAAATCACTTTGTTCTAATCAAGTTGGAGAATACTTAAGCCAAAAGTTTAAGGACCTTCTGCGAGATTGTGGTAATGTATCAGAATCAACTCCACATGTAATACTACAAATGTACCAGAAAGAAGGATCAGACCTTGTTGGTCATGGTATGATAAATGATGGGTTTTCTTAATCTTCTAACTTTCTTCTGGGGATATGATTTAGAAATTGTAGTTTTTACACTTAACCATGTACCTTCTAAATCTATTCATAAGACAACATAGGAGTTATGGACTAGGAAATGTCCCAATGTGTCTTTCATTCTGATTTGGGGATGTGAAGCTTATTTTTGGAAATAGTTTCCAAAAAAACTTAGACCCAAACCATACGAATGTTATTTTGTTGATATCCTAAGGACAACAAGGGATATTGCATTTACATTCGATCTGGCAACAAAGTGTTTATCATCAGGAATACTATATTTCTTGAAAATATTTTATTTCCAAAGGAACCAATGGGAGGAAACTAGAACTCAAAGAAGTTTAAAACCAACAAGAAAACATTGACTCTATGGAGGTACAAAAGGAACAAGAAGAATCACAAGAAGTTGTAGAATCTCAAGTTCCTTGTGTATAACATGAACCTCATAGATTTAGTATGAGACACCTTAAGCTAGAGATATTTGGATATCTAGTGACTCAAAAAAGCGATGAGTTGGTAATAAATGATGTTGAGACAAAAACCTACTTAGAATTTATTAATGGACTAGATTCTGAGAAATGGCTTGAAGCCATGAGATATGGGATGGACTCCATGTACACCAACAAGGTATGGAACTTGGTGGATCCACCTAAAGGGGTACAACCCATTGGGTGAAAATAGGTCTTGTAGAAGAAGATCGACATAGGTGATAATGTACAAACCTATAAAGGTCAATGGTCACAAAAGGTTTGAAACAAGTTCAAGGTGTTGACTATGATGAAACCTATTCACTTGTTGCCATGGTTAAACACATCATGATCATGCTTGCATTTGCATCTTATTATGGCTATGAGATTTTGAAAATGGATGTCAAAACCATTTTCCTTAATGGGAATCTTCTTGAGGATGTGTACATGACACAACACACAGGCTTTATACTTCAAATAAAGCCAATAAAGTTTATAAGATACAAATGCCAATCTATGTATTGAAGCAAGCAGCTCAGAGTTGGAATCTTTGATTTGATGAAGTAGTCAAAGAGTTTGGATTTAGTAAAAATTAAGATTTACCATGTGTTTACAAGGATATTAGTGGGTGCATAATTTTATTCCTCATACTATATGCATATGACATACTATTGATGGTGAATGACATCCCTACCCTACAAACTATAAAAAAACTGGTTGGGAAGTACCTTCTCTATGAAGGACTTAGGCAAAGCATCCTATATCTTAGGAATAAAGATCTATAGATATAGATCTAGACGGCTTCTTGGCCTAAGACATAGTGAATACATGGACAAAGTGTTGAAAAGGTACAGAATGCAGGACTCAAAGAGAGGAAAGTTTCCCATAAACCATGGTGTTAGTCTCTTTAGGGCCCAATGTCCTAATTCTTTTGAAGATAGGGGACACATGTGTAAGATTCCATATTCATAAAAAAAATGGATCTATCATGTATGTAGTTCTATGTACTAGTCATGATGTCTTGTATGCTTTGAGCATGATGAGCAGGTATCACCCAGATCACGGACAAGGTCACTAGAGTGTTGTAAGAGACATCCTTAAGTACTTGAGAAGAACTAAGGATCAATTATTGTTTATGACAGCGAAGAATTGGTTTTAAAGGGTTACACTGATACATGATTTGAAACTGACAAATATAATTATTTATTGCAATCCAAATTTATGTTTTTCCTCAACAATGGAGTAGTAAGTTGGAAAAGCTCCAAGTAAGAGATGGATGTTGATTCTACAATAGAAGTTGAGTACATTTTTGCTTCCAGTGCAGCAAAGGAAGTTATATGGATCAAGAAGTTCATTAGTAAACTTGGTGTGGTCCTACCATTGAAGACGTAGTAGAGTTATATTTTGACAACAATGGATCCATTGCACAAGCCAAGAAAACAAGATTGCATCAATGTTCAAAGAACTTGCGTTGACATTTTCATCTCATATGAGAGAGCATATAGTGAGGAGATGTGAAGATTTGCATAGTACCGATTGAGAGCAATGTTGTTAACCCACTGATAAAAGCACTTTCTCAGAAGAGACGTGATGGTCATGTTAGATCACTTGGGATTAGATTAATGAGTGATTGGCTTCAAGTGAAAGTTGGAGTCTGTTGGTATGCATGCCTTAAGAGATGATATGGGATGATTGCAAGGGACATATGTAACTGATTTGATTAATAATAAAATCAATTTATGCTTATTATATTTGTTCAAAAATTAGATGATCATATAACATAATAGATGTCTAAAGAATTATATTACTCGATGACATATGGTTTGAGTTAAGGACCTAAACATGGCATCAAATGTTTAATTAGAATATATATTATTGTCATCTCCCCAATCAAATATTATTGTGAAAATTGTATAGACAACAATAATACTTAAGACTAGAATGTATGTTGTTTGATGATTGAATCTCATTAGTCATGATAATGGATATCAACTCATACACAGGTACTTGTTAGAGAACAAGTGTAATGGGAAGATCCACCTTGAGAATGATACACAAAAACCATTGAATGATAGTCAGAATCATGTCTCAATGTGATAGTGGTGATTTTAGTTCTTAGACCTGAAGTCATAATAATCACACGGTGTTCAATGGACTTTAACAAACCAGAGAATGGATATTTGAGAAGACAATCAACCAACCAGAGAATCTAGTCAACTGCATGAACAGCCTGCAAGACAACTGACTGATGAGTTCAACTTACCGACTGGATAATGTCACCCAATAGATGATCAGGATGGCCAGTAAACCAACTAAAGAGTCCAGATGATTGACTTATTTGAGTCGACCAGCTAGACTAGGTAAAATGATTAATGATAGTTGTGATTAAGACCATTAATCATTGAATTGAAAGCCAGTGTTTTTCCATCATTGAACACAGGTCAATCGACTGACTGGTTGTGCATGGCTAGCAAACTAGTCAACCGATTAGATAGTCTTGTCAATCGATTGAATATGCACAGCTGTCGTCCAGCTAAGAGACTTGACCCTTCATCTCCTAAGGCTTTTAGAAACCCTATCCCATCCACTCCTATATAAAGGGGTGATGGCTAAGGTTCTCAATAGACTTATAACTCAAACTATGGTAATATGAGAGCCTAGACATCTTGCTCATGAATGGGAGAGAAATCAAGGAAGAAGAAAGTTGACGCTAGCATGTCAAAGAATGAAGAGACTACTACTCCCCGCAAGCTCAAGAAGCATGATGTGGAGTTTTCAGTGGTATGCATGGACTACATAGATGTGTGGAAGCTCTACAGTTGTGTTAGGGCAACAACATTTACAGTCGTGCCTATGGTAATCAAGAAGGAAGCACATCAGTGTGAAAGGATAGTCATTGGACTTTCTCCAAGACAAGATATATCTTGCACCCTCCTTCAGTAAGACCCCTGACCTTACTTTATGGATGAACATACTTTCTTGTCATGATTATATGCTTAAAACCTTAATCAAACCCTAATCCATATTTTGATATCATGTGAAAAATCTAGGGTTCAAGTTTGGTCTAGTTTTGACATTGTTTGAGCAAGTGTTGCAATTTATGTGTTTATAAGGACTTTTATGCAATTTCTCCATATATAGGGTTTTCTTGTAATTTATTACATGTATGTCATTCCTCATAGGTTTTCATAGCATGTATGATGTATTGGCATCTTTGGGTGCTTAGTTGCACCATGGGATTAGAGGTGTTACCTAACCTAGGGTTGAGGACTTAGGATTTCTCAACTAGATGACCTAACTTGATGGTTTCCTTTGAATGCTTGGGATTTGATGGTCCATTTTGAGGTTGTGGGATCCAATTTTTCTCTTGAATGTCTTCAGATTCTATGGTTTTCTTTGAGTCACCACCAAGGTTGATGCTTTGCATGTGAGGTGCACCAACCGATGGTGGTGTTAAAATTTGCTTTTGTGGCCAAGTAAGGGCATGATCTGATGGGCCATCTTGTCTTGAGAAATGATGTTTCTTTTGGGGTTGACATTCTATGGTAACCCCATAGATTTAAGATTTTATGTTTGACCTAGTTTATCATGGACTGATGTTTTGGATTTGGACACATGGCATGCATGTCTTGACACCTCTACCCACCTTTCACTCTCACCCCAAGCTTTATATACCTCTCTCCTTCCACCAAAACAAACCCTTTACATACCTACTTCTTCTTATTTCTACTTAGGGGTTTGTCCCACTTTCTTGGTGGGGGAGAATGAGCTCTTAAGGAGAAGCTTGGTCGAGCTTGCTTGCATGTGCTTCTAGGGTTTGGATCTACCCTCTCTTGGGTCGTGTGGAGCTTCTTATCCTTGTTTCTTGACCTAAGAAAGTAAGATCATCTCCTTTACCTTCATTTTCCTTGTTATCTTCCTTCTATCTTCCTTCTTGGTTAGTTCCATGGTGTTCTTGGTGGACCTTATGCATGCGATTGAAGAACACGTTCTTTCTTATTCTTTGACCTTGAGTTTGCTTATTCTTGGCGAAAGGATCTAGCTTGGATGTGTGGAGTGCTAAAGCTAGGGTTTCTTTCTTCTCTCTTTGATCTACCTTTCTATTTTTACCTTTATAATCTTCCTTGAGGCGAGTTATATAACCTTCTTCACATTTATTTCTTACTCTTAACTTGCTATGCATAGAACTTTCTCTAAAACATTGTAACAAGTAGAAAGATGATTTCTTTAACTAGGGTTTGAGAATATGTGGTAGTTTTTAGTAGATAATCTTCTTTGATGTATATCCTAACCTTATACATGTCATTCTCCTTGGAAATAGGAACCCTAGATCTTTCATGTTCATGAATATATGGTGTTATTGTGGTGAAAATCTATGGCTTTTCCTTAAGTGTTTTGGACTGATTTCCTCCTTGTTTCATGAATAGGTGTCTTGGCTTCTTGTATGAACCGATGGTCTTTACTTAGTTGTTTTTTTGATATATTTCTCTTATGCTTGAAAACCGATGGCTATGTTTCCTCTAGAACCTACAGTGTTGATGCTCTTATCAAACGGTTCAATCGATGATTTATTAAACCCTAACAAAAAATGGTTTTACTTAATGTATGAAATATGTTTTCACCTAGTCTTAACATCTGGTGGTTCATCATGCTTCACATCAGATGGACTACCAATGTCAAAGATTTGATGGTCTTCATGCTTGCTCACAACTGATGGGTTTCCTAGTATCAAAAATTCTAGCCTTAACAATCGATGAGTTTCCTAATGTGAACATTTGATGGTTTCTCTATGCCTAACATCCAATGGTCTTACTAGGTTTGACAACTGATGGCTTCTCTAGATCCAAGATCTAATGGCCTCTTAGCATCCAAGATTTGATGGCACTTCTAGGAGTATGATATGATGTTTGCCCTAACCCTATCAAACAATGGCTTCTCTAGGCCTATGATTTGATGGACTCATTAGGCCTATGATCTGATGGCTCTACTATGTGTATGATTCAATGGCTTTATCTATGTTGAATCTGATGGTTTCATGTGAGGTCGATAACTTGATGGTTTTTTGCTTGATGCACATGATCCAATGGTTGTGATTGATACCCATAATTTGATTGTTGTGTTTGGGGTAATTGCATCCATTATCTGGTAGGGATGTTAGATGTCAATGTTTATGCTTTTACCTAAGTATTTGTACAAATTGATGGTTTATCTTTGAGTGTTGATTCGCAACATCAATTCAATTTACTTTGTCAAGCCTAGATTGGGTGATTGATTAATGATGATTACGTATATTGATATTCCTTATATGTTGTAATGGTGGAAAGATACTCTCACAATGATATGGTAACCCAATTATGCACCTTTGTGAACATCATAGCTTTTATGTTTGATGCAACGTATGTTAAACTAGTGTACCACAAGTATGATGATAATTTGTATAACCTTTTACAAAGGTGTTAAATATAATGATGTACTTGAAGGAGATAATGAGAATGGTCTTAATGACCTTTGGGAATGACTTGATCCCTAATGGAGGTGTAATCCTCTTCATGATGGACAAGGGATTAGTACCTAGTGATGGTGTGATAAGGAATAAATCTCATACATTTTATATTTTATGGAGTTGTTATATACCCATGTTTTTGTAAAAATCTTTCAGGGTTTGTATGTAACTTGATTTATGCGTATGTAGCTCTCCCAATTAGCATTAACTAATCAAGTGAAACCCTAATTATGTAGTGCCATATGTCGTATAACTATTATAGTGTCAAAACTTGTTGGATAGGGAAATGAGTATTCTAGAAAGGAAGCTTGGGGTCTCATACTGTTGAGTATGTGTACGTGTAGGGAGGGTACATCCTTGTCATCCTGATCCTAAGGTTATGGAGAATGATCAAGGTCATGTCTCAGATGATTATGTATCTATATATATGATGTGATGGAGGATAGTTGTGGTTGTGCCTCAGAAAATAGGGTTGAATATCCTAGTTTCTAGTGTCATGACATATATACCAAGGATGAACTAAGATATTTGTAGCTTGACTATATATTCCACTGCTTCACTCATATTAATTGAGGGGAAGAAATCTTAGGATTCTAACTCTCCTAGATCTTGTATGGAACTGATTACGACTTTGCAGTGGTTAGTTGGAAGTTTGAGACTTAGCAGTGGTTAGTTGGAAGTTTGAGTGGTATACCTCAAACTACGTTGGGCTTCATAAAATATGTAATTTAGTCATGTAGCATTGTGATAGGGTTAAACAACAATTCACATTGGTTCATGAACCTTACCTTTATTCTTGTCATGTTTTGTTGACATATTATATGGTAAGAGAAATCAACTATTTTAAAGATGATAGTTTTATATGTTCCGTTAAATATCATATTAATCATGCATGTTGTTATACTGTATGCTTAATCTATTTAATAAAATAACCTAATGTAACTAGTAAACATTGTTGAGAGTTATATCTCTTTCTAGGACATGGGTCTCACCTTGTGGGTCAGGATATATTTTTAGGTGATCATGAGTGATTTTGTCAGGCTCGTGGAGGTGAAAAAGAGAAGCTTGGAGATTAGTAGGAGCGGAAGGTTGGCTAGTTGTTAGTGTGTCCTAGATTCATCCATGTACTCTTAGGCCCAGACATGGGATGTTTTGTAGGTGATATGTATATTGACTCAAGTTTTTGGTAGTATGCTAATGTTGAATATGGCAGGTATATGTGGAATAATATCTTTTGTATGCAGGTTGCGGTTGACGCCATTGGACAGTTATGTAAATACCTAATATGGTATGTGTTTTGATGCAGGATGTTGGAATTATATGTAAATGTTCCTGGACATGTTGGTGATGTTTAGTCTGGTTTTAGTTATCCCTTTTTCTGCTATGTTTTTAATTAGTGATTGATCAGTTGTTTTGTTTTGAGTAATCTCATTTATCATGGAGGAGTGTCAAAGTTTTGTTGGTATCATAGCTTTAGCTTCGTTCAGTCTACATGGACATAGGACTTAGGTTTTTTTCCTATTCTTACATAATCCAACATAACTGTCCATAGCTTATGCTTTTGTAGATACGTCTGGAGAACGTGAAGAGCATGCGAAGAGTAGCTATATAATGCTAGGAGGTGGCAATAGGAGGTCGATACCATATGGTAGAGTACCTA
This sequence comes from Alisma plantago-aquatica, assembly GCA_963693085.1. Lineage (NCBI taxonomy): Eukaryota > Viridiplantae > Streptophyta > Magnoliopsida > Alismatales > Alismataceae > Alisma > Alisma plantago-aquatica. Next base: position 478,761,052 of record OY856414.1, read on the forward strand.
TGACGGGGCCAAAATAGCCCTCACCACCTCTAGTTGACCCTGCAACCATGGCAAACCCAGTCTTTCAGTCCATGTTTGGACAACTCATGGTGATGGTTACACACTTAGTGGATAGAATGCATGTACCTCAACCTAGAGCACTCGTCCCTAATGTAGAATCACTGGATCTAGGGAAGACATTTGAGAGGTTGAAGTGTGTGGGATCTACTGAGTACGCAGGTGCAACAGACCCAGAAGACACTGATGTGTGGTTAACCGAGTTAGATAAGGCATTTAAGATCATAAACATCCCAGAAGAGGACAGGTGAAGCATGTTGTATACTTGTCGATGGGTAGTGTTGCCCATAGAGGAAGAGAAGATACCAGGAGTTGTGGTGAGTTGGGAAGAGTTCCATATACGAGTTTTTGAGCCACTACTTCCCTGATACATACCTGGATGAGAAGATAGCTTAGTTAAAATAGTTACACCAAGGGTCGGTGTCTATCAATGACTATGCGACTAGGTTTATGGAGTTGTGGAGGTTATGTACTCATATGGCAACCACAAAGAAGGAGAGGATCCAGAGGATTGAGAAGGGTCTTAGCTATGCGTTGTCTATGACATCATCTACTTTAGATAATAGAGAGAAGGTCTCTACCGTTGTGGAGTCTATGAGGAGGATTGAGAGGTCTGCTTTTGAGAAGTGTGAAGACAAAGCAAGGAAGAGGCTAGATTAGTTCCAAGGACAGTCATTTGGAAGATTCAAGAAACTAAGGTTTTCATCACCACAGTCACAACAATGGTCTAATTTTTATGAGCTGAGATTGTGAGTATAGTCACAGTGGTCCCCTAGTAAAGGGAGAGGTTGCATTTTTCTACCAACCAGAGCAACCAGTACAACATCAGTATCAGTGATAGGACCATCAAGGCCATAGTACGATACCATGACCTGCTTCAAGTGTGAACAACTTGGACATGTAAGGTGGTTGTGCCCAATGAAGGATGAGGAAGTGGCATAGCATCTAGTTCAGATTTAGAAAGGTTCGTAACAACAACAATACAATAGTGGTGGTGGTAGAGGATGTAGTAAGGCATCACAGGCAGGGTCATCAGGATCAACTAGAAGGGGACAGGGACAACAATAGGAGATAGTTAGATTCTATGCTATGAGTTAGCTGGACGGGGTGGTCAACCCATGGGTCATGATAGGTCACATTCTATAGGAATATTCTTCATACATGTTTGGTGTCTCCGGTAATACCAGAGAATTTGATGAGATAAGGGTGTGAGTCTTTCTTGTCACATGTTATGGACATCAAGGTAAGGATCCCAGTATCCAGGAGGTACCAATAATGCATGAGTTTGAGGATGTGTTTCCAGATGAGTTTCTAGGTGTTCCACCTCCTAGAGATATTGACTTTGAGATCAATCTAGTTCCTAGAACACAAACCATAGCTCAGGAACCTTATAGGATGGCACCGGCATAGATGTAGGAGTTGAAGAAATAGTTGCATGAGTTGTTGGAGAAGGGTTACATCAGACTGAGCACTTCCCCTTAGGGGTGCTCTAGTGTTTTTTGTAAAGAAGAAAGATGGTTCTATGAGGATTTGCATAGACTACCGATAGTTGAACAAGATTATAGTAAAGAACAAGTACCCATTACCGAGGCTTGATAATTTGTTTGATTAGTTGAGAGATGTGATAGTGTTTTCCAAGATAGACCTAAGGTGAGGATATCACCAGTTGAGGATCAAGGTGGATGACATACCTAAGACTACTTTTAGAACTAGGTATGGTCTTTATGAGTTTGTGGTTATGCCATTTGGGCTAACCAATGCACCAATAGCTTTTATGCACTTGATGAACATGGTTTTCAAATTGTATTGGATCAGTTTGTAGTAGAATTCATATATGATATTTTAATATACTCCAGGGACAGTCAGCAATATGGATAGCATCTATGCCAAGCTTTAAAGTTGTTGAGGTGGCATTGGATGTATGCCAAGTTTATTAAGTGTGAGTTTTAGTTTACTGAGGTATCTTTTTTGGGTCATGTCATATATGTTAAGGGTGTCTGTGTAGACATAGAAGGTGGAGATAATGCTGGAATGGGAGCAGCCCAAGACACCAAATCAAGTCCAAAGTTTCTGAGGTTTGGCTGGCCACTACAGGAGATTCATAAAGAATTTTAGTGTGGTATCCTCTAACCAAGTTGACTAGGAAAGGTGTTCCTTTTGTTTGATATGATAAGTGTTAGCGTTCTCTAGTTGTTGAAGGAGAAGTTGACCAGTGCTCCAATGTTAGTGTTTCCAGCAAAAGGGAAAGGATACATCGTCTTCTATAATTCTTTGAAGAATTGCTTGGGATATGTGTTGATGCAGGACTCAAACATGATTTCTTTATCTTTGCAACAGCTTAAGAAACACGAGGAGAACCACCCAACTCAAGACCTACAGTTAGCTGTTGTAGTTCTTTCCCTAAATATCTGGATACACTAACTATATGAGGAGAAGTGTGAGATCCTCGTAGACCTCAAGAATCTTCATTATATCTTCTCAAAGTAGGAGTTGAACATGAGGCAAAGAAGATGGATGGAGTTGATCAAAGACTATGTCTCCACGACAGACTACCATCCAGGAAAGGTGAATGTGGTGTCTGATGCACTAAGTAGGAAGTCATCTTCATCATCATCTATAGATAAAACACAGATACACACCATGGTGTGTCACAAGCAGAACATGTTAATGCTGCTTTGTCAGTATGGATGGAAATATCTCTATTAGTAGGATTGTTGGCACAGCTACATGTTAAACCAACATTGATATAGCATATTAGAGATGCATAGAAGAATGATATTGTGATACTGAATATCATATCAGAGTTTGGCAATGAGAGGCATGGTGGCTTCCATGAGCTAGATGATGGGTTAGTGTCTTTCTGCACCATTACAGTATTTATCAATGTTGATGACATGAGGGAGATGATACTTCAGGAGGCTCATTCCCCGATGTATGTGATGTATCCCGATAGTATAAAGATGTATCATAATCTGAGGGATTTGTACTGGTGGCCAGGTCTAAAGTGTGATGTGGTAGAGTTTGTTACCAAGTGTCCAGTTTGTCAACAAGTCAAGGTAGAGGATCAGAAGCATGTAGAGACATTGCAACCTTTGCCTATACCACAGCGGAAATGTGATCATATAACTATGGACTTTGTGGTTGATCTTCCAAGGACAAAGAAATTTCATGATTCCATTTGGGTGATAGTTGGTAGTTTGACCAAGTCAGCTCACTTTCTTCCAGTCAAGACAATGTGTATAGTAGAAAAGTTGGCACAGATCTATGTAGATGAGATAGTTCATTTGCACGGTATCCCAGTTACCATAGTATCTAGTAGAGGTCATCAGTTTAATACCATGTTTTGGGAATGTCTGCATACATATTTGGGGACACAATTGAGGTTTAGCAAAGCTTTTCACCAATAGACAGATGGTAAGTCTGAGAGGACTGTTCAGACATTGAAAGATCTTTTGAGGGCATATGTTCTGTAGTTTCTTAGCAGTTGGGACAATCATATGAGTTTGACTGGTTTTGCCTACAACAACAAGTATCAAAGGAGTATTGATATGGCACAGTATGAGGCTTTGCATGGAAGGCTTTGTTAGTCACATTTACATTGGTATGAGGCAGGTGAGTATCAGATTTTGGATCCTAAGTTAGTGTAGTAGACTATAGAGAAGATCAAAGTGAAAAAATAACAATTGAAGGCAACCTAGGATAGATAGAAGTCCTATGTTGATAACTGTCACAATCTGTTAGAGTTCCAAATTGGAGATCGTGTGTATCTCAAGGTTTCCCCTTGGAAGGTGGTGCATCTCCACAACACACACCCAAATCAATTGAACTTTGATCATATGCACACAAAGAAAGCACATGTGGATCTTTGTAATTTATAATGGACCTAGTCTAACGCACTCACGTAGATTATCCACACACTTCACCCACAAGTGCAAGGGGGCATGTCATAGTATAGGCAAGTGTCAAGATAAAGGTCGATCTGTAGGGAGAGATGGGGCAGTAGAGCTAGTATAGGGTAAGCTACATTCCTAATGTGGAGAGTAGAGTTTTTAAGGCTTGTCGGTTGATTTTGTTGACTATACTAATGATACAAGGAATTGAAAGTAGGAATGAAAACTAGATTACGAGAAACCCTAGGTTAACCCTAAGCAAGAAATTCTAATTAACAAAGAAGGTCTAAGCATGATAAAGAGACTACAACTAAGCTACACTAGCAATACAAGTTAACACTAAAGAGACAAGTTAAGAACTAAAGCAATTAATGACTTAGGTTATCACTAACTAGCAAGATTAACACTAGAAATATCAAGAGAGAACTAACTACTCAAGCAAGGCCTAATTATTGAAACCTAAGCAATTGACTAAGAGCAAATGAAAGCAATTGACTACACCAGCATAAGCAAGCTAAGAAAACAAGATGGGTTTTAGCAAGTTATGGGGAGAGTGGGTTGTTTGGGGGAATGTCATAAGAATCTAAATTGAGGTTTGATATAACATATAGTCCTATATCTTCATTCTATATTGCCAAACTAAACAATATAATCAAATGCAATGAAATAACCCTAGAATATTGGTTGGCCATGGATAGAATAGAGTGTGGGAGAGGAACTACACCCTTTCACCCCCTATCTTGCCTTACGAGGCTCAATTCGACCAAGGTCTAGGTGGGATTTCTATTGGATTCAACTAATCTAGGTTTCTAGGGTAAGGGTTATTAGGACAATTGAGATCTAAGGGTAGGAAGGGAAAGAAGAGATGAGGGTGTTTCACCTCATGTTACTCACAATCTAGCCTTTAGAAAACTCAAGGAAATTGCTCTAATCACTCTTACACTAGCTACTTATATCTCACACTTAGTTGTAGGAGAAGATATTTGTAAATAGTAAGATAGGGTGCTACCTAGGGATCCACTAGTCGGACCTAGGAGCAATTCCTAAAATAGCCGCATACAATTCACTTTCCCTTAGAGTCTAAGTGATTATCAAGCATCATATAACAAGCGATCCATGTTTAGAAGTATAAATCACAAGTAAAATAATGGGAAATGAGATAGAAGCAAGATAAAATCATCATAGAATGGAAATATATTCATTACAAGTTATTTTCCCCCAACATAGTATCAAAGTAACATTTTATCCCCCAAACAGCCCGACAAGGGGGATTAGCTACTCACAATCAAACAAAAGAGCAAAAAGGAAAGAAGAAAGAGGTAGAAGGCCATGATAGCTCGTGGAAGATCCTCCTTCTTCACCTCCTTTCTCTAGAAGATAATGAGCCTCCCTCCAAGATGGAAAATGGCATGGAAAGGTAAGGCTTGATGGTGGAAACCCTAGAGAACAAGGGTTTTTGGGTGGAAATGAGGTGGATATGGAGTAATGGAGGGAGGAAGGTAGGTGGAGCTCTCGAATGCAAAGAGGGATAGAAATTAAAGCTAGAGGTAGATATAGGAGTGGTTAACCTTGGGATCCAGCCGCCACCCGTGTTTATATAGGTTGTGGAGAAGCACTGAGTCAAGTGGAGGGTAGAATGGGTAACGTAGTGAAAAAAGTGGGTAGATTTTCAAGTAGCACGGAGGTGTTGGGCAGCATGGCTATGGTGGGGTGTGAGTAGAATGGACAGGGTGGATGGGGACGGTCGTGGTGGAAAAATGAAGTGAACAGGGGAATTTTGTGCTACTGGGTATACCAGCATGACCGTTCTAGCCAACATGGGCCTGCTAGCTAGCACAGGCCTATTGGGATTTTGGGTGCTTTTTTGAAGGTTCTACTGATTGGGGCATGTCCCTAAACAGCTGTTACTTGGTAGCACGGCCGTTCTAAGGTCCTTCCCATGTTTTTGTATCTTGAACTTTTTCATCGATGGAGGTTATTGCTTCAATATATTTTTTGATCATTTGGGGTAAGTTAGGAGTGGTTTTGGCCACGTTTTGGGCTCCTCCAAGACAGGCTTCACCCTAGATTCAACCATCTTCTCTCTCTTCCATCAATTAGTGTTCAAAGTACCTATAAAACATGTAAAATCATCCATAAGTGCATATGATAGTAAAACACATATTGAGGCAAATAACATGTAATCTAACATTTTTTAGATGTGATAATAATGCAGAAAGACACAAGATGAAGCCCTAATATAGGGTTGCATCACCACTAAAAACATAAAACATACTTTTCATCAAGTATGATCCAACTTAATCTCTCTTCAATTTCTTTCAACAAACAAGAATGACAAATGCACAACACAAGATCGTTATTGACTAAATGAGCTTAAAAGTGACTTAGTACATGTGTTCCACCTCTCTCCTCTCCACTTTCACAATCCAATCATGAAAAATGAATTGAGCATACAAACTTCAAATATAGGGCATAGAATACACAACAATACATATGACTTTCATGTAGCTGTGGGTAGACTACTTCATGACGGTGTTAATCAAAGATGTCTAGGGGTGTTGTTTCACTTTCATGCATTCAATTTTATACTACAAACCACTCTATGTGTCTCACATGGAAGCATAAAAAGGGTTAAGTGAGCTAGGTTTGATGTTTCCTACCTTAGTGAGTATGAAAATCGAAGAAATGATTGTAGTAAGAGATTAGAGTGCTATTACATAGAGCACTCATCTTTTCTTTATTTAGATGCTCTGGGTAGACTGCTTCATGATGGCGTTAATCAAAGATGTCCAAGGGTGTTATTTCACTTTCATGCATTCAATTTTATACTACAAACCACTCTATGTGTCTCACATGCAAGCATAAAAGGGTGAAGTGAGCTAGGTTTGATGTTTCCTACCTCAGTGAGTATGAAAATCGAAGAAATGATTGTAGTAAGAGATTAGAGTGATATTACATAGAGAACTCATCTTTTCTTTATTTAGATGCTCTTACATAGGAGCATCTTTTATTTTATTTTTGCATTTTCTTTTCTTTTAACTTTCCCTTGGGGTAGGTGGGGCATATGGTTAGGGCTGAGCATCGGTCCAGAACCGAACCGGACCGGACCACAGACCGAATTTTAACAAATATATGGACCGCAGATCGGACCGTTTCAAGGTAGGACCAGACCGGGACCGGACCGTTTTGTGCTAGGACAGGACCGGACCGGACTGTTTGGACCGTAAACAGCCTTTGTTACATGTTTTACAACTTATTTAATTGTACAAAGTTGATAATCTTAGTCACTTCTAACAATTATATAACTTTAGTATCAAATATTTATACTAGTAGTGATTATATATGTACTTTATTTGTAATTATTATAGAATACACCTTCAAATATACATGAATTTTATATAAAAGTCAATCTGCGGTCCGAACCGGACCAGTTTTGGACCGGACCGGACCGAAGACCGAACTCATCGAAATTCCCGGACCGCGGACCAGACCGAACTCAAAATGGACTGGACCAGACCGGACCGAATTGAGTAGTCCGGTCTGGTTTTGCGGTCTGGACCATTATTTGCTCACCCCTACATATGGTGGTGAGAGTGAAGTAGGGAGATGTAGATGTGGCCACCCCAAAATTTTGGAGGTGGTCATGGCTATATATGTGCACTTTTTCATCCTTTCATGAGGCAGAGAGGTAAGAAGGTGATGAAAGAAAATTTGGGTCAAAGAGGGGTCACTAGTGTGGTTCTAAACATAACATTTCTTTCATGAAAGCTATTCCAACACTTCATCAAAAAGTATCACACCACATGAGTGAACAACATGAAATTTATACTTTTATCATGTTATTCCATAGGCCCTAAGTGTTTATAGTTTGCTCAAATCAGAATTCAATCAAAAGATTCACAATCATAAGAGAGGTGATTCACATGTAGAGAGTCAACAATCAAGACCATTTAGCAATAAATTAGAGAAATTTAGCATGCATTTTCCATGGATCAAGACTTTTAGTTCAACAAGTGGAGATTAAGCTAAAACATGCTTTTAGACAAGAAATTCCAAATTTGGGCAAAATTAGCCAAAATGGTGCCAATTTGCAATTATCACATCCAAACCTATTTTTAGGGAATATAAAACATAAACTAAGTGAATCCTAACTAAGAACTTACCAAAAATCTACATGAGATGTATTGTGTGAGATGGAATGGAAAAAAGAGCAAAATTTTTGAATTTACACAAAAATTCATGGAGAAGAACTACATGTATGCATGTATGCAAACACATAAGGCCAGGATAGACAAGTACAAGAGTTAGTTACACTGTTTGATCATCTCGGAAAAATTTGAGAACAAGGTACATAGAGAAAAATGTGGTGAAAGAAGGGCTTACTTCCGTACCACTCCAAACTTCTAAACCATGGTGTCCTCAGCTTGAAATAGAAGTTTATAATAGTAGGGTAAAGGGATCGGGTCATGGTAGACAACCACTGAGAGATGGAGTGATAAACGTAGCACCATGTGAGCAGGGCATGACCACCATGACTGTGTTGAGCAACACACCTATTCTAGCTTTCCAGCCACATGACCATGCTGAGTAGCATGGCCGTGCTGGACTCCTTTTTGTAGCTCTTCTATTGATTTGCAATGTTATCTTCAATTTTTATCGTCTCCTTGTATAGACCCTTCATACATCACCTTTTCTTCCATGTACATGCACTAATATGATTCAGAAACATCAAAACTATCAAGCATTATGTGTGTATTTCTGGGAGAAACTAAAGTATAACAAGAAAAGGGGTTTGGTGAGTCTCAAACCGACATCGGTTGCCTCCCACTAGTGCTAAATTTAGAGCCTTTAGTTAGGCCTGTTGTTCTTTTCTCAATCAACCATTATACAAAAGCAAAATGTTTCCATCCTCTTCATAGGCAATCCTCTCAAATGCCTTCATTGTTTGATCTTCCTCCCAAGGGTCATGCGAGATTCTCAAGTGTTTTTAATATTTTTCTCTCCTTAAGGGTCATGACCATAGATCTCAAAGTAAGAATGCTCATCAAAAAAACTTTTCAACTCATTCAATGTGATCCCCTTAGGCATCTTCCCTCTTATATTCTTCTTGAAGGTATACAGACTCTTATGGAACTTCAAATGAGTTGGACTTTTCTTGATGATGTCAAGCAACGAGGTGTTTACCTTAATCAGCCTTAATACCTTCAGAGTTTTCATGCCATAGTTTTGCTTTCCCTTGAGTAATGGGTCTTCATATCCATTAAAGTGAGGGGTCTCAGTCATATTGGACACTTTAGAACCTTGATATATCACATTGGGATGTCTTAGATCAACAATTGGGGCACTTGGTGGTGTAATCTTAAAGGAAGGTGGGACACTTGGTATCATTGCTCTAAAAGGAGTTGGAGCAACATATTTTCTAGTTCCATTGGCACTCTCAATAGAAGGTGGTAGGGAAAAATCTCTAGTGCACTTGGAAGTCTCACAAGGACAATCCGGTAAGGGTACTCCATGATGCTCTTTGTCAAATTGCTTTCCCCGATTTTTGGACTTCTCAACCACCTTCTCACACCTCAAAATGGAAACCATCTTCACTTGCTCATGGGGAGGAGGGGGAGAATGTGATGATTATGGTGGTGGTGGTGGTGGTCTTTGGTGTGGTGTATTAGGATTTTTAAGGATGTAGGATGGTTGTTGTGTAGGATGTTGTGGAGGTGGTTGGTATGGGGGTGGTTCTTATGGTTGATATTGTGTATGTGGTTGTGAGGTGTGCTGGAAGTTGTACGAAGTTGGAGGAGGTAGTGGAACATAAGGATTATGGGGAGCTTGATATTGTTGCAAGGTACATACATTCCCTTATGGTAGAGTATAGATGTCTTGGGGAGCACCCACAGAGCCATTTGCATTGTTTGGGTTGGCCATGGTTTGGGAAGGGGGTCTTCTCTCCTAACAAAGGGCAAGTGAAAGGGAAATCTGATCCATCCTTTGCTCAAGCCAATAAATGGTTTGTCCATGAAAGGACACCTCTATCTTCACTTCATCAAGGCTCTTAACCTAGAAAGAACTTCTTCTTCAAACAAGGAGCTACTTCTTAGCTCTCGGTCTCCTTGTTGCTCCCAAGAAAAGTGTGGATGATTTCTCCATTTTGAAGTGTAAGAGCGTGACATGGAACCTTGTTTGTTTCGAATGCCATAGGATTGTAGAACTTGTACATCTTCACAAAGAGCATCCATGGAGTTGGCAGCGTGATTAGAAGAACCTCCCATATGAATCTTCATGAGATTTACCATGCTTGCCAATATCTTCATCATGTAGGGTGATTGAGTAATTGAAGGTGTTCGTGCATCTCGATCTACCATCTTTACTTCAAATGGTTGTTTGTCACATGCACAAGACACAACCAAACAAAAGAGGACAAGTTAGCAAACTAAGATGCAAAAGTAACACAAAGAATAAAGAATAGCAATGGTGAGGGCAGTAGGAAAAGCTAAGCTACACTAACTAGCTAGGCAGAGTGTCTCTATCCCCGACAACGACACCAGAAAGCTTGGTGCATCTCCACAACACACACCCAAATCAATTGAACTTTGATTGGATGCACACAAAGAAAACACAAGTGGATCTTTAAAATTTATAATGGACCTAGTCTATTGCACTCAGTCAAACTATCCAAAATTCACCTGCAAGCGCACGGGGTAATGTCATAGTACAAGAAAGTGGAAAGATTAGGGTCGATCCATAGGGAGAGAGGGGGAACTTGATCTAGGTTAAGGTGATCTGCATTCCTAATGCTTAAAGTAGATTTCTTAAGGCTTGGTTGGTTGACATGTCTGATTGTACTAATGATGCAAGCAGTTGAAAGCAAGAAAGGAAACTAGATTACGAGAACCCTAGGTTAATCCCAAGCAAGAAATTCTAACTAACAAAGAAGGCAACTAACTAAGCAAGAGCAATAGACTACAACTAAGTTACACTAGCAATGCAAGTTAACACTAAAGAGACAAATTAAGCACTATAACAATTAATAACCAAGGTTATCACTAACAAGTAATATTAACACTAGAAAGCTCAAAAGAGCACTAACTACTCAAGAAAGGCCTAAGTATCCAAACCTAAGCAATTGACTAAGAGGTAATGAAAGAAATTAACTACACTGACATAAACAAGCTAAGAAAACAAGATGGGTTTTAGAAAGTTATAGGGAGAGTGGGCCATTTGAGGGAATCTCATAAGAATCCAAGTTGAGGATTGATATAATATGCAAGTCCTATATCTTCATTCTAGATAGACAAACCAAACAATATAGTCAAATGCAATGAAATAACTCTAGACTATTGGTTGTCCATGGATAGAATAGAGTGTGGGAGAGGAACTACACCCTTTCACCCCCTATATAGCCTTACGAGGCTCAATTGGATCAAGGTCTAGGTGGGATTTCTATTGGATTCAACTAATCTAGGTTTCGAGGGCAAGGGTTATTAGGGTAATTGAGAGCCAAGGGTAGGAAGGTAGAGTGGATATGAGGGTGTTTCTCCACATGTTACTCACCATCTAGCCTTTAGAAAACTCTAGGCACTAGATACTTAGGTCTCACACTTAGTTGAAGGAGAAGAGATTTGTATGTAGGAATATAGGGTTCTATCTAGGGATAAACTAGTTGGACCTAGGAGAAATTCCTAAAATAGACACATACAATTCATTTTCCTTTAGAGTCCAAGTGTTATCAAGTATCATATAACATTGTATAGTATAGCCTGGCTATACCTTCTTTTGGCAATATATTTACCTATTTCCAAAAAAAAGTATCATATAACAAGAAATCCATGTTTAGGAGCATAAATCACAATTAAAATAATGGGAAATGATATAGAAGAAAAATACAATCATTTTAGAATGGAAATATGTTTATTACAATTATTTTTCACCAACATAACATCAAAGTGACATTTTATCTCCCAAACAGCCCACCAAGGGGGCTTAGCTACTCAAAATCAAACAAAAGAGCAAAAGGAAAGAAGAAAGAGGTAGAAGGCCATGGTAGCTCATGGAAGATCCTCCTTATTCACATCCTTGTTTTATAAGATCATGCACCTCCCTACAAGACGGAAAATGGCATGTAAAGGTAAGGTTTGATGGTGGAAACCCTAGAAAACTAGGGTTTTTGGGTGGAAATCAGATGGATATGGAGCAATGGAGGGAGGAAGGTAGGTGGATCTCTCAAATGCAAAGAGGGATGGAAATGAATGTTAGAGGTAGCTATAGGAGTGGCTAACCTTGGGCTCTAGCCGCCACCCATGTTTATATAGGTGGTGGGGAAGCACTAGGTCAAGTGGAGGGTAGAATGGGTAATGTAGTGCAAAAACTAGGTAGATTTTCAAGTAGCACGACTGTGCTGGAAAGTATGGCCATGGTGGGCTGTGAGTAGAATGGCCATATTTGATGGGGATAGCCATGGTGGAAAAATGGTGTGAACATGGGAATTTTGTGCTATTGGTTCTGTCGGCACGGCTGTTCTGGACAACACGATCGTATTGGGCTCTGGCTAACATGGGGCTGCTAGAATTCTGGTGATTTTTTGAAGGTTTTCCTGATGTGGGCATGTCCTAGAATGGCCATCCCTTAGTAGCACAGCCGTTCTGTGGTCCTTCTCATGCATGTTTTCTCTTGAACTTTGACATCCATGGAGGTTATTACTTCAATACATTATTTGATCACTTGGGGTAGGTTGGGAGTGTTTTTGGGCTCCTCCAAGCATGGGGAAACCCTAGATTCAACCATTGTCTCTCTCTTCCATCAATTAGTGTTCAAAGTACCTATAAAACATGTAAAAACCATCCATAAGTAAATTTGATAGTAAAACACATATTGAGGGAAATAACATGTAATCTAACAATGTTTAGATGTGATAATAATGTAAAAAAGACACAAGATGAATCCTTAAAATAAGGTTGAATTAGAAGGGAGTAATGAGGTGTGGTAAGAAGGGTAAGTTGGCTCCTAGGTTCATGGGACCATACCCTATCTTAGATCAAGTTGGGTAGGGGGAATACAAGTTGGAGTTACCCCCAGAATTGCAGAGGTTATATAATGTCTTTCATGTTTCCGTGCTGAGGAAGTGTCAACCAGATAAAGAACAGACAATACACCCAATGGAGTTTGAGTTACATGAGGATGTTTCATATGTGGAGGGTCATGTCTTGATCCTAGATAAGAATGTGCAGAATCTAAGGAAGAAGTACATAGCCTTAGTGAAGGTGTTGTGGCATCATTGTGGTATAGAGGAAGCCGCATGGAAGTTAGAGGATGAGATGTATAGGAAGTACACGTCTTTGTTGCGTAGGATTTTGGGGTCAAAATCCTTATTAGGGGTTAATGGTTGTAAGACCCCTAACCTTGCTTTATGGATGAACATGCTTGCTGATCATTATTACATGCTTAAAACCATAATCAAACCCTAGTCTATGTTTTGATATCATGTGACAAAGCTAAGTTTCAAGTTTGATCTAGTTTGGACATTGTTTGAGCAAGTTTTGAAATTTATGTGTTTATAAGGACTTTCATGCAATTTCTCCATATCTATGGTTTTTCTTGTAATTTGTGACATGCATGTTGTGCCTCATATGTTTTCATAGCATGTTTGATGTAGTGGAATCTTTGGGTGCCTAGTTTCACCATCAAATTTGAGGTGTTACCTAACCTAGGTTTGAGGACTTAGGGCTCCTCACCTAGATGCTCTAACTCAGTGGTTTCCTTTGGATGCTTGGGATCTGATATTCTCTCACATGGCTTGAGATTCAATGGTTTGCTTTGAGGCACCACCAAGGTCGATGGTTTGCATGCGAGGTGCACCAAGCGATGATGGTGTTAGGGTTTGCTTTTGTGGCTAAGTAAGGGCATGATTCTATGGGTCATCTCGTGTTAAGAAACGATTATTCTTTAGGGGTTGACATCTGATGGTCCCCCTAGATTTAAGATTCAATGGTTGAGTTGGCTTTGCATGGATGTGAGGTTTTGGGTTTAGACACATGGCATGCATGTCTTGACAGCTCTACCTACCTTTCTCTCTCACCCCAAACTTTATATACCTCTCTCCTTCCACCCAAACGAACCATTTACACACCCTCATCTTCTTCTTGCTTCTTAGGCATATGTCCCTCTTGCTTGGTGAAGGAGAAGGAGCTCTTGAGGAGAATCTTGGCCGAGCTTTCTTGCTTGTGCTTCTAGGGTTTGGATCTACCCTCTCTTTGGTCGTGTGGAGCTTCTTATCCTTGTTTCTTGACCTAATCAAGTAAGATCATATCCTTTACCTTCATTTTTCTTGATTCCCTCCTTCTTATCTCTTCCTTCTTGGTCAGATCCATGGTTTTCTTGGTGTAACTTGTGCATGTGGTTGAATAACACCTTGGTTCTTCTTCTTTGATCTAGGGTTTCCTTGTTCTAGGATAAAGGAGCTAGCTTGGATGTGTTGAGTGCTCAAGTGAGGGTTTCTTTGTTCTCTTTCAATCTAGCTTTCTATTTAAAACTTCATCATCTTCCTTGAGGCAAATTATATAACCTTCTTCATGTTTGTTGCTTATGCTTAACTTGTTAAGCATAGACCTTTATCTAAAACATTATAACAAGTAGAAAGATGCTTTTTTTATTAGAGGTGTGGTAGTTATTGAGTAGATAATCTTCCTTGATGTATATCCTACACTTGTACATGTTATCTTCCTTGGAAGTAGAAACCCTAGATCTTGCATGTCCATGAATCAATGGTGTTCTTGTGGTGAGAATCTATGGCTTTTCCTTAAGTGTTTTGGACTGATTTCCTCCTTGTTTCATGAATTGATGGCTTTTCTTTTTGTGTGAGTCGATGGTCTTTACTTAGTTGTTGTTTATATGGAGTTCTCTTATAGTTGAAAATTGATTGATGTGTTTCCTATAGAACTGATGGTCATAATTCTCCAATCAAATGGTTCAATTGATGCTTTCCTAAATCCTAACAAATGATGGTTTTGTGTGATGCACAAAATTTGTTTTCACCTAGTCTTAACATTTGATGGATCCTCATGCTTGGCCTCTTATGGACTACCTATGTTCAATATCCTATGGACTTCATGCTTTCTCACAACTAATGGATTTCCTATTCTCAACAACCGATTGTATTTCTAACCTTAACAATCGATGGGTTTCCTAATTTTGAACATCTGATGGTTTCTCTATGCCTAACATCTAGTAATCTTCCTAAGTTTGACAACATATGGCCTCTCTAGTTCTAAGATCCAATGGCCTCTCCAGGTCCAAGATTCATGGCTCTTTTAGGTGTATGATCTGATGTATGCCCTTGCCCTATCAAACATTGGCTTATCTAGGCCTATTATCTGATGGCCTCACTAGGCATATGATCCTATGGCTCTACTATGAGCATTATTCAATGGTTTTGTTATCTTGAATTCAATGGTTTCATGTGAGGTCCATAACCTGATGGTTTCTGCTTGATGCACATGATCCAATGGTTGTGTCTGATATCCATAATTTGATTATTGTGTTTGGGGTAAGTGCATCCATGATCGGATGGGATGCTAGGTGTAAGTGTTTATGCTTTTGCCTAAGTATGTGTACAAATCGATGGTTTATCTTTGAGTGTTGACTTGTAACATCAATTCAATTTAATTTGTTGAACCTAACTTAGGTGACTGAGTAATGATGATTAAGTATACCCATCTTCCTTGTATGTTGTAATAATGGAAAGATAATATCATGATGATATGGTAACCCTACTATGTACCTTTTTTAACATCATAGATTTTTGTTTGATGCAACTTATGTTGAACCTTTGTACCACAAGTATGATGATGATTTATAGAACCTTCTACAAGGTGTTGAAAGGTAATGATGTTCTTGCTGGAAATAATGGGAATGGTCTTAATGACATTTGGGCATGATTTGATCCCTAATGAAGGTGTAATCCTCTTCATGATGGAAAAGGGATTGGTACCCGGTGATGTTGTGATAAGTAATAAATCTCATATGTTTTATATCTTCTAGAGTTGTTATATATCCATGTTTTTGTAGAACTCTTTTAGGGTTTATATGTAATTTTATTGATGTAGCCTTAACTCACGCGATTGGCATTAATAAATTAAGTGAAACCCTAATCATGTAGTGCCATGTGTCGTAGAACTATTCTAGTGTCATAAATTATTGTACGGGAAAACGGTTATTCTAGAATGGAAGTTCAGAGTCACTTATTGTTGACTATTTGTAGGTGGAGGGAGGGTACAACCTTGTCATCCTAATCCCAAGGTTATGGAGAATGGTCAAGGTCATGTCTCGGATGAATATTAATATGTATATATGATATTATTGAGGACAACTGTGGTTGAACCTAAATTGATAGGGTTTCATATCCTGGTTTCTAGTGTTGTGATCTATATACCAAGGGTGGACTAGGTTGTTTGTAGCTTGACTATATATGTCGCTACAGCAGACTCATACTGATTAAGGGGAAGAGATCTTAGGATTTTAGCTCTCATAGATCTTATACATAACCAATTGCAACTTCACAGTGGTCAGTTGGAGGTTTGAATGGTATACCTCAAACTCTTCAGGGCTTAATAGAAGATGTAATCTAGAAGTGTATCATATCTAATCAGGTTAAACATAAATTCACATTGGTTGATAACCCTTGCCTTTTTTTTGTAATGTTTAGTTGATGTACTATACAATAAGAGAAATCAACTATTTTAAAGATATTAGTTTTATTTGTTCCTTTAAATATCATGTTATTGTTGTTATACTATCTACTTAATCTGCTTAATCTATCTAATTAACTAACTTGAAGTAATTAATAAACATTGTTGAGAGTTATATCTCTCGATTGGACATGGGTCTCACCTCGTGGGTCACCACATCTTTTTAGGTGATCGTCTATGATATTGTAAGGCTCGTAGAGGTGAAGAAGAGAATCATGGAGATCAGTAGGAGCACAATGTTGGCTAGTTGTTAGTGTGTCGTAGAGTTGTCCATGTACTCTCAGGCCAAATAGGGGATGTTTTGTAGATGATATGTATGTCATCTCATGATTTTGGTAGTATGCTAATGTTGAATATGGCATGTATATGTGGAACAATATCTCTTGTATATAGGTTGTAGCTGAGGCCACTGGACAGTTATGTAAATACCTAATATGGTATGTGTTTTTATGCAGGATGTGTAGGGAAATATGGGCACAGTGTAGGCACTAGAAACAAAAATGTATCGATCAATATTTCCCAGAACAGCAAGATCGCATCAAAAACTATGTACTGAGAAGGATGGTTTAACGAGTCCATACCTTATCTTGGAGCAAGTCCAGTGACTATAACTCATTGTAGTAGTCGTTTGCTCCTAGTTGCACTAGGACTCATCTGCAGCAGCTCCTGGTCTCCCCATAGACAAAAGACTCAAATAAAATCTGCAACAGCTCCTCCATGGACTACAGGCTGACGTTGCCCTCCTAGAAATGAGCAAAGGCCACCTCACCTCTATGGAAGTCCATACGAACCTCCTAGAACTCATATCATCCTACTAGAATGGATGGGAAGGAGTTTTCCTCCTGTTGATGTACTAGTCACCAAATTTCTCTCCCATAATTGTTCTCCCTTTGTATCTATCCCTTTATTGGGTAGAACTTGCTCAGGCTCGCTATTAGTTACTGTAACTAGAGAGGACAACAATCTTCATAGGCAATTGAGTTTTGTATGAGAAGCCCCTAGTACCCCTCTCTTTATAGGAGGGATTAGGGTCAGGGTTCCCAATCTGTGTGGGAGTGGAAGGGACCAGAATATCACAAAATTTTCCACCTACAAGTGGTGAACTGGTCAATTCACATGTAAGTCAATCGGTTCGCTCTGCAAACTAGTCATTTTTTTGTGTTTCCCAATCTTATATGAATTGGCAATTTGAATCCAATCAATCCATAACATGACGTTAGTGCTAACCACATATGCAATCGAATTTTCCCATGAACTGGGTGTCTCGCCTTTGTGAGCTGGTCATCTCACAACCCCAACTGGTCAGTTGGTGACCCGAGCCAATTGATTCACCATGTGAACTGGTTGGTTGTCTCCCCAGTTCAAGTAGAACTTATCCAATTCAATTACTAATCAACCTGACACTCCAATCGGTCGGTTCAACACTTGAACCAGTCAGTTGGGAGTCCAGTCAGCTAATTTGTTGCTTGAATTGAATACCTAAACATTTTAGTAATCAATTCAAATTATCATTCATGATTAAACTCCTCTTCTAGGTGAATTCCAATGTGTGTGACCCTATAGGTCCCATATCACATTGGCAGTGAATATCCATAACTAATTTATGACATCACAAGCAAAGAGTGATGCCTAGTCTCACATTAGTGCTACCCAAGTGAATGGAAAGTTGGAGAACAACTTCAACCTACAATCTTTGTAAGATGTTATAGTGATTATATAATTCCTTTGTCTCTGATATCCAGAATGAACTCAAGGCATTGAATCACCATCCTCTTAATGTTCAATCCATATTCCTTGATCCAAGAGCAGATTGTCTGAGATATATGTGACCTCAATATCATATATTGATTCACATGTGCATGCTCATTCTTTTCTTGGTCTCTCTTATCAAGTGACCAAGATATCAAACTTTAGTAGGAGGGATAAATCCCATCTATAACACTAGCAGTCATTCCCATGTATAATACTGCACCCAATCATCACATTTATGGCAACCTTATTCAGGATCACAGTGGATGATGTCAAAGCACACAGAACGACATGTGATCAGTGTAGTGACTTTAGGTCTAAGAATCACAATCACCACCTTCACTATGAGAGATGATTATGACCATCAAATATGGTTTCCATGTGTCACTCTCAAGGTGGGCCTAACTAATACACTATTCTCTAACAAGTATCTGTGTGCTTGGTTTGATATCACATATCATGACTGGTGAGATTATGTCATCAACCAACACACACTCTAATGTTATGTGTTGATATTGTCTACCTTCCATAGTAACACCAACTAGGGACATAATACAAATGTACATACTATTAACATCCATATGATCTCATTGTTCAAGTCATATACTTGAAGACATACGTCATTGAGTAATATCATTCTTTAGACCATTCATTACATTTACTCATTATCTCATAATCGAGTGAAAAGAATGAATTGGAAGCTTGCCTTTATTATTATTAATAAAATCCTTTATGTAATTTGCCATCACAATAATCAGATGATTGGCTCTTTGGGCATACATACCAATAGATTCCCACTTACACTTAGAGCCAATGACCCACAAATCTTATTCTTAGTGATCCAAACATGTCCATCATGTTTCTACTGTGCAAGTGCTAATCCAGTGGGTTAGAAACATTTTTCTATAGTATGTATATTGCATGTTTCTTATCTATTTGTTGTTAGATGAAATTGTCATAATATGCTATTTGATATTCCTTGCCTAACCGGTAGCTCCATTGTTGTCACAATATCTCTACTATGTCATCAATGGTTGGAACATCTTTAGGTTCTTCCATATGAACTTCTAGATCCATATAGTATCCAGTCCTATGTTCATAACACTAGGATACTCTGCTTCAATTGTAGAATTGAATTAATGGCTTGTAGTTCAAAACCTTCCAACTCATAACTCTTTTCTCATATTTTATATTGCAATCATTTTTGTCATTCCAGAAGCTTGCATCGGTGTAACCCTTTACACCCACCTCTTCCTTGTTGTTATAACCTAACAACACAACCTTAGTGCTTCTCAAGTACTAATAGATGTCTTACATACATTCCAATGACCCTCGTTGGAAAATAATATCATCTTGTCATGTCCAATACATACAAGACTATGGGATGAGTACATTAGCATACATGATAGATTGAATTTCTAGTGCATACGGCATCTCACTCATGGTTTTCCATTCTTCATAAGAATCAGAACATAGGGTTCTTGAGAGACTAATCACAAGAATCATGGTCATATTCTCTCTCATTGAATACTTCATGTTGAACTCTTTCAGCACCTTTTTATTTTGTGTGCTCATTTTAGGTTATGAAACTTTTAAGAACTATGTCTATAGATCTCAATCCATATCACATAGGATGTTTCACCCAATCCTTCATCACTGAAGGTGATTTCCATGCCAGGTCTCAATATTTAAATTATTTATATGCTATTCCCCATCAACATGTGGAATATTCATATATTCTCCCACTAAATCTTTTATAATCAAAGATTTCATCCTTTATATTGATTCAAGTCAAAATCTTTGACTATCTTGTAAAGTCAAAAGATCACATCTCTGAGATGCTTGTTTTAATCTCTATATTGAACTTTGTAGCTTATAGACTTTAATTGCATTCATGAAGTTATAAAACATTTAGGTTGTGTCACATACACATCCTCTTTAATATTCCATCGAAGGTTTTTGGTTTTATCTTCATATGACAAATATACAAGCTGCAACAACAAGCACAACAATCGGTAAAGGAATTTCTTCATGTTCAACAATTTGAACTTATTTGTAAACCTTTTCAACCAATATGTCCTATAAGGTTATCCATGTTGGTATTCACCTTGAAAACCCAACTTCACCCTATGGGTTTTACCCCTTTAGGTGGTATTAGCAAGGTCATACCTTGTTATTCTACATGGATTCCTCACTGGACATTAAGCCATTTCTCAAATTTTTATTATCAATGGCTTCTAGTTGATTTGTTGGCTCATCATCTAATGACCAACCTATCTGATTTGTTGGATTCATAATCTTTCAATCTTAGATGTGTTTTACTAGAACTATGAGATTTTGTGTTACATGATGAAGTTGAGATTCCACAACAATTTAGGATTCTCACTTGTTCTCATTGTATCTCCTTGTCAACCTTGAAACTTTCTAATTCTACTTTTACTCCCAATTATTGTTTTGGAACTCATTTATCCTAGTAACAAAACACTTTTGTTATTAGATTTGGATTCAAGGTAGTATTTAAATTTATGGTTTGTGGATAAACCTTTTCAAGAAACTACTTTATTAATCTAATTTATAATCCTTAAGACACATCAGGACATTCCCATATCATATCATATATGATGTCTTTTTAAACCATTTTAGACGGGACATTGTTTTTTTTGATAAGGTAAAATATTACTAATCACCAAAAAGAGTATAGGAGTATAACACTCCGTATACTATACACGGTCACTTAAGACCCCACATCAGGATGACCTCAGGTTTAACCCAAGCAAGGGTACCTGGGTTCGCTTTACACAACAAGTTAAGATTCTGTACAAAGACATCAAAACATTGTACTCTGTCTCTCTCTTTTTTCCCATGCTTCCTACTATTCCTCTCATACCAAATATGATAGATGATACCTGTCAGAATGAGCCCCGCAAACCGCCTCATGTGGCTATCATATTTTGTCTTGTCCAAAATCCACATCATGCTATCATGAATATTCGTAGGTGGGTTACCACCCCAATTAAATTTAAGGGAGCACCTGGTCCATAGATACTTGGTGTATCCGCAACCAAAGAAAAGATGATGATGTGATTCATCCTCCAGATGACACAACAGACAGGCCGAGTTCTCCACATAACCCCATATACTAATTCTGTCCAACGTACCCAATCTACCAAGAATGGATTTGTACGAGCAAAAACTCCATTTCGGGCAGTGAGTCTTACTCCACAGCAGTTGGTCCTAGAAAACTTGAGGATGGTTCTGGTTTAACCTCCATGGTTCACCCACCGCAGTCACAATCTAGTTCCCATTCGTCCAACTATAGTCCTGTTTGCAGTTGTGCCAAGACGAGTACATTCTTCTCCACACTCTAGAATAGTTAACCTGCTGCTCCATTCCGTCTTCAAGACTTCTTCCATACCTTCCTCTCATCCATCTGCTCCAAGGAGACTCGGTCTTCATCAAAAAATCAAACACTCTTCTGGCCGTGGCCTCTTCCTGTATGTCAGCCGGATCGATCAGCCCCAAACCCCCCCATGCCGAGGTTGAGCGACCTCCAACCAAGCCACCGAGTGCTGCCCACCGTTCCACAGGAAGCTAGCCATAACCGCACGACACTTCTCAAGGATGAAGTACGGAAAATCCACAAGCCTACACCAGTACCTGACCATACTAGTAAGCACCGACTTAATGAGAACGGCTCTGCCCGCCATGGATACCTTCAGACCACTCCAATTCTCCACCTTCAAACGTAAATCATCCAAGCAGCTTTGAAAATCAGCACCCCTGCCAACACCACCTGAGATGGGAAATCCAAGGTACTTGGTAGGAAAGCACCCAAATTCCATTTGGACAGCCTCCTTCAATCTCCCCCTTCTGGTATCACAAGACTTGGATAAGAAACACTTGGATTTTATATCACTAATGAGGAGATTAGAAGATTAGATTAAATGATAATCACATTATGATCCATCATGGTGCAATTCCTTCATTCTGACACATGATTATGTTTTAGATGGAATAGACTTGTGATACACTATCACGGTCCTTCTAAAAGGTACTCATACTACTGATGTAAAGTATTTCAACAGTTGATCATATCAAAGTTTCTTAACACTTTTATAAAAAATATACTTCATTTGTAATCTCCTTGAACACTTCAAGAGATTCAAGTTTGTATTTCACCAAATACAAACCCTATATCAACTTAGATCATCAGTGAATATAATAAAGTACAAGTAACTAACTCTATAAGATCTTCATACATCAATATGTATAAGCTCTAATAGAATATCTTATCCTCCAACTACATTTAGTGAAGGATGTTGTGTCATATTGCTTTTAATTAAGACTTGCATGTCTCTTATTGGTTCAATAACCATAAGAGTCTAGATAAACATCAATATGGATTCTAGATATGCATTTCTTATATATGTGCCCAAGATGACAATGCTAAAGATTGTTTGAGTTATCAATTATAATCCTTTTGGTATTATTAACATTCATCATTAGATCCTTTCATACAAAGATCACAAGATGTTGGGACATTTCCATACAAGATCATATTTTTGAAATAGAAGCATTAACAACTCTTTATTGATTTATCATCCTAGTCATATAAGATGCATAAAGTAAAATGTTTCTATTTTGGCATAATGAAATAGCAGTTCAACTAACTCTATTACATGCCTATTGTGCTAAGAGAAATTCTAAATTTCTACTAAAGTTGCATCAACTCTTTCTCCGAACAGTCCACTCTTGCCCTTTCATAAAGGCTTTACTTCTTATCAGATCATGCACATCAACATATGTCAGATCTACATATGGTATTACATACCATGATGAAGAAGTAATAAATTTTATCTTATAACATTATACCTGAAGTAGAGGTCTATAACCATTCCTTCTTCTTCTTTAATTCCTCTAGGAAGAGAGGGCATTTCCTTTTCTAATGTTCAGGTTGGTGACAGTGGTGACAATTGCCTCCCTTCTTCACTCCTCCCTTTGCCTTGAGATCTAAAGACTTGGGCATCTGGCTAGCTTTAGAACTCTTCTTATCTTTTCCTTTGCCTTTAGACTTCCCATTTGTCTTGTTGATCATCATCATAGACTTGGGCTTGTCTTTCTTCATTTCTGCCTCAGTTGTTCCCAACATGCCTAATAACTCTACCAATGGCTTGTCAAAGTCATTCATGTTGTAGTTTATGACAAACTGATTGTACGATTCCAGTAGAGACTGGAGAATCATATCAGTTCCCAACTCTTGACCCAATGGGAATCTCAGTCTTCTTCTCCTTCTTCCATGTTACAATTGAATGGTGCCTTAGAGACATCAAATCTCTCATGTCTTGCCTGATATTGGAACATGTTCTTAAAATGTGTGACCATCTCAATAACATCCATGTTTTCATGCTGCCTTTTCAACTCATAGTTCATGGAACATAGTATCAGACATTTGACATCAACAACATCTTCAGTATTCTTCTTGTAAGAATCCCTATCAGCCTTAGGTGCATTGGGAAGTGGTTCATCTAGCTCTGGCATCTCCAGGACATAGAGCTTGCACTCCTGAGTGAGAACAATTCTCATTGTTTGAAACCAGTCGTGGAAATTGTTCCCATTCCACTTATCCTTCTCGAGGACCGGTCATAGAGAAAAGTTGTTGTTGTGTGTTGCCATTTGATTCTACAAAAGATATTTGCAATTTTGTCAAAAAATCATTTTTGATTGATTTTATTTGATTAATATTGTCAATATTAATTAGGTCTTTTATTAGCTATCGCTCTCACTATTTAATTCAAATGGATATCCCTCACATGTCAATTTGGAAGATTGCAACATACAATCTTCTAGTGAGCCAAGATTCCTATAAGAGGGGAAGGATGTTACAACCCCAATTTTTGGGCTTGAATGGTTGAAATACAATTTTTTCAATAAATGTATGATTAAGGAATTTGTATGATTTATGTGCATTGAATGGATTCCTTTGCAATATTTCCTTTGTGCACATGTTTTTGTGGATCATAATATGTTAATGAGTCCGATATAAGTAAAAGAAAAAGAAGAAATCAAAGAATGCATAAAAATGAAAAGAAATAAAATAATTATGAGATATATGTGGAAAGATGTAGGATTGATTATGTAACGACCTTGCCTCCCTGTAACCCCCACTCAAGGGAGACCAAGAGGTCAGAGTCGTTATCCCAATAAACCGGATCAAAGGTTCGACAAATAATCAATGATAATTATGAAATTCTACTATCTAAATTGAATTCTGGTATTAAAATAAAACTTTGCATACCTTTTAAAAACTTTGGAAATCTATCTATCCACAGCTTGAATCTACTCTATCTAATCCCCCTTGCACTTTACTTCTTATTTTCACAATGTGACATTTTACTATTTGTTCTTTTGGGGTTTGTACCTAAAACACCGACAAACAAATACGCGGTCAGCATAAAGCTGGCATGTGGGGGATTACAAAAATTGTGCAACTATGATAGCAATGTAATCAACCAATTATCATTTAATATTCAAGATTACGTATTAAGAAATACTAATCAATCCTTACCTATCCCCTATCTCAGTGTTGTCCCTACAGTGGACATGGATACTACCTCTCGCACATGGTAGATCCTTACCCCCATGGCCCTACCTTACATGTAGCCAATACTTAGGGTTATAGAGTCGCATGGCCCTACCCAAAGGTAGTCCAATCCCTGACTCAAGGTGACTTGATGGTCCTACCCCATTGGTAGCCATGTACTAAGTCATCCAATTACCTGATGGACCTACCCCATAGGTATCCATATACTAGGTCAGTCTATCAAGCTACAGAGGGGACTAGGATCTGAGTTAGTAGGCACATATCTTAGGTGATAGTCATATCCACATTATAGTTTGCATGAATTAAATTCATCCAATAGTTTAATTCAAGCCACGATGGAAACATTGACAAAATCCTTGGAAAATTAATTTGGGTAGTCATAAGCGTAACCACATACCTATACCGCAGATTTGGAGACAGAATTATGTAGAGAGAGAAAATCCAATCAAGCAAGCAAAGTGCACAGAAATCCTAAAATAAACATTCCAACTTCCTTTTATCAAAATATCCATCAAACCATAATTATCTTGTCTTATTTTCCATTAAGATCCTTAAGATCGGGTTTGGTCCACAAAAACCCTAATTTTTGGATTACTATACCTTTTCTTCCCTTTTCCCCTCACTTAGGGTTTCTAAGGGTATTATTGAAAAAATTAGGTTTAAAACCCTAATTCTTGCAAATCCCTTTTCAAAACAGGTTAAAATCCATCTATATCATTAAACCAGTTAATAATGCTCGAATTTACACACTTGCAAGATTAAATCTATTCTCGATCAACAATTAGGGTTTATAACCACAAATTAACTCTTTTTCCATCAAAATTAGATACTTTTGCAAAAAGAGATAGATTTAGGCTTTCAAACCATTTTTAATCTATTCCTTGTATTTTTTTATCCCTTTTCATGTATTAACTTTATTCATCTGAGTTTTCTAGCCCAACATATGATTTTATCAAGAAATCCCCTTTTTATAGATTTATTGCCTATTTCAGAAAATTTGTGGATCGTTTGATCTGTGGTCCGTTGGTCCACTTAGGATCCAGCGACTAGGATCGTGCGCGTCTCTTACAATAAAAAAAAAGAACCAAAGGACGAAGACGCCCTTACCTGTAAAGAGGACACGGAGGGGCAACTTGGTAACTTTGTTGGTCGATGCCTTCTTCAACCTCACGACCAGCAGCTGTTGCGAGGGTCAACTCCTTCGTTGACTCTTGGATCTAGACCTCCTGTGAATAAACCAACTAGTCAGGGAGCTTCGTCTCCCTCTGCCGAACATGCTCGTGGGTGCAATTGCCCGCCAAGGGTGCGTCATGATCCTCCCCTACTCGCCGGATTCCGATGAGGTTCACCACTGAAATGGGGGTGCAGGTCAGGACGAAAAGCTCAATCGAAGGTGCGAGGATGATCCTTACACTCCTCCGCGGAGATTAAGACAACAAAAAGGGACGATGGTTCCCTCCTTTACCCTCCCCTATATATAGGGTCGCGTTCAGGCTTGCGAGGATTGGGCGTTCCCTGAATCGGTGACCAGACCTAGTCGAACTAGCGATGAATCCCTATGGTTTCGTCTCTTGAATGCAATGGGAATCATTGCAAGCTCGCATCCACCCTGGATCACTAGGAAATAGAAGAGGAAATATCCTCTGTAACTCACAGAATCCCAGTCCCAGTGGGACTTAGATGATGACTTCCTGACGTTGGATTAAGATCCAACGGTCTAAGTTGCATGTGTTCAAATAAAAAGGAAAATCATTTTCCTATTTCAGAATAAATCCCAAATTTGGCAATATCTTAAGAAATTTGTATCTCCCAAACCCTTGCTCCGTTTTAACTCAAATTTTAAGGGAAGGTTCCTCTTGATGTTACCTAGCTATTTATGAAATGTAGGAAACAAATTGTAATGGATGAGAAGGTTTCCTTCTCTCCCAAGTTATCTATCTAGTTAATCAAAATTAATTAGTATTCCTTTTCATTTTGCCATTATCTTGTTATTTTGGGTCCCTTGGACCTCAATAAATCCTAAAGGCACAGATTCCCATCTTGGGAAAAATCTATTTGCCTTTATCCTCCTTAAAATATTTATTTCCCATAATTCTCTTTTATTTATCAAATCCTTTTCCTTTTTATTTCTCTTTTCTTTTCAATTGGGCTCAATGGCCAACAAAGGCCATTATCAATCAATCAAGGCCATTTCACACTAAATTCATCACAAATCAAAGAAATAAATTTCTTTTATTCTTTAAAAGAGAATTACATCATTTTACTACATTCTTAAGAAATTGAGGTTATAACATCCTCCCCTCCTTATAGGAATTTTTCCCTCAAAATTCAAGTAATCAAACAAACAATTCAGGGTATGCTCTCTCCATGTCCGCCTTCAGCTCCCATCTGGCCTCATCCTCTCCATGGTGCTTCCAAAGAACCTTTACCATCTCTATTTTCTTGCATCTGAACTCTTTCACCTTGGTATCTAGAATCCGCAAAGGTGTCTCACGATAAGTCAGCTTCCCTTGAAGCTCAATAGGTTCAATGCTCATCACATGGCTCGGATCTTGCACATATCGCTTCAGGTTGGACATGTGAAACACATCATGCATCATGCTATACTGAGGGGGTAACGCCAAATGATATGCAGCTTCACTAATCTGTTCTAACACCTCAAACGGACCCACGTATCGGGGACTCAGCTTTCCTCTGTTCTTAGCTATAGCTCGGAATGATCAGATTTTCAAAAACACATGCTCTCCCACAGTGAAATTCACATCAGTCTGCTTTGCATCAGCATACGAATTATGTCGATCCTGGTCTCTCTTCAGCCTTTGCTTGATCCAAGCAACTTTATCAGCATACACTTGGAGCTCATCTGACCTCAACATGGTCCTCTCACCCACATCATCCCAGTGAAGTGGGGACCGACACAGTCTCCCATACAAAGCTTCATACGGAGGCATCTCGATACTGGCTTGGTAGTTGTTGTTGTAGGCAAACTCAGCTAAAGGTAAGTATCGCTCCCATGAGCCACCCCAATCGAGCACACAAGCTCTCAATAGATCTTCTAACGTCTGGATTGTCCTTTCTGACTGACCATCCATCTGGGGGAGATAAGATGTACTAAACTTCAACTTGGTACCATGTTCCTCTTGAACTTGCTTCCACAGCTTGGAAGTAAACTTGGGATCTCTATCGGAGATGATCGATCTTGGTACACCATGCAACCTCACTATCTCTCTGATATACAACTCATCTAGGTCTGTAACCTTAGCAGTGGTCTTTAAGGCAAGGAAGTGTGCTAACTTGGTAAGATGATCTACCATGACCCATATCGCATCATGACCTTTCTTGGTCCGGGGTAGGCCCACCACAAAATCCATGGTGATATGCTCCCATTTCCACTCTGGAATCTCTATCGACTGTAAAACCCCGCCAGGTCGTTGGTGTTCATCCTTCACCATCTGACACATAAGATAGCTGGCCACACATGCCGCAATGTCTTTCTTCATTCCTGGCCACCAGAAAAAACCTCTACAAGTCCTTGAACATCTTAGTAGTTCCTGGGTGTACTGTGTATTTGGATCCATGAACCTCTTGCAAGATATGTTCCTTTATCGATGAATCTATTGGGATCCATATGTAATTCTCAAACATGATTCCTCCGTCTACTCCCACGGATAGATGAGTTTGTGGCTTCATCATTAAACCTTTCATCTTGTCTAGCTCTTCACTGGTCAACTGTGCTACTATGATCTCATTAAACAACTCATATTAGATCTGCATATTAGCCAAACAAACTCGATCTTCTAACGGTTGTGGAGTCCACTCCACCAGCTCTTCTAAACTCTTCCACTGACTGGACAAAATAGCTGCACACTTAAGTTGTTTCTGACTCAAAGCATCTGCTACGACATTCGCCTTACCAGGATGGCAGGCGATGGTGAAGTCGTAATCCTTCATATACTCCATCCATCTTCGTTGTTGTAGATTCAGGTCTCTCTGTGTCAGTAGGTATTTTAAGCTCTTATGGTCGGTGAAGATCTCGAAGGTATCACCGTACAGGTAATGCCGCCATATTTTCAAAGCATGGATAATAACAGCTAGCTCTAGGTCATGTGTCGGATAATTCACCTCATTGGGCTTGAGCTGCCGAGAAGCATATGCAACCACATGCCGATTCTGTTCCAATACAAAGCCAAGTCCCATCTTGGAAGCATCAGTGAATATCATGAAACCCTCATTGCTAGAAGGTAGAGTCAACACATGGGTGGTGGTCAGCTTCTCCTTCAACTCTTGGAAGCGAGCTTCACATATGTCTGACCACACAAACTTTACATCCTTCCGGGTTAACATAGCTAGCGGCAAAGCAGTCTTTGAGAAATCCTTAATGAAGAGACGGTAGTATCCGGCCAACCCCAAGAAACTACAAACTCAGAGGAGTTCTTTGGTGCCGTCCAGTCTCGAACTGCCGATACTTTGGCTGGATCTACAACAATTGTTCCTCCCGAGATGATGTATCCAAGAAACATGACTCGGTCTAACCAAAACTCACATTTCGAGAACTTTCTGAAAAACTTATGCTTTCTTAGGATATCAAGGACTCTACCCAAGTGGTCACGGTGTTGGGCTAGGTCATCCGAGTACACCAAAATGTCATCTATGAACACTATCACAAAAGAGTCAAGGAAAGGATGGAACACACTGTTCATGAGGTTCATGAAGACACTAGGTGCATTGGATAATCCAAACGGCATGACCACAAACTCATAGTGACCATAGCAGGTTCAAAAAGCCATTTTAGGTATATCCTCACTCCTTACTCTCACCTGGTGGTATCCTGACCTCAAATCGATCTTAGAGAAGACTCGAGCTGATTTGAGTTGGTCAAACATGTCATCTATTCTAGGCAAAGGATACTTATTCTTAATGGTTTCCTGGTTGATCATCTGATAGTCAATACACATCTGAAGCAACCCATCCTTCTTTTTCACAAAGAGGACTGGTGCTCCCCAAGGTGATGTACTAGGCCGGATGAAGCCTTTATCTAGTAACTCTTACAACTGGATTTTTAACTCAAGAAACTCTGCAGGGGCCATTCTATAGGGTGCCTTAGATATAGGGTTAGTCCCAGGAGCTAGCTCAATAGAGAAATCTACCTCCCTCTCCAGGGGAATTCCTGGTAGATTATCCGGAAACACATCTGCATACTCCTGGACCACCTCTATCTCCTCTAAGGATCATCCCTTAACTTCAAGTATGGTAACTATGGCTAGGTAGGCTTGACAACCCTTGAATAACATCCGTTCTGCTTTCAAAGCGAACACATAAAGGCTGGTTGTCGCATCCCTCCTTCCTCAAATGGTGAAATGTGGATGGTCGGTCTTCCTAATAAGAATCTTCTTCTCTCTATGGTCAATCTGGGCTCTGTAGGTGGAAAGCCAATCCATACCAATAATCACATCAAAGTCATTAATGTCGAGAAGGATGAAGTCAGTGGGAAGCTCATGGTTCAGATACTTAACTGGAAACATAGGGGTTTTCAAAAGAGAGGTATAAATACGACCACTCGGGGTTGTAACATCCAAAACATAACCCAAATCCTTGATATCCAAACCAAGCATAGTTGCCAGATTTCTCAAAATAAAAGTATTAGTAGAACCAGAATCAAAGAGTGCTTTTACATTTTGTCCCATGACTTCCAGCAAGCCTACATAGTTTATACCACATCAGAAAACTATTACATGATCTTACTGAACTTAATGGAGAAAAATCTAAGGGTTATTACCCTCGATCAACCTATTAGCATTTTCCTGAGCTTCTTCATTATTGATGGAGAACACTCTAGCTTGTCTCCTTTCTCCAGTTGGAGGTGCTCCAGCTGGGGGCGATGTAGCTACTGGTTGTGCTGCCACAGGCTGAGACCCCAAAGGTCCTCTTAGGTAAGGCTAAGGGCAATTGGAGATGAAGTGTCCTTCTTGCTGACAATGGTATCAGACCCTCTTCTTGTGGCGGCACTCACCGGTATGCCATCTCCCGCATGTACAAAATCGAGGTCAGTTGTTCTCTTGATGGGGTTTCCCTTTCCCTCCAAGTCTTCCTTTGGCCTGGTGATGCCCGTGACCTTTCTTGTGATTGTTCTTCGGACCTTGAGCTCCTTCAGTGAAACCCATGTATCCTTTAGATTGATTCTGTGCAAGCATCACCGTCCTTTCCATGTCCAAGGCTGTGTTGTAGGCTTTAGAGAAGGTCTTTGGCTTACTAGCCATCACATGTGGCTTGATGGCAGGGTGCAGACGCTCTATGAAGTGGTCCACCCTTCTTTCTTCATCCATCATGTGACTGAAACGTTCTAGGATGCGGAACTTGCGACCAAAGCCCGCAACTAACGAGCTTTCTTGTGTCATGTTGGTGAACTCTCGCTCCTTCTCCTTCTTGGATGAGACGGGGATAAATCTGGCGGTGAAGATTGTCTTGAAATTAGTCCACGCCATCAGTTCTTCACTTAGGTCTCTTCCTGTGATATGGTTCTCCCACCATATCTTGGTTGCACCTTCCAAAAGGTGAGTAGCAAATAGAACCTTTTTATTTGGCTGTACTTCCAGCATACAGAATCCATTCTCAACTACAAGCAGCCAAGCTTCCGCCTTGTCGACCACTTCAGACTTATCTTCCCCCCAAAACTTCTCAATGTTCATCTTGACGAAGTCTAAGATGGTGGCTCCTAGTTGAGGACGAACCGGAAGTGGCTCACCATTCTCATCTCTAGCTATGTTCCTGAGGGCTAAGGTATAAATAGCCTCAGTCAGCCATTTCTATTTCTCCATCCATTCTGTAGTGTGAACTACCATGGTCGGTTCTGGACCACCAGACTGGTCCTCCTCCATCTGGGTGACTTCCTCATACTCATATTGCTCCTCATAATCTGGTCTATCCTCTTGCTCAAGGTTGCTGAAGGGTATCGGGTCAGGGTTGGGGGCCTCATGTGTAGTTCCTTCAGGTCGCTTTCTCTTCTTTGAGGTTTCACCACCATGGTTCCGCTTTCTTTTCTCTAAAGACCCACTCTCTTTGCAGGGAGGTCCACCATCGTTGGTGACAACTGGAATGGCCACAATCTTTGTATGAGCCATCTACATAAGCACACAAACAGACCTTTAGTCTATATATAACTAATTATACTTATGTCGATGACATCTTCATTATGTTTCTTTTATTACTTTGGTGGAGGATTCCTTAAAACTTATCAACCTTACCTATACCTCAAGAGGGTGAGGAAGAGAGAGAAAACCCTAATCCTTGAAATACTTAATAGAATTTGAGTTGAGAAGGGATGAATCAAGATGAGTGAGTCCTAAAGGTATCTTATTTTGAGTCAAATCCTAAGACATTGGCTAGGCAGTCGCACAATCTGGGAGTCCTCGTATTCCGACTAGCGGTGCGGAGGAAAATATTGCCAGCCTCTGGAAGTGATCCTTTTCTAGACACCTCAATCTTTTTGAAAATCCTCTAATAACTCCCTCGGTTCTAAGGAATTTGTAAAATTTAATAATTATTAAAGATTAAATGAGGAACCTAGGCTCTGATACCAATTGTAACGACCCCGCCTTTCGGTAACCCCCACTCAAGGGAGACCAAGAGGTCAGAGTTGTTATCCCAATAAACTGGATCAAAGGTTCAACAAATAATAAATGATAATTATGAAATTATACTATCTAAACTGAATTCTGGTATTAAAATAAAACTTTGCATACCTTTTAAAAACTTTGGAAATCTATCTATCCATAGCTTGAATCTACTCTATCTAATCCTCCTTTCACTTTACTTCTTAATTTCACAATGTGACATTTTACTATTTGTTCTTTTGAGGTTTATACCTAAAACGCCGACAAACAAATACGCAGTCAGCATAAAGCTGGCATGTGGGGGATTACAAAAATTGTGCAACTATGATAGCAATGTAATCAACCAAATATCATTTAACATTCAAGATTACGTATTCAGCAATACTACTCAATCCTTACCTATCCCCTCTCTCTGTGATGTCCCTGCAGTGGACATGGATACTACCTCTCGCACATGGTAGATCCTTACCCCCATGGCCCTACCTTATAGGTAGCCAATACTTAGGGTTATAGAGTCAGATGGCCCTACCCAAAGGTAGTCCAATCCCTGACTCAAGGTGACTTGATAGTCCTACCCCATTGGTAGCCATATACTAATTGATCCAATGACCTGATGGACCTACCCCATAGGTAGCCATATACTAGGTCAGTCTACCAAGCTACAAAGGGGACTAGGATCTGAGTTAGTAGGCACATATCTTAGGTGATAGTCATATCCACATTATAGTTTGCATGAGTTAAATTCATCCAACAGTTTAATTCAAGCCAGGATGGAAACATCGAAAAAATCCTTGGAAAACTAATTTGGGTATTCATAAGCGTAACCACATACATGTACCGTAGATTTGGTGACAGAATTATGTAGAGAGAGAAAATCCAATCAAGCAAGCAAAGTGCACAGGAATCCTAAAATAAACATTCCAACTTCCTTTTATCAAAATATCCATCAAACCCTAATTATCTTGTCTTATTTTCCGTTAAGATCCTTAAGATCAGGTTTGGTTCACAAAAACCCTAATTTTCGGATTACTATATCTTTTCTTCCCTTTTCCCCTCACGTAGGGTTTCTAAGGGTATTAATGACAAAATTAGGTTTAAAACCCTAATTATTGCAAATCCCTTTTCAAAATAGGTTGAAATCCATCTATATCATTAAACCAGTTAATAATGCTCAAATTTACACACTTGCAAGATTAAATCTATTCTCAATCAACAATTAGGGTTTATAACCACAAATTAACTCTTTTTCCATCAAAATTAGATACTTTTGCAAAAAGAGAAAGATTTAGGATTTCAAACCATTTTTATTATATTCCTTGTATTTTTATGATCCCTTTTCATGAATTAACTTTCTTCATCCAAGTTTTCTAGCCCAAGATATGATTTTTTCAAGAAATCCCCTTTTTATTGATTTATTGCCTATTTCAGAAAATTTGTGGATCGTTTGATCTGTGGTCCGCTGGTCCACTTAGGATCCCGCGACCATTATCGCGCGCATCTCTTGCGATAAAAAAAGAACCAAAGGATGAAGATGCCCTTACCTGTAAAGAGGACGCGGAGGGGCAACTTGGTAACTTTGTTGGTTGACGCCTTCTTCAACCTCGTGACCAGCAGCTGTTGCGAGGGCCAACTCCTCCCTTGACTCTTGGATCTAGACCTCCTGCGAACGAGCCAACTAGTCAGGGAGATTTGTCTCCCTCTACCAAACTTTCTCGTGGGTGCAATTTCCCGCCAAGGGTGCGCCGTGATCCTCCCCTACTCACCAGACTCCGGCAAGGTTCACCACTGAAATGGGGGTGCAAGTCAGGACGAAAAGCTTAATCGAAGGTGTGAGGATGATCCTTGCACTCTGCCGCGGAGATTAAGCCAACAAAAAGGGATGATGGTTCCCTCCTTTACCCTCCCCTATATATAGGGTCAAGGTCAGGCTTGTGAGGATTGGGCATTCCCTGAATCGGCGACGAGACCTAGTCGAACCAGGGATGAATCCCTATGGTTTCCTCTCCTGAATGCAATGGGAATCATTGCAAGCTCGCATCCACCCTGGATCACAAGGAAATTGGAGAGGAAAGATCCTCTATAACTCACAGAATCCCAATCCCAGTGGGACTTAGACGATGACCGTCTGACGTTGGATTAAGATCCAACGGTCTAAGTTGCACGCGTTCAAATAAAAAGGAAAATCATTTTTCTATTTCAGAATAAATCCCAAATTTGGCAATATCTTAAGAAATGTGTATCTCCCAAACCCTTGCTCCTTTTTAACTCAAATTTTAAAGGAAGGTTCCTCTTGATATTACCTAGATATTTACGAAATTTGGGAAACAAATTGTAATGGATGAGAAGGTTTACTTCTCTCAAAGTTATCTATCCAATTAATCAAAATTAATTAGTATTCCTTTTCCTTTTGCCATTATCTTGTTATTTTGGGTCCCTTGGACCTCAAGAAATCCTAAAGGCATGAATTCCCATCTTGGGAAAAATATATTTGCCTTTATCCTCCTTAAAATATTTAGTTCCCATATTTCTATTTTATTTATCAAATCCTTTTCCTTTTTATTTCTCTTTTCTTTTCAATTGGGCTCAATGGCCAATAAAGCCCATTATCAATCAATCAAGGCCATTTCACACGAAATTCATCACAAATCAAAGAAATAAACTTCTTTTATTCTCTTAAAGAGAATTACATCATTTTACTACATTCTTAAGAAATTGAGGTTATAACAGATTACCATGGATGATATTTTGAATCCACATGGTTATAATACTAAGAAGAGGATAATTTTAGAATTTGGGAATAAAGTGCCATGTATTAATGAGAATTATGTAGTGGCTTTTTGGTATTGCCAAATTGAGATACTACTTGGAATAAGATAGTATATCCTCAAGATCATGGGATTAAAATCCAAGATAAAAGGTAATACAATCGCTGACTCTCTAGTTAACTATTATATAAATGCACTAATATGGGTTCCTTGATAACCAAGGAATGCGGGTTTAGCAAGGAAGTAATCAAAGGACTAATTACATGCCAATTAGGAAAGTAGGCATTTACCGACAGTGACACTCATTTCCTCATTGGAAAATAGATACTTAAATGCATTAGAATGTTGCTACCCTCAGCTATATAAGGGTTATCCCCAGAACCTCGAGTCCATCAGGCATATTCCCTTTTTCATCCAGCCAGTATCCAACCTGACCCTAACCGATGGAATAGTGTGATCCTTGACATAGAGTCAAGATGTGGAAGGGAGTTTGAGGGAAGTGGGATACTCCCATGAGGCCAGCTAGAAACTACATTGCCATCTCCTCACCCTAGCCCCAACGCAACACCTACAAGATGTCTGCAAGCCATCTGTGGTTGCAGACCTAGTGAACCTGAACCAGCCACCCTGGCTACAACCTAGGGGCTTCTCCATGCATGTAGGAGCACGACAGAGGTGAAGGAACTACCCCTGCTGGCCGTCGGGTCCTGGGGAGGGGAGGAAGTGCCACGCCTGACCCCTGTCACGACGACAGTAGAGGGTTTCACGAGGAAGGTGACGAGCAGGGTCACCTTGATGAAAATACCCCTCCAAGGCATGAAGAACCGGATCATCACACAGGGGTAGATTCTTCTTTCCAATCTGTTTTTAAGTCAACCCAGTTGAGCAGGAACAACATACACAATGGCTGACGTGTCAGCCTCTCATTGGTCCTGGTAAGTAAATCTTACAAAATTCATACATAATTATTGGTAAGTCAGATTGTGACAAATTATATATGAAAATTTATCATGAGAATGCAAGGAATACAATGAAAATATTATCAAGGCCTAGATATGCTTATAACTCAAAAACTACATGAAGTGCTATCTTTAATGCTCTTATGAATAAGAAATTGTAATTTGATGTTTTATGAAATTGGGAAAAGTAATATGGATGTTTTATGAGAATATTAACTTGTTGTAAATAAAAAAGTTGTTTTGAATCCAATTAGATGATCCAAATGCTTAATTGGTTAAATCAGGGTTTCATATGTTTAATGTGCATTAATGGGCATAGAAATGCTAATCTAGATATTAATGGTTTCTAATGAGATATATTTCAAAATTCCTTGTATAAGATAATATTAGGTTGATCCTAAGCCAAATTGGTAATAAAGAGGCTTTAATATGAAGAGTTGAATGATTAGGGTTATATGAGATAGAATCTATTTTAGATTTGTTGACCTAAAAAGGGTAAAGGTTGAGAAATTAATCTAAGAAGACCTAATGAGACTTAGAAACTTTAGAAAGGTGTCCCAAGTCAAGAAGTAGTTGTTTGGCATGAGATGGTAACAATTGGGTGTTATACATGTTTTCAGGATCAAGATTACTTGTCCTGCTTGATTGGACATCTTGATTGGATTGGATATCTTGTGTATATTTAAGAATCCATGTCAAGTATGTGGTTACGCTTATGACTAATCATTGTAGTTTCACGGTGATTTCTGAGGTTTTATCGATTGCTTAGAAATAACTGCTTTGTCAACTTTTATTTCATGCAACTGTAAAGTGACTATGACTATCACCATAAATATATGTGTATGACTAGCTCAGATCCTAGTCCTCCTCTGTAGCTTTGATGATGATGAGATGGATGACCTAGTACATGGTCTACCCTTGGGGTAGGAACATCAGGTTATCATGGGTAGATGTGTTGGTCTACCCTTGGGTAGGACCATACGACTACACAGCCCTAGGTCGTGGTCTACTTGTAAGGTAGGATCATAGGGGCTATTTGAGATCTACCCTATGAGAGAGGTAGTATCCATGTCCACTGTAGGGACACAACAGAGGCAAGGATATGTACGGATTGAGTAGTTATGTTTAATACATAAAGTTTGATCTGTTAAGCAATAATTTGGTTGCATTATGTTGTTAAAAATAGATGCAAGATTTTAGTTCCCCCACATGCCAGTATAATTCATTATGCTGACTGACATTTTGTTTGTCGGCATTTTAGGTTTATTAGAAATTGGATATTCTTATAAAGTGATATTGAATGCATAAAGCTCAATAAAAAAATTAGAGGATTGTAGATAGAAAGTTTCTTGTCTGGGTGATGTAACGACCCCGTCTCCCGGTAACCCCCACTTAAAGGAGACCAAGAGGTCAGAGCCGTTATCTAATAGCCCGGATTAAAGGTTCGACAAATAATCAATAATAATTATGAAATTCTACTACTAAATTGAAAATTGGTATAAAATAAAAACTTTACTTACCTTTTTAATAAGCTGGGATTTCTAAACTTCTATCCATGAAGATACTAACCTAACTAATCCTCCTGTGTAAGTTATTTCTCACTTAGTTCCACATATGTCACTTTCATGTTTGTTCTTTTCATTTGTACCTAAAATGCCAACAAACAAAACGTCGGTCAGCAAGAAGTTGGTATGTCGGGGAAACAATAATTGTGCAACTATGTTAACAATGTAGTCAACCAAATATCATTTAACATCCAAGATTATGTTTCAAGCAATACTACTCAATCCTTGCCTATCCCCTATCTCTGTACTGTCCCTGTAATGGACATGGATACTACCTCTCTCATATGGTAGATCCTTACCCCCATGGTCCTACCACACAGGTAGCCAATTCCTAGGGTTATGGAGTCGCATGGCCCTACACAAAGGTAGCCCAATCCCTGACTCATGATGACTTGATGGACCTACCCCATTGGTAGTCATTTAATGACTTGATGGACCTACCCCATTGGTAGCCATTTACTAGGTCAATCTATAAAGCTACAGAGGGGACTAGGATCTGAGCTAGTAGGCACTTATCTTAGGTGATAATCATATCCACAATATGATTTGCAAGAATTAAATGCAATCAACAGTTTAATTCAAGTCATCGATAAAACCTCGAAAATCCTCGAGAAACTAATTCGGGATATTCATAGGCGTAACCACA
Organism: Alisma plantago-aquatica; assembly: GCA_963693085.1. Taxonomy (NCBI): domain Eukaryota; kingdom Viridiplantae; phylum Streptophyta; class Magnoliopsida; order Alismatales; family Alismataceae; genus Alisma; species Alisma plantago-aquatica. The sequence continues at coordinate 478,799,631 of OY856414.1, forward strand.
TACCTGTCAAGCTATTTTGAATGCATATTCAGTCCAAACAATCAAGTAATCTAGAGTAAATCAAGCAAGCACAATTCAATCCTGAAATATTCATCCAATATTTTCTATCATCAATCATGGTACACAAATCTAATAAACCTAATTGTGCCCTAGGGTTACTAGCCCTTTTTAGGGTTTTGACCATAATTAGGGTTTCACTTCCTTATTTACCACTTTTACTTTATTTTTATCAAAATATCCATCAAACCCTAATTATCTATTTTATTTTCCATTAAGATCTTAAGATCAGATTTGGATCACAAAACCTAAATTTTCAGAATATTATATCCTTTCTTCCCTTTTCCCCTCACTTAGGGTTTCTAAGGGTTTTAATCAACATATTAGGTTTAAAACCCTAATCCTTTCAATTCCATCATCAAAACAGGTTACAATCTATCTTAATCATTAAACCAGTTAATAATACTCGAATTTACACACTTGAAAGATTAAATATATCTTTTATCAACATTTAGGGTTTCTAACCACAAATTAATACCTTTTATATCCAAATATGCACTTTTGCAAAAATATACAGATTTATGTGTCCAAACCATTTTTAGTGCATCCCTCGTATTTTTCTGATCATTTTTCATGTATTAACTTTTCCCATCCGAGTTTCCTATCTCAAGATATGATTTTTATAGGAAAAACCCTTCTTTAATGGTTTACTTGCTATTTTTAGAAAAACAACAGGCGTCGGATTCGTGGTCCAGAGGATCACATGAAATCCAATGGTTCGTAGGAACCTGCCTAACTCACGATTAAAAGAATCAAAAGATGACTTTGTCCTTACCTCTTCACTGCGCGCACAAGGGCACAAACGTAATTGTGTCTGAGGTTGTCTTCAACCTCGCGCATTCATTCTCACGCAACCCAGCGGTCAACTGGGAAGTTGACCTCGAGCTTCAGAGCGTCTGCACACGATCCAAGACCACTGATCGCTCCTTCTTCATCTCACGAACGCGACGAGACCATCAATTAGCCGTGGGTGCCTTTCCTGCCACCGGGGCTACTCCATGTTCCGCCGGTGACCTCTGCTTCTAGGCGGAAGTGTATGTCACGGTCGGAGCTTCAATTGGATGTACAAGTACGGTCGTTGGCTCCGTACGGTCTCGTTAGAATGTCTACTAGGTGTGCTGGTTCCACGGATACCCCCCCCTATATATAGGGTCGACTACCTGTCAGCGATTTGGGAACTTTCCTGTGCGTGGATGAAACTGCCCACAAACTGGGGTGGTTGGCTTCGGAACAGACTCTCGAAGGTGATGGACTCATCACCAAGTTTGCCCATTGCTCTCAATTAGAGCAATCCTTGATCGAAGATCTCACAGTTTGCTCTGTGTGGCCTGTTCCTCGTGAGACTGGGACTCATCCCCAGCCGTAGGATCGCCAATCCTCAGTTGCGCTTAACCCGAAAATCAGGATTTAATCCCAGATACATCGTGACATTAATATTTTCATTTACACATTAGGAAAACTTCCAAAAATTGTATCTCTCAAACCGCGTATGCGTTTGATCCCAAATTTTGAGGGAAGCTTAGTAACAACTTAATCTTTCATTATGCCGAATTTGGACCAATTATCTAAAGAAATCGGATCCCTTTCTTTAGTTGCAAGTTTTTACTCAATTATGCATATTTCTCATCTATTTTCTCTTCCCTTTGTCTTTAAATTATTATTCCGAGTTCCTTGTGCCTCAAGGAACCCTAATGGCTCGAAATCCCATCTTGAGAATATCCCTTAGCCTTTTTATTTATATTTTATCCATTTTCTTATTATCTTACTTATTTACTTTATTTCTTTTTAATGATTTCTCTTTATCTTTCTTCTATTTTCCTTATGGGAGTTCCTTTCAACATTAGGAATCCTTGGGATACGAAATTCCACCAAGGATAACTCAATTAAACTCCTTTCCACTTATTTTCCACATTTCATCAATGTTTTCAATTTCTTTATTAACATGGAAATACTCATTTGATCTTTTCTTTTCTTATTGTATTCTCTATGCAACTTTGGACTCCTTGGAACCCAAGGAACCCAAGAGGCACGAAATCCACCTTTGGATTACTATTTGGCCTTCTAGAGGTTACCACACCTTTCTTATCTCAAATTCTCAATTATTCATCAATTAATTGAATTTCCATGTTATTGGGCCCAATATCCAATCAAGCCCACACTCAACAAGGCTATTATAAACGAACTTCATTTATTTAAAAAAAATTGTATCATTATTTTACCAAATATATTTTATATGAGAAATTACATTTCTCAGCAAAGGAACCCAAAAAATTGGGGTTGTAACATCCTTCCCCTCTTATAGGAATTTTTGCCCTCAAAATTCCACCAAGCAAACAAACAATTCAGGATAAGCCTTTCATATGTCCATCAAGGCTCCCATGTGGCCTTACCCTTTCCATGGTGCTTCCCAAGAACCTTTATCATCTCGTATTCTTTCATCTGAATTCTTTCTTACCTTGGTATATTATACCCTCATAGGTGACTCAGGACATTTCAGCCTCTCATAAAGCTGAATAGGTTCAGGGCTCAGCACATGGCTTGGGTACCTCACATAGTGCTCTAGATCGGACTCCCATTATACATCATGTTATCCTGAGGGCCAAGGATAAACACAACCATCTCCACCAATCCATCTCAAATGGACCCATATATCGAGGACTCAGCTTTCTTAGTTGTAGCGTAGAGGGGTCAGATTTTCACATCACATATTCTCCCATAGTGAACTGCATGTCAGTCTGCTTTGCATCAGCTTGTGACTCATCTTACCACTGGGCTCTCTCTTTCAGCCATTGCACGATCAAAGCTACTTCATCTGCACCCACTGTGGTTCTTTTCTGACCTTCGCGAGGCTTCCTTCACCAACGTCATCTTATTGAAGTGGTGACTGACACAACCTCCTTGTAGAACTTCTTGCACCCCGATAAAGGCTATGGTGGTTAACATCACATCTTAAGAACTGTCTCGTTGTATCACCCTGAACAAGCACACTTTCTCTCATCATACCCTCTAGTCTGGGTCGCACTAACCATTAGTTAGGGGTGATAAACTGTACTATCATCGAGTTCTTCACATACCCACTCCACTTTTTGGAAGGGAACCTTTAGATCAAACTCAAAGACCTTCGAACTCACATCATTGTGCAGTTGAACCATCTCTTTTCATATGTAGTTCAACCAAATCTGTCCCTTGACAGAACTCTTTCTTTCTCATGTTATCTAGGTAAGGCGATCTACCATGAACCATATATTGCATCTTGGCCTTCCTTGGTCTATGAGATACTTACCACAACTTCCATAGTGGTGAACTCCCACTCCCTCTCAGGGACACTTTATCCTCTATGTCAAAGTATTGGGTTACTGGTGTTTGTCCTTCACCTACTATCATGTGTGGCCACAAGCCACATGCATCTTCATCTTAAGCATCTGAAGTGCTACTATCACTTACTATATCTGTAGCATCACTGTGTATGGTGATCTTAAAACCATGATCTTCTGTATGTCATGATTCCTCAAGCTTAATACCTCAAAAACCTGAAACCACTCTCATTAGGGTTATATTACCTTCCTATCCAAAGAAGTGTATCCAGAGTTCTACAACCATCCTTCTACCACATCAAGGACTAGGCTGGCTATCCAAACAACCACTAATCTTGTTCAACAGATCTCATTATATCTGAGTGTTAGCCAAACTTACCTCTTTTTCTCAACTTAAGGTTAGCCTAACAACCTCAACTTCTTCTAGCTTCCAGCTAAACTAGGCAGATATATCTCAGCCAGAGCATTCGTTACCACTTCTCATCCTTCGGTATTAGGTAATGTTGAAGACATACACCTCCATGCATTCCGCTTAAATCTCACATCAAACTCTAAGTTTATCTTCATCACGAAACTCTGAGCTCATCCTCATGGTGATCAAACTCAACCTTGGTTAACTTGCAAATTCCACATATCTCTTGATAAAACATCCTCAAAAGATGACTACCTCATATCTCTTAGTGTTAGAAAACCATCTGTGTATCATTCACTCTACCAGGGTATGTTATCCTCTCTATCCTCAAACCTCATAGCAACGTTCCAATTCACATCATCTTTTATCCTTGGTGTATGGCATGTGTACTGTCCTATCTCTCACTCCCATAACAAGAGGAAATAAGCATTTGGCTGCAGTCCAAATACAAAGTTCTTCCTATTCCAAGAGTAGAGATGGTGCATCCCACCTTGCCAGTACACCTTTCAATCCAAGTTGAGACGTGCCACCTATGCCTATACATCACAATCATCTCGATGTCAAGGTTACTTCCATGGAAAACTAGTCTTGAACCTACTGAGGTTTACATACATCCCTTGGTCATCTCCTCTAGGTCTATAGGGTGCCGACACTTTTGGGGTCATCCCTCTTCCCTCATGCATTAAGAGAGTGCCCTACTCATCTGCCCTTTGGGTCCCATGAGTTCATGAAGGTGATCAATCTCCTAACCCATGGCCCTCAGACAATGATAGTTGTTACTTCCCGACCCTATGGTCATGTGCAACTAGGGAATTAGGAAACTCCTTCCATCGGTCTTATCCCTACCTGATGCTAGGATAGACTTAGGATTCCATTATGCTAGATGTCTATCTTAGAACCTTACCCAAGCATTCATCATCTCTCTTCGTGCATTCATGGGATGACTTTCATCCTTTCATAGGGATCATGGCAACCTTCCTACCTTGGTCGAGCCCCATACCGGTTACCTCCATGGTAACACATCCACATGCACATAGAGATGGTTATCTATGGGTATATAGGTTCATTCTCATGCCATGTACTCTTCACTTAGCTTCTCAAGATCCTATGAAACCTCCTTAGGTTACCTCAAAACCAACCAAACTGGTAAACTCCCTACCAAAGGGTCCCTCTCCCAGGATGGGAGGAAACTACACCTTTATAACAAAGGTCACAAGCATCCTTAGGGTTTACATCCATATGAGCATGCTTAAACCAAGAACTACTAAGGAACAAGCGTACCTACTAAACCATGCTAGGTCGCACTTGTTCTCATCCTCAACATTAAACCAACTTAGTTGTGAGGGGTTCATCAAACCTACCTTTAACTTAAGTGGTTTCCTTTTCCTCTATACCCTGCTCGAAACTATAGAGACTCAATTCTCATCATGAGCATTAGGTACACCACTTCCCCTCTTCGGCCAGGAACCCTAGGTTCATTTTTTGGATATACAACTACATGCTCAACCTCTTAACCACGAATCAAGCATGTCTAAGGTATGCCACATACTCCCATGATCCTTTTATATGAGAAACACCTCAGAGTTGAGTCCTCCTCAAGGACAACCAACTAGGTATAAAGCCCCACAATTGGTTACTTGAACCTCCTCAGGGTCTAAGGCACTCTTTGTCTCATCTCAGCAGGCAAACTCCTATACTATAGGCACATAGGTTCCAGAAGCATCATCCTCTCTTTAGGGTTTGGTTCCCCTAAGGCCACCAAGATAATATCATCCTCCATGGATCAAGCATGAGGCAACCACTATCATCCACTTAGGTCGCATCATCTTCAACCTTCCGTTGTTCCTCATGTCTCAGAATCTAAGCTTCCAACCCTCTTGCTTGAGTCCTGCTTTCTCTCTCTAGAGTTAACTCCACGTCCAGCTATACTACTAGAGGTTCTCTCTCCATGAAGGATCAAGCTCATAGGCATACCTCTACGTGGGTGAAGCCTATGCTCAACCTTATGTTTGCTCATGATTATACATAGCCCCTTATGCTTATCTCATAATCCATCCACCATGTCCTTCTGGCCTTGGTTTAAACTTACAGCTCATACTACTGATGTACTCTGGGTGCAAGTTATATCCTACTTGCAACAGCTCATAAGGTTTCTATAGGTTCTTCTCTAACCTCATCCATGAAGGAGCTATCCTTCGCTCAAACATGCACGACCCTTCCCAGGGTTGGGTTGCCAAAGGTACTCGGTCATCAACTTCTCATGGTTCATATGGCATCCAAGGCATGTTTATCATGACATCTAACTCATCATGTCATCTATCTCTCTAACCTTCACTTAGGGTTAGAGTTAACATCATCCTCAAGGATTTTATAGGTCTCTACTTTTAATGGAGGTCTCTACCTCCAAGACTAACCCTCTCTACTCATCCTCCTAACAAGAGGTCTATCCTCAGGCCTCTCCTGAGGGCGATGACAACTTGTGTCATATGACCTAAACATGCATCTATTCTTTTACGCTTACTCTATTAAGCTTATGTCCATGACATCTTATTTATATGCTTTTCATTAATTTTATGGAGGATCCCTTTATCCTTATCAACCTTACCCATACCTTAAGAGGGTGAGGAGAAGAGAGGAAAACCCTAATCCTTAAGGTCCTTATTAGAATTTGAGTTGAGAAGGGATGAACAAGATGAGAGAGTCATAAAGGTATCTTATTTCAAGTCATATCCTAAGACATCGGCCAGGAAGTCACACAATTCGGGAGTCCTCGTATTCCAACTAGCAGTGCATAGGAAAATATTGCCAGCCCCCAGACATGATCCTTTTCTAGACACCTCAGTCTTTCAGACAATCCTCTAATAATTCCCCTGGGTTCTATAGAATTTGTAAAATTTAATAATTATTAAACATTAATTGAGGAACCTATGCTCTGATACCAATTGTAACGACCCTGTCTCCTGATAACCCCCACTTAAGGGAGACCAAGAGGTCAGATCTGTTATCTCATAACCCGGATCAAAGGTTCGACAAATAATTAATAATAATTATGAAATTCTACTACTAAACTGAAAACTAGTATAAAATAAAAACTTTACTTACCTTTTTAAAAGCTAGGATTTATAAACGTCTATCCATGAAGATACTAACCTAACTAATCCTCCTGTGTAAGTTATTTCTCACTTAGTTCCACATATGTCACTTTACTGTTTGTTCTTTTCATTTGTACCTAAAACGCTGACAAATAAAACTTTGGTCAGCAAGAAGCTGGTATGTGGGGGAAACAATAATTGTGCAACTATGTTAACAATGTAGTCAACCAAATATCATTTAACATCCAAGATTACGTTTTAAGCAATACTACTCAATCCTTGCATATCCCCTATCTCTGTACCGTCCCTGCAGTGGACATGGATACTACCTCTCTCATATGGTAGATCCTTACCCCTATGGTCCTACCACACAGGTATCCAATTCCTAGGGTTATGGAGTCGCATGGCCCTACCCAAAGGTAGCCCAATCCCTGACTCATGATGACTTGATGGACCTACCCCATTGATAGACATTTACTAAGTCATTTAATGACCTGATGGACCTACCCCATTGGTAGCCATTTACTAGGTCAATCTATAAAGCTACAGAGGGGACTAGGATCTGAGCTAGTAGGCACTTATCTTAGGTGATAATCATATCCACATTATGATTTGCAAGAATTAAATGCAACCAACAGTTTAATTCAAGTCATTGATAAAACCTCAAAAATCCTCGAGAAACTAATTCGGGATATTCATAGGTGTAACCACATACCTGTCAAGTTGTTTTGAATGCAGATTCAGTCCAAACAATCAAGTAATCTAGAGTAAATCAAGTAAGAACAATTCAATCCTGAAATATCCATCCAATATTTTCTATCATCGATCATGGTACACAAATCTAATAGACCTAATCGTGCCCTAGGGTTACTAGCCCTTTTTAGGGTTTTGACCATAATTAGGGTTTCACTTCCTTGTTTACCACTTTTACTTTATTTTTATCAAAATATCCATCAAACCCTAATTATCTATTTTATTTTCCATTAAGATCTTAAGATCGGATTTGGATCACAATACCCAAATTTTCGGAATATTATATCCTTTCTTCCCTTTTTCCCTCACTTAGGGTTTCTAAGGGTTTTAATAAACATATTAGGTTTAAAACCCTAATCCTTGAAATTCCATCATAAAAAAAGGTTATAATCTATCTTAATCATTAAACAAGTTAATAATACTCGAATTTACACACTTGTAAGATTAAATATATCTTTTATCAACAGTTAGGGTTTCTAACCACAAATTAATACATTTTCTATCCAAAATATGCACTTTTTAAAAAATATACAGATTTATGTGTCCAAACCATTTGTAATGCATCCCTCATATTTTTATGATCATTTTTCATGTATTAACTTTTCCCATCCGAGTTTCCTATCTCAAGATATGATTTTTATAGGAAAAACCCTTCTTTAATGGTTTACTTGCTATTTTTAGAAAAACAACAGACGTCGGATCTGTGGTCCAGAGGATCACATGAAATCCAATGGTTCGGAGGAACCCGCCTAACTCACGATTAAAAGAATCAAAAGATGACTTTGTCCTTACCTCTTCACTGCGCGCACAAGGGCACAAACGTAATTGTGCCTGAGGTTGTCTTCAACCTCGCGCGTTCCTTCTCACGCAACCCAGCGGTCAACCGGGAAGTTGACCTCGAGCTTCGGAGTGTCTGTGCGCGATCCAAGACCACTTATCACTTCGTCTTCATCTCACGAACTCGATGAGGCCATCAATTAGTCGTAGGTGCCTTTCCCACCGTCGGGGCTACTCCATGTTCCGTCGGCGACCTCTGCTTCTAGGCGGAAGTGTAGGTCACGACCAGAGCTTCAATTGGATGTAAAAGCATGGTCATTGGCTCCGTCCGGTCTCGTTAGAATGTCCACTAGGTGTGCTGGTTCCACGGATACCCCCCCCCCCTATATATAGGGTCGACTACCTATCAACGATTTGGGAACTTTCCTGTGTGTGGATGAAACTGCCCACAAACCGGGGTGGTTGGCTTCAGAACAGACTCTCGAAGGTGATGGACTCATCACCAAGTCTGCCCATTGCTCTCAATTCGAGCAATCCTTGATTGAAGATCTCACAGTTTGCTCTATGTGGCTTGTTCCTCGTGAGACTGGGACTCATCCCCAGTCGTAGGATCACCAATCCTCAGTTGTGCTTAACCCGAAAATTGGGATTTAATCCCAGATACATCGTGACATTAATATTTTGCTTTACACATTAGGAAAACTTCCAAAAATTGTATCTCTCAAACCGCTTACGCGTTTGATCCCAAATTTTGAGGGAAGCTTAGTAACAACGTAATCTTTCATTATGCCAAATTTGGACCCATTATCTAAAGAAATCAGATCCCTTTCTTTAGTTGCAAGTTTTTACTCAATTATGCATATTTCTCATCTATTTTCTCTTTCCTTTGTCTTTAAATTATTATTATGAGTTCCTTGTGCCTCAAGGAACCCTAATGGCTTGAAATCCCATCTTAGGAATATCCCTTAGCCTTTTTATTTATCTTTTATCCATTTTGTTATTATCTTACTTATTTCCTTTTTTCTTTTTAATGATTTCTCTTTATCTCTCTTATATTTTCCTTATGGGAGTTCCTTTTAACATTAGGAATCCTTGTGATACGAAATTCCACCAAGGATAACTCAATTAAACTCCTTTCCACTTATTTTCCACATTTCATCAATGTTTTCAATTTCTTTATTAACAAGGAAATAGTCATTTGATCTTTTCTTTTATTATTGTATTCTCTATGCAACTTTGGACTCATTGGAACCCAAGGAACCCAAGAGGCACGAAATCCACCTTTGGATTACTATTTTGCCTTCTAGAGGTTACCACACCTTTCTTATCTCAAATTCTCAATTATTCATCAATGAATTGAATTTCCCTATTATTGGGCCCAATAGCCAATCAAGCCCACACTCAACAAGGCTATTATAAACGAACTTCATTTATTAAAAACAAATTATATCATTATGTTACCAAATATCTTTTATATGAGAAATTACATTTCTCAGCAAAGGAACCCAAAAAATTGGGGTTGTAACAGGTGAAGTCCCTCAAATCCTATATTTTTCAAGGTATGTGTGTTAGGCATACATGCTTGACGTAAAGGTTTTGAGTACACATAAGAAGCATGACCTATGTGTGGTTGTTTGACCCTAGTGCCTTTGGTGACCCAACCATGGGCAAGTCATACGTGTTAGGTGTTGACCTAGAGGTTATACATTGTTCATATTTTGATAATGACTTAACCATTCCATTCGTATGTATCTAATATGTGTATTCACGATTGATTTCAGGTATTAGGTACATGAAAAGGATCAAATTACACAAGCCCTATCTTGTTAAAGTTCAAGTCAAAAGCTATGCAAATGTGATAATTAGGAAATCCATGTAAATGACCTCAGAAGAATTTTGTAATCACTTGTATTGATGATATGACTTGTAACTAAGATGAGAATATTATGTGGGACACTTAGTACCAAGTTTTGATCACTTTTTAAGAACTTTAGAAAATCGATCACATGCTATTGATCGGTCAAGTTACAATCTCGACTGATCCACTCGATCAATTCTCTGAAGAGTGCATCAGTCAAGTTGTGCATTCACAGAACTCGATCGATCGAGTTACTGACCAAATGCCATTTTCATTGGTGGTCGAGTTTCCTCAAGACAAATTCAACCAATGATTTTAAAATTGGGTTTGTCTTTAACCTGATCGGTCGAGTTACTTTTATTGAATCTCGAATGAATGCATTGTACAAAAAATGCAGAAAAAGTGATTATAACTGTTGGTGACTTGTTTGGATGAAAATACATCTGTTGCCTTGTGAAAATATAGCTATAATTCAACCCTAAGTGTTTCCCAACTAAAAAGGGCATCCCCAACTATAAATAGGACCACTTGGAGTTCATTCCAAGGTTGCTCATTCCATATATGCTTGGTTCTAGCTTAGTTGAGAGTGATGAACACCATTGAGCCCCTTTCTCTTTCTAATTTCAATTCAAATCCATGAATATGAGTGAGTTAGGATATGTTGTAAGAGAGCTATTCCTTGTATCCATGTAAATCTCTCCACCTCCATCTTCCTACCCCCTTTCCTTATAGAAGAAAAGGCTTGAAGATCTTCTCCGAGTGAAGGGGAAGGAGTTGATGTTCTTCAAGGTTGAAGAAAGCTGGTGATCAAGATCTCCGAGTGAAGGAGATAGGCAAGGCAGACGTTCAATAAGGATAGGTAATTCCTATAAGGCCAAAGACTTGAAGATGTAGTGGGTAAGTCCTTGTTGAAGGATGAAGACTCCCTGGTTCAGGTGGGTAAGCTCCTTCAGTAGGTTGAAGATCCTTGCTTGAGGTATTAAGTCCCTGGATGAATGTGGTTTTGTCTTGTAATCTTATGAATGAATATAAGAGCATCAAGATTGCAAAGTCCTAGAGATTAACCACCTCTAGGTAGTGGACTGACTCACTTCTAGTTTGAAGTGTGGAACCTCTCTAAACCACTTTGCCCAAGTATATGTTATCCTTGTCTCTCATCCTTGCTATGCTTGCTAGTTAGGACTTCAAATTGGTTGTACGCTTAAGCTTTTGCACTTAATATAATTTGAAGGTCTAATTTTTCTTGTGAGATTTGTGAAGCTCTATTCACCCCCCCTATAGAGCCCTTGATCCAACAAGTGGTATTAGAGCAGGTCTTATCCAAGTTACTTCCACAAGTAGGAGAAGATGGGCGATTCAACACTTGGATCTCTCAACTTGGAGGTAAGCTACTCCATGCGACCTCCGGTCTTCGACGACACCAACTTCCTCTATTGGAAGAGAAGAATGCAGTTCTACCTCCAAGGAGCAAGCTATGAGATGTGGAAGGTGGTGCATCTAAAGTATGAAGATACAAAGGGAGAAATCTCTACATGGACGAAAGCCCAAATGAAGCAAGCTTAGGTCAATGCCAAAGGCATGAGCATCATCTATGCAGCCCTCACCCCATCTAAGTTCAACCGGATCTCCTCATGGGACACCGCACATGATATTTGGAACATGCTATGTGTCACCTATGAGGGAATGAAGCAAGTGAAGGAAGCAAAGATCTACATGCTTGGTGGTCTCCTTGAGAACTTCAAGATGGGCAAGAATGAAAGAGTGGCAAACATGTACACAAGGATTAATGTCATCATCAATGGATTGGAAGCTCTTAGTAGTGTGATGGACAAAGGCACAATCAACTCAAAGATCTTGAGATCTCTTCCCAAGAGATGGGAACCCAAGGTGACATCCATTGAATAAGTGTACAAGCTTAGTGAATTGTCAACCGAGGAGTTCGTTGGCAACCTTCAAGATCATGAGTCAAGGCTTGACAAGCAAGAGGAAGTAGAAATGAGAGAAGAGAAGGAGTCCAAGAAGATCAAGGACACAGTCTTCAAAGCTCAAATTGAAGAGATGGTTTGGCAGCAACAACTTGCACTCAAGTCCCCTACTCCTTCCTCAAGTGCAGATGAAGGCCCAAATGAGCATGAAGCTAACTACTCCAAGGGCAAGCACTTCAAAGGGAAGTCTTCTCCATCTACTCCTAGGTTCTATGAATGTGGCCAAAAGGGCCATTACAAGAGTGATGGCCCCAAGGCCAAGAAGAGCTATCACAAGAGCAGCCACAAGAAGGACAAGGAGTATAAGAAGGAAAGCAAATACAAGAGAAAGGAGAATAAAGAAAGAAGAATCAAAGATGTAGCTCATGTAGCTTGGGAGGAGTCTTCCTCAAGTTCTTCTAGCTCTGATTATGGAGAATGCCACCTCACTCTCATGGCCTCTACAAGTGATGATGTAGGTGAGGTAAGTGAGGTAAGTGAAGTTAACTTGCATGAGTTGTCTAAAGAAACTCTTATTGATATGATTAATTCTTTCCGGTCATCTTTTACTAAATGCAAAGCTAAAAAGAAAAGGTTAGGAAAGATTATAGATGACCTTTATGCAAAGATTGAGATTCTAGATCAAAATGAAAAGTTACATCTTGATATTATTGATACTTTGCAAGGGAAATTTCTTGATCTTGAGCTCCAATACAATGGAGTTGAAGTTGAGAATGGTGTCTACCTTATGACCATTGCTACTCTTAAGGAAGAGAACCAAAAATTCCAATATGAGATTGATCTTCTTAATATTGAAAATGTAGAACTTAACCTCATTGATGAAGCTAGGAAACAAGAAACTCATGCTTATCAAAAAGAAATTCTTTTGCGTAAATCTGAAAATGCTAAGTTGCTTGCTCAAGTTAATGATCTATCCTCTAAACCTATCTTGAAAAGAATGAGGTAGCTAGCACTACTCTAGAACGTGATTCTTTTCATACTAAGGCCCTCTATTTAGAGGTCGATTTTGTTGCATGCTAGAGATGATCTTGCTAGCTTATCTTCTATAGTCATTAGTCTTAGTGATGATAATGCTAAATTCAGAGCTTCTTTGCAAAAGTTTCTTACAGGAAAGAAATCCCTTAATGTTGTCCTAGAACACTCTACCAAACAAATTGGTACTAGTGGTTTAGGATATAATGGGATTGTTCCTAAGGGTAAGAATAAGAACAAGATTAAGGGTAAGAAGAAGAGTGTGGAACCTCCTTTCTTCCATGGAGAGACTTCTGACTCTAAGAACCCAATGGTATGTGCTCATTGTAAATGTGATGACCATTATTCTACTTATTGTCCTTACAAGCCAAAGGGGACCAACCCAAAGAAATGGGTCCCCAAGCTAACCCCGGATCCCAAAGTTTGAGTTGGGCATCGACATCCTTCTTTCATGTAGGTCAAAAGAAGGTGTATTATTGATAGTGGCTGCTCAAAGCATATGACAGGTGAAATCAGCCATTCCAACAAATTCATAAAGAAGAAAGGAGGATCGGTGACCTTCGGGGACAACAAAAAGGATAAGGTAATAGGTGAGGGTGATGTAGGCAACGAGCTGTGTATTAAAAATATTTTGCTTGTTGATGGTCTACATCACAATTTGATAAGTGTAAGCCAACTTTGTGATAATGGTTATCTTATTCTATTTACTTCTTTATAATGTTTGATTCTAGATTCCCTCACTTACAATGTTATATATAAGGGAACTAGAAATGGTAATATATATTTTATTGTGCTTGATGCTCTAAAGCCCATACTTGATAGATGCCTAGTTGTGGATAAAAATGATATATCTCTTTGGCATCGCCAGTTGGGTCATGTGAATAGGCATCAAATGAAGAAATTGAGCAATAAGGAATTGGTTCGAGGACTTCCTAAATTGGATTTTGAAAAGGATGAGGAATGTCAACCTTGCACACAAGGAAAGCAAACCAAGTCCTCCTTCAAATCCAAAGGAGTCCTTAGTACCAAAAGATCTCTTGAGCTTCTTCATATTGATCTATTCTAACCTATGAGAACTCAAACGATTTGTGGTTCCAAGTATTGTCTTGTGATTTTCGATGATTTCTCTCGATATACTTGGACATTCTTTCTCATCTCGAAAAGTGATACTCTAGATGTTTTCTTGAGTTTTTGTAAATGAGTTGAAAATGAAGCTTCTTGTCGGATTTTTTCTATTCGTAGTGACCATGGGGGAGAGTTTGAAAATGATCTTTTTGATCTCTTTTGTGAAAAATCCGGTTACTCGCACAATTTATCTTCTCCTTGTACACCTCCACAAAATGGGGTAGTAGAGAGAAAGAATAGGTCACTACATGAGATGACTAGGACCATGCTTCTAGAGTATATCACTCCAAAGAAGTTTTGGGCTGAAGTTGTTAGCACCTCATGCTTTGTACACAACCCATTTTTTACGCATCTATCTTTAAAGAAAAACCCCTATGAGTTATGGCATGGTAGAAAGCCATCCATCGACTTCTTTCACATTTTTAGATGTCCTTGTTTTATTTTGAACACAAAGGATTCTCTCGACAAGTTTGATTTGAAATCGTACAAGGCTTTCTTCCTAGGCTATTGCACTACAAGCAGGGCGTATAGAGTTTTCAATATTGATCTATCTAAAATTGAAGAGTCCATTAATGTCAAACTTATTGAATCTAACCTTGTTGTTGGAAAGAATGTTGTTGATAATGATGTTGCAGATGACTTAATTCCAATCTTAAAATACCTCAACATTGACAACAAAGGTAAGCAGGTGGTTGAAGTAGAAGATGAAGAGAAGAAGGATCCCACTCCTCGCTTCGCAAAGAAGCATCACAAAAAGCTAATAATTGGTAATCCATTTGAGAGGGTGAAGACACGAGCTTCCTACAACAAAGAACAAGCAGACAGTGCCTTCATCTCATAGTTGGAGCTAAAGAACATCAAGGAAGCTCTTTGAGATGACGACTGGATCCTATCCATGCAGGAGGAACTAGAGTAGTTCGAGAAGAACCGAGTTTGGACTCTAGTGCCAAGACCAAGCGACAGGAAAATCATTGGCACCAAATGGGTCTACCGCAACAAGCTTGACAAAAATGGCAAGATGGTAAGGAACAAAGTAAGGTTAGTGGCTCAAGGCTGCAATCATCCAGAAGGTTTTGATTTTGATGAAACTTTTGCTCATGTTGCTAGACTTGAATCTATTAGAATGCTACTTGCTTTTGCTAGTTATAAGAATTTCTTGCTATATCAAATGGATGTTAAAAGAGTATTTTTGAATGGTACAATCGAGGAGGAAGTATTTGTTTCTCAACCTCCAGGATTTGAAAATGACAAGCTACCTAACCATGTTTATTTGCTACAAAAAGCTCTCTATGGACTCAAACAAGCACCTAGAGCTTGGTATGAGAAATTAAAGAACATTTTGTTAGACAATTGTTATGTTATGGGAAAAGTTGATTCTACTTTACTTCTAAAACACACTTCTAGCAATTTCCTTATCATTCAAATTTATGTTGATGATATCATTTTTGGCAGAACTAATCTTGATCTTTGCAAGGGGTTTAGTTCTCTTATGTAGAGTGAGTTTGAGATGAGAATGATGGGTGAGCTTACTTTCTTCCTCAGCTTCCAAATCAAGCAAACCAAAGATGGAAACTTCAACCAAGGCCAGTACACCAATGAGCTACTCAAATGCTTTGGAATGGAAAACATGAAGCCGATGGACACACCCATGTCCAACACCACCAAACTTGATAGAGATGAAGAAGGTGAGAAGGTAGATGAGAAGCTCTATAGAGGTATGATTGGAAGTTTACTTTACTTAACTGCCTCTAGACCTGACATAATGTTTAGTGTTGGCTTGTGTGCTCGCTTTCAATCAAGCCCTAGGAAATCACATCTTATTACTATTAAGAGGATTTTGAGGTACTTAGCCAAAACCCAAAACTTTGGAATATGGTACCCCAAGTCAAGGGACTTTACTCTTGTAGCATATAGTGATGTTAATTACACGGGTTGTTTGATTGATAGAAAGTGCACAAGTGGCACTTGCTTTCTCCTAGGACCATGCTTGGTGTCTTGGTTTTCCAAGAAATAGAGCACTGTGGCATTATCAACTACTGAGGTTGAGTACATTGCAGCCAGAAGTTCTTGTGCCCATGTCCTATGGATGAAGCAAATGCTCCAAGACTTTAACATACATTTTGATGCTTCTCCTATCTATTTTGATAATACTAGTGCAATCAATCTTTCTTATAATCCTATATTGCATAGTAGAGCTAAACATATTGAGGTTCGTCATCATTTTCTTCGTGATCATATTGCCAAAAAGGATATTTATATCACGCATGTGGACACTGAAAAATAGTTGGTGGACATTTTCACTAAACCTCTAGCTAGAAAGCAATTTAGCTTCATTAGATCTAAACTTCTCATAATTGCTTCAGATGATATTGACATGTTATCTAGCTAGTTGCTTTTTTCTATATGACTTGCTCATGCTTATATCACCTTGCTTGCCTAAAATTGCTAAAATTTGCTTGTTGACATTCTTAGTTTCGCTTGTTTTTGGGCATTTCTCAAATTTTGGGTTTTATTGCTAAATAGTACCCAATAATGAGTGATATGTGCCTAAGTATGTTCAATATACATAATAGACTTGAAAAATAAATTTAATTAGCATTCATATGGCTAGAAATTGAGTTTGATGGTTTTAGGTCAGGTTGACCATCGGTCAAGTTCCCCCAGGACAAACTCGATCAATCTGTGGCCAAGAGCTATTCTGAAATGGACCAATCGATCGAGTTTTCGACTCTCAAAACTCGACCGATCAGCGGGCTGAAGCCAACTTAAGTTGGGTTTGGCCGACTATTCTCCCTCTCAACTAGAGAATAACCGACCGATTCCCCTTCTTCTAGACCTAATCTCCTAACCTCAACCCTTACCTTCCTATCCTAGCATTTTTCCAACCTAGATAGGCTGCCCTAGACCTTCCCTCTTGCTCTTCCTTGATGTGTGTATGGTTTTGGTGGCTTGCTTTGTGCATTTTCTCTCTTCTTCTCCTTCTTTTCGCCTCCATGGCTTCTCATAGAAGAAAGAGACCTACCCCTAGCAATGGTCCATCCTCTTCTTCGTCTTCTCACTTGGTTTCCTTTGATGATACCTCCTTTGTCTCAATAGAGGTTGTAAATAGGTATAAGGACCTTCTTCCTAGGAGTCCTTTTCTATTTAGAGCCTTGTTTGAGCCTAGCCCTAGGCATGAAGCCGTCATCGACCAAGTGGCAAAGTTTCTAGCCGTTCATCACCTATCTGCCATGGATGTCGAGCGTGACTGCTTTCATAATTCTATGACAAGCACAAAAGTAGTTCATGAATTTTATGCTAACCTGCATTGGAATTATGACACCCTTTTACCCCTGCCGAATACTCAAGTGATCCTTACATCCATGATCTCCGGGAAGAGATTCCAAATCTCTAAAGATATCTGGAATGTTTTCTTTTCAGGAGATGATGAGAATGACACCTGGCATAAGGATTAAGGGGGGTATTTTGACCTTTTAGATCCTGAGGGTTTCTACAAGTAGAATGAGATCACTCTTCCTGATATCCATCACTACCTAAAGAAATTTGATGTCCCTTACAAGAAGAAGAGAACCCTTCGCTCCTCCTCCCTAGATCTTAGAAAGTATATATTAGCCCTAGTGGTCAACTACAACATCCATCCAAAGAAGAATCAAATGGATATTACAGAGAACATTGCGGTCATAATGTACTGCATTCTTGAGAATATCAGAGTCAAATGGTCAAGATGCATTCTCCACCATATGACCTATTTTGACTCTAGAAAGAACACCCACGGCACCCATCCACCTTATCTAGCCCTAATCTGTGGTCTATTTCAATTCGCCACTGAGAAATCACTCTTTTTTTACTTCCATTACAAACTTTCTAGGAAGGGTGTATGTATTAGTGAAACCACAATTTAGAAGTGTGTGCCCGTCTTTGCCTCCACCACCCCCAGTGCTTCACCCTCAGCCTCTGCCTCTGTAGCCCCTATCTCTAGCTCTACCCGTGCTCCACCTCCTCAGCCACCCAGACCTAGTTGTGCCTCGTTTCGTGTATCTAATAAAACCCTCATGGGCTACATGATGCACCAACAGGCGTACAACCTCCAGGTTCAAGAGCACTTGCACCATGATTTATGTTCAATCATGTCAAACATGAACTTATCATGTGCATACCCATACCCCACCTACCAACCTTTCCCCGGTAGTGATTATGCTTCATATGCATATCATCATTACTACCCTACCCCCAAGCCTTCTTCTACTGCTCCCACACCCTCTGCTACTGATGGTTCTGCTCCCATCTACCTGCCATTACCTGATGGCCCCTTGGCCACCCTACTTGCCAGTCTTGGCAGATCTGCTCCATCCTTCCCTCAGGACAATGAGCTCTATGCTCTTGGTATGACTTGGGATGAGCAGAATGCTTATTGGCCTGGTCATGGTTTTGGTCCTTCTATTGACGAGGAGATGCCTCACCAGGCTGATGTTGAGGTTGTTGCTGCTGATGACGATGGTGGTGATGGTGAGGATGCTTCTAATGATGTGATGGCTCTGGTGGTGATTCTGGTGATGAATTCACTACTGTTGCACCTTCAGATGGAGACGAGGACTACGAGCTTGGAGCTGATGATGTTGTTGTGGACATAGATAGTCTAGATGTTTAGTTGTTTCTTAGTTTTTAGTCTAGTTTGCTGATCGTATGTATCTTTCTAGGCTATTTTTGTATTATAAACATCTGGGCACATTATCTGAGATGTAATATTTTATCTTCAGTTTTCATCGCTTCTTTCTTGTAGTTGCTTTTCTGAGAACATGCTTCTGAGTTGTAATCTATGTTATGTGCACTCTTGCTCTTTGATCAGTTATATCCTAGGAGTTGGTGCCATATTTCACCATATTTTGATTATGACTTTGCTTGTGTGTTTCCTTCATCTCTGGTTGATATATGACATGAGATTGCATGTTTGAATATCTGCTTGATTGCGTTTGGAGAAGACATGATTGTATGCTCTTCTACCCCCCTCACTTTTTGATAATGTCAAAAGGGGGAGAGAACTTCAATGTCTTGAAACTCAATCATATTACTATTCTTTGTCATATTTTTGCTTATTGCTTATGAGATCCTTTTCTCGTTCATTATATGCTTTATCATGTGACTTGCAAAGGACCATAAAGTATATGTATGCTATAATTGCTTTGTGTAGATAGACTAAATATGTAGGTTAAAGTAAGCATAGATTGAGGGGGAGAAGTTCACATTGTTCAAATCTTGAATCCCTCTAAGTCATAAGGAAAAGGTATAATTTCTATACCCTTTTCAATATGTTTGAGGAATGGTTTGCCATTGTCAAAAGGGGGGAAAATGTTGACCTAGATGCTATACATTGTCCATGTTTTGATAATGACTTAACCATTCCATTCATATGTATCTAATATGTGTATTCAAGATTGATTTCAGGTGTTAGGTACATGAAAAGGATCAAATTACACAAGCCCTAGCTTGTCAAAGTTCAAGTCAAAAGCTATGCAAGTGTGCTAATTAGGAAATCCATGTAAATGACCTCAGAAGAATTTTGTAATCACTTGCATTGATGATATAACTTGTAACTAAGATGAGAAAATTATGTGAGACACTTAGTACCAAGTTTTAATCACTTTTTAAGCACTTTAGAAAATCAATCAAAGGTTGTTGATCGGTCAAGTTACAATATCGACCGATCCACTGGATCAATTCTCTGAAGAGTGCATCGGTCGAGTTGTGCATTCACAGAACTCGACCGATCGGGTTACTGACCAAATGCTATTTTTATTGGTCGGTCGAGTTTCCCCAGGAAAAACTCGACCGATGGTTTGAAAATTGGGTTTGTCATTTATCTGATCGGTCGAGTTACCTTTATTGAATCTCGACCGAATGTACAGTACGAAAAATGTAGAAACAATGATTCTAACCATTGGTGACTTGTTTGGACAAAAGTAGATATGTTGCTTTGTGCAAAAAAGGCTATAATTCGACCCTAAGTGTTCCCCAACTAAAAGGGGCACCCCATCTATAAATAGGACCACTTGGAGTTCATTCCAAGGTTTCTCATTCCATATTTGTTTGGTTCTAGCTTAATTGAGAGTGTTTCACACCTTTGATCCCCTTTCTCTCTCTACTTTCAATTCAAATTCGTGAATATGAGTTAGGATCTGTTGTAAGAGATCTATTCCTTGTATCCATGTAAAACTCTCCACCTCCATCTTCCTACCCCCTTTCCTTATTGCAGAAAAGGCTTGAAGATCTTCTCTGAGTGAAGGAGAAGGAGTTGTTGTTTTCAAGGTTGAAGAAAGTTGGTGATCAAGATCTCTGAGTGAAGGAGATAGGCAAGGAGGACGTTCAAGAAGGATAGCTAATTCCTGGAAGGCCAAAGACTTGAAGATGGAGTGGGTAAGTCCTTGTTGAAGGATGAAGACTCCCTGGTTCAAGTGGGTAAGCTCCTTCGGTAGGTTGAAGATACTTACTTGAGGTATTAAGTCCTTGGATGAATGTGGTTTTGTCTTATAATCTTATGAATGAATATAAGAGCATCAAGATTGCAAAGTCCTAGAGATTAACCACCTCTAGGTAGTGGACTGACTCACTTCTAGTTTGAAGTGTAGAACCACTCTAAACCACTTTGTCCAAGTGTATGTTATCCTTATCTCTCATCCTTGCTATGCTTGCTAGTTGGGACTTCAAATTGGTTGTATGCTTAAGCTTTTGCACTTAATATAATTTGAAGGTCTAGTTCATCTTGTGAGATTTGTAAATCTCTATTCACCCCCCCCCCTAGAGCCCTTGATCCAACATTAGGGTGAGGGATAGGTCCCTCATTGAGAAGGTTAGTCGTGACCATATAGGAACCCTAAAAGATAAATATGAGTGGGAAAGAGGTATGCACCTACATAGAAGAGAGTGGCAACAAGGTTGGCAACAAGTTTAGACCTAGGCTAGAAGAGTTATGCCTCATAGTTCATGAGATGAGCATGCAGAGCTTTGGATGATCTTGGTCGAACATAGGTCTTGATAGTATGTTTCTCCCAAGTAGGTATAAACGTGTATCCTTAAGAGTTGCACCCATCTTCTGGGAGAGAACGTCCAGTGGTAGGAGCAGTTGTAGGGTTAGCTCTAGAGAGATGGCGAGACCCGAGGAAGAAGGTTGGAGACCTAGACTCCAAGACGTGAGGAATCATGAGAAGTTTAGTATGATGTAGCCTAGAATAGACAACCTTGGGTAGAGGTATGTGGTTACATCATGCATGATCCTTAGAGGTTGTTCGTACCTTGGATGCCTGTAGAAGAATCAAACCCTAGAGAAGAGAAAGAGGCTTCCTGAACGGACAAACAGATGATGTGAGTGCCTACCCTTTTAGTGTAGGAAAGAGAGTTCCAAGGACCCTAAAGAGGTATGGTAAGATAGAGAGTTGTGAGGCCTCACACCTAGTTGGTTGTCCTTGTGTAGGATTCTAAAGGTTGTTCACATGGAAGAGTGTTAGGAGGTATATGCCCTATCCGGTATAGGTTCGGTTCATGTAGGAACAGCTGAGCATGTAGTTAGACAGTTGAAGCATAAGAAGTGAACTTGGGGTTCTTGGACATAAGAGGTAAAGTAGTAGTACCTGGGGCACATGATACTCACAAGGCTGTATGAATTCATGGAAATCGAGGATGGCACCCCCCACATTTTAGAACAAAAGGAAACCCCACTTGTTACAACCCCAATTTTTGGGTTCCTTTGGTGAGAAATGTAATTTCTCATATTAAAGATATTGGAACAAATAATGATATAATTTGTTTTGAATAAATGGATTTCATTTACAATAGCCTTGATGATTATTTTGTGGGCTTTATTGGCTATTGGGCCCAACAATAAGGAAATTCAATTAGTAAATGAATAATTGAGAATTTGAGAAAAGAAAGATGTGGAAACCTCTAGAAGTCAAAAGAACTTAATTCAAAGGTGGATTTCGTGCCACATGGGTTCCTTGGGTCCCAAGGAGTCCAAAGTTGCAAAGGTAATGCAAAAAGAAAAGAAAAGATCAATTAAGTATTTCCTTGTTAAGAAAGAAATTGAAAACAATGGTATAATGTGGAAAATAAGTGGAAAGAAGTATAATTAAGTTATCCTTGGTGGGATTTCATATCCCAAGGATTCCTAACATTAAAAGGAATACCAATGAGGAAAATAAAATAGAATAGGTGAGAGGAATTTCGAATACCTAATATCTAATGAAAAAAGTACATGAAGAGAGAGAAAAGGATACTTCTAAAGTAAGGAAATCCCTTTCCTATAAGGAGAAGCCTTGATTGCTTTGTGGGCAAGAGATCCGGGGCGTGGATGCTCCCCTATATAAAGGATAGACCCTCTAGTTTGATTCCAGGAAGGATCCCACGCGCACCTCTCTTCCTTCTTCTTCTTCTTCTTTGTAATTCTTTGCGTGCAAACCCTAGTTGAGGGTATTGATCTATCCCTGGAGCCACAAAGGTCGGTTTGGTGGTTTGGGTGGAGGCAGGGAGCTTCCAAAACAACCAAGGATGGGTCGGAGATCGCACTCGCGCCCTGGACGTCGAGCAGCTCCGTCTGCGGGTCTGCAAGTCTGCTGTAAAAGCGACAGCAACCGCAGATAGTTTTTGCTTAAGAACGGTCGTGTGGGCACGACCTGGAGATGCTTTGCATGCGCCAGGGTATGACGGAGGCAGCGGCACCATCCCTGGTGGCCATCGAGGTCAAGAGAGGGAAAGAAGGGCTGCGCCCTTGGCTGCTAGGGCAGCAGCAAGTAGAAGGCGCGAGGAAGAAGAAGGCCATGGGCCATTGGACAAATTTTCCCCTCCACAGGCTGAAGAAGTTGCAACTTACGCGAGGGTAGAATCCTCAATTCAAAATGTTTTCCAAGCTGCTTGCAACGATGCATGAATAGAGGCTACGTGGCAGCCCCCCATTGGCCCAAAGTAAGTTATTTTGCAAAATTCATATCTCATTAACCGTAGCTCGGATTGATACGCATAAAATATGAAAATTGCTCAAAAAAATGAGGGAAATCTAATAAAAATAGATTTAGAAGCTAATTCCTTTTTTAATTAGAAAAGTAATGAAATTTATCAACTTTAATGAATTAAAGATTAAGAAACCCTATTTTGAGATGAGTAATATATTTAGTAGGGTTTAATGGATGATTAAAGTTGGCTTTAACCTGTTAATGATGAAAAGGAACTTTAGAAACAAAAAGTATGAAATTTTCACGTAATTGGTTTAGTTGGAGTTTCATGTGCATGAATATACTTTAATGGGCCTAGAAACCCTACTATTGGTAAATGTGACTATTAATGGTTTTAATTATTCAAAATCATGAATAAAGCTAAGCTATAATGACTCTAAGCTACTTCAAGCATTAAAGTTCCTAATTTGTGGATAAATGTACTTAATGTAGTAATTAGGGTTGTCTAATGAATAAAAGGTAGAGTTAATGAAGAATAGAGTTCATATGTGAATTAGACCATAATGAACTATGAATTGATGATGAATGTGCATAATGATCTTGTCATGGATTAAAAGGATAAAAATGGTAGCTTTAATGAAAAAGAAGCTTAATGGACTTAATTGATGGTTATTTGTGCATTAATCTGGAATTAAGGTTATGTGTTTGTAAAAGGTAACATTAATAACTTTCATGAAGGATAGATGAGAAAATTAGGGTTTAAAAGAGTAAGATGAAGTAAAATCCTAAATGCAAAGTAAACCATAAAAAGAGGACGAAACCTTAAAAAGGAATAGAAACCTTAAGTAGCAAGTTGGTTTAAATAGTTTTGATAAAAAGGAATTGTATGGTTATTTCAGGATCTTGTATGTGTGCTTGCTTGGATTTCTTACTTGCATGGATTATTCTATCTCAAAATCAGCCTGACAGGTATGTGGTTACGCTTATGAATAATCACTCTAGTTCCACCGCGATTATCGAACGTTTTATCGGTTGCTTGGAAATAACTGTTGGATACCTATTTATTTCATGCAATTATAAAGTGACTATGATTATCACTATAAATGTGCATACATGATTGGCTCAGATCCTGGTCCACCTCTGTGGCTTTGCAAAGGATAAAAAGGGGTAACCTAGAGCAAGGTCTAGGTTATCGTGAGTTAACAATTAGGCTACCCACGTGTAGTGCCATGAGACTCTTTAGCATGCCATGAGTTAAGGAGTGGGCTACCTACGGGTAGTGCCATGTGACTCAACCCTAGAAACTGGTTCACCTGTTAGGTGGGATCATGAGGGGTTTAATGGGGATCTACCATAAGGAAGGTAGCATCCAGGTCCACTACAGGGACAGTGCAGAGGCTAGGGTATGTAGGGATTGAGAAGTTATGCAGAAAGTGTAAAGTTGTTTGTTTAAATCATAACTGACTGATTACATTGTTATCATAGTTGCATGATTATTGTTTCCTCCACATACCAGCTTTATGCTGACCAACGTTTTGTTTGTCGGCATTTTAGGTACAAGCCAAAAGGACAAACAGTAAATCGTCATATTGTGAAATACATGAATTAAAATACAAGAAGGATTAGTTAGAGTAGAATTCATATGTGGATAGAAGTTTAGAGATCCAACTTTTCAAAAGGTATGCAAAGTTTTTATTTTTACCATATTTCAGTATAGTTGGTAGAATTTAATAATTGTTATTGATTATTTGTCGAACATTTGATCCTGTTAATTTGGATATGGCTCTAGCATTCTAGTCTCCCTTGATTGGGGGTTACCGGGAGGCAAGGTCATTACATTTGGTATCAGAGCATAGGTTCCTCATTTAATCCTTAATAATTATTAAATTTTACAAACTCTATAGAACCCAAGGGAGTTATTAGAGGATTCTCTGAAAGACAGAGGTGTCTAGAAAAGGATCACACCCAGGGGCTGGCAAGTTTTTCCTCCGCACTGCTAGTCGGAATACGAGGACTCCTGGATCTGTGTGACTATCTGGTCGAAGTCTCAGAATTTGACTCAAAATAAGATGCATTTAGGACTCTCTCATCTTGTTCGTCCCTCCTCAACCCTAATTCTGTTAAGATTCTGAGGTTTAGGGTTTTTCTCTCTTTTCCTCACCCTCTTGAGATATGGGTAAGGCTGATAAGGTTTAAAGAATCCTCCACCAAATTAATGAAAAGCATGTAAATAAGATGTCATGGACATAAGATTAATAGATTAAGCATAAACTAAAGGATAGATACATGCTTAGGTCATATGACATAAGTTGTCATGCCCTCAGGAGAGACTTGAGGCTAGACCTTCTTGTCAGGAGGATAGGTGAATAAAGTTAGTCTTGGAGGTAGAAGATCTCCATTACAAGTAGAGACTCAGCACATCCTCTGAGGATGATGTTAACCCTAACCCTAAGTGAAGATTAAAAAGAGAGATGACATGATGAGTCATACGTCATGGTAGATTAGGTGTTTCGGTAGACATGCCTTGGATGCCATATGAGCCATGAGAGGTTGGATGACCGAGTACCTTTGGCGACCCAACCCTGGGAAGGGTCATGCATGTTAGAGTGAAGGATAGCTCCTTCATTAATGAGGTTAGAGAAGAACCCATGGAAACCCCATGAGCTTATATGAGCATGGCATAGTAGGCACCCAGAGTACGTTAGTAGTGTGAGCAATAGGTTGAAACCCTGGCCAGGAGAGTATGAAGGATAGCTTATGAGAAAAGCATATAGATATATAGATAACCTTGATCAAATGTAAGCTTCATCGGGTAGAGGTATGCTTGTGAGCTTGATCCTTCAGGAAAAGAGGACCTCTAATAGTAAGGTTGGTTGTAGGGTTGGCTCTAGAGAGAGAGAACAAGACTCATACAAGAAGGTTGAAAGCCTAGACTCCAAGATATGAGGAAAGGTGGGGAGTTGAGGATGATGTGACCTAAGTGGATGATAGTGATTGCCTCATGCTTGATCCCTGGAGGCTGGTGGTGTCTTGACTGTCTTTAGAGAAACCAAACCCTAGAGAGAGGATGAGGCTTCTGATACATATGTGCTTCACCTTCTGAGATAGGAAGAAGAGTTCCTTAGACCTGGAGAGGTTTAGTAACAGGTTGTGCGGCCTTGTACCTTGTTGGTTGTCCTTGAGGAGGACTCAACTCTGAGGTGTTGCTCGAGTAGAAGATGACAAGAAGTGCATGTCATGCCTTATACATGCTTGATACGTGTTTAAGAGGTTGAGCATGTAGTTGGACACCCAAAAGTGAACCTAGGGTTCCTAGGACTAAGAGGGGAAGTGGTGTACCTGATGCTCCTGATTAGATTTGAGTTTCTATAGTTTCGAGCATGATACTCCTCATGTTTAGAGGAAGAGGAAACCCCTTAAGTTTAAAGGTATTTTTGATGAACCCCTTACAGCTAAGTGATGACATGGGAAGGTATGATCTTGATCCAATATTGAGGATGAGAACAAGTATGACCTAACATGGTTTAGTAGGTGGTCTGCTTGTGCCTTAGTGGATGTTGGGTTAAGCATGCTCATGTGAATATGAACCCTGAGGATGTTTGTGACCTTGTTGTCAAGAGTTGTAGTTTCCTCCTATCCTGGGAGAGGAACCCTTTGGTAGGGAGTGTACTAGTTTGTGGGTTTTGTGGAAGCCTAAAGAGGTCTCATAAGATCGTGAGATGCTAAGTGAAAAGTACATGGTATGGGAATGAACCTGTAGACCCATAGATAACCATCTCTAAGTGCATGTGGATGTGTTACCATGGAGGTAACCGGTATGGGGCCTGACCAAAGTACGTAGGTTTCTAAGACCCTATGAAAGGATGGGAGTCAGCCCATGAATGCAGAGAGAGAGATGATGAAGGCTTGGGTAAGGTTCTAAGTTGGACATGTACTGTAATAGAATCCTAAGTCTATCCTAGGGTTAGGTAGGGATAAGACTGATGGAAGTAGGAGTTGCCTAATTCCCTAGTTGCACATGACCATAGGGTCGGGAGGTAACAGCTATCATTGTATGAGGGCCATGGGTTAGGAGATTGATCACCTTCATGAACTCATGGGACCCAAAGGGCAAATGAGTAGGGCACTCTCTAGATGCATAAGGGAAGAGGGATGACCCCAAAAGTGCCAGCACCCTATAGACCTAGAGGAGATGACCAAGAATTGTGTGGTGACCCAAGTAGGTTCGAGGTCAGTTTTCCGTGGAATTAATTTTTTTTATATCATGATGTTTGTGATATAGAGACATAGGTGGCAAATTTCAACTTAGATTTGAAAGTGTACTGGCAAGGTGGGATGTACCATCTCTACTCTTAGAATAGGAAGAACTCTGTATTTGGACTGCAGCCAAATGCTTATTTCCTCTTGTTATGGGAGTGAGAGATAGGACAGTACACATGCCATACACCAAGGATAAAGATGATGTGAGTTGGAATGTTGCTATGAGGTATGAGGACAGAGATGATAACATACTCTAGTGGAGTGAATGATACATGAATGGTTTACAAACTTTAAGAGAAACAAGGTAGTCACCCTATGAGGATGTTTTATCATGAATTATGAGTCATACAAGGTTGAGTTCAAAAATTAAGAGGATGAGCTCAGAGTTTTCTCGATGAAGATAGACTTAGAGCTGAGATGAGTTAATAAGTGGAATACATGGAAGTGTATGTCTTGAACATTACCTAATACCTAAGGATGTGAAGTGGTAATGGATTCTCTGGATGAGATACAGCTATCTAGTTTAGATGGAGGCTAGAGGAGGTTGATAGGATAACCCCCAGTTGGAAAAAGAGATAAGTTTGGCTAACACTCAGAGGTGACAAGATCGGTCTAACAAGTTGGCCAACCTATGGCTTATCATGATAAAAGGATGGTTGTAGAACCTCTGATGCACTTCTTTGGAAGGTGATGAAACCCCGATTAGAGTGGTTTAGGGTTTCTGAGGAATTGATCTAAGGAATCATGACAATACAGGAGATCATGATTTAAGATCACCATACACCGTACCACCAAGATAATAAGTGACAGTAGGACTTTGGATGCCTAAGATGAAGTTGCATGTGGCATGTGGCCATGCAAGTAGGAGGTGCAGGACGAACACCAATAACCCATTGCGTTGATATAGAGGATAAAGAGTTCCCAAGAGGGAATGGGAGTTCATCACTATGGATGTTGTGGTAAGTCTCCCCTAGACTAAGGAAGGATGAGATACACTATGAGTTATGGTAGATCACTTTACATATATGAAATAAGAAAGAAAGAGTATTGTTAAGGGACATATCTGGTTGAACTACACGTGAGAGAGATGGTCAACTAACCTATGATGTGAGTTCAAAAGTTCTTGAGAATAACCTAAAGATTCACTTACATAAGAAGGATGTAGGTGCATGAAGAACTCGATGTTAGTATAGTTTATCACCCCTAACTAATGGTTAGTATGATCCAGACTAAAGGGTCTGATGAGAGCAGGTGTGCTCGTTCAGGGTGATACATAGAGACAGTTCTTGTCTTCTATAAGATGTGATGATAACCACCATAGCGAGTGTCGGGATGTAAAAGAGCTATGTAAGGGAGGTTGAGTCGGTCACCACATCATTAAGAAGATGTTGGTGAAGGGACCTCGTGAAGGTCAAGAAAGGACCATAGTGTGTGCAGATAAAGTCTTTATGATCGTGCCATGGCTGAAAGAGAGCCCAGTGGTGACATGAGTCATTACCTGATGTGAAGCAGACTGACATGCAGTTCACTGTGGGAGAATATGTGATGTGAAAATCTGACCCCTCTAAGCTACAGCTGAGAAAGCTGAGTCTCCGATATATGGGTCCATTTGAGATGGATTGGTGGAGATGGTTGTGTTTAGCCTTGCCCCTCAAGATAACATGATGTGTAATGTGTTCCATGAGTCCGATCTAGAGCACTATGTGAGGTACCCAAGCCATGTGCTAAGCCTTGAACCCATTCAGTTTTTTGAGAGGCTGAAATGTCCTGAGTCACCTATGAGGGTATGATATACCAAGGTAAGAAAGAACTCAGATGGGAGAATATGAGATAATGAAGGTTCTTGGGAATCACCATGGAAAGGGTGAAGCCACATGGGAGCCCTGATGGATGTATGAAAGGCTTATCCTGAACTGGTTGTTTGCTTGATGGAATTTTGAGAACAAAATTCTTATAAGAGGGGAAGGATGTTACAACCCCAATTTTTGGGTTCTTTTGGTGACAAATGTAATTTCTCATATTAAAGATATTGGAACAAATAATGATATAATTTGTTTTGAATAAATGGATTTCATTTACAATAGCCTTGATGATTGTGTTGTGGGCTTTATTGGCTATTGGGCCCAATAATAAGGAAATTCAATTAGTAAATGAATAATTGAGAATTTGAGAAAAGAAAGAAGTGGAAACCTCTAAAAGGCAAAAGAACTTAATTCAAAGGTGGATTTCGTGCCACATGGGTTCCTTAGGTCCCAAGGAGTCCAAAGTTGCAAATATAATGCAAAAATAAAAGAAAAGATCAATTAAGTATTTCCTTATTAAGAAAGAAATTGAAAATAATGGTACAATGTGGAAAATAAGTGGAAAGAAGTATAATTGAGTTATCCTTGGTGGAATTTTGTATCCTAAGGATTCCTAACATTAAAAGGAATACCAATGAGGAAAATAAAATAGAATAGGTGAGAGGAATTTCTAATTCCTAATATCTAATGAACAAAGTACATGAAGAGAGAGAGAAGGATACTTCTAAAGTAAGGAAATCCCTTTCCTATAAGGAGAAGCCTTGATTGCTTTGTGGGAAAGTGATCTGGGGCATGGATGCTCCCCTATATAAAGGATAGACCCTCCAGTTTGAGTCACTACTACATAATATGCCTTTGGCGTCGGTTGTTTAACCCCCTTTGGCGACGGTTTTCAAGCGACACCTATGTGGGCGCCGCTAAAGGTCAAACTCTTCGGCGTCAGTTTTCTAATCGACACCGATATGATCTATAGACGTCGGTTATATATAGTTGGCCGACGTCTATAGGGTTCACGCCACAAAAAAGGGCACCACCTAGGACACTTTCTGCGTCGGTTAACAACTGAACAACCGACGCCATACTCCCAGAAGACACGGCCGTGCTTTGCTGCACGGCCATGTTTAGTACTATAGGCGTCGTTTTATACGAATAAGTGACGCTTTTTCCATCACGGTCGTGCTTTCCTGCACGGTCGAGTTGTTTGTCATATTAGGCGTCAGTTTTTATCTAATAACCGACGTCGTAGGCCTTTGATGACGGTGTTTTATAAATAACCGACGCCTATACTTTAATTTTTTTTTTCTTATCAGTTTGCAGGCATGCTTTGGCTGGTCAGTAGGATGAGAACCTGCAGTTCAGTTTTCTGAACTGCAGGTTTACGACATCCATTGATATCAGCCTACAAACAGGCCACAAACCTACAAAATCAACAAATATTTTTTTCACACAAGTAGATACATTCAGACATCAATTCAATTCTCACATTCATACATGTAGAAACATTCAAATACATGTAGAAACATTCAGACATGTATAAACATTCAGAAATATTCATTTACAAAATATCATTCAGCATCGCTATCAGCATCCCAATTATAGCTTACAATCGCCACTGCTTGTATGGCTTTTGCCCATTCTTCTCTTACTTCATTTGATGCTTCCATCGTATATGGAGCATGTACATTTTTTAAGCATTTACCTGCAAAGATAATGATGTATATATAAGTAATAATATAAAAATAAGATTGATATATTTCATACTAACTAATGAGACTATATATAATACCTCATGTATGGTATTAATATCCAATGCGGCATGTCGGATAATCATCTGCATAAATCACATCACATAGTATGCGCATGCCCAGCCGTTGTCTTGTGTAGCGCACTATAAATTGAAACATACAAAATATTAAAAAATACAACTAAGCACAGTTCACATAAATAATATATACATTAGAGTCGGGAACTTACTTTTACGTTCTCCCAAATTATTGGTTGGTTCTTTCTCCTTGGGACATTTCCTCCAGCATTTTTGAATGCATCTAAACCCCTACATGTTAATGTAACACAGTAAATTGCATAATTAAATAGTAATGTAATAACATATGTTAACGGATATAAAAATGAAATATTTCTCACCGGAATAATGGCATTCTCAATATGTGTCCAATTTTAGTGTTCAATGTACTTCCCGCAGGATCTAGATAATAAACAGTGAACGTCCCGGAGATAATAACTAGTAACTCCCAATGTCTACCGCTAGAGGTAAGACTTTATAATATCATTTGGTGTTTGAGATAGTTGATGTAAGACTTTATCTTCAAACCACTTAGTAAAAGTCTTATTATGCTCTCTAGCAAGCCACATTGAACTTGCTCGAGGATGTTGTCTCTTTATGAAATTGGTATGTTCCTCGATATAAACACTCACTTCGTCCATGTTGTGTAAAATATACAAGTGAGCTTGTTCCAACTACTCACGGCTGATTACTTTCACCCGTGATCCCAAAATTCCTTTGCCCTCCTCAATATTCTTGTCATTAACAGGAGTGTTATTACCACTCAGAAAGTCATTGCAAAAATCCATAACCTCTCTCGCCACGTAACCTTCAATAATACTCCCTTCAGGCCGATAACGGTTTCGAACATCACCTTTAAAAATGCTCATGTATCGTTCAAAGGGATACATCCAATGCAAGAAAACTGGTCCCAACATTTTCACTTCCCTAGTCAAGTGGACAACAAGATGTACCATGATATCAAAGAAAGAATGAGGGAAATACATCTCAAGCTGAAATAGGGTAACAACCACTTCTCTTTGCAAATTATTGAGAGTATCAGGGTCAATAACTTTGCTGCATAGACTGTTGAAAAAGAAACAAAGTCTGGTGATTGCAAACCTTACATGCTTCGGCAATATAGATCAAATTGCCACGGGCAATATTTGTTGCATTAGAGTGTGATAATCATGAGATTTAAGACCTATCAACTTCAGATCTTTCATTGATACCAATCTACAGATGTTGGATGAGTAACCATGTGGCACCTTAACATTTACCAAGCATTCACAAAAAGCTTTCTTCTCCTTTCTAGACAACATGTAACAAGCGGGAGGTAAGTATGTTCTTTTATTACCCATTTCACATAATTCTGTTAATTCTGACCTTATTCCCATTTCACGTAGGTCCAGTCTGGATTTTATCCCATCTTTAGTCTTACCTGGTATATTTAACAGAGTACCAATGATGTTATCACAGACATTTTTCTCAACGTGCATAACATCGATACAATGCCTGACTGTCAAAGAACTCCAATAAGGAAGATCCCAAAATATTGACTTCTTCTTGAATGAAGAATTGTCACTCCGTGTGGCCATACTACATTGTGATTTCTTACCAAATTCATTGACAATGTCTTTTACTCTTTCATAAACAACATCCCCTGGTATAGGTTTAGGTGCACTTCGTTCATCATTCCATCCATTGAATGCTTTGCGCTTCCTACGATACGGATGGAATTTTGAAAGAAACCTTCGATGACCAAGATATACAGTCTTGCCACCATGTTTTAGTCTTATTGAATCAGTGTTTTCTTCACATATAGGACACACTTTAGCTCCTTTGACACTATATCCAGACAAATTCTCAAATGTTGGAAAGTCATTAATAGTGCAAAACAACATAGCGTGCAAATGAAATATCTCTCTTCCTGAAGCATCATAGGTCATCACACCTTCAGCCCAAAGTTTCTTTAAGTCATCAATCAGAGGTTCAAGATAAACATCGATATCATTTCTGGGTTGTTTAGGGCCCGATATCAACAACGACAGCATAACGTACTTATTTTTCATACACAGCCAGGGAGGAAGATTGTATATAACAAGCATGACTGGCCAAGTGCTATGTTGGCTGCTCAATGTCCCGTATGGATTCAATCCATCTGTACAAAGCCCAAGTCTTAGATTCCTATCTTCTTCACCAAATTTGGGGTACAATAGATCAATCTTCTTCCACTGTGGTGAATCAGATGCATGTCGTAGGATCCCATTATTATTTTTCTTAACATCTGCATGCCACCTCAAATTCTTCACATCTTTCGGATTTGCAAACAAGCGTTGAAACCGTGATATTATAGGTAGATACCACAACACCTTGGCAGGAGAACCAGTTTTGGACTCCCTCGAAGTCGTCAATGTATACTGTGACGCACCACATTTTAGACAATCTTTCAAATCTACATAGTCCTTTTGAAATAATACACAATTATTCGGGCATGCGTGTATCTTCTTGGCCTCCATCCCCATTGGGCACAACATTTTCTTTACTTGGTATGTTGAGATTGGCAGCTCGTTTCCTTCAGGAAGCATTTCTTTCAACAAAGTCAACAATGAAGTGAAGCTTTTGTCTCTCCATCTATTGTTACCTTTCAACTTATACAATCTCAACACAGCACTAAGCTTCGTAAACTTAGAACAACATGTGTATAACGGTATCTCAGCATCATGCACAATGTTTCTAAAGATAGGAGGTGGATCGGTGTGCTCTACCCTACAACTATCCAGCATCGCATCAACGATGTCTACTGGAACTGGTTCGTTCACATCTACGTCATCGGAGGCAATTTCTTCTTCCACCCAAGCACTACTATCGACATCTACTGGTTTCGAGTTTGAAATCTCTCCATGCCAGTGCCATTCTGTATAGCCTTGCACAATCCCGTTGCACATGACATGACTTTTGATTTTCTCACCAGTGTTGACTTTCAAGTTGTTACCGCAATGCCTACATGGACAGTAGAACCTATCTATAGGTTTTTTCCTATGTTCCTCGGCAAATCTAATAAACTGATCAAGAACAGATATAAACTCTGGGGTGAAGCGATTGTGAATGGACATCCATGATCTATCCATTCTATGATCAAAGCAAAAACAAGTATATATTAGGAAAAGATTAGGGTATACACTTACATCCTATCCAAGATTTACTCCTATTATCTACAATGAAGCCGGACTCCATACAAACAGTATATAATTTAGTGATTGTTCATTCTAATTTATACCAATGTACAAGTAATATAAAGAACAATGATTGCTCACTTTCTAGGCCAACAAACACATGTGATGTCAATCTTATATATAATAAATGTGTACCACCTATCCCATCCTTGAACACCTAATCTCACTAGTAAGTGTATAATGTGTATTGGGTTTTCAAAAAAAATTTGGCAGCATTTCCCCGCTGTTCTCTAAGTACATATGTACTTAGAGAACAAACGAGGAAATGCTACCAAAATTTTCTCGAAAACCCAATACACATTATACACTTACATCCTAAGTGAGATTAGGTGTTCAAGAATAGTTCCAAACCGGGGACTATCTAAGATTTACTCCTAATGGGTAAATCTTGGACGGGTTTCTAGGTTTTAAAATAGCATAAGAGTATTAGATCTTGATTCTAGAGTGTATAAGACATAATAGTGATAACTGATTTTGTGGGGTGATATCATTTCATAGGATTTTAATACTCTATAGGTGACTAGTGGGTCATAGCACATAAAAGATGGCATTACAAGGAAAGTAAGCAAGCTAGATCAATTAACACTCATCTCAAGGGAACATTAGTCTATGTGCTTACTAAAATAGAACCATTATATGGAACTAATCCTACATTATACACATACTTTTCCTGAGTAAGATAATGTGCACTTCATGGAATTATTAAGATATGAATATATATAAGTTGTTTCTACCTACTTTGATGGGATTTTATAACATTCGAGTCTTCCATTTAAGGCATTAGATGCATATATTGCAGTCCATTGTGTTGAGATAAGAATCCCATGTGATACACACAATTGAGACTCTTTCACCATACTAGGAAAATATTATAGCATGTCCTCTCTAAATCTAGGTTCAGCATATACATCCAAATTAAATACACAACTAGATATTCATTTAGGTGTTAGACATTCATTTAGGTGTTCCTGATAACTCGCAGGTATGCACAACTAGACAACGGTGGCGGAGCAGTACTGGAGGAAGCATACCTTTTGGTAGCGGCGGCGGACAAGTAGGTGAGCAACAACAACTGACCTCCCAGCAGTGGTGGTGGTGACCGGCGAGCTCCAGGCGGCAGGGCAGGCAGGTGCAGCGGTGGCCGGCGAGCTCCAGGCGGCAGGGCAGACAGACCAGCAGCCGTAGTAGGGCATGAGCGTGACGTCGGCGGTGGGTGGTGGCAGGAAGGAATAACAGGAGCAGCGGTGTCGGAGGGCGGCAGCAAGGAGGAAGGCGGCGTGGCGGCGACGCAAGGAGGAAGGCGGCGGGTGGCAGAGGCGACGCAGAGCAGCAGCAGTGCCGTCGACGGCGAGGAAGCAGCAGGCAGCGTCGGCGGTGAGCGAGAAGCAGCAGGCACCAGGAGGCGAGCAGCAGCGGGCGATGAAACAGAAAATGATGAAACGGAAGAAAGGGGACAGTGGCCGTTCGAGGGTCTATTAAGTTGGTAAAAGGCGTCGGTTATAAAATACAACCGACACCTAACGTCTTCGGCGTCGGTTCTACTTAAATAACCGACGTCCAATTAGACAAATTTTGCCCTAAATAATATGGCGGGAACCATTATCGGTGTCGGTTATCAACAGATAACCGACACCTAAGCTAGAACTTTTCGTGCAATTTTTTATCTTATATAGGCGTCGGTTTGTTGGTAAAAAACCGACGATGTATGTGCCAAAAAAATTTCGCTCGAAAATTGGATTTTGCGGGCGATTTTAGGCGTCGGTTGTTTGTTATGCAGCCGACGCTGAATACAAAGCGGTACCCGTGTCTTGACTATAGACGTCGGATGACCTACATCACCGACGTTGAATGTTATAGGCATCGGATTTCCTTAATAACTGACGCCCAGAAAAGTGACATTGAACGTTGTTTCTGTACTAGTGAGTCCAGGAAGGATCCCACGCGCACCTCTCTTCCTTCTTCTTCTTCTTCTTCTTCTTCGTAATTCTTTGCATGCAAACCCTAGTTGAGGGTATCGATCTATCCCTGGAGCTAAAAAGGTCAGTTTGGTGGTCTGGGTGGAGGCAGGGACCTTCCACAACAACCAAGGATGGGCCGAAGATCGTACCCATGCCCTGGACGTCGAGCAGCTCCGTCCGTGGGTCTGCAAGTCTGCTGCAAAAGCGGTAGCAACCGCAGATAGTTGTTGCTCAAGAACGGTCGTGTGGGCACGACCTGGAGATGCTTTGCGTGTGCCAGGGTATGGCGGAGGCAGCGGCACCATCCCTGGTGTCCATCGAGGTCAATAGAGGGAAGGAACAGTTGTGCCCTTAGCCGCTAGGGCGGCAGTAGGTAGAAGACGCGAGGAAAAAGAAGGCCATGGGCCATTGGACAAATTTGCCCCTCTGCGGGCTGAAGAAGTTGCAACTTACATGAGGGCAGAATCATCAATTTGAAATGTTTTCCAAGCTGCTTGCAACGATGCATGAATAGAGGCTACGTGGCAGGCCCCCATTGGCCCAAAGTAAGTTAATTTGCAAAATTTATATCTCATTAACCGTAGCTCGGATGGATACACATAAAATATGGAAATTGTTCAGAAAAATGAGGGGAATCTAATAAAAATAGTTTTAGAAAGCTAATTCCTTTTGTAATTCGAAAAGTAATGAAAGTTATCAAATTTTATGAATTAAAGATTAAGAAACCATATTTTGAGATGAGTAATATATTTAGTAGGGTTTAATGGATGATTAAAGTTGGCTTTAACCTATTAATGATGAAAAGGAACTTTTAGAACAAAAAGGATGAAATTTGCACGTAATTGGTTTAATTGGAGTTTCATGTGCATGAATATACTTTAATGGGCCTTGAAACCCTACTATTGGTAAATGCGACTATTAATGGTTTTAATTATTCAAAATCATGAATAAAGCTAAGCTATAATGACTCTAAGCTACTTTGAGCATTAAAGTTCCTAATTTGTGGATAAATTCCCTTAATGTATTAATTAGGGTTGTCTAATGAATAAAAGGTAGAGTTAATGACGAATAGAGTTCATATGTGAATTAGACCATAATGAACTATGAATTGATGATGAATGTGCATAATGATCTTGTCATGGATTAAAAGGATAAAAATGGTAGCTTTAATGAAAAAGAAACTTAATGGACTTAATTGATGGTTATTTGTGCATTAATCTGGAATTAAGGTTATGTGTTTGTAAAATGTAACCTTAATAACTTTCGTGAAGGATAGATGAGAAAATTAGGGTTTAAAAGAGTAAGATGAAGTAAAATCCTAAATGCAAAGTAAACCCTAAAAAGAGGATGAAACCTTAAAAAGGAATAGAGACCTTAAGTAGCAAGTTGGTTTGAATAGATTTTGATAAAAAGGAATTGTATGGTTATTTCAGGATCTTGTATGTGTGCTTTCTTGGATTTCTTACTTGCATGGATTATTCTATCTCAAAATTAGCCTGATAGGTATGTGGTTACGCTTATGAATAATTTCTCTAGTTTCACGACGATTCTCGAACGTTTTATCGGTTGCTTGGAAATAACTGTTGGATGCCTATTTATTTCATGCAATTATAAAGTGACTATGATTATCACTATAAATGTGCATACATGATTAGTTCAGATCCTGGTCCACCTTTGTGGCTTTGCAAAGGCTAAAAAGG
The DNA here is from genome assembly GCA_963693085.1 of Alisma plantago-aquatica. Classification (NCBI taxonomy): domain Eukaryota; kingdom Viridiplantae; phylum Streptophyta; class Magnoliopsida; order Alismatales; family Alismataceae; genus Alisma; species Alisma plantago-aquatica. The sequence goes on from OY856414.1 coordinate 478,837,651, forward strand.
GGTAACCTAGAGCAAGGTCTAGGTTATCGTGAGTTAGAAATTGGGATACCCACATGTAGTGCCATGAGACTCTTTAGCATGCCATGAGTTAAGGAGTGGGCTACCTACGGGTAGTGCCATGTGACTCAACCCTAGAAACTGGTTCACCTGTTAGGTGGGATCATGAGGGGTTTAATGGGGATCTACCATAAGGAAGGTATCATCCAGGTCCACTACAGGGACAGCGCAGAGGCTAGGGTATGTAGGGATTGAGCAGTTATGCAGAAAATGTAAAGTTGTTTGTTTAAATCATAATTGACTGATTACATTGTTATCATGGTTGTATGATTATTATTTCCTCCACATACCAGCTTTATGTTGACTGACATTTTGTTTGTCAGCGTTTTAGGTACAAGCCAAAAGGACAAATAGTAAATTGTCATATTTTGAAATACATGAATTAAAATACAAGGAGGATTAGTTAGAGTAGAATTCATATGTGGATAGAAGTTTAGAGATCCAAGTTTTCAAAAGGTATGCAAAGTTTTTATTTTTACCATATTTCAGTATAGTTGGTAGAATTTAATAATTGTTATTGATTATTTATCAAACATTTGATCATGTTAATTTGGATAATGGCTCTAACCTTCTGGTCTTCCTTGATTGGGGGTTACCGGGAGGCGGGGTCGTTACACCACTTGAATGGAGTTGTTTGTTTGATGAACCACTCACAGAGGTTGATGACATATACATGTATGATATTGGTGCAACTTTAAGGAATAAGGAACAAGTATGACATACCAAGGAACTCAGAAAGGATTAGTAGGTTGTCTTCTTGCTAGCTAAATGTATAAGTAGCATGATAGGGCTATTCTATGCACATGATGATGTAAACTTTGGAGGTAAGGGTGTTTGTGACCTTTGTTACTATCAAGAGATAGTTTTCTCCCATCCTGGGTAGGGACCCTTCATGTAGGGTGATTACCAGCTTTAGTTTAGGTTTGAGGTAACCTAAAGAGGTCTCTCATAGGAGCTTGATGAGCTAAGTGGAGAACACATAGTATGATCATGAATCTATAGACCCATGTGTGACAATCTCTAAGGGGCATGATGATATATTGCCATGGAGGTAACCTGTATGGGGCCAGACTGAGGTAGGTATGTCACCATGAAAGGATGTAAGCTTGACCATGAATGCCCAGAGAGATGATGGAGATTCAGGTAAGGATTCAAGATTGAGATGTACCATGATAGAATCCTAAGTCAAAACTAAGGTCGAGTAGGGATAAGACCAATGGGAGTAGGAATTGTATATTCCCTAAATGCACAAGACCATAGGGTCAGGAGGTAACAACTATCTTTGCCCGAGGACAATGGGTTAGGAGGTTGATCACCTTCAGGAATTCATGGGATCCAAAGAGTAAATGAGGGAGGCACTCCCTGGATGCATAAGGGAAGAGGGATGACCCCAAAAGTATCGGCACCCTAGGGACCTTGAGGAAAGGACTAAGGATTATGTATATATGAGTAATATGAAGACCGAAAAGTGTTTGGGAATAACCTTTCCATGGGTGTAAACATAGAATTGAGATGTTAATGGTAAGGAGTCATGTGAATTATGTTTCTACTTAGATTGGAAAGTGTGATGGTGATGTGTGATGCACCATCTCTGCTCTTGGAATGGGATGAACTTTGTATTTGGATTGCAGCCAAATACTTATTTCCTCTCGTTATGGGTGTAAGAGATAGCGAAAAATGCATGCCATATACTAAGGATAAAGGTATTATGAGTTGAAACATTTCTATGGTGTTTGGGGATAGAGGAAGTACCACATCCTTTTTGAAATATTGGATAGATGGTATGCAAGCATAGATGATCTAAGGTAATCATCATATGAGGACATTCTCATCAAGAGCAGTTTGGATTTTATGAGTCATAAGTTTGGGTTTGATAACTAAGATGGTGGATGTAAGAGCTCGAAGTTTTCCTGACTCAGACAGACCAAAACTCCAAACAAGGTGGTGTATATGAAGGTTTATGTTATCACCATCACCTAGCACATAAGGAAATTAATGTGGTAACAGATACTCTTAGCCAAGACACAGCTCAGGTATACAACTATCCCTTTTAGCCAATAGAGAGGTTGGAATAGGTTGATAGGTGAACCCTACAATTGTTAGAAGATGAGACCTGTATGGCTAACATCCAGATACAATCAAACCTATTGGTCGAGTTAGTGGTTGTCCAGTTAGCTAGCCCAGAGCTTGACGAGATAAAAGGATTTTTATGATAACCTCGACACATCTCTCAGGAAAGAAGGTGGTGGAACCCACTACTAGAATTTTTAGGGTTTCTGAGGAGTCACCCATGAGGAATTATGTCATGCAAGAAGTTCATGATTTTAAGTAAACCATACACCCTAGTATTACCAAGATGGTTGAAGTTTGCAGTGATACCTTGAAGACCTGGGATGAAGAAGGATATAATGTTGCATGTGGTCAGTTTCCATACATACCAGAGGTTGAAGGCCAAACACCAGTAACCCAGTGAGTTGCTACATATAATGAGGAGTCCTTAAGGGGGAATGGGAGCAGATCACCATGGACATTGTGGTAGGACTCTCCTGGACTAAGAGAGGTCATGAAGTAATATGGGTTATGGTAGATCACCTTACCAAGTTGACCTAATCCCTTGTATAAGAGATATCACTACCAGTACGACAGATCTGGTTGAACTATATATATATATATATATATATATATATATATATATATATATATATATATATATATATATGAGAGAGAGATAGTTCAACTACACAGTGACCCGAGTTCAATATCTTGAGCAGGACCTCCAGTGCACTTCCATGTTGTCGAAGTAGGTACATGAAGAACTCGATACTAGATCAAAAGTTTCATGCAGCATATCACCCCCCTGACTGATGGACAGTCAAGAGAGTATGATCCAGACTTTATAGGGTCTAATGAGAGCATGTGTGCTCATTCTTGGTGATACATGGGAGCAGTTCCTGCCCCTAGAAGAGTTTGTGTATTCTGGTAGCCACCATAGCCAGTATCGGGATGTAAGAAGCTCTGTAAGGGAGGTTGTGTCGGTCACCGCATCACTAGGATGATGTCAGTGAGAGGACCTTAGGAAGGTCAAAGAGACCATAGTGTATTCAGATGAAGTAGCTTTGATCGAGAAATGGCTGAGAAGGTCCAAGATCGACATGAGTCATGTGTTGATGTAAAGTAGACTGACATGTAGTTCTCTGTGGGTGAATATGTGTTATGAAAACCCGACCCCTCTAAGCTATAGCTAAGAAAGTTGAGTCCCCAATACATGGCTCCATTTGATATGGATCGGTGGAGTTGCTTATGTTTAGCCTTACCCCTTAGGATAATATGATGTATGATGTGTTCCATGTATCCGATCTAGAGCACTATGTGAGGTACCCGGACCATGTGTTGAGCATTGAACCTATTGAACTCCAAGGGAGGCTAACTTACCCTGAGTCACCTATGAGTTTATGAGATACCAAGGTAAGAGAGAGCTCAAAAGTAAAGAATAGAAGATGATAAAGGTTTATTTGGAAGCACCATGGAGAGGATGAAGCCACATGGGAGCCAATGATGGACATGGAAAAGTCTTATCCTAATTGTTTGTATGTTTGGTGGAATTTTAAGAGAAAAATTCCTATATGAGGGGAAGGATGTTACAACCCCAATTTTTGGGCTTGCATGGTTTGAAATACAATTTTTCCAATAAATGTATGATTAAGGAATTTGTATGATTTATGTGCATTGAATGGATTTCCTTTGCAATATTTCCTTTGTGCACATGTTTTTTTGGATAATAATATGTTAATGAATCAGATATGAGAAAAAAGAAAAATAAGAAATCAAAGAATGCATAAAAAGGAAAAGAAATTAAGATTATTATGAGATATATGTGGAAAGATGTAGGATTTATCACCATGGATGATATTTTGAATCCACATGGTTATAATACTGAGAAGATGATAATTTTTTTAAATTTGGGAATAAAGTGCCATGTATTAATGAGAATTATGAATTAGATTTTTGGTTTTTCCAAATCGAGATACTACTTGGAATAATATAGTATATCCTCAAGATCATGGGATTAAAAGCCAAGTTAAAAGGTAATAAAATCGCTGACTCTCTGTTAACTATTATATAAATGTGCTAATATGGGTTCCTTGGTAACCAAGGAACGCAGATTTAGCAAGGAAGTAATCAAAGGACTAATTACATGCAAATAAGGAAAGTAGACATTTACTGACATTGGGACTCGTTTCCTCATTGTAAAATAGAGACTTAAACGCATTAGAATGATGCTACCCTTGACTATATAAGGGTTAGCCCCAGAATCTTGAGTCCATCGGGCATCTTCCGTTCTTCATCCAGTCGGTATCCATCCTGACCCTAACCGATGCAATAGTGTGATCCATGACATAGAGTCGAGCTGTGGAAGGGAGTTTGAGGGAAGCAGGATGCTTCCACGAGGTCGGACAAAAACTACATCATCATCTCCTCGCCCTAGCCCCATCGCGATACCTATAGGATGTCTACAAGCCAGCCACGGTTGTAGGCTTGGTGAACCTAAACCAGCTACCATGGCCATGACCTAGGGACTTCTCCATGCATGAAGGAGCATGAAAGAGGTGAAGGAACCATCCCTTCTAGCCGTCGGGTCCTGGGGAGGGGAGGCAGCACCACACCTGAACCCTGCTGCGACGACATCAGAGGGTTTCACAAGGAAGGTGACGAGCAGGGTCACCTTGATGAAAATACCCCTTCAAGGAATGAAGAACCGGATCACCACACGGGAGTAGATTCATATTTCCAATATGTTTTTAAGTCAACCCGGTTGCGTAGGAACATCATACAGAATGACTGACGTGTCAGCCTCTCATTGGTCTTGGTAAGTAAATCTTGCAAAATTCATAAATGATTGTTGGTAAGTCAGATTGTGACAAATTATACATGAAAATTTATCAAGTAAATGCAAGGAATACAATGAAAATATTATCAAGGCCTAAATATTCTTGTAACTCAAAAAGTACATAAAGTGATATCTTTAATGCTCTTATGAATAAGAAACCATAATTTGATGTTTTATGAAATTGGGAAAAGTGATATGGATGTTCTATGAGAATACTAACATGTTGTTAATAAAAAGGAAGTTTTGAATCCAATTAGATGATCCATATGCTTAATTGGTTAAATTAGCGTTTCATATGTTTAATGTGCATTAATGGGCTTAGAAACCCTAATCTAGGTATTAATGGTTTCTAATGAGATATATTTCAAAATTTCTTGTATAAGATAATATTAGATTGATCCTAAGCCAAATTGGTAATAAAGAGGCTTTAATATGAATAGTTGAATAATTAGGGTCTTATGAGGTAGATCTGTTTTAGGATTTGTTGACCTAAAAAGGGTAAATGTTGAGAAATTAATCTAAGAAGCCCTAATGAATCCTAATGAGACTTAGAACAAATTATACATGAAAATTTATCAAGTAAATGCAAGGAATACAATGAAAATATTATCAAGGCCTAAATATGCTTATAACTCAAAAAGTACATAAAGTGTTATCTTTAATGCTCTTATGAATAAGAAACCATAATTTGATATTTTATAAAATTGGGAAAAGTGATATGGATATTCTATGAGAATATTAACATGTTGTTAATAAAAAGGACGTTTTGAATCTAATTAGATGATCCATATGCTTAATTGGTTAAATTAGGGTTTCATATGTTTAATGTGCATTAATGGGCTTAGAAACCCTAATCTAGGTATTAATGGTTTCTAATGAGATATATTTCGAAATTCCTTGTATAAGATAATATTAGGTTGATCCTAAGCCGAATTGGTAATAAAGAGGCTTTAATATGAATAGTTGAATAATTAGGGTTTTATGAGGTAGAACTGTTTTAGGATTTGTTGACCTAAAAAGGGTAAAGGTTAATAAATTAATATAAGAAGCCCTAATGAATCCTAATGAGACTTAGAAACTTTATAAAGGTTTCCTAAGTCAAGAAGTAGTTGTTTGGGATGAGATGGTGATAATTAGGTGTTATACATGTTTTTAGGATCAATATTGCTTGATTGATTTCTTATCTTGCTTGATTGGACATCTTAATTGGATTGGATATCTTACTTATATTTGAGACTCCATGTCAGTTATGTGGTCATGCTTATGGCTAATTTCTCTAGTTTCATGGTTATTTTCGAGGTTTTGTCAGTTTCTTAGAAATAACTGCTTGGTCGACTTTTATTTCATGCAACTATAAAGTGACTATGATTATAACCATAAATATATGTGCATGACTAACTTAGATCCTAGTACTCCTCTATAGCTTTGATGATGATGAGATGGATGACCTAGTACATGGTCTACCCTTGGGGTAGGATCATCAGGTTATCATGGGTCAATGTGTTGGTCTACCCTTGGGTAGGACCATACGACTACAAAGTCCTAGGTCTTGGTCTACCTATAAGGTAGGATCATAGGGGCTATTTGAGATCTACCCTATGAGAGAGGTAGTATCCATGTCCACTACAGGGACAGAACAGAGGTAAGGATATGTACGGATTGAGTAGTTATGTTTAATACGTAAAGTTTGATATGTTAAGCAATAATTTGGTTGCATTATGTTGTTAAAAATAGATGCAAGATTTTGGTTCCCCCACATACCAGTATAATTCATTATATTGACCGACATTTTGTTTGTCAGCATTTTAGGTTTATGAAAAAGTGGATATTCCTTTAAAGTGATATTGAATGAATAAATCTCAATAAAGAATTGGAGGATTATAGATAGAAAGTTTCTTGTCTAGGTAAAGTCCCTCAAATCCTATATTTTTCAAGGTATGTGCAAATAAAAATTGTATCCTATTTGAAGCTTAATTGTGATTGAATTCAATAATTATTTTTTATTATTTGCAAAACCATTGATCTTATTTTGGGATAGCGGCTCTGACTTCTTGGTCTTCCTTAATTGGGGATTACCGAGAAGTGGGGTCATTATAGGAATAAACCATCCAACCACACACATATATAAACGGGTTGTTGGCCATAGCCATGCTACACATCCACCTTCAAAACACTCATTTAGGGTGATGTGTGTAAATTGCATATATATATATATATATATATATATATATATATATATATATATATATATATAAGTTTGGGATTATGTGTGGTCTTTGATTGGCTTCGTATCGTATGCAATAAATAAACATGAAAATCAGAATTTGATCATATCGATTATCCCAAAACATAGTAAATTGATGTGGCTCTAATACCAATTTAGGGAAATATGGGCATAGAGTACACATCAAAAAAAAATTATCTATCCATATTCCCAAGAATATCAAGATCGCGTCAACAACTATCTAATGATAAGGATGGTTTAATGAGTTCATACTTAGTCTTGGATCAAGTCCAATGACTATAACTCATTCCAATAGTCGTACACTCCTAGTTGCATTGGGAAACATCTACAGCAGCTCCTGGTCTCCACCATGGACATCAACTCGGACGGCAGTTGCAACAACTCCTCCACGGACTGTAGGCTGATGTTACCCTCCTAACTATGGGAAAAGGCCACCTCACCTCTATGGAAGTCCATACGGACTATCTAGAACTCATGTCATCCTACTAGAATGGACTGGAAGGAGTTGTCCCTCCCATTGGTGTACTAGTCACCAACTTGATCTCCCACAATTGTTCTCCCTTTCTATCCCTCCCTTTATTGGGTAGGACTTGCTCGGGCTCTCTATTGGTTACCAACTAGAGAGGAAAACAGTTGTCGGAGGTAATTGAGTTGTGTCTGAGAAGCCCCCAGTACCCCTCTATTTATAAGAGGGGTTAGGGTCAGGGTTCCTAGACTGTGTGGGAGTGGAAGGGAATGTAATATCACAAAATTCACAACTTGCGAGTGGTGAACCGATCGGTTCTCCAAGTGAACCGGTCTCTTCACATGCGAGCTGATAGGTTTGCTCCACAAAACAGTCATTTTGCCATGTTTCTCAATTGCATATGAATTGGCAATTCAAATCCGATTAATGCACAACATGACATCATCACTAATTATAGATGCAATCGAATTCCCCATGAATTGGGTGTCTCACATTTGCAAGTTGGTCATCTCATGACCCCAACCATTTAGTTGGTGACCTGAGCCAAACGGTTCACCATGTGAACTGGTCACTTTTCTCTACAGATCAAACAGAATTTGGATAATTCATTTACCAATCAACCTGACACTCCAACCAGTTGGTTCAACATTTTAACCGGTCAGTTGGGAGTTCAGTTATCTGATTTTTTGCTTGAATTGAATACCTAAACACTTTAATAATCCATTCAATTATCATTCATGATTAAACTCCTCTTCTAGGGGAATTCCTATGTGTGTGACCCTATAGATCCCATATCACATTGACAGTGAATATCCATAACTAGTTTATGACATCATAAGAAAAGAGTGGTGCCTAGTCACACATCAGTGCTAACCAAGTGAATGAAAAGTTGGAGAACAACTTCAACCTACAATATGTGTAAGGTGTCATAATGATTTTATAATTCCTTTGTCTCTAATATCTGGAATGAACTCGAGGCGTGGAATCATCATCCTCTCAAAGTTCAATCCATGTCCCTTGATCCAAGAGCAGACTATTTGAGATATATGTGACATCAATATCATATATTGATTCTCATGTCCATGCACATGCTTTTCTCAGTCTTGCTTATCAAGTGGCTAGGAAAAACTCCAGTAGTAGGGACAAATCCCATCTACATTACTCACAATCATCCCCATATATCACAGTACACCCAATCATCACCTTTATGGCAACCCTTATTCAGGATCACAATGGATGATGTCTAAGCACATAGAACGACATGTGATGAGTGTAGTGACTTCAGGTCTAAGAATCACAATCACCACCTTCACTATGAGAAATGATTATGACTACCAAATATGGTTTCCATGTTCCACTCTTAAGGTGGTTCTATCTAATATAATGTTCTCTAACAAGTATATGTGTGCTTGGTTTGATATCACATATCTTGACTGATGAGATTTTGTCATCAACCAACACACACTCTAATCTTATGTGTTACTGTTGTCTATCTACCTTCCATAGTAACAACTGACTAGGGACATAATAAGAATGTACACACTCTTAACATCCATATGATCTTATTATTCAAGTCACTTACTTGAAGACATACATTATTGAGTAATATCATTCTTTAGACATTCATTAAAATTTACTCATTATCTCATAACCGACGGAAATAGAATGAATAGGAGGCTTGCCTTTATTATTATTAATCCTATCATGTATGTAATATACCTTCACAATCATCACAAGATTGGCTCTCTAGGCATACATACCAATAGGATGTTGGACTTATATGTAAATGTTCCTGGACATGTTGGTGATGTTTAATTTGGTTTAACTATCCCCTTTTTCTGCTATGTGGTTAATTGGTAATCGATCACATGTTTTGTTTTGAGTAATCTTGTTTAGTGTGGTTGGGTGTCACAATTTGGTTGGTATCAGATCTTTAGGTTCACTGAGTCTATAGGGACATAGGACTTTGGTTTTGTATTTGTTCTTACGTAATCCAACATATCTTATCATAGCTTATGCTTATGCAGATATCTTTAGAGAACGTGAAGAGCTTGCGGCAAGTAGCTATGTTGCTCCAGGAGGTGGCGGTAGGATGTTGGTACCTGACGGTAGAGTGCATGTGATGGGACCAGAATAACCCGCACCACCTCCATTCAACCCTACAACCATGGCAAACCCAACATTTCATTCCATGTTTGGACAACTCATGGTGAGTACTACGCACCTAGGTCACCCATCCTTAATGTGGAATCCCACGGTCTGGGAAAGATATTTGAGAGGTTGAAGCATGTGGGAGATATCGAGTATATAGGTAAATTGGACTATAAAGACGTTGATATAAGGTTAACTAAGTTAGAGAAGGCATTTAAGATCTTAAATATCATATAAGAGGACAAGGTGAAGCATGTTGTACACCTATTGAGGGAGTGTTGGTCATTGGTGGGCATAGAGGAATAGAAGAGACCATAAGTTTTAGTGAGTTGGGAAGAGATCCAGTGGGAGTTCATGAGTCTCTACTTTCCTAAGATGTACCTTCATGAGAAGAAAGCTCAGTTTGAATGGTTACACCAAGGGTTGATGTTTATCAATGACTATGAGGCTAGGTTTATGGAGTTGTTGAGGTGATGTCCTCATATAGAAAACACGGAGAAGAAGAGAATCTGGAGGTTTGAGAAAGATCTTAGCTATGAGTTATCTATGATAGCATCTACTTTGGAGAATAGATAGAAGTTCTCTACCTTTTTTGAGTCCGTGAGGAGGTTTGAGAGGTATTATCTTGAGAAGCGTGAACCCAAAGCAAGGAATAGACCAACTCAATTCCAAGGACATCCCTCTGAAAGCTTCAAGAAGCCAAGGTTTTCATCACAATAGTCATAATAGAGATTGACTTTTTGTGAGTCGAGATCGCAAGTGCAGACACAATGGTCCCCTAGTAAAGGGAGAGGTCATAGTTTTTCGACAGTCGGAGCAACCCATGCAACATCAGTATTGGTGATAGGGCTTTCTAGGCCATAGTACGATAACATGACCTACTTTAAGTGGAAACAAGTTGGACATGTGAGGTGGTTGTGCCGCATGAAGGATGAGGAAGTGACAAAAAAGTTGAGGTAGAGTCAGTGGGGCTTGCAACAAAAATAGTATAGTAGTGGTGGTTGTAGAGGATGTGGTAAGGCATCACAGGTAGGGTCATCGAGACCAGATGATAAGGGACAAGGACGAAAAAAGGTGATGACTATATTCTATGATATGAGTCAGCCAGTGGGAGTGGTCAACCCATGGGCCGTGACAGGTCAGATGGAACTTTTTCATTCTGACTCATCTGCTTCTTCTTTCATATTTGTTTTGGTTGACCTAGGTGTGATGCACTCATTTATCACCAGAGAGGTGATAAGTAGTTTTTATCTTCCTGCTTGTAGTAGATCTGATTTTCTTTTGTTAGAAACCCCTTTAGTTTGTTCTATCGAGTTGTGGGAGGTGTGTCCATCTTGCGTTCTTTCTTTCTTGAGATGAAGCATCCAAGTGTATCTCATGCCACTTGACATGCATGGATTCGATGTGATCCTAGGGATGGATACATTGGTTAAGTACAAGGTTTTCTTGGACTATAGTTCTAAGTTTGTGACATTCTATGATGGAGGTGTCTCTTGGATGCTCCAAGGATATATGAAGACTCTTCCTACATGTTTGGTGTCAGATGTAATAGTAGAGAAACTGATGAGACAAGGGTGTGAGTCTTTCTTGGAACATATTGTGAATACAAAGGTGAGGATTCATAGTATCCATGAGATATCAATAGTGTGTGAGTTTGAGGATGTCTTTCCAAATGAGTTTCTTGGTGTTCTGCCTCCTAGAGAGATTGAATTTGAGATCAATCTAGTTCCTGGAACGTAGCCCATAGCTCAGACACCTTATAGGATGGCACTGGCAGAGATGAATGATTTGAAGAAATAATAGTAGGAGTTGTTGGAGAAGGGTTTTATCATATCGATCACTTCCCCTTAGGGTTCTCTAGTGTTGTTCGTGAAGAAGAAATATTGTTCTATGAGGCTTTACCTAGACTACAGTTATTTGAACAAGGTCATAGTAAAGAACAAGTAGATGTTACCAAGGATTGATGATATGTTTTATCAATTGATAGGTGCAACGATGTTTTCCAAGATAGACCTAAGGTCAAGATATCACCAGTTGAGGATCAAGGAAAATTACATACCTAAGATTGCTTTTAGGACTAGGTATGGTCATTATGAGTTCATGGTTATGTCGTTTGGGCTAACCAATGTATCATAAACTTTTGTGGACTTGATGATTACGGTGCTCAGACCGTATCTAGTTCAATTTGTAGTAGTGTTCATAGATGATATCTTGATATACTCCAGGGACAGTCATCATCATGAACAACATCTACGTGAAGCTTTAAAGTTGTTGAGGTAGCATCGATTGTATACCAAGTTCAACAAGTGTGAGTTATGGTTGATTAAGGTATCTTTTTGCATCATGTCATATTTTCTAAGGGTGTTTGTGTAGACCCTAAGAAGGTGGAGTCAGTGCTGGAATGGGAGTAACCTAAGACACTGATTGGGTTTGAAGCTTCCTAGGTTTGGTTGGCTACTATAGGAGACTTATAAAGAATTTCAGTGCGGTAGCATTACCCCTAACCAAGTTGACCAAGAAAGGTGTTCCTTTTGTTTGGGATGACAATTTTTAGAGCTCTTTCTAGTCTTTGAAGGAGAAGCTGGCCAGTGCTCCAGTGTTAGTGTTTCCAAAGTAAGGGAAAGGCTACATCGTCTTCTATGATGCTTCGAAGAATGGATTGGGATGTTTGTTGATGTAGCACAAGAACGTGATTTCTTTTGCTTCATGACAACTTTAGAAACATGAGGAGAGCTACCCAACTCATGACCTAGAGTTAATAGCTTTAGTTCTTGCCTTGAAGATTTGGAGACACTGTCTATATGGGGAGAAGTGTCAGATCTTAATATACTACAAGAATCTTCAGTATATCTTATCGAAGCAGGAGTTGAACAGGAGGCAAAGAAGATGGATGGAGATGATCAAAGACTATGAATGCATGATAGACTACCATCCAAGAAAGGTGAATGTGGTGTATGATGCACTAAGAAGGAATTCATCTTCATCATCATCTATAGATAAAGCACAGTTACATACCATGGTGTGTCACAAGTGGGACATGTTAGTGTCGCTTTGTCAGATGAATGTAAGGTCTTAAGTATCTATATTGGTAGGATTGTTGGCACAGCTACATGTTGAACCAACATTTATATAGTAGATTAGAGATGAATAGAAGAATTATGTCATGATACATAACATCATATTATAGTATGGTAGCGGGAAGCATGATGGCTTCCATGAGGTAGATGATGGGGACAATGTATTTCCACAACAGAACACTAGTTCCCGATGTTGATGGCCTGAGGGAGATGTTACTTGAGGAGGCTCATTCCTTTATGTATGTGATGCATCTATATAGTACAAATATGTACCATAATCTGAAGGATTTTTATTGGTAGCCAGGTCTGAAGCATGATGTGGTAAAGTTCTTTGCCAAGTGTCCAGTTTATCAGTAAGTCAAGGCAGAGCATCAGAAGCCTGTGGGAACATTGCAACCTTTGCCTATACCATAGTGGAAATGGGTTCATATAACTATGGACTTTGTGGTTGGTCTTCCAAGGACAACCAAAGGTCATGATTCCATTTGGGTGATAATTGACAGGTTGACCAAGTTAGCTCACTTTCTTCCAATCAAGGCAACTTGTACAGTAGAAACGTTGGCACAAATATATGTAGATGACATAGTTTGTTTGCATGGTATCAAAATTACCATAGTATCTAACAAATGTCCTCAGTTTACGAGCAGGTTTTGGGAACGTCTGCATACGGATTTGGGGACACAACTAAAGTTTAGCAAAACTTTTCACCCACAGATAGATGGTCAGTATAAGAGGACCATTTAAACATTGGAAGATATTTTGAGATCATGCATGTGTTCTTTAGTTTCTTGGTAGTTGGGACATCCATCTGAGTTTGATTGAGTTTTCCTACAACAATAATTATCATAGGAGTATTGATATGGGACCATATGAGGCTCTATATAGAAGGTGTTATCACAGTAAGGCCCTTGAACTTTCTTAATGAGTTGATAATATTAATTACCATAATTTAATTCTTAGAACCCTAATGTAACCATGTGATATGCTTTGAAATCATAATACAAGATTAAGTTTCAAATTTGGTCCAATTTGGACATTGTTTGAGCAAGTTATGCAATTTTATGTACATTTTGGACTTTTCTATAATTTATCCAATTGAGGGTTTTATTTGCAATTTTTCACATACATTATGTTCCTTAGATGTTATCTTATCATTCTTGAGTATTTTGAGTCAGGTTTGAAGGTGTTTTCCTCAAGGGTATTTTAGGGTTTACCCCTTCATGGATGAGCTACCTTTAGTAGCTATCAACTAATGAATTATTTGATTGGCTTGGAAATTAGACAACGGAGATCTAATAAGGTCTATATGGATGGTGGGGGATCTTCTTGTGTGTGTGCTTGTATATTCTTAATAGTTTAAGGCCATGGACACTTGGAAAGATACTAGAACTTCAACTTTTTCTTTTTCTTTATCTTAAAGTTTTATATACATATCCCTAAGCACCCAAACAAACCATTTTATCTCCACCACTTCCCTCCTTCTATGAACGTCATTATCCCTCTGTGATTCTATAAAGTTCCTATCCAAGGAAGAATAAAGTGGGGATCTTCTTGGAAAAAGAATCTAGGGTTGCAATTGACTTCCTTTAGGGGTTCCTAAAGCTCCTTCCTAGTGATCTTGACCTAAAAGTGTAAGTATTACCTTATTTCCTCCATTTATTTATTTTATCTTCTTCCTCCTACATTTATCCAGGTCAAAACCTTGTTGTTCCATGGTGAAAGTGGCTCTAGAACTCAAACATATATCCTTCTTGTTTCTTCTTCTAGGATTTTGCTTCTTTGTGGAGAGAAGTGCCTACTTGGCCAAGTTCAGATCTGAATCTAGGGTTTTCTTGCCTTATTTTCTCAAGATTCTTGTTGTTTGGGATCTGACATACTCTATAGAGGCGAGTTATATAACATTCCTCACTTATATTGCTTGCTAGAAGCTTGTTAGTTCATGTTTATGCTATAATGTGATGATCTAAGCATAAGAAACCATGCTTGTTTAGATTTACAAATTTTTTATGGTGTTCCCTATTCTGTTCCAGTTCTATATGAACTTTTAAACATGTGTACCACCTTTATAAGGTATAATATGATCTGATACAAGTTGATAGCAACAACCTATGGTTCTAAGTACAAAACAATCGATGGTTCAAATTAGGGTTTTCAAGCTATTTCCTTCCCTATCACACAACCGATGGTCATACCATTCAACAACCAATGGTGTTACTATCTTTGCAACTAATCTTCATGATAAAGGGTATCAAATTTTATGGTGACAACCTATGGTCACCCCCTTAGGTCAGGTTTTGGCTCAATTAGAAGTCTAATTATCATCCAGTAAGTATTTTAGTGATGCTATCAATCAATGATGACAATAGCTTAATATTTGATGGTGTTAAATGAATATATTGCTGATCTAACAACCAATGGTGACTTAATGATCACAATTAATGGTGTATCATATCATCACCACATATGGTGAGTTAATAATGTAATTGTATATTTGACTAAACCTTAAATCAATGGTTCCTTGGCTCAATTGATCTAATGGTTAGACTTATACTTCAATTGGTAACCTTGAACAGTGAACCCGACCCAATGAATAATATTGGATGCCTCAACATCCAATGTATTAGAATAAACCCCATGGTACTATATGTGGGTCCTAGTAATGAGAATTTGATGGTTCAATACCATTAATTTGTAGTCTTACCTTTTCTCTTATATAGTTATATTTGATAAATCACTATAATAAGTGGATGTGTTACTCCAATGTGATATAGCTTGTTATACCTAACCTCAATGTAATTATATGATGTTGATTGATTATAATCATACCTCTTGAATGATTAATGTGGCAATGTATTATTCTCCTCTTGTGTTGAAACCACAATGTAGTGCTATTTGAATATCATAGTGCCTTGCCATAATAATACTTATGGATACATAATTGCTTATGACCTTTTGAGCCTTTTTTAAGGCATGGAATAATGAGGATGACCTTTCTATGAATAATGTGATGGTCTTAAATGACCTTTGGGCATGTTGAGCCCTGATTGAGGTGAAATCATTTTCATGTTCCAATAAGGGTCGAAACCCTGGAACTTGTGATAAGAAATGGATATCTTGAAATAATATAATGATGATGTAGTTCATTATAATGCAATGTATGATAGCATATGGTAATATGATTGAGATCTATACTTCAAACATTTTATATATTCTAAAGTTGTAATTCTTATACATTTGATAGAAATGAATTAGTGTTTGTATGTCCATTTGTATGATGAAGCCTTAATTCACCCAATTGGCAATGATTAATCAAGTGAAATTCTAATCATGTAGTGTCATGTGCCATAGATCCATCTGAGTGTCAGAACTTGCCAGATGGTGAAACGAGTATTCCTAAGGGAAACTAGAAGCACATACTATTGAGTATGTGGGGTGCTTGTCATCCTGAATCCAAGTGCTTAGGGAGGATAACTATGGCCATACCTATCCCTCTTTTTGAGAAGGGCTACGGTCATGTCTCGATAATTATCATGTGATAAAGGTTTTGCTTTGCATACCTTGGTCTCTAGCACTATGACCTGTACCAAGGTGGGCTAGTTGTTTACATGACTATATGTCACTGTTTTGCAGTTAAACTGAGATGTCACTGTAGTGTAGATTTGTACTGACCAAGTATGGAGAAGATCTTAGAGTCCGGCTCTTCCTTGATCTTATATGGAACTAATTGCGACCAAGCAGTGGTCAGTTGGACTTTGAGTGGTACGACTCAAACTCCCCAGGGCATAATAAAAGATATTATACCATCCATGTAGTATAATTTCTAGGGTTTAATACGTATCACATTGGTTGATTAACCCTTGTCTTATCTTTATACTACATAGTTCCTACATGATGCAGACTTATGAAAATTGAGTAATTCTACTTGATGCTACAACTTATTTGCTTAATTGCTTAGTATGCTTAAACTGTTCAATCTATTCATATTGCTTATTCAATACCCTAACTACTCAATGTATTTACTGATAATTAATATGTTATAATCAATATATGTTGGAGAGAGTTATATCTCTCACTGGGATTGGGTCTCACATGTGGGTCACCACATTTTTTTAGGTGGTAATGGGCAATGAGGTCGAGGTCGCGCTATGGAAGAAAACCAACCTAGTGATCAATAGATTCAGAAGGTTGGCTAGTTGTAGATGTTAGTAGTAGAGTTCTAGTGTCATCCATGTACACTCAGGTTCAGGTATGGGGTGTGTTTTCTAGATGATATACTCGTATCGACACGAGATTTTGGTAGTATGCCAATGTTTGTAAATATATGGCATGTACATGTGAAATATATTTTGTATGCAGGATGTGACTGAGGTCTTTGGACCCATATGTGACTACTTGTTATAGTATATGAGAATGGAATGATGGACCTTTATGTAAATGTTCTAGAGTTTATTTACATTTTTGGAATTGGTTTTAATTATTCCACATTTTTACTATGTGATTAATTAGTAGTTGATTGTGTTTTGTGTTTTAAGTAATCTCATTTAGCATGATGAGGTGTCACAGTCACTCATCTCTTTGTTGGTATGAGGCAGATGAGTTTCAAATTTTGAGTCATGAGTTAGTGCATTAGACTAAAGAGAAGATCAAAGTGATACAACAATAGTTGAAGGCATCCTAAGATAAACAAAATTCGTATATTGAGGGTGAAAGCCTTGCTAAGGGTTTATGGTTGTAAGACCCCTGACCTTGCTTTATGTATGAACATTCTTCATTATAATGATTATATTCTTAAAACCTTAATCAAACCCTAATCCATGATATGATATCATGTAACAAAATGAGGTTTCAAGTTTGATCCAGTTTGGACACTATTTGAGCAAGTTTTGCAATTTATGTGTTTATAAGGACTTTTATGCAACTCTTCACATCTAGGGTTTTTCTTGTAATTTGAGACATGTATGTTGTGCCTCATAGGTTTTCATATCATGTTTGATGTTGTGGCATATATTGGCACCTAGTTGCACCATCAAATTAGAGTTGTTACCTGACTTAGGGTTGAGGACTTAGGGTTTCTCACCTAGATGCCCTAATTCGATGGTTTCCATTGGATTCTTGGGATTCGATGATCCACTTTGAGGTGGTGGGATCTAATGGTTCTCTTTAATGGCTTGAGATTTGATGGTTTGCTTGGAGGCACCACTAAGGTCGGTGGTTTGCATGTGAGTTGCACCAACCGATGGTGGGATTAGGGTTTGCTTTTATGGTCAAGTAAGGGCATGATTTGATGGGCCATCCTGCTTTGAGAAATGATGGTTCTTTAGGGGTTGAAATCCAATGGTCTCCCTAGATTTAATATTCGATGGTTGACCTAGTTTTGCATGGACGTGAGTTTTTTACTTTGGATACATGGCATGCATGTCTTGACACCTCTACCTACCTTTCTCTCTCACCCCAAGCTTTATATACCTCTCTCCTTCCACCCAAATGAACATTTTATATTCCCTCTTCTTCTTTTTGTTGTTTATGGGTTTGTCCCTCTTGCTTGGTGGAGGATAAGGATCTCTTTACAAGAATTTTGGTTGGGCTTGTTTGCATTTGCTTCTAGGGTTTGGATCTACCCTCTCTTGGGTCGTATGGAGCTTCTTATCTTTGTTTCTTGACCTAAGCAAGTAAGATCATTTCCTTTACCTTCTTTTTAATTGATGTCCTCCTTCTTATCTCTTCCTTCTTGGTCAAATCCATGGTGTTCTTGGTGGATCTTGTGTATGTGGTTGAAAAACGCCTTCTTTCTTCTTCTTTGACCTAGGGTTTCCTTGTTCTTAGAGAAAGGAGCTAGCTTGAACGTGTGGTGTGCTCAAGATAGGGTTTCTTTCTTCTCTGTTCGAGCTACCTTTTTGTTTGGACCTTCATCATCTTCCTTGAGGCGAATTATATAACCTTCTTCATGTTTATTGCTTGCTCATAACTTGCTATGCATATAGCTTTCTCGAAAATGTTGTAACAAGTAGAAAGATGCTTTCTTTGACTAGGGTTTGAGTATATGTGGTAGTTCTTGAGTATATTATCTTCCTTGATGTATCTCCAAACTTGTAAATATTATCTTCCTTAGAAGTAGGAACCCTAGATCTTTCATGTCCATGAATAGATGGTGTTCTTGTGGTGAGAATTGATGGCTTTTCCTTAAGTGTTTTGGAATGCTTGCCTCCTTGTTTCATGAACTGATGGCTTGACTTCTTATGTAAATTGATGGTCTTTACTTAGTTGTTGTTTTTATGGAGTTCTCTTGTTCTTAAAAATCGATGGTAGTGTTTCCTCTAGAACCTATGGTCTTGATGATCTCCTCGAGTGGTTCAATTGATGGTTTCTTAAACCCTAACAAATGATGATTTTACTTGATGCATGAAATATTTTTTTCACCTAGCCTTAACATCTAATGGTTCCTCATGCTTGACATCTAATGGACTGCCTATGTTCAAGATCTGATGTTGTTCTTCTTGCTCAAAAATGATGGGTTTCCTAGTTTCAAAAACCCATGGTGTTTCTACCCTTAACAACCGATGGGCTTCCTAATGTGAACATCTAATGGTTTCTCTATGCCTAACATCAGATGGTCTTCCTAGGTTTGACAATTGATGGCCTCTCTAGGTCTAAGGATGGCTTCTTTGGGTTCAAGATATGGTGCTTCTAGGTGTATGATCTAATGTCTAACCTAGCCCTATCAAACAATGAATTCTCTAGGCCTATGATATGATGGCCTCACTAGGACTATGATCTGATGGCTCTACTATGTGTATGATTCAATGGTTTTGTCTATCTTGAATTTGATGGTTTCATCTGAGTAGGGATGGAAAATGGGCGGGTTTTGGGGACCCATACCCTTACCCACTCAACCCGTTTACTTTTCAATATGACCCATACTGTAACGTCCCAGGATTTCAGGCCTCGGATAACATGATCTTAAAAGGAATGATTGGACTACCCATATCACCAAGGTGCACCTCCTTTTTCGGGAGCCCATCGCAAAAGAACTCCATAGTTAAGTGTGCTCATCTTGGAGTAGTACTAGGATGGGTGACCAGTTAGGAAGTTGATCATGGCTTGCACGTGAGTGAGATTAAAGAGTGTAGTTAAGGCTAGTGGTGGTCTGTGGGGCTAGTCATAATTCCTAAAACTCTACTAGAGCCTAAGGCAATGGACCCAGGCGTTACAAATAGTATCAAAGCCAATTCCCCTCCAGTAGGTGGGGCCCACATAGGTTTGTGGCATGCCAGTTTTTGAGTCGTGCGGTCCACACATGTTGTAAAGGGCTATCCGAGTTGATGGAGCCGCCCATGTGATGGTAGTGTCCAGGCATGTTGGAAAGGGCTATCCAAGTTGATGGAGCCGCCCTTGCATTGGTAGCCGTGATCGGGAGCTGGGTGTACATGAGCCATTTGGGTCAGCACTGAAATGGGGATAATTATGAGGTCATATATTTGAGCCTTGATGAGGACGTCAAGAGTCTAAGTGGGGAGATTGTAATGTCCCAGGATTCCAGGCCTCGGATAACATGATCTTAAAAGGAATGATTGGACTACCCATATCACCAAGGTTCACCTCCTTTTCTGGGAGCCCATCGCTAAAGAACTCCATAGTTAAGTGTGCTCAGCTTGGAGTAGTACTAGGATGGGTGACCAGTCGGGAAGTTGATCATGGCTTGCACGTGAGTGAGATTAAAGCACACAGTTAAGGCTAGTGGTGGTCTGTGGGGCCATTCGTCATTCCTGAAACTCTACTAGAGCCTAGGGCAATGGACCCAGGCGTTACACATACCCACCCCATTAGAAAAAAATTCAAAGAGCAGATACCCATCCCCAACCCAAAGGGTCATGGGGACCCAATATGACCCATTTATATTGAACTGAAGTAAAATGAAAAATAATAAAAAAAATTCTATGTGAGTGAATCTATCTTAAATTCTGGTATATATCTAGTTGCCAAAATATACACACCAATTCATATTACAAACTTCAAACATTCCATATTATCCTAATACATAATTTATACATGTACTTTAGATAATCAGTCACTTAACATAAACAATGACATTATGTATGCACATATTACTTATAAAATATTTTCTACTTCACAAAATAACTAACGATCATCATCTTTACAGAGTTTAATACTTCTTCTAGACTTACACACATTTAATCAAACACTACTTAGACATGCATTTAATCAAACACCACATGCCCATTCCAATAAAACATCTCATTGGAAATGCGGACATTTTCTTCCATCTTCTTATGATTCGATCAGGAGAAAGCAAAAGATGAAGAATAGAGGTCGGAGATGATGGACAATCCCAATGCTATCTCCACTGGGGCAAGGATAATGTTGTACATCTACCCTGTCAGCATCACAAATGTCCTGCTTGGGAATCTTGATGTCATCGTCCACAAACATCCTAATGTTGTCATTCACAAACATCTTGTATGTTCTCTAGAAGGTTGCTCTATGCAGACGATAATGAATCTAGGGCCCATGGTAGTAGCGACGATGGAAGAGGGGAGGTGAATGAAATGCTATAGAGAATGAGGAATCAATCCTCCACTGGAATGAGATGTCTCAGAGGAGTTGCTCCAGAACGTGGGCCACCAGGACGATGTACTCCTCTAGGAGCTCTATGATGATTGGGACAACCCTATCGCGCTGGCATACTTTATCTGGAACGTCACACGGATGATCCATGGCATGCAGGTTACATCCTTGCTTCCTTCACCAGCAGCCTACTCCCGCTCCAACGACTTCCTTCCGCCATGACCCAAGACACCAACAGGTCGAAGGCATTGGTGAGAGAGGTGGCGATGAAGCCAGTAGGGATTGTAGTAGGGTTTTTGAGTCCTTCCCCTGTGAGCTTGGTCTATGCCATTCCATAACTTTACTGGTGAAAACAAAAGTGAGCGGTCAGAATGGGAGCCTGAAAGGGGGTAGGGAGGTGAGACAGAGATTGAGGGTGTGGCGACGAGATTGGTGGGTATGAGTGGGTCTTGGTGGGTCTCTAGGTCGGTAATGGGTTTCACTCTCCTACCCCGTTAAAACACAATGACAAACTTAAACCCATATCACCCACAATAGTTGGGTCACAACCTAGTGAGTCTGCATGGGTATTTGGGTTCTGGGGAATTCTGTCATCCCTACATGTGAGGTCCATAACTTGATGGTTTGTGCTTGATGTACATGATTTGATGATTGGGTTTAATACCAATAATTTGATGGTTGTGTTTGGGGTAAGTGTTGGTATGTATGCCCAGAGAGCCTATCATATGATGATTGGAATGTGACATTAAATACATGATTTGATAATATAAAGGAAATTTCATCTATTATGTTTGTCTAGACATGAGATGATGACACAAACATAGTAGATGTATAAACAATGGTGTTACTTGATGACGTATGTCTTTGAGTATGTGACTTGAAAAATGAGATCATATGAATGTTAGGAGTACACACAATCTTGTTATGTCCCTAGTCAGATATTAATCTAGAAGCAAAATAGACAATAGTAATACCTAAGACTAGAGTGTGGGTTGAGTGATGATAGAGTCTCATTAGTCATGATATGTGGTATCAAGTCAAGCACATAGATACAAGTTAGAGAACAGTGTATCGGACAGGCCCACCACAAAAGTGAAACATGGAGACCATGGAATGATAGTCACTCTCACAGTGATAAGTGGTGATTGTGGTTCTTAGACCTGAAGTCACTACATTCATCACATGTTGTTCATGTACTTTGTCATCATCCACTGTGATCCTAAATAAGGGTTGTCATAAAGGTGGTGCCCGGATGCACTGTGACACATGGAGATAGAGTGTGAGTGATGTAGATGGAATTATTGATATTCAGGGCATATTGATAAGTGAGACTGAGAAATGTACGACCATACTCATGTGATTCAATATGTGATATGTGAACTCATATGCATCTCAGACAATCTTCTCTAGTACAAGGAACATGGATTGAGCATTGAGAATATGAAGATTCCATGGCTCGAGTTCAATTCGAATATCAGCGAAAAAGGAACTATACGATCACAATAACACTAATCATAGGTTGTAGGTTGAAGTTGTTCTCCAACTTTCTGAATTACTTGGATATCAATGATGTGTTGCTAGACACCCCTCTTTTCTTGTGATGTTATAATTGGTTATGGGCATTCACTGTCAATGTAATTCTGGAACTATAGGGTCACGCGCATAGGATACACTTGGAATAAAAGAGTATATTCATGAATGATGTTTAGATTGATTACTAAAGGTGTTTTAGGCATTCAATTAAACAATTGAGGTTCAAAATGACTGAATGGACTCTGAACTGACTGGTTCAAGTGTTGAACTGATTGGTTGGAGCATTAGGTCAATTGGAATCAACATTGGTTGATCAATGGCTAAACCAGGGTGCAAACCAAACGGTTCACATAGTGAACTGATCGGTTCACATGACCCAACTAATCAGTTGGTGATGTGAACTGACCAGTTCATCATCTGGGTTTCCCGGTTCAATGGTCAATTTGATTGGATCAAGGATTGGTGTTGACGTCATGTTGTCCATTAATTGTACATTGAATACCAATGTGATTCAGAATAGAAAATTGCACAAACAAACCAGTGCACGCACGAACCGACCGTCATAATGCACAGGTTCTAGAAAATTCATGAATTCATCCATTTTGACTCCCAGACCTACTGGGAACCCTGACCCTAGCCTCTCCTATAAATAGACTAGTATTGGGGGTTCTCATAACACAAAAGTTGACTCTGAAAATTGTTGTCCTCTCAGGTTGTGATGACCAATGCATAGCCCAAGCAAGTCCTACATGATAAAGGTAGGGATACTAAGGGATACACAATAGTGGGAGAGTGCATCAATTCTAGCAAGTTGACGTTCGAGAGGGACAAATCCTTCCTGTTGTCTCTAGTAGCACAACATGGAGTTCCCAGTGGTCTCTATAGACTTCTCTAGAGGCGGGAGGCTTCTGCCTTAAGGAGAACTCCATCCACCACTGTCCATGATGGCCGAACTAGGAGGTTGGTGGAGATGATTGTTTGAGTGCTACTATTAAAGAAGGAGCTAGTTGCTGCCTGGAAAAAAAAGAAGCACGATGCTACTGCAAGGGTAATGTCGATGGACTTACTCTAGGACTAGGAATAACCTTGCAAACTTTCCTTCCTAGATTCATTATTGTTGATGTGATCTTACTATCTAGGAGAATTAGGATTTAAATTTTTGTTTTTGTTGTCTTATTAGTCGCCCAGATTTTCCTACAGTGGTATCAGAGCCATGTCAATTTACAGTGTATCTGGGATTCAAATCTATATGATCAGATTTATTTTATTGCATATGATGTGAATATTAAACTAGTTAATGTGCATATCTGATTAATTATCACATACGCTCCACAAACTAATACACAAACACACACACACATACATATATATATATACAACTTATAGGCGGCGTCCTAAAAGTTGATTTTGATGGTGGATGTGAAGCATGGTTATGGCCAATAACCCTAGATCTGTGTGTGCATGGTTGTGATTGTTTATTCTTGTTGTTACTCAGTTTGTGTATTGATCCTCCCTCTCCTTTCCAAATGTAAATTCATGCTCTTCTTCCTATTTCCCCTCGAATGTAACTCGAGGTTTTCCCTTTTACAATGTAATAAGAAATAGGACATTCTTAATTTATGTTTTATCATGAGAAGACATTCTACACCAGTCAAACCGATCAGATTGTGAGACAAACCAATCAATGGAGGTAAGAGGAGAAAATACAACAAGAGGATGAATCAATCGACTGGTGGCGTAATCGATCGGCTAGATGAGTCCATATGTTAATTGAACCTAATGACCAGAAGACCATTTCAAGAGCCCAACCAAATGACCAGGAGGTGAGCCGACCAGTTCAAGTGTTGACCCCAGATTGGTTCGAGCACAAATCTTCATCAAGAATAGATTACATATGTTGTGGACCCTAGGTGGTAGTAATTCCTTGTAGCTCTAAGGAATTATATTAGTATGGACATAATGGTCGCTTGTGTGTTTTAATTATTGCATGTTCTCATTTGTGGTTATAGCATGTATATGATACGTACTATAAGTATGTGGTGATTCGATATGTATATGTATTTATATATAAAATCCCTCAATATAATATTAAGTCTTAGATGCTTTCCATATGAAACACACATGAAAAGCTTGATCGACTAAGCATGGGCACCCCAAGGGTGGTGTGTTGTCTATCTCATGTAAGTGTGATGGTAATAATGGGGGCCTGCCAAGGGGGTGTATTATTATCATGTTGGCTTTTGGGTCAGGCTTAACTGTGTGTCCTTAATGAGATTAAGAACCAGAGGCATGCAAATGACTATGGCAAAGAGTTGCACATATCATCTATCCAAGAATTGCATATGATGCAATTGGAAAATGTTGCATGCCTTAAAAATTGACTATGGACGTTGGCATCGGCCGGATAATAGTTAAATTGTTTGGATCTTGGCTCACTAGAATATTATATGACACAATCTTAGAAATTGATACATGAGGGTTATCAATTTGAATAAAATAGTGGGAGAGATAATTAATTAAAGGCCTAATTAATAGTGTTAACTTATCAAATCATATAGATAAAAATGTTTTGAAATTTTGTAATATTTCTTTGTAGAATCTAATGTCAAACAAAAACACATTCACATTGCAATCAGTCTACAAATGATAAAATTGAATAAAGTTCCACAAGTGGTTAAGGAATTTGAGAAAAGTTCTCATCAATGAGATAAAGCTCTATGTCCTTGAAAGACCAAAGCCAAAGGAACCCGCTCCAAATGGATTCTTACTCGAAGCATGCCAATGATTTTGTAGACATTAAGTACTTTATGATACATTTTGTGAACTATGAGTTGTATGAGAAACATGAAAATATGGTCGAGATGGTAACACATCTTAAGAATCATGTAAAGCTAGAAAGGTATAATGTCTTCAAAGTGTTTTTTGAGTGCAAACTGGTAGAGGGAGATCCAATAGAGCCTCATATGATCAATATGATTGGGCATGTGCAACATCTAAAGTGACTTTGATTTCTTTTAAGTCAAGAGTTGACCACATATATGATTCTAGAGACATTGTTTGAATCATAAAGTCAGTTTATCAAATATTTGGCATGTTTCTTAATGCCAAAGAACGGAAGAAGAAAGGACAAATCTATGATGGTGATCAATGGAAGTGAGTCCAATGGAAAAGGCAAGGTGAAGAAGTGTTTAGAGGCTAAGATAAAATCCAAGTCTTCTGCACTCATGTTATGGAGAAGGGTAACTACAAAGGAATTTGTCTTTTTCACTTAAAGGAACAAAGGAAGAAAGAGATAGAGATCTCTACTTCAGGACCCAATAAGAAATAAGCTAGAACTGTAAGGAGCAAGAGTTGTTGTCACTATAGTTGGAATCTATCATTCCTGGGCATATAATAGAGTTATTGAATTGCTATTATGCACTTTCCATTAATGAAAATATCATGTATCTTGTATGGACAAGAATAAATTGATATTTCATTTTAAAAGATGAAATCTTATATGAAAATGACCTATGTCTTATAAATTATACTTGATAGTTGTTGAGACAAATGTGTATGACACATATATTTAATGACTTGATGAATCAAACAATGAATACCTATAGCATTGTCATCTAGAGTGCATAAATGAGAAATGCATTTCTAGAATCCATATGATGGTTATCTAGACTCTTTTGGTTATTGAACCAATAGAGACGTGCATATCTTATTTGTTGTGCAATATGACAAAAAAATCTTGACTAGATGTAGTGGGAGAGCGATTGTTCTATTATGGCTCATACATATTGATGTATATAAACCTTTTAGAATAAATGCTAAAGATAGTTGGAAGTAACTCATTATATATTTATCGATGTTATCAGTAGATATGGAAATTTGTATTTAATGAAATACAAGTACGAATCTCATGAAGTATTCAAGTAGATTGTGAATTAAGTACGTAACTAACTTGGTAAAAGTATTAAGATACTTTGATGTCATCGATGTTGAAATATTTTAAACCAAGAGTTTGAGTACCTTCTAGGAGATCATGATAATGTATCATGATGAACTCCACCTAAAACACAATAATAGTGTATCATGAAAATGTATCAGAAAGAAGGTATTGCACTATGTTAAGTCATGGTGCAATTATTAATAAAGTCTAGCTGAACTTACATTTTCTTTTGGGCACATTCTTTACAGTATAATAATGTACTGTTGAAAATGGTTCAAAAGACACCAAATGAGATATGGCATTGGAGGTGTCCCGATATGTCATTTCCAGTGACTAGGATTGAAATATTATATAAGAAAATAGTTTCTTAACATCTTTGTCATCCATAAATCACATAAATGTAATTTTGTTCAAATACTACTTTTATCCCAATCCAACAACAAAAGTGTTTGTTGCCAAGATGGTTGTATTCATGAAGAGGAACTTAGTTTCGAAGGAATAAGTGGGAGTAAAAGTAGAATTTAAAATATCCAATACAAACAAGAAAACATTGAACCTAAAGAGGTATAGTAGGAACGTAGAGAATCACAAGATGTTATGGAATCTCAAGTTCCTTAGTAACAAAAAACCTCATAAATCTAGTAGAACACGCCTAATGCCTGAAAGATTATGATATCTTCTAGAAGATGGTTGGTTGATGATATATGATGAGTCAATTGCCTTCTATAAGCTATTGAGGGACTATAATCTAAAGCATGGATTGAGGGACATGAGATCAAAGATGGACTTCATGAAAACCACTTTCTAGATCCACCGGAAGGGGTAAAACCCATAGGGTGCATTTGGGTCTCTGAAAGAAGATCAAGACAGAAGGGTAGTTTGATTGCAAAGAATTTCAAATAAGTTCAAGATGTTTAACATGATGAAGTCTTTCACCAGTTAATGTGGTTAAATCCATCGAGATCATGATTTTTGTTGCAGCTTGTTATGACTAGTGATATTTTGCATATGGATGTTAAAACTGCATTCCTTAATTGAAATACTATAAGGATGTGTACGTGACACAACCTAAAGGTTTTATAAATCCAATATTGCAAATAAAGTATATAAGCTACAAGGTCAATCTGTGAGTTGAAGCAAGCATATCAGAGTTGGAATCTTCTATTTGACAAGACAGTCAAATGGTTTGACATGAGTTAAAATGTAGATGAAATTTGTGATTATAAAAGAATTAATGGGAGCATATTTATATTCCACATGATGATGGAGAATAACTTTCTTATCCTGTAAATGTTAAAACATGGCTGGAAACACCTTCTCTGTGAAGGGTTTAGGCAAGATATCCTATGTGATAGGGGTTGAGATCTATAGAGATAGATCTAGAAAGTTTCTTTACCTAAGAAAGAGAATAGACATTGGCAAGATTCTGAAAGGGTCCAGTGTGTAATAACTCAATGAGAGAAAACTTGTCCATGTTCCATGGAGTTAGTCTCT
The DNA here is from genome assembly GCA_963693085.1 of Alisma plantago-aquatica. Classification (NCBI taxonomy): domain Eukaryota; kingdom Viridiplantae; phylum Streptophyta; class Magnoliopsida; order Alismatales; family Alismataceae; genus Alisma; species Alisma plantago-aquatica. Next base: position 478,866,082 of record OY856414.1, read on the forward strand.
CAGGAGCCTAGTGTCCTAGTTCATGTGAAGAACAGAAACACATGCATAGATGCCATATGCATTCTCAATTGGATATGTCTTGAATGCAATGTTATGTATCATGTTATCTCGTATGTATTGGACATGACGAGAGGATATCCAGTTAACTCATATGTATTGGACATGATGAGAGAATAAATATACTTATCTAGCAATCTTGTATGTATTGGACATGACGAGAGAGTATATGTTAGAGGTCAGTGAGAGTCATTAGAATACTATAAAGAACATCATTAGGTGCTTGTGAAGCACAAAAAGGATAAGTTCCTTGGTTATGGTAATAAGAAAAAGTTAGGTTTAAAGGGTTACACTGATGCAAGTTTCTAAAATGACAAATAAAATTAATGATCGCAATCTAAATTATGTTTGACCTTAAAAATGAGAATTGTAAGCTAAAAAGGGTTCTGAGCTAATGACAGTTATTTAAATCTACAATAGAAGTTGAGTATCTCTATGTTATGAGAATAGTAGAGGATAATGTATGGATCAAAAAGTTCATATAAATGAACATATGGGAGGTTCCAAACCATTGATGACACAGTAGAAATATTATGACAACAATGGAGCTATTGGTTAGGCTGGGAATCTCAGATAACATATTACAGAACTTCCATGTCATACGAGATTTCATAGAATGAAGAGATGTGAAACTTGCAATATACCAACCTAAAACAAATGTTGCTAAACCTGCTACAAAAAGTGCTTGCACAATAGAAACATGATGGACATGTGATAAATGTGTATTTATATTTTTTTAATTTCATCATTTAGATATAGGATTATTTTGTTATTTATTATCTAAGTTTTGTATTTAATTGTATTAGTTTAAATTTTATATCTTTATCTGGAGTTTTAATTATATTTGGTTGTATATTTGTAGGAAAATAGCCTCATCATTCTAATCATTAATTTCTCTTGGAAGATGTTTTGCACAATTCTTGTAGTTCTTGAAATTCATGTATAGACAGTACCAAAACAGTCATAACTGCCACATACAAATTTTAAATTCAGATTTTAGATATGTTTTGAAAATATAATTTCAATTTATACAAGAAAAATATATTTTCTGATAATTTTGTTAATCATTTGAATGTCCAATCAATCAGTGAACGTGTCTATTCTTTTTCTGTAGGGCCTGATTTAAATATATATCTTGCACCAAAATAAGTATAACTCTCACATCCAAAGCCGAAATTTAATGTTTAAATATGAGTTCAAAAGGAAATTAAAAGGCCTACAGAAAAAATATATTTTTGAGCATATTTTAAATATTTTTACCTGCCACAATTCACACGAAACTTTGGTAACGAGAATTTGTAGAGAGAGACAGAATTTTAAGGGTCAAAAGAAGGTAATCAATGATTTTCTTTAAAGCCTATTGAGGAAGAGATTTCTATTGATCAAGACAAAAAACAGCTGCCACTTTCATTTCTTCTCCTCCACTTTCAGGGTTACCACCCCTCCTTCCATTATAAAAGGAGGGGGGACTCTATAAGAAAAATCATCGAGTCTTAGTTGTAAATCGAGTCTTAGCTGTAATAGAGTCTTAGTATATAGTCCTCAATTTTGTACTCACATTTTCTTTCATAGTTGTAATATTTCATTTTTGCAATACAAATTCGATTCTTCATCTATGGATCTTGGTTATTCTCGTTCTTTTCTCTTGGAACGAAGGATTAAGGGATCAACCCGTTTAACTGGCACCACTTAGATCTCCTTGGAGATTCTTCTTCCTGTGGTGTATGGCTTCTTTCCTTCTTCCTTTTGCTTCCCCTCTTACGGATAGTGAGTAGTTTTCTTACCGGGGTGAGGGGAACAACCCCTTAGCCATGTGATGATCAGATTGAAGTTTTATACGACCTTTTAGATAAATGATTTTTGGTTTGGATATCGACAATTTTAACAAAGTTATCTCTCATTTTCATCACTTATTAATCTTTGAGGATGCGACCGTAGAACCCAAGATTTAGAACAACCAAATCGATTTCATGGGAATTTGGATGAGGCCTCGGAAAGTCCCCATTAGGATGATTGAACTAGGATCTATGAACACCAGGACCAATGGGTTAATAGGGAGTTCATCTTTTGTGAATCATTTATGAATGTTTCACATACCATCCTATATTTTATTATTGTGTAATTTTTTTAGTCTCGTTTCACACCGGCTAGGGTGGTGAGATCTCTTAGCTTTGGTATTTCTTTCTTTTGATTAGTTGATATTTAATTCATCAACTTTATTTTTTTGTTTTAGTTTAAACAAACTCTCAAAACATATTTTACATTTGTGTTCTCACAGTCAGATTTGAAACTCAACCATCTTCATCGCTGTCTATGTGGGTCGATACCTATATGTACTTTTTTGGTTTGGTGCTTGCATCAAGTTGACGACCTACTAGAAGGTTAAACTTTCAAAAAAAAATTCCTAGTGATGGTTGCGTGTTACAACGATGTGCATCAATTTGGTGCCTTTGTCGGGGATGGCAAAGTGGTTTTTAGATTTAGTTTCTTGTATATCTTGTTTCATATTCATTAACTTGTATAACTTTCGTCTTTTTTATAATTTCTTTTATTAGATTTTTGAAAGAAAAAATTACCTACCGAGTAACATTCTAGTAGTGTATCTCCTTCTTCTACCGAGTTTCCATTCGGGCAGTACTATGTTCTAGTTTATTCATGTTGTAATTTTTTATTTTGTTCCATAAATCATTTTTGTTTCATAAATTTTTTATCCTATTCAATAATTTGTAGCCTTGTGCTATAATATTCTTTCTTAGATTTTTTGTAATTTCTTTTTACCTTTCTAGCACAATTTCAGAAGTGTATCTCCTCTTTTTGCTGAGTTTTCATTCCAGCAGTACTGCTTTCTAGTTTTTTTTTTTGTAATTTTAGTTTATTCCATACTTTTTTTGCTTAATAATTTTTAGTTCTCTTTATAAATTTGACTAAACCATTATCTTGTAATCTCTCTTCTCTCGTGTATTAATTGACATATATTTCAGAAACTTTTAAAAAGAAGTGGGCATCCCAATATCACCCACAATGTTATTATTGTGGTCTTTACCACCATGTATCTCTTGTCTGTCCGACTTTATCCCATAGCACCCCTCTTTACAAGACCTTTCATCCTGGTGGATCCAATGTGAATTCAGATTTTTCTGAGAACCATTATGGGGAATCTTTATATCCACATTCTGAGAGGGGCATGATCAACATAATTTTGAAGGGTATGACCAAAATAACTTTAGGGGAAATGGACCTATTTATGATACCCAATATAATCCTTAGCAAGAAGAGAAACTTAGGTCCCTAGAGAAGATGGAAGAAAAACTGATAACTAGAAAAGCCTTGTTAGACACTTTGTTGAAAACGCAATCCCAAAACCCAAATATTCCAAATATGTTCCCCCATGATTCAGTGACACCTTGTAATATTGAATCTTCCCACCATGATGGATGCAATGGAAATTTCAATCCAACATATTCTGAAGATTATTATGAGGAGCAATACCACAAGCAACTTGCTGAGTACCAGGCCCAAGATCATTGTGGAGGTGAGGATGGCCAAAATTATGGGAAACCTAGTTATGAAACTCAATTCACTCTCGTACAAGAAAAGAGACTTAAGGCCCTATAGAGACTTAAGGCCCTAGAGAAGATGGTAGCAAAAGGACAAAGAAAACTAGAAACTAGCCAAGCCTTGTTAGCCACCCTACTAGAAGCCCAATCACAAAGACCCCCAGAGGAGTTAGAGAAACCCAAAATATATCTCCCTGATGATGACGATGATTATCTCATGTTTACATCATTGATATAAGATTCCACTGAGTTTGCTCTAAACAACAAGCATCATCCTTTGTATGAGGAATACTCGACCTCTCCATTAGAGGCTTTGATACTTCAATATGAAAAATCACTGCAAGAAGGTCATCCCTCTAAGTCTGCAACACCTGAAGCAACCAACTCTCTTGAGGAAGGTCACCCGTTTCAAGAGATCTATATTCCTCCTCAACCATCCATTATTCCACATGTTGATGAACCCAATGAACTGATTCCACCTCTGTAAGAACCTTACATGCCACCGTGATATTTTGAGGTGATCCCTTCTGAGCCCATTGAGTTGGGAACATATTCTATGAAGGAATCAGATCTCCCCTTCAACATAGTAGAGGACCCAAATGACTCCATATACATCCATATTGATGAAATTTTTCATGAAGTAGAGATGGAGAATTCCCCAACTGAGATGGAACAATCTGGAGTAAACAATTTCGATGATTATGATGAAAATTATATCATCTACGAGTCGTCAATGCCAAATCCACCAGCTTTCATCTATGGGGCAAAGGATCTGGATGCACCTTGTTGCATAATCCTCCAGGAAGACATACAGCCCCATGTGATTGTTTACTCGGATGACAAACTAATTCTTCCAATACCAACACCCTTTCCACTACATGTATATACATGCGACAAAAAGATACCCGGCCCAGATCCTCCACCTTATTTTCATCACTTGTTAATCTTAGTGGATGCGACTGTGGATCCCAATATTTAGAACAACCAAATCAATTCCATGGAAATTTGGATGAGACCTCAGAAAAGTCCCCATTATGATGATTGAACTAGGATCCTTGAATGCCATGACCAATGGGTTCACTGGGGGTTCATCTTTTGTGAATCATTTACAAATGTTTCACATATCTTCCTTTATCTTTCTTATCATGTAATTTCTTCAGTCTCGTTTCACATCAGCTAGGGTGGAGAAATACCTTAGCTTTGGTATTTCTTTCTTTTGATTAGTTGATATTTAATGCAGCATCTTTATTTTTTTATTTTAGTTTAAACAAACTCTCAAAATGGATTTTACATTCTTGTTCTCGCAATCAGATTTGAAACTCAACCATCTTCATCGCCGTCTCTGTGGATCGATAACTTTTTGTACTTTGTTGGTTTGGTGCTTGCATCAAGTTGGCGACCTGCTAGAAGGTTAAACTCTAGGAAATTTTTCCTAGTGATTGTTACGTGTTACAACGACGCGCATCAACTTGTTAAGATCACTTGGAATAAAATTCATTGGTGATTGGCTCTAAGTGTCAGTGGGAGTCTGTTGGTATGTATTCTCAGAGATCCTATCATATGATGATTGGAATGTAGTATTAAATACATAATTTGATAATAATAAAGGTAATTTCCTCTATTATGTTTGAATCAGTATGAGATAATGACACAGACATAGTATATGTCTAAAGAATGATGTTACTCAATGGAATGTCTTCAAGTGTGTGATTTGAAAGAATGATGTTACTCAATGGAATGTCTTCAAGTGTGTGATTTGAACAATGATATCATATGAATGTTAAGAGTACATACATTCTTGTCATGTCCCTAGTCAGATATTACTGGAAGAAAAATAGACAACAGTATTACTTAAGACTAGAGTGTGTGTTGACTGATGATAGAGTCACATTAGTCATGATATGTGATATCAAGTCAAGAATATAGATACATATTAGAGAACAGTGTATCAGACAGACCCACCATGAGAGTGATACATGGAGACCATGGAATGGTAGTCACTCTCATAGTGATAAGTGGTGATTGTTGTTCTTAGATCTAAAGTCACTACATTCATCACATGTTGTTCATGTACTTTGACATCATCCATCGTGATCCTGAATAAGGATTGCCATAAAGATGGTGCTTAGATGCACGGTGGCACTTGGGGATAGAGTGTGAGTGATGGAGATGGAATTTGTCCCACCTACAGGAGATTGATATTCAGAGCCTATTGATAAGCGAGACTGAGAAATGTATGACCGTACTCATGTGTGATTCAATATGTGATATGTGAACTCATATGTATCTCAGATAGTCTTCTCTAGTTCAAGGATCATGGATTGAACGTTGAGAAGATGAAGATTACATGCCTCGAGTTTAATCCAAATATCAGAGACAAAGGAACTATACAATCACGATAACACTAATCATAGATTGTATATCGAAGTTGTTCTCCAACTTTCTAAATTACTTGAATAGCAATTATGTGTTTCTAGACGCTGCTCTTTTTTGTGATGTCATAATTGGTTATGGACATTCACTACCAAAGTAATTCTAGAACTATAAGGTCACACGAATAGGACACACTTTGATTAAAGGAGTATATTCATGAATGATGTTTAGATAGATTACTAAAGGTGTTTTAGGTATTCAATTAAACATTTGAGGTTTAAAATGACTGACCGAACTCTGAATCGACCGATTCAAGTGTTGAACTGGTTGGTTGGAGTGTCAGGTCAATTGGAATCGATATTGGTTGATCAATGGCTAAGCTAGGGTGCGAATCGAATGGTTCACATAGTGAACTGATCGGTTCATAGGACCAACTAACCGCTTGGTGATGTGAACCGGCCAGTTCATCACTTTGGTTGCCCTGTTTGATGGTCAATTTGATTGGATCAAGGATTGGTGTTGATGTCATGTTGTGCATCAATCGTACATTGAATACCAATGTGATTCATAATAGGAAATTTCACAAACCAACTAGTTGGACATGCTAACCGGCCAGTTCATGATGCGTTGGTTTTAGAAAATTCATGAATTTGTCTATTTTGTCTCCCACACTTATTGGGAACCCTGACCCTAGCCTCTCCTATAAATAGAGGGGTACTGGGGATTCTCATAACACAATAGTTGGCTCTAACAATTTTTGTCCTCTCTAGTTGTGGTAACCAATAGAGAACCTGAGCAAGTTCTACCCATTAAAGGGAGGGATAGAAAGGGAGAGACAATTGTGGGAGAGTGTATTGACTCTAGTAGGTTGATGTTCGAGAGGGACAACTCCTTTCTGTTGGCTTTGGTAGCACAATGTGGAGTTTACGATGGTCTGTATGGACTTCTCTAGAGGCAAGAGGCTTCTATCTCTAGGATAACTCCTTCAACCGCCATTTGTGGTGGCCAGACCAGGAGGCTGGTGGAGACGATTGTTTGAGTGTTGTTGCTGAAGAAAGAGTGAGGTCCTACCTGAAGATGAAGGAGAAGCGTGATGCCAATGCAAGTATAATGTCATCGAACTTGCTTGAGGACTAGGTATAAGCTTGCAACTTTTCCTTCTTAGATACATTGTTGTTGACGCAATCTTTCTGTTTAGGGTAATCATTCTTTAAAAATATATTTATTGTCTTTCACCTCAATTTCCTTACAGTAAGTGCATCTGTGATTTGATGGGAATGCTAGGTGTATGTGTTTATGATTTTGCCTAAGTATGTGTACAAATCGATGGTTTGTCTTTGAGTTCTAGTTTATAACATCAATTCAATTTACTTTGTTGAACCTAACTTAGGTGATTGAGTAATGATGATTAAGTATACCCATCTTCCTTGTATGTCGTAATGATGGAAAGGTACTCTCATAATTATATGGTAATCCCATTATGTACCTTTTTGAGCATCATAGCTTTTATGTTTGATGTAAGTTATGTTAAACATGTGTACCACAAGTATGATGATGATTTGTAGAGCCTGCTATAAGGTGTTGAAAGATAGTGATGTTCCTACAGGAGATAGTGAGAATGGTCTTAATGACCTTTAGGCATGACATTTGAGCATTAATGGAGGTGTAATCCTCTTCATGATGGATAATGGATTGGTACCCAGTGATGGTGTGATAAGGAATAAATGTCATACATTTTATATCTTCTGGAGTCATTATATACCCATATTTTTTAGAACTCTTTGAGGGTTTGTATGTAACTTGATTGATGCAGCTTTAACTCACCCAGTTGGCATTAACTAATCAAGTGAGACCCTAATCATGCAGTTCCCTATTCCGTAGAACTATTTGAGTGTCAGAACTTGTTGGATAGGAAAATGATTATTCCATAAGGGAAGCTCAGAGTCGCATATTGTTGAGTACATAAGGGTGCAAGGAGGGTACATCCTTGTCATCTTGATCCCAAGATTATGGAGAATTGTTGAGGCCATGTCTCAAATGATTATGAATCTATATATATGAGTGTGATTGAGGATAGTTGTGGTTGTACCTCAGATGATATGGTTGAATATCCTGGTTTCTAGTGTCATAACCTATATACCAAGGGTGGACTAGGATTTTTGTAGCTTGAATATATATGTCATTGCGGTGGACTCGTACTAACTGAGGGGAAGAGATTTTAAGATTCTGACTCTCCTATATCTTGTACATATCTGATTGTGACTTTGCAATGATCAATTGAAAGTTTGAGTGGTATACCTCAAACTCCCCATGGCTTAATAAAAGATGTAATCTAGTCGTGTAGTGTATCTACTAGGGTTAAACATCGATTCACATTGGTTGATAACCTTACCTTGTTTCTTGTAATGTTTATTTGATGTAATATGCGGTAAGAGAAATCAACTATTTTAAGGATGATAGTTTTATATGTTCCTTTAAATATCGTGTTAATCATACATGCTATTATACTATTTGCTTAATCTATTTAAGTAAATAACATGATGAAATTAATAAACATTTTTTAGAGTTATATCTTTCACTAGGGCATGGGTCTCACCTCATGGGTCACCACATATTTTTAGGTGATCGTTAGTGACATTGTCAAGCTCGTGGAGTTGAAGAAGAGTAGCTTGGAGATCAGTAGGAGCAGAAGGTTGGCTAGTTGTTAGTGTGTCCTAGAGTCATCCATGTACTCTCAGGCCAGGGCAGGAGATGTTTTTTAGATGATATATATATATATATATCAACTTGAGTTTTTGGCAGTATGTTGATGTTGAATATGGTTATATGTGGAACAATATCTTTTGTATACATGTTGTGGCTGAGGCCACTAGACAGTTATGTAAATACCTGATATGGAATGTGTTTTTATGCAGGATGTTGGACTTATATGTAAATGTTCATGGACATGTTGGTGATGTTAAATTTGGTTTTAATTATCCCCTTTTTCTGTCATGTGGTTAATTAGTAATTAATCACTTGTTTTGTTTTGAGTAATCTCATTTAGCATGGTAGGGTGTCACACCTTCCTTTACATGTTGTTGGCATGATCTGATAGTTAGGAAATATGAAGAAAAAATTTTGTTTCTGATGTGTTTATCTTTCTTCATATTTTCCAACAACTAGATCAGATAGAATAAAAATGTAGTGAATACATAACTCAATAGGTTGGAGGATACCAATTGCATTTTGGATCGACCATTGTATTGGCTAGATCAGAGTTAGTGGTGAAAAGATAAATTTGACCCAATGTAGTGTGATCTAATTTTTCCAAATAAAACCTTATTTGGCTAAATATAAGTAAACATAATGTATTTATTGTGTTTTAGTTTAACTACATGAATTTTCAATTCTCTAATTTATCATATATTTTACATTTAGAAATTTTATGTGATTGTAAAGGAAAAGATTGAGTTATGCATGTGTGAACTTCAATTAATGTCTACATGATTTACATGTACCTTTGACAACTAATAGGATAATATTCACATTGAGATCTCACAAAGGCATTGTTTAGGGGATTGTCATTCTCTTGGAAGGTTGGTTAAATTTGTTATGAATCCATTAGATATCCATTCTCTTTCAAGTCAACCTTTCTCTATCATTAATTGTGTCATAATGGAATCCAGCTTTGCAACCTAGAAAAATTACAATATTAGTTGGTTTTGAGGTTCTTCATGTATCAATCTTCTCCTTTCATCATAGACCATTCTATCTTCTCGGGTTTGTTGGGTGGATTTTCTTTCTTGATATTTTTTTTCCTCTTTGACTCTGTCATCAAAATCAATGTTGATGAATGATGATGTATTCACTTTACGACCACCTATAATATTATTACACGTAGAAAAAACAAAATAATGAATATAAAATTAGGTGGGTTGATGAATTATAGAGAAACACTCTTCTTCATTAGAGGAGTATGAAATAAGGATTGGATTTTGAGAATGTGATAAGGTTCTCCCTGAAATCCATCTAAAAACTTTTGGTATGTAGATAATCCTCTAATGTCTAGTAATTCATGAAGTTGTTTTATCATTTCCTTTATTATAACCAGTATGTCATCATCTCTCTATGCCACTGGTGCTCTCTTTTGGGCAGTGAGAATTCCATGAAGGATTTGTCATCCTATTGAGTGTTGAATCTTAAGTCAGTTTGTCCAATCACATTTGTGTCATTAATATATGTTTCATGTAGGACCTTAATTATGGCATAAAAGTTCATAGTTATGAACGGAACTATCTACCTTTATGTCAAAGTTACGGTATAACTACCTAAAACACATATAATGGCATTCTTCACGCAATTTACATCAGGAACACTCAGAATAAATGTGATCAGATGGACCATTTTAAGCATCAAAAACCAAAATAAAAGGTCCTTCAAGGCATTCTCGTTGTCTAAAAGAGAGTGTTGATGATGTGTTAGTTCTCATAAAGGAAAGGATCAAACTGTTGACCTAGGTGTCGCACATTGCCCATATTTTGATAATGACTTAACCATTCCATTCATATGTATCTAACAAATCTATTTGAGATCATTGCAGATATTAGATACAAGAAAAGAATCTCCTTTATCTCCAAAGCTACTCTTCCGGCACATGCAAAACATGTGACTTTTAATCGCTTTGTAATATAGCCCTTAGAGGCTTAGAACATTTTATGTAATCACTCATAATCATGTTTTGCATTGTATCTAAGATGGATAAAATGATTGGGACTCAAAAATCCATCGTTTGTACAGTTTATGAAAATTCCAAAATACCCTTAACAGGGATTTTGTCGGCCGAATTCCAAACTCGGCCGATCCATATATTCTGGAACTTTCTGGGCTGTCGGCCGAGTTTCCAACTCAGCCGATCCCTGTTCGGTCGAGTTTCAATGATAGGAAACTCGGCCGATCCACTGGTTGGTCAAGACTGAAGGTCGACCGATCGGTCGAGTTTCCCCATGGAAACTCGGCCGACAGTCTGCCTCTCAGACTTGTCGCCTAGTGTGTCGGCCGAATTGCCTTTAATGAAACTCGGCCGATCGGACTGTACTGGAATGCAGAAAAAGCAATTCCAACCGTTGGAGGAGTTGGTGGGACTCAAAATAGATCCGTTGCAAGTTGTAAAACGGCTAGTTTGTGCCACTTAACTCTCCCAACCTCAAAGGGACACCCTCAACTATAAATAGGACCTCTTGGACTTCATTCCAAGGTTGCTCATTCACATATGCTTGGTCCTAGCCTTAGTTGAGTGGTTTCTAATCCTTTGAGCCCCTTTCTCTCTCTACCTTCAAAGCAAATTTGTGAGTATGAGTGAGTTAGGATCCCATGTATGAGAGCTATCATTTGTAATCTTGTAAAGCTCTCCTTTCCACTTCTCCCATCTCCATTCTCTATGAAGATTGATTGAAGTTTCTTCTCCGAGTGAAAGAGAAGAAGGTTGCTGCTCTTCCCCAAGTGAAGGAGAAGAAGGCTAGCTGCTCCAGGCCTCCAAGTGAAGGTGGAAGGTGCTAAAGCTCTCCAAGAGAAGGAGAGGTGCAAGGCAAAGCTCAAGCAAGATGGGTAATTCCTGCAAGGCCGAAGACTAGAGCAAGAGTAGGTAAGTCCTTTGAAGAAGGCTGAAGACTACTTGCTTGGTGGGTAAGTCCTTGGTGAGGTAGAAGATCTTGGCTTGATATATAAGTCCTTGGATGGTTGGTAGTTGTAGCTTGTAATCTTATTGTGTGATATATATAAGAGAACCAAGTTACAAATCCTAGAGCCTAACCAACTCTAGGTAGTGGACTGACATTGCTCCTAAGTTTAGGACATGGAACCACTCTAAACCACCTGTCCAAGTGCATGCTTTCCTTGTCTCTTATCCTTGCTTTGTATGCTAGTTTAGGACATCAAATTGCTGTTTTGAATTAAGTTCTGCACTTAATATAATTTGGTGGTCTAATCACTTTTGTGAAGTTTGTGAAGCTCTATTCAACCCCCCCTTCTAGAGCCCATTGATCCAACAAGTGGTATCAGAGAAGGTCTTCTCCAAGCTACTTCAACAAGTAGGAGAAGATGGGCGATTCAGCTCTTGGGTCACTCAATCTTGAAGGAAGCTTCTCCATGAGACCCCCGGTCTTCAACGGCACAAACTTCCTATATTGGAAGAGAAGGATGCAATTCTACATCCAAGGCGTGAGCTACAAGATGTGGAAGATAGTCCATCTCAAGTATGAAGAGCCGAAGGGGAACATCACCACGTGGACGGAAGATGAGATGAAGCGTGCTCAACTCAATGCTAAAGCTGTGAGCATCATCTACGCCGCCCTTTCACCATCGGAGTTCAACCGCATCTCTTCTTGGGACACGGCGCATGAGATTTGGCATAAGTTGTGTGTCACCTATGAAGGGACGGAGCAAGTCAAGGAGGCCAAGGTCTATATGCTCGGCGGCCTACTTGAGAACTTCAAGATGGGGAAGAATGAAAGAGTTGCGGACATGTACACAAGGTTGAATGTCATCTTGAACAGTCTTGCAGCCCTTGGAAGTGTCATGGATAGAGGTACCATCAATGCAAAGATCTTGAGATCTCTTCCAAAGAGATGGGAGCCAAAGGTCACTTCAATTGAAGAAGTCTACAAGCTGAGCGAGTTGTCAACCGAGGAGCTGGTTGGTAATCTCCAAGCACATGAACCAAGGCTCGACAAGCAAGAGGAAGAGGAGAAAAGAGAAGAGAAGGAGTCCAAGAAGATGAAGGACACAGCCTTCAAAGCTCAAGTTGAAGAAATGATGCGGCAACAACAACTTGCCATGAAGTCTCCCTGCCCTTCCTCAAGCGAAGATGAAGGTGCAAATGATCATGGAGCCAACTATTCAAAAGGAAGACACTTCAAGGGCAAACCATCATCCTCCACTCCTAGATGCTACGAGTGTGGTAAAAAGGGCCACTACAAGAATGACTGCCCAAAAGCCAAGAAGGGCTATCATAAGAGCAGCCACAAGAAGGATGACAAATACAAAAGAGAAGCCAAGTACAAGAAGAAGAACAAGAAGGAGAGAAGACCCAAAGATGCAGCTCATGCGGCATGGGAGGAGTCCTCTACTTCAAGTTCCTCAAGCTCCGAGGATGGTGAATGTCACCTTGCACTCATGGCTTCTACTAGTGAAGAAGTAATTGAGGTAAGTGAGGTAAGTAAGGTAAGTGATGAAAGTTTACTTGATTTATCTAAGGAAACCCTCATTGAAATGCTTAATGGTTGTCAATCATCTTTTGCTAAATGTAAAGCTAAAAGAAAAAGATTAGGAAAGATAGTTGATGATCTCTATGCCAAGATTGACATTCTAGATCAAAATGAGAAATTACATCTTGATAGCATAGATTCTTTACAAGGGCAATTTCTAGACCTTGAACTTCAATATAATGGAGTAGAGGTTGAGAATGGTACTTATCTTAAAACTATTGAAAATCTTAAGATAGAGAACCAAAATTGCCTAGATGAGCTAGATGTTCTAAAAACTGAAAATGTTGAACTTAAGCTTATTGATGATGCTAGGAGAGATGAAGTGTATGCTTATCAAAGGGAAATTGTAGTCCTTAAATCTGAAAATGCTAAACTTCTTGCACAAACAAATGATTTATCTTCTAGACCTATCTTGCCTAGAAATGAAGTTGCAAACTTAACTCTTGAAAAAGACTCTCTTCTTACTAAAGCCCTCTGTCTTGAGGCCGACCTTTTGCATGCTAGAGAAGATCTTGCTAGTTTATCTACTACCATTACAAATCTTAGTGATGATAATGCTAAATTAAGATCTACTTTGCAAAGGTTTCTTTCGGGTAAGAAGTCTCTAAATGATGTTCTAGAGCACTCTACCAAACAAGTTGGTACTAGTGGTCTAGGATACAATGCGACTACTCCAAAAGGTAAGAAGAAGAAAAAGGGTAAGAAAAAGAGTGTGGAAACTCCAATTTTCAATGGAGAGTCTTCCGGCTCTAAAAATCCCATGGTATGTATGCATTGCAAATGTGATGATCATTATTCTACCTATTGTCCTTACAAGCCTAAGGGGACCAACCCAAATATGAAATGGGTCCCCAAGCTAACCCCGGACCCCAAAGTTTGAGTTGGGTTCCGACATCCTCTTTTCTTGCAGGTCACAAAGAAATGGATTGTTGATAGTGGCTGCTCTAAGCACATGACTGGAGAAATCAGCCATTTCAACAAAATTGTGAAGAAGAAAGGAGGATCGGTAACCTTTGGGGACAACAAAAAGGGTAAGGTTATAGGTGAGGGTGATGTAGGTAATGATTTGTGCATTAAAAATGTTTTTCTTGTTGATGGCCTACATCACAACTTAATTAGTGTTAGCCAATTATGTGATAATGGTTATCTTGTGCTCTTTACTTCCTTAGAATGCTTGCTTCTAGATTCCCTGTCCTATAATGTCATATATAAGGGAACTAGAAATGATAATCTATATGTGATTGTTCTTGATGCTTTAAAGCCCATACTAAATAGATGCTTAGTCGTGGATAAAAATGATCTTTCGCTTTGGCATCGACGTTTGGGTCATGTGAACTTGCATCAAATGAAGAAACTGAACAAAAAGGACTTGGTTCGAGGACTTCCCAAATTGGATTTTGAAAAGGATGAGGAATGTCAACCTTGTACTCAAGGGAAACAAACCAAATCCTCCTTCAAATCCAAAGGAGTCATGAGTACCAAGAGAGTTCTAGAGCTTCTTCATATTGATCTCTTCGGACCTATGAGAACACAAACGCTTCGCGGCTCCAAGTATTGTCTTGTTATTGTCGATGATTTTTCTAGATTTACTTGGACTTTCTTTCTCGTTTCTAAAAGTGATACACTCGATATTTTCTCGAGCTTTTTTAAACGAGTTGAAAACGAAGCTTCTTGTCATGTTGTTTCCATCCGTAGTGATCATGGGGGAGAGTTTGAAAATGATCTTTTTGAACGTTTTTGTGAAAAATCGGGTTATTCACACAATTTCTCTTCTCCTCGCACACCCCAACAAAATGGAGTTGTTGAGAGGAAGAATAGATCGCTACAAGAGATGGCTAGGACCATGCTTCTTGAGTATGACACTCCTAAGAAGTTTTGGGCTGAAGCCGTTAGCACCTCATGTTTTGTGCAAAACCGAGTTTTCACTCATCCGACTTTTAAGAAAACCCCCTATGAACTATGGCGTGGTAGGAAGCCGTCAATTGATTTCTTTCATGTGTTTGGATGTCCATGTTTTGTTTTGAACACCAAGGACTCTCTCGACAAGTTTGATCCGAAATCCTACAAGGCTTTCTTCCTAGGCTATAGCACTACTAGCAGGGCTTTTAGAGTGTTTAACATTGAACTATCTAAAATAGAAGAGTCTATAAATGTTAAATTTATTGAAACTAACCCTGGTATTGGCAAGCATTTGGGTGATGATGATGTTGCAGATGAAATCATTCCTATCTTAAAAGAGCTCAACATCAAATACAAAGACAAGCAGGTTGAAGAAGAAGAAAAAGAAGAAGAAAGAAAGGATCCCACTCCCCGCTTTGCAAAGAATCACCCCAAGGAGTTGATCATTGGCAGCCCGTTTGAAAGAGTGAGGACACGAGCTGCACACAACAAAGAACAAGCAGACAGTGCCTTCATCTCTCAACTGGAGCCAAAGAACATCAAAGAGGCCCTTGGCGATGATGAGTGGATCCTTGCCATGCAAGAAGAGCTTGAGCAGTTCGAGAAGAACCGTGTGTGGACCTTAGTGCCAAGACCAAATGATAGAAAGATCATTGGTACCAAATGGGTCTACCGCAACAAGCTTGATGAGCAAGGAAAAGTGGTAAGGAACAAAGCAAGGTTGGTAGCACAAGGTTACAATCAACAAGAAGGTATTGATTTTGATGAAACCTATGCTCCTGTTGCTAGATTAGAATCTATTCGTATGCTACTTGCCTTTGCTAGTTATAAAAATTTCTTGCTTTATCAAATGGATGTTAAAAGTGCGTTTTTAAATGGTACAATCGAGGAGGAAGTATATGTTGCTCAACCTCCAGGCTTTGAA
Organism: Alisma plantago-aquatica; assembly: GCA_963693085.1. Classification (NCBI taxonomy): domain Eukaryota; kingdom Viridiplantae; phylum Streptophyta; class Magnoliopsida; order Alismatales; family Alismataceae; genus Alisma; species Alisma plantago-aquatica. Next base: position 478,882,137 of record OY856414.1, read on the forward strand.
AATGATAAGTTACCCAATCATGTATATTTCTTGCAAAAAGCTCTCTACGGACTCAAACAAGCACCTCGAGCTTGGTATGAGAAACTAAAGAACTTTTTGTTAGATAACGGGTATATCATGGGCAAAGTTGATTGTACTCTGTTTCTAAAACACACTTCTACCCATTTTCTCATAATTCAAATATATGTTGATGATATTATATTTGGCAGAACTGACCTTGATCTTTGCAAAGAGTTTGGTTCTCTTATGCAGAGTGAATTCGAGATGAGTATGATGGGTGAGATGACCTTCTTCCTCGGCTTCCAAATAAAACAAACCAAGGAGGGTAACTTCATCAACCAAGGCAAATACACACTTGAACTTCTTAAACGCTTTGGGATGGAGAACATGAAGCCAATGGATACACCCATGTCAAACACTGCAAAACTTGACAAGGATGAAGAAGGTGAGAAGGTAGATGAGAAGCTCTATAGAGGTATGATCGGAAGTTTACTTTACTTAACTGCCTCTAGACCTGATATAATGTTTAGTGTTGGCTTGTGTGCTCGCTTTCAATCAAGCCCTAGGAAATCACATCTTATTGCTGTCAAGAGGATTTTGAGGTACTTAGCCAAAACTCCAAATTTTGGACTATGGTACCCTAAGTCAAGGGACTTTACTCTTGTAGCATATAGTGATTCTGACTACGCAGGTTGCTTGATTGATAGAAAGTGCACAAGTGGCACTTGCTTCCTCTTGGGACCATGCTTGGTGTCTTGGTTCTCCAAGAAACAGAGCACAGTGGCATTATCAACTACCGAAGCTGAATACATTGCAGCCGGAAGTTGTTGTGTCCAGGTCCTATGGATGAAGCAAATGCTCCAAGACTTTAACATTCATTTTGATGCTTCTCCTATTTTCTGTGATAACACTAGTGCAATAAATCTTTCTTATAATCCAATATTGCATAGTAGAGCTAAACACATAGAAGTTCGCCATCATTTTCTCCGTGATCACATTGTCAAAAAGGATATTTATATCACACATGTGGATACGGAAAATCAGTTGGCCGACATTTTCACTAAACCGCTTGCTAGAGAACAATTTAATTTTATTAGATCAAAATTGCTTATAACCTCTCTTGATGATGTTGAATTGCTCTCTAATTAGTTGGTTACATCTTATGTGTGTTGCTTTTGCTTATAAATGCCTTGGTTGCTCAAAATGCTTGTTTTTGATAAAATCTCTCTTGTTTCTATCTCTTCTTCAGGCTTTTCCCACAAATCGGGTTTTAATCGACAAATAGTACCCTATGATGATGGGAATGTGCCTACATATGCTTAATATACAATGTAGTCCAACCAGACAAATTGCTTTCGGTCATTTGAGGCTAGGGCTAGAATCTAGGTTTTTCCCACATCAGGGATTCTGTCGGCCGAGTTGGAAACTCAGCCGATCGGTCGGGCACAGGGCACCTGTGTGTTCTGTCGGCCGAGTTTCCTCTCCCTGGAACTCGGCCGATCAGCGGCAGACTGGTTTAATATATATAGGAATCGGCCGACTTGCTCCCTCTCAACTAGAACAAAGTCGACCGAACCCTAGACGCCCAGCCCGACCCTTCCTCCCCTGGTGCTCCTCTCTCTCTCTCCGGCCGATTTTCTTCCCAAATCGACCTGTTCGTGTGTTCTTGCTGCTCTTGGCGTGCCGCCTGCTCTCTCTCTCCGCGTGGATCGGCTCCCTCTCCTCGTTCTCCTCTCCAATGAGGTCCCAACGCCGGAAACGTGTCGTTCCCGCCCCTGCTCCTGCGGTTCCTCTTGCGCCTAGGTATATGGTGTTTGATAATCTTTCTTTTGTTGACAATGCTGCTATTGCTCGATACAAAGAGCTCCTTCCTCGCTCTCCCTTTCCTTTTCGATCTCTTTATCAGCCCCATAGCTTTCATGCCGACCTTTTCTAAGCTTGTCAACTCTTTCGCACACATCATCTTGAAGCTCTTTGTATTGAGGATGCCCGTTTTTATAACCTAAAATACAGCTCCAAAGCTGTACGTCAATTCTACACTAACTTGCGGTGGAATTACGACTCTTTGGTTCCCCCTTCGGACACCTCAATCGTTTTGACGTCTATGATTGCCGGCCAACCTTTCCATATTACTGAACGCTCGTTCAATCTCTATCTCAATGGCAATGTTGGCACGGCTTCGTGGATTACCGATTACCCTGCTTATCTTGATCTCTTGTATCCCGAGGACGTCTATAAGACCATTGAGGTTGACTTGACTGATATTCATAAGTTTCTCAAGCAACCCGATTTTCCTTATAGAAAGAAGGGCACTCTGCCATCTTCTGCCCTGTCCTCTCCTCGCCGTGTTTTGGCGTTCATTCTCAGTTGCAATGTCCATCCAAAGAAGAATCAAACGGACATTGCCGAGAATACGGCTATGATGATGTATCTTCTGTTGAACAACCAAGGAGTCAAATGGGCTCGTTACATCCTTCACCATATGACTTGTTTTGACTCGGGAAAGAACACCAAGGGCACGCATCTTCCATATCCTGCCCTAATTTGTGGTCTTTTCCAGCATGCCACTGGAAAATCTCTCTTTTCCGATTATCTCTACCGCCCTGATCGTAAGGGAGTTTATATCAGTGAGACCACTCTTCAAAAGAGTGTCCCTACCTCTGGTGCATCATCTTCTTCTGCTCCACCTCCACCTCCATCATCATCTGCTGCACCTCCTCCTCCACCCTCCACAGCTGCACCACCTCCTCCTGAGCCATCTTTCCGACCTCCTCCGCAGCCGGCTTTTGCTGACTTCCATGTCTCCAATGAGGCCCTCATGGGGTACCTCATGCACCAGCAAGCCTACAACATGCAGGTCCAGCAACATCACCATCAGGATCTGTGCCACATCATGTCGTCCATGTCTTTGTCTTGCCCTCAGCCCTACCCCACCTACGAGCCCTACCCCGGTGGTGACTACGCTTCTTTTGCGTATAGTCAGTTTTATCCTCCTCCACCCCCTTCTGCTTCCGCTGATCACTCTACAGGTGGATACTCTCCTCCGGTTCTGGCGCTCCCAGGTGGCCGTTTGTCTGAGCTTCTGGCCCAATACACCTCTTCTGCTCCCCCTATTGAGGTTGCCTATGAGTTACATGCTCTAGGCATGTCTTGGGCCGAGCAGAGTGCGAGGTGGCCCGGGCGTGCTTTTGGTCCTCCAGACGAGGATATGGCTGACCAGGAGGATGCTGAGACTGACGCTGATGAGGCTACTGCGACGGATGCCGAAGACGACGATGACGATGCTGATGCTGAAGACGAGGCTACACCAGCTGCTGCTCCTCCTTCAGATGATGGAGATGAGGACTATCAGCCCGACGAGGACATGGAGGCTGCCGTTGATGATGTTGACATAGATTAGTGTAGCTTAGAGTTGATGTGTCTAGTTTAGTCTCGGATGACCATGATATATCTTTTTGGACTATGATTGTATTATTTACATTAGGCACATCATCTGAGTTGTACTATTGCTACTCCGTTTGTCCGTGTAGTTTTTGTCTTATGTTTGCTTTTGGAAACACTTTGTATGGCTTATCTTATAGTGTGTTCCATATTTTGATGAATGACAGGTTTTTGCTTTCGTGCTTTATCTTGATATTTATCTATTTCTCTATGTTTTGGTTGATTGAGTGTTTGGAGAAGACCTTGCTTTTATGCTCTTCTACCCCCCCTGCCTTTTTGAGATGACAAAGGGGGAGAAAGACCTCAATCATATTGTTTTTATTGCTTGTATGGTTCTTTTCTTGTCTATAAACTGAAATGCATCTAGACTTGTTTAGAATCATATAGTATCTATATATGCTATGTCTGCTTGTGTGTTAACTAACTATGCAGGAACGAGTAAGCATGAATTGAGGGGGAGCATTACAAATTGATCATATTTGCATCCCCTTGCAATTCCCTAAAGAAAAGGTATAATTTTCTCATTCTTTTCAATATGTTGAGGAATGGTTTGTCATTGTCAAAAAGGGGGAGAATGTTGACCTAGGTGTCGCACATTGCCCATATTTTGATAATGACTTAACCATTCCATTCATATGTATCTAACAAATCTATTTGAGATCATTGCAGATATTAGATACAAGAAAAGAATCTCCTTTATCTCCAAAGCTACTCTTCCGGCACATGCAAAACATGTGACTTTTAATCGCTTTGTAATATAGCCCTTAGAGGCTTAGAACATTTTATGTAATCACTCATAATCATGTTTTGCATTGTATCTAAGATGGATAAAATGATTGGGACTCAAAAATCCATCGTTTGTACAGTTTATGAAAATTCCAAAATACCCTTAACAGGGATTTTGTCGGCCGAATTCCAAACTCGGCCGATCCATATATTCTGGAACTTTCTTGGCTGTCGGCCGAGTTTCCAACTCAGCCGATCCCTGTTCGGTCGAGTTTCAATGATAGGAAACTCGGCCGATCCACTGGTTGGTCAAGACTGAAGGTCGACCGATCGGTCGAGTTTCCCCATGGAAACTCGGCCGATAGTCTGCCTCTCAGACTTGTCGCCTAGTGTGTCGGCCGAATTGCCTTTAATGAAACTCGGCCGATCGGACTGTACTGGAATGCAGAAAAAGCAATTCCAACCGTTGGAGGAGTTGGTGGGACTCAAAATAGATCCGTTGCAAGTTGTAAAACGGCTAGTTTGTGCCACTTAACTCTCCCAACCTCAAAGGGACACCCTCAACTATAAATAGGACCTCTTGGACTTCATTCCAAGGTTGCTCATTCACATATGCTTGGTCCTAGCCTTAGTTGAGTGGTTTCTAATCCTTTGAGCCCCTTTCTCTCTCTACCTTCAAAGCAAATTCGTGAGTATGAGTGAGTTAGGATCCCATGTATGAGAGCTATCATTTATAATCTTGTAAAGCTCTCCTTTCCACTTCTCCCATCTCCATTCTCTATGAAGATTGATTGAAGTTTCTTCTCCGAGTGAAAGAGAAGAAGGTTGCTGCTCTTCCCCAAGTGAAGGAGAAGAAGGCTAGCTGCTCCAGGCCTCCGAGTGAAGGTGGAAGGTGCTAAAGCTCTCCAAGAGAAGGAGAGGTGCAAGGCAAAGCTCAAGCAAGATGGGTAATTCCTGCAAGGCCGAAGACTAGAGCAAGAGTAGGTAAGTCCTTTGAAGAAGGCTGAAGACTACTTGCTTGGTGGGTAAGTCCTTGGTGAGGTAGAAGATCTTGGCTTGATATATAAGTCCTTGGATGGTTGGTAGTTGTAGCTTGTAATCTTATTGTGTGATATATATAAGAGAACCAAGTTACAAATCCTAGAGCCTAACCAACTCTAGGTAGTGGACTGACATTGCTCCTAAGTTTAGGACATGGAACCACTCTAAACCACCTGTCCAAGTGCATGCTTTCCTTGTCTCTTATCCTTGCTTTGTATGCTAGTTTAGGACATCAAATTGCTGTTTTGAATTAAGTTCTGCACTTAATATAATTTGGTGGTCTAATCACTTTTGTGAAGTTTGTGAAGCTCTATTCAACCCCCCCTTCTAGAGCCCATTGATCCAACACAAACTACTACTGGAATTCTTATACTACGAAAGGCTACCTACTCCTTAAAAGTTTTCAAATTGCTTATAGGGTGGACCTATGATTCTTAAACTTCAAACATTCGTTCTGACTCCTTCAATGAAGACCATGGTTTTTCTAAAATTGACCAACCCACATAATGTTTCCTTTTTATATATGTTCGTTCTCTATGTGTAAATAAATACAAGTAGCCACAAAATGGGAGATCAACATTTATTAATGTTGACCATATTACAAATTTGATGAGTAAGAAGTAAGAAGAATCACAGATGATTTTCTTCCTATCAAACATGAGCAAATCACATGGTCTATGATAAAAGATGAGGATGGACAAGTTATATCTCAAAATCAGCTATAGTTGGGATTGTACTAGGTTGCAAAGCGACTCTCAAACTAGTACAACAATTAAGGTTGACTTGAAAGAAAATGAACATATGTTGATTCCTTGAAAAAAGAATGAACCTCTTGTTGGTTGCTTGAAAGAGAATAAACCTTTGTTGGTCGGTGGTATGAAGACCATTGACGATGCACTCGATGTTTTGTTATGAGCAATGTACATTTAGTTATGTTGCTATTAATTATATACTTTTCTAGTGATCGTCCTCAACAAATTTTAGTGGATCTTTTAAATAATAGTCGTCATCCATGAGATTTTGGGGTACCTAGACTCACTTTAGCAAGACATATTTCTTAAAATCATTAATAGGTAAATATTTGATCCTTTAAAATAAATTAAACATATTGTCTTAAGGCTTCTATATTGTATGTGTATATTACAGTTTCTTGACAATCAACAATGTTTGATTAAAGCATCAATGATCTTCAAGAAAATTAGTCTAAATTCGTCGTGGGATATGTACAACTTGATATGTAATGAAAAGATGTACATATATGTAACAAGATTTATTACAGTAAGAAGTCGTTAGATTGATTTGTGTTCACCTTAATATGTATTTGTAAACTTATTGGTACAGTATAATTTTACATACGTGTCACTATATTGTTATTGCAACCTTAGTAGTTATGAACTTGTTGTTAGTCCGGTGCAATGTTAATGAAAAGAGAACTAGATTCTAAATTTTCAACTTATACAAATGCTTGGATATTCTATGATATTCATTATAGTATTTTCTCGATGAATGATTGCATGAGTTGTGTTATATACATATTTTGTTTGTCGTTGAATATATGCAATGAAATATGTATGTTTTCTTTCAATTTTACATAGGTTGTCGGTTGTGGGTTTGATGAATTTAATTTAAATAGTTTGAGAGTTTTGTAACCTGCATTGTAAAAAACTTTGAATATCTTATTGAGAACATTTTTCCTTTACATATCTTATTGACTTGGGGTGTGTTTGTTACACGGTGAATAATGATAAAGAGGATGATGGTGAAACAAAAATATTATTTGTTTACTATGGTGATAAGAAATGGGAAATATTCCACAGTACATTGATGGTGATATTTGGCTTGTTTTTGTCTCCATGGAAAAGGAGGGTGAATTGTTGTGAAAGAATTCTTTTTTCAAGACTTCACTACATATTTTGATAAAACATTCTAATAAATATCATTATTACTTGTGTGGAGTGTGTTATAAAGAATTTTTGTTCTTATAACCAAGTAACAGATATTATTTTTTAAATTTGTTCTCATCCATATCTCTATCACCATGCACATATCACCAAACAACACATTTTAACAATTTTCCCATCACCATCATCATCTCGATCCCTATCATTATCAATTATTTTTTACCAAGTACCAAACACGACATTAGCATTGTAAAGAAACTTTGAATATTTCTATTTTTTATTGACTACTAAATTGATCCAATTCCTCATTGATGCGCAATGTACTCTAATTCAACTACATCGTGGAATTTCTTCATCGTTGCTTTGATCGAAATGACTTGAACCATATAATGTTTCTAACACCGAATCTGTGTTAGTTAATGGTTACTATCATAACATAAGTTGCAATTGGCTCAAACGATTCAATTGATTTCGTCAACTCGAAGTGAACCATTGCAAGAAAAGTGTTTATTTCAACTACATAGTGGAATTTCTTCATTATTGATTTGATCTAAATGACTTGAACCGTATACTGTTTTTACATCGAATCCGTGGTATTTGATGGTAACTAGCATAACATGAGTAGCAATTGGTTCAAACGATTCAATTGATGTGGTCAACTCGAAGTGCTTATTTCAATATATTAGTTAGTGAAAGAGCCAATTAAAAGTATAGCGTCCTTGGTAAACCAAATTATCGACTGACAACAATTTTGCTACAGAAAATTATCCGACTCATGCACATATCCACGTACTCGTACGTCGTTAATCGCAATAAAATATCCTCATTTATATCCCGATCAAATCTTAATGAAATTTGAAACCTTTTTATGTGTGTATAATACTATTAAGCTACATCATGAATACTATTATACAATGTGTTATCTGGTCAACAGATTAATCCTTGACTGATTTATAGCAACAAGATTAGTTAAAACTAATTTGATTAGGTCACAATATTTGAAATTCAAATCATGAATTGACCGTGTATACCGAACCGAACTAACGATTGCAAGAAAAGTAGAACTCTCTATTAACCACATTTTGAAAGGAGGAGGTGAAAAATAGACACCACAGACGGAAGAAGTCTCACCAATAAAACGTGTCTGTTTTCGTTCCATGAGCTTGTTATGACGGTGCCCCTCCTTATTTTGGCAAAACTTTCACTTATCGTCAATTTCCATCGTTCTAGGCTTAGCATCACAACGTGTCAATAGAGATGGATTATACACCTCTGGTGATACCTCCTTCCCTACATTATTATGACATCGTTTCTACTCAACTATGATGTTCGTATCCCTGTTGCTCATTGCGGCTGTAATGAGCTTGATATGAATAGATTTGGTATCTGTTATCAAAAGAAAAGAAAACGTTTACCTACATTTAGCGGTGAGCAAATAATGGTCCAGACCGCAAAACCAGAATGGACTGCTCAATTCGGTCCGGTCCGCGGTCTGGGAATTTCGATGAGTTCAGTTTTCGGTCCGGTCCGGACCGCAGACTGACTTTTATATAAAATTCATGTATATTTGAAGGTGTATTCTATAATAACCACAAATAAAGTACATATATAAGCACTACTAGTATAAATGTTTGATATTAAATTTATATAATTGTTAGAAGTGACTAAGATTATCAAGTTTGTATAATTAAATAAGTTGTAAAATATGTAAAAAGTTTGATTACGGTCCAAACGGTCCGGTCCTAGCACAAAACGGTTTAGTCCCGATCCGGTCCTACCTCGAAACAGTCTGGTTTGCGGTCCATATATTTGTTGAAATCCGGTCCGCGGTCCAGTCCCGTTCGATCCGGTCCAGTTCTGGACCGATGCTCAGCCCTACCTACATTAGACCTGAATATGTGAGTATAGGATACCCCAAAACTAACGCGCCTATCCACAGCCATGCACTTAACTGCTTCTGATTATTTTTTACTTACTAAAACCTTTTTGTGCAACCTTTTGAATTCATTTCACTCGTTTGAAATGACTTTGATGTTTTACATGAATAAAACATCGACCTAGCCATCCGTGAAGCCGATTGCACACATTAAATGTGAGAGCAAGTGAGATGTAAAAGTTTCTCTCGAAGCAGTTTTAAACGCCCCCATACAGCCCCTACAAGCCACCTAAGCAGGGGCAGAACCAGTCAGGAGACACAATTACAAAAAACAAAAAAATCATTAACTAAAGTTTATAAGAAATTTTAAATAACATTAGTGGTTTCAATTAATATTTAAAGTACACTCAAATTAATAATATTTGAATTTACAAATATATTATGTAATAAAATAAAATCTCATTCAACACAATTAATATTCTTTTTTGCAGTTTGCATCCTATGCAATCATTACTCTATCAATGGTGTCATATATTTACTTTTCAATATAGATAATCATTAAATCATTGATTCAGTGATCATTCATTCATCTAGTTTCACTGATGATTTTTAATAATATTCATGATAGTGAATAATCTTTTCACTGTCGTTATTTCCATTGATAATATCAACACTAATTTTATCAACTCATTAAAGTCTACAGAAAATGTGTTTTCTGTAGGAGACCATCTCCTCTGCAAGTTTAGTCATTCATTTAATTCCAAAATATCAATTATCAGATTTCATATCCATAATTAATGTCTGGAGTTGATTCTTAACATAAGGCCACTAAGTAGAAGAAACATCTTTAGAAATAATTATCTCATTTTCATCACCTTTTTTTATCAAATATTTAAAAAAATGTAGTTTAAGCATGTGATACAAAGTAATAGTTTAGTGTTCACTTCTTTAAATCTTATATTTAATTCTTGAAGTTGCATATCTAAAATAAATCGATTTAATATTGATGTAAAAATGTCAAACGCTCCACTCTTCCACATGGATGACTTCAAAGAAATCATAATTCCTCCACATTTATGTCAGTCTTTTTGTAAAATAATGAAACAGTGCATATTCAATACATCAATCATCAATATGTTTAATTTATAATAGATGTTACATCAATTATATTATAGTGATGTTAGTACTAAATATCAAAATTAACTAAAAAGAATATACAAGAATGTACCTATTGTTCCTTAAATTTCCCAGAACCTCAATAGTGCTTGTCAGTCGTCAATTTTCAACTTATAAGGAACAATAGTTATTGATTGAAATACTAATGATCGTTTGTCGCTGGTAAAAATGGTCACTAGATTAGGATGAGACAACATCGTGTACATATATATATATATATATATATATATATATATATATATATATATATATATATATATATATATATATATATATATATATATATATATATATATATATATATATATATATATGACTCTAAGACTACAAGGATGTACATGTTATGGTGATTGACATAAAATAAACTCTAAATTCAGATTGTCATTGAAAAGAAAGTTTTTAATATGATAAGTGTTGACAAAACTACAAAAACAATTGCTTTTACATTATGATTAACTACACATCTAAATCTAAAACATTATTTTTAAGGATATTTGGGACCCACTTTCTCTACCGCAAATCACCCAAAAAAATTATTTGCTACTAATCTAATATACCATATTTTAACTTTTTGTGTTATGCACTTTGTCATGTACGTATTGTGAAGAAAACACACTTCTGGTGAACTTCTTCGAACATGTTTTGTTAAAAGTAAATAATCACAGATAGTTAAATCAACACAATTTAATTTTTGAATTATTTTTTGAGTCAGTTATTTGAAGACAGTTTTGAAAAAAAAAATGCATCTAATACACACTTTTGTACACATTTTATATATACATAACAGCTACAAATATTCTAATTAGCATAATTTACTTTTATAAAATTAATGCATAATGAACGGAGTAAGCTGCCTTTCTTGTTTAGAGTATTTTTTTTATCAAATTTTAACTATTAAATTAATTTTTTATGTAGTTGAGATGTGCCATTTACTACTACTATTAAAAAAAATTCTAACCTTGAAGAAGTAATGCACTGCTAGTATTAGAAAAAAAAATTGGAACCGAAGGGAGGGTAGCTGCCCTGTGATGGAGGAACATGGGGGAGGCAGGGCCGTTGCCCCACAGAAGTTTCCGACGTTTCTGATTGTGTATATTGGACTTATTTTGTTCCTAGTCAAAGTCGCGTTCTTGAAAAACTTGAAGCGAGAGCTGCGACTGCTATTTATATCAACTTCATCCTATTTAATAACCGCACAGCCAAACAAACTATCGCGCTCAGTGCTCATATCATTCATTCATCACGCCGGCAAAATTTGCAACTGCAACATCGTACCGTCATCTCCACTAGTGTCACGGCTCATGGAACAAACATACAATGTCTTGTTCACGCACCACGGTGCCAAGGCATATTGTATATTCAGTCTACAATTTTCTCTCTGATTAGTGTAGGTCTGAGAGTTTAGGAATAACTAGAGGTCTTTTGTATGTTGTTTTTGGCACCACCAGACCACCAACGGCAACAAGTTTATTTACTTCGTGAGTCCCATTCGTGGCTTCTTAGTTGTTGGATCTAGCCACACATGATTAATTCTGGGCATTTGTATACATCAGAAAATGAGGCATCTTTTTTATTATCTGATAAAAAGCCTGCAGTTTATACTTATCTATCAAACTGAGTTCCAAGATCCAAGTGTAATTTTTTTGTTTTTCGATTCCAATTCTGTGTCAGTGGTATATTAGCAACACAGTAGAAAACAAGATTAATATAAACTTTTTTTTTCTTTGAGCTTTTAGGACGTCTTGATGATTACAAAATCAGTGATCGGAGATACATATAACTATTGTCTTCACATTCAATTTTTAGCTTTAGGGTAAGTGTTTATCTATACATACAACGGTGAGCACACATATTTTATACGTTCAATCTTTTATATCCATATTAGTTGATAATTTTTTTATTTTCCATATTCAATTCTTAATATTTAAACTATATTAGCGGTATCATGAAGGATACAACATATATAAAAACTTAGTGTTATAATCAATTCTACCATACATCTTACAAAACTAAAAATCTGACAACATCTTAAGGAATTGGTTTACCGCTAAATAGGTTTGATCATGGAGAAACAAAGAGCTATTTTGTCTTTTTTAAGCCTCGTGAAACTCAAAAGCTAGGTTCTCTTACAAAACCTCATATTCACCCAACTCAAATGCTATCTCTGAATATTCTCCTATAGAACCTCAACTTACATTATAAAGGGTGGAAGAACAATTCAAAGAATTCCTTGTAGTTATACGTGTATATTATCGTACTTTTCGTATAAGATTTTAAACTTTCTCCATCATATTTTTTTTACCCTCGCCATCTGAAATTCCTGGCTGTTCCCCTGCACTTGCCCCTCTATGACCCCCACCCCCACCCCCACCCAAAAAAAAAAACCTCGGCCAATGCACCTAAGCACTCCATATCCCCACCATTCTCCGATAAACTACTCTTGGGGCAGCCTCAACAATCTTATCGCCGTGCTGCGGACGAGGATTGAAGCCCGCCCCCAACATAAGTCGCCACAAGAGTATAAAGGACGTACACAAACACTACCCATGTGCGTCATTATAGCAAACAATTAGCCTGACAATGACTGGGAATTTCCAAATTGTTTATATGATGTAAAAGGGCTCGTTTGATTGCAGGTGCTTGCAACACACAAGTTGATTTTAGAGACCTGAAATACAAAACATGGAGTTGAGTCTCACTCTCCATTGTTTGGTTGGATTTAGCTTTGGTTCACTTCTTTTAATTGTTTCCGTTTGGTTGTACAGACTTAAAACTACGAGTACCCTTCGTAAACTTACCACTGCCTAAAGTATGCCAACGTATAGCAGCAGGTGCATGGAGGCAACTTGTATACCGACGTACCGTCGTGGTCCACTCTGGATTCAGCAAAGAAAAGTACCGAGCAATACACTGCTGCGTGGTAATTTTATCACAAACCAGACAGGGAAAACCAACTGCGCCAAGAAAGGGCACAGTTTCTTTTCCATTATTAAAATTTGACGTGCAGTCAGTTTGATTGCTGCGGGTTGAAACTAGGCACAACCAAACACATGGATTTAGAAAATTGGCAAAGTTCCGCTCGTTTTCATTTTTGGTCCAATCAGACAAGGCTAGTTGAGCACTTTGATTGAGATAAAAGCCGACTGGAATTTAGTACAATTCAATACTTGTTTCCACTATAGCCATCCGAATCAGATACAAGCAGGCATCGGCGCACTTCTGGGGAAGCATAACCAGTTACGAATGTGTGGAGCTTTACGTGGACAACTAAAGATCGCCATGGCAAAAATATCACAGCGCCTGCCGTGTGCTCTGCAATTTTATCCTCAGGTTCCTGTCGTAACGTTAACCACATGCCTATAAACCAAATCTATGTACAATCGGTGTTATCCTATACCTAAACGGCTATTTCTCAACTGCCTGAACTGCTTTTAGTCAGAAATCTCTCCTTAGCTAAAATAAGTTTGTCTCCCACTTTTTTTTCGTGCAAGTATGCTTTTCCCTGTCTTTATTAAGCAATAAAGGCTTGTTGGTCAGAACTCCCCATACTTCAGGCGTCTTCAGCAGTAGCAGCATATCTGCGTCATATACAGGCACCAAAAAGAATGCGGAAGATACTAAGAATATTAATTCAGCCGCCAAAGAATCTTCAACGTGTTAACTTCGCAGGAAGGACCAAGGCCCACTCCCAGTCCCGATCCTGCGCATTTAGAGTAACAAGCTCGTTGTCATCATTAAGATACAAAGATGAACCAACTGCGAGACAACTAAGGTGGAGGTGTGCAGTTAGACAAAATATATCACACGGCTCTAAAGTGGACTAGCTGATGAGACATTAATAAAAAGTTTACCTCCAAAAACCAGCAAACATCCGCAGGCTCATGTAAATTGTCAAGGCTACCCAGATCCCTATGAAACCATAACTGAATGAGAGGAGGACAACACAGAGGATGCTGATCATGGCCACCAGGACCTGGCGTAGAGAAAACAAATAACTTAAAATTTGACACTAGGCAACTTGATTCCCCACTGTTTATTGGTTTAAATATAAACAGAAAACACTTGCCATAGAATATGCAGAATAGGAGAAATCTGATGCCCCATAGTTTATCCCGTCAAAAACAAAAGCTGCTGTATTGATTGGTTGAGTTGCGACTACAAACTGAAAAAAAAAAAGGAATCATAAAGGAAAAGTTATGTAAGGCATAAGATGTCATAGAGAATAATAAAGTTAATAGTAGTGGGAGAGATTACAGGAATGCCAATGTGAATGAGTCGAATAACATCAACATCTTTAGTAAATAATCGGGAAGCCAGTGGCATTCCAATTCCAAGCACAAGTGAAAGGCCCAATCCAAGAATCATCCCTAGCTGCAAAAGAAGTACTGTCAGCACAAATATTACTGCATAGAAATAAACCGTCTTCGTCGTCAAATGAAGAAACAAAGATTTGCATAGCAATAAAAATGCAGGACTTCAGTATCGAACCTGCAATACTCGGGCAGCTGCAGATGTTGCCTTGTGATAATCTTTTTGAGCGAATGCACTAGCCAGTATTGCCTGAATTGGAAATAATTTAAAGAATAAACACATAAATCCACTAACTGAGGAACAAAGGTTAACTGTCATGAGTTTTGCTAGACTGGAAAAGATATCAAGATAGCTTGCAGTTCTGTATGTGGTCTGTAAGTACATACTGACTGTAGTGGATACTGACAACAAATCATATCTAGTTGAGGAAGTGCATGATATTCATCAGACCAAGAAATTGTAACATGGATGACTAATTTTACTTAGAACAAAAAGATTGTTCACAATGTAAAATGAAGAATATCAAGTCAAATATAAAATGAAGAATCATTTTCTCCAAGAGTTAGTTAATTGTGTAAAAGCTATTGAGGAATATATTGGTTGTCTTCATTTGCAGACAATCTTGGGTGCATATCTTCCAGAATCTGTCTCAGAGAAAGTGGCAAGTTTTACAGGAGTCCTACCACAATTTTATCGTAATCTGGTTGAAGAATATGGACTTAAAACCATTTCTCATTATTCTCATGGCCCTTTTGTGCCAAAGAAGAGAGAAGAATGTTGGACCGCATATATGTACAAGTATTTAGTCCCAACAGATAGCACCTATAATGCCAACTACCAACTCCCTGCTATGGGAGAAATCCACTCCTATGGTTGGGACGGAGACATGGCAACGATAGTAGTTGGACCACCAGCAAATTTTCACATACGTGCCTAAGCTTGCTTTTAGAATATAAGGCCAGGCTCTCCACTAGTGAATTGAGGGATAGTCGATAAGCCCATTCCTCTCCCGTACGCTCGAGTCACTTTGTACCTCTCTCTGATCGTGGATCACCCTCTCTTTCTGTCGAGCTCCCTAAAATACAAGTACGGATAAGGCATCGGACTACCAGGCGCTAGGCTTTCAAAAGTCACTAGCCCGATTGCAAAATGGAATAGCCCGGGGGGATGGGGCTGGGTCTACCCGGCAGGGCCGGGGACAACTTGTTATACATGCATTAGAGTTTACCTTGCTCTTGTCAAGAAACTCAGGAGAAAAAGGAGACATATTTACTTTAATTCGACAACCCAGGTTCATCCACCCCACAAAGTCCCTCTTACTCGACTCAAGGGCACGGCCTGTACACTTTTATTACCACCTGTAGGACAAATAAACCCCCCTTTGGCTCCCTCTCCCTGGGAATGGTCCTAGCTGCTGCAAATTCTTCACTGGGTATGGGTCATCTCAAACAAACTCCACCTTGGTGAAGTGCGCAACACCCTCAAAAACTCTACACAGACATTTAGTGCACTCTGGTTGGATTCCGTTTCTGAGGAATTTGGATTCTACAGAATCAGTTTCCAAAAAATCATAGATTTCAGATTCTTCACAGGTTTGTGATCTGAATATATTTTCAAACAGGATAAAGTGTTTCAGAGGATTAGATTTGCTATTCAGAAAAGATTGGCGGAGTAGCTTGTTGTCGTCTGCCTTCCATCTCGATGTGATTCTTCATAAGATAAATTTTATGGCAAAAATTAATTTAAAAAAAGTTATATAAGGTTGGATACTAGTATATTCCAGATTTGCCATATTCTTCTCCATTATTCTTAACCAAACAGGCCCTTGCCTTTTTAACCTCCTAGCCAACCAGGTAAACGTCTACTGATGGGTCGCTTGGAACAAGTCCAAACATTGTTCAAACTTCTCCATCTGCACAACTTGTATTAGCACGGCAGTGTAATCCTTTCTATCTTTTGGAATTAACCACACAAAACAAAGATAATACTGTAACGTCACAGCATAAGTGCAGCCTGTGGTTTCTCAAGGTCACATTTTATCAAAGGACCTCTCAGCCATAATGCCTCCTTGACTATCTTAATCACTACAATATGCTCCACCTCAATAGTAAAAAATGCAACAATACTCAGCAAATGCCTCATAAATATAGGTTTACCTGCCACTGAGAAGGCATAGCCCATTGTGGACCAATTTCTCTTTCAATTTCATTTTCCATAGCATATAGCCAAAAAATCTAGAACAGATAGTGTGCTAAAACCAAACAAAATGTGATGTTTTGACACGCCACTCAGATATTTGAATATCTACTTCACTGTCAGGCAATGCTCTGTTAATGTATATGGACCTACTTGTAATCATGTAAAGAGTCAGAAACTCAAATGTAAATCACATGTAATATTACAAGTGTGTATGTGTATATATAGAGAGAGAAAGAGAGTCAAGACAGAATAGACCCGTGTAAAGATCATGCCATACACTCAACTGACATGTATAAATCAAGACCATTTTTTGAAAAATTCAAACCCTCGGTATTCATTATTATGATAAATATAGTCCACATGGAAAATTTGAGCTCATTTGGATGCTTGTAAGACACTCGCCCAAGAATAACAAAACAAGCACATTGTTTTTTTTTTAGTGCATCATTATTGTTGCCTTTAGATGTGTTACAATATATTCCTGTTTTATATATTCTGTTAATTGTTTTGTTATTTCCATATTATATGTGGACCTCTCTGTAATTGTTTCAATGTTATATATATGAGGGTGCACACATTGTGCAACCCTACGCTTCCCAAACCTGCTTTGTTTTTCACATGGTACCAGAGCTGACATTTCTACTGCAGTGGGTCTTCTTAGCAGATACCTTTTTAAACCCAGACAGTGTCATTGCGATGCTCTTTGTCAGATTCTACGATATTTGAAGAAGTCTCCTGGCAAGGGACTTCACTACAGGAAGCATGGACACTGTTCTCTTACGGGGTACTCTGATTCTGATTATGCAGGTAGCAGAGTTGACAGAAAATCTACTTCTGGGTATTGTACATATGTTGGAGGAAATCTTGTTACCTGGCGAAGTAAAAAACAAAATGTTGTGGCCAGGTCCAGTGCTGAAGCTGAATATAGGGTCATGGCCCATACTGCCTGTGAATTGTTGTGGGTGCGCTCTCTGTTAAAAGAGTTCGGGGTTGACTCTTCTTCTGCTATACCTATGCACTGTGATAATAAAGCTGCTATCTTCATTGCGAATAATCCTGTTTATCATGAGCGCACTAAACATATTGAAGTAGATTGTCATTTTATTCGGGAATCTATTCTGACTGGCAAGATCTGCACTCCCTTCACTCGTTCTGAAGACCAAGTTGCTGACATCTTCACCAAGCTGCTGGCGAAGAAGCAATTCTGCATTCTGATGGACAAGTTGGGCATGATTGATATCTATGCTCCAACTTGAGGGGGAGTGTTACAATATATTCCTGTTTTATATATTCTGTTAATTGTTTTGTTATTTCCATATTATATGTGGACCTCTCTGTAATTGTTTCAATGTTATATATATGAGGGTGCACACATTGTGCAACCCTACGCTTCCCAAACCTGCTTTGTTTTTCACAAGATGCATAACCTTTTGATGTCCAATTGAATTCAAAAAATTTATGTAGGCTAATTCATATATGTTTGTAGCAGATCCTACAGTTTATATTTTTAAAATTGTAGTTGGATGATACAAGACAACTCGAGTATAGAGCATCACCAGTACACTATGAGTGTATCCTAGCCTGACTCTACGCACACATATTACCACGATAGTGAAAATCATGTCTTTCTCTCGATCTAATCGCCTCATTGTTACATGGTATTGGAGCGAGGTTTAATACCCCACAAGAGCCGTCAATCTCTCTATAGGAAATCCTAGGGTTTTGTTTATCACTATTATAAGGATTATAACCATCACGAACACAAATAAATCCACATTTTTTCATCGTTGCAATACCATATTGCAGCACGTCGGTTGTTATGGTGGATATTTCTCTCGCTCTATTTGGATTTTTAAACAACCCTCTAAATGCTATATGACCTCTAAACTAGCTTCAACAAGAATTTTGGCTTCAATAATAGTGTTTAGGGGTTATCCCCCCTCTCAAACTTGGCCCATAGGGGGTACGCCAACCCTATTACATGTTCCTGAAAGGTCATAGGAACAGGTACTTTGAGGAGAGAGCAGCGGTCATTGTCCCTAGCTATTGTAGCCACGGTGTACTATAACATAGTTGTTAGAGTTAGCCAAAATCTAATTTCAAGGTCCTTTGCAATATTTGATTTTTATTTCAAGTCCCTTTGTGTTGATTTATCATCTTTTGGTCAACACGGTTGATATGTTGGTGATATGCCCTGAGAGCCAATCCTATGATGATTGTAATAGCACGTCTTGTAATTGATTTGATTATTAATAAAGACAATTCTAGTTATTATATTTGTTTCAATATGAGATAATAAATAAATATAATAATGTCTTAAAAATGTACGACTCAGTAACACGTGAATTTAGATTGAGGACCTGAACAGATCATGTATATGTTAAGAGTATTTATTCTTGTCTTAGTCCCTACTCGGATATTATTGTGGATATTAGGACAACAATAATATATCAAGACAAATATGTGTGTTGATTGATGACTGCGTCTCATTACTCATGATATTGGATATCAAATCAAACACATAGGTACTTGTTACGAACAAGTGTATTGGACAGACTCACTTTGAATGTAATACATGGGAGTCAATAATGGCAGTCAGAATCACATCTCAATGTAACATTGGTGATTGTGGTCCTTAGACCTGAAGTTACTATAATGATCACATATCGTTCAGTGTGCTTTAACACTACTCAACGTTACCTTGAATAAGGGTTGTTATACAAGTAGTGCTTAGGTACATTGTGATGCATGTGGATTACTGTGAGTGACGTAGATGGAATTTGTCCCTCCTATTAGTCATGACCACTTGATGAGTACTATGAAATGCATGGTCATGCTGATGTGAGTTAATATATGTATTGAGCTCATACATATCTCAAGTAGTCAACTCTAGATCAAGAAATAAAGATGGAACATTAAGAAGATGACGTTACCATGCCTCAGATTCAATCTGGATATCAGTGACAAAGGGATTATACAATCACTATAACACTGGTCACAATACCAAATTAAAATTGCTATCCAACTTCTCCTATTACTTAGTTAGCAATGATATCTTGCTAGATAGCAGTTATTACTTGTGGAGTCATAATTTGATATGAACATCAGTACCAACGTAATTTGGAGCCTATAGGGTCACACACATAGGATGCATTGGAATAAGAGTATAATTATAAACATGATTGGAAATGTTCTAAGTAAAATTGATTACTAAAATATTTACACAATCAACTAGAATAATATTAGAATATAATCTAAATTAGTTAAAAGGTTTAAGCCAACTGATTGGATTTAACTTATTGACGTATATCATAAGTCGACCAACTAACTCGGAGCAATCGGTTAGAGTTTATAGATGGGTGATAGAAAATTATTAATCAATTAATGTGATTAATTGATTAATAAATTAACGACGTGATTCCAGAGTATTCTAATTGTCTATTTGGCTGCCCACGAGTGGGCCACTTTAAATGCAGCCACAACCTTTAATTTCCCAAGATTTTGGGACCCCTGCTTCATTTCCTCTCCTATTTAAAGGGGCATGACAGTAGGGTCACAGATAGATGCTCTTCTACGTGAACCCTAACAGTCATCGTCCCCGAGAGAGAGAGAGAGAGAGAATGAAAACAACTGCGATGCTAGTACGTCACCAAGCGAGAGGTTTCTCCTTCCTACCGACTCAGACAACTTGACGAGGAGTTCCAGTCCATCTGTAGACTTCATAGAGACGTAGGCGACGAGTGACTGCATTTGGATGTTGACAAGGACAGTCCGTGTACGCAAGGAGCGACGCACACCACTGCGCGAGGAGGACGTCGTTGGACTTGCTCCACGACAAGGTATACCTCGCACACCCTCTTTTTGAATGCATCATTGTTGACGAGATCAGCTCGTAGGATGTGGAGAATTTTTTTATTGTTTGCGCGTTTGTTACCACCATGATTCCTAACACGATAAGGAGTTCCCACACTAGACTCTTGTTACTATTTGAGAGTACAATTCGTTGACATGATCAAACCTTCCTGTAAGGGTACATCAACCTCTATATGGGCTGAAGTTGTCATATCGTGCCTCATTTGGCAAACTCAACAGTATTGTTGTTGAGTTTGGTCACCAGAGATGCACTACAGATCATTTAGTCTTTGACAACCTACATATTCCTAATAGCATGGCATCATGATCACTCATGATGATGACAAGGCATTAGATAACTAAAGACTCATCTGCAGGGACAATTTCATACAAAGGAGTTAGGCAACCTTACATACTTTCTGGACACTGAGGTTTCCAAGTCAAGATCTGGGATTGTGATTTCAAAGAGAACGTCCTAGACCTTCTCATAGAGATTGTGATGCTTAGGACCATGGTGCAAGATTTCGACTTTGTGTCAACTTCACCAGGTGTGGAAATGGAGGCTTGTGGAAACTTCGAGGACATTTTGAGATAGTTTAAATGCAAACTTCGATAAACTTTGATGTCATTTTTTGAAGAAAAAAATGATGTGAATTTGAAGGAAACTTTGATTGAAAACTTCTAATTATATTATACCTCTATCTTATTTATGTTAATTTAACACAAAAACATGATTCATTATTCCCTAGTCCTAGGTAAGTTAATAATACAAGTGTTTCTTGTAAGGGTCAAATGTGCAATACACATATACAAATCCGTTTCACCATATGCATTCTATACAATATAGAGTCAAATAGTAGTTACAACACCCTCTCTAGGAAAGACCGGCAACAACAGACATAGGAGTTGATATTAGAAGTTGTGAAGAGGGTTGGAGGCACACTTATGCCTAATATGGTCTTTAAGGCACTAGTTAGAATTAATGTTATCGGTCGTCTCAACTTCACCCCAACTTCGTCCAACTTCAAGGAAACATCGACTACAAAGATGTTGGGACAAAATAATTACAAAAAGTCAATTTCGTTGAACTTCGACACAAAAGTTTGGACGAGGCCAAAGTATCTGGTATTCGACTTCCCCTATGGTCAAAATTTGAAATTAAGACGACATTTTAACCAAACTTCATCGAAGTTATGTTCTATGATCCAATCTATAGCAACACATGTTTCTAGGACCACAACTTTGTACTTTGACTCATGATTTGATCTAGCAACATTGTCTACTTCTTGCTTTCCGAAAATAAGATTTCCTCCTAGTAAACATATTGACTAGAAATAGACCTCATGCCAAACTAGAACATGCTCAATCAACATATTAAAAACTATATACCATCAAATAGCTATGATCACTGTATTGAAAAACGTTCTGAGCGGCCACTTAAGCGGTTGTTTAATCGGTCAAGAGCTCCAATCGTTAAATTTTTCAATTAAGCGCCCGCTTAGCAAATCTACAAAAAAGGGCCGCTTTTTGGCCGCTTAACCCATTTTTTCCCGCGTTTTGCCCATTTTTTTCCCCTTTTTACCCGCTTTTTACCCTTTTTTAAAAAAACTATTGCAGACCTCTAACATGAAGTACATTATATTGTCCAAGTATTATCAACTATAATATATTAAACTTATATACATTAAATGTTCTATAATAAGTTGTAGTTCAACCCGGCCAGCGTAGCTCATGTGGCAGGCACGGTGTCCCCCTCCAGGGGGAACCCGGGTTCGAGCCCCATGCTAAGCGTTGTATTTACCACCCGCCAGCTATCCGGGCTATGGTTGGGCAAAGGACGCGGGGGCAGCCTGTAAAGGTTGTCATAATCCTTTTTTATAAGCTGTAGTTCAAATTTAGAATGCATATTTTGTATCTAAGTCGTCATAATAAGGTATTGATGTAATGTATACAAGTAAATTACATGTATCATTATCTAATTTAGAATGTACTTTGATTAAATGTACTGCTGTAATGTATGACTAATTGATGATATGCAAATATAAAAATAAGCTAGTAAGGTATCCATGATAAGTATATTGTTTATTGTTTAGCTATATCAACATGTGATGTTTGTTGTATCATGTATGTAGGGTGTTATATAAATGACAAGTCTATTGTTTACTATATTCTAGCTATAATCATTGTTATATAGTTGTGTTATAAACTATTTGGGTGTTTTATATTGTTGGGTGGAGTGTTTAGAAATATATAAAGTTCCAAAAAGTATAGTATTTATATACATATATATGTAATTTTATATAAATTTATATAGAAAACTTAAACCCGTTTATTCAAAAATCTCCCGCTTAATTGCCTGCTTAACGCTTAACCAGTTACAAGGTGATGTCCGCACGCTTACCGCTTAACGTTTTTTTTAACATTGGCTATGATTTTAATACAAATGTCCCTTTCCCCGAGACTTTTTCAGTTACATCAAAATATGCATCATGTCCTCTAAGAGATTGTACATGGATTGTCAACAAATTAACTTACAGCATTGTAGAAAACGGAATAAAAGGTCAAATGGAAATCAGATAATTCAGCTTTACAACACGCTATATATTTCTGCAAGGATCATCAAGCAACTCTCCTTTTTATATAGGAAATTTGACTTAGTATCCATTGGAGTATTAGGATGTATGGTCCCAACATATGCGCACCCTACTTGAGCGCATGAAAGAACAACCTCTGCGACAAAGTCCACCGTAGCTCGAAGCTCATCCCCACCAAGAACGCCTACTTAAGATTAGATGTTCTGGAATTCCATGACCCCGGCGAGCCCAACGTTTTCTACGATTGGTCCCACAACATGGAATCATTCTTTGATTGGCATCAACTGGAAGAAAATTGCAAGATCCAGGCCTAGTTTGGGTAGCAGATTTTCCAATGCGGCATTTTAATATAGTTTTTTTGATATTGTATTAATACACGTGGACTTTATAAGTACCGACATCGGGCTTGTTCAACAATAAAAATGGTGATCTGGAATTACGCCAATATTGACAATTTACAAATACTGCATGGTGCTATAATTCCGGTTTCCTCACCGTCCATTTCTCGCACACCTGCTACAGCGAGTGCAGGTTCGGGGACAAGCCGAACTACCGCATACACGTTAATCACGTATAAAATTCCGGTACTTAAAAAGTCAGTACCCAAACGCAGTGCCAGTACATAGAGGTCAAGCTCTAAGGCACCACTCTCACTTGGTACAAGTGCTTGGGTAAAGTTTGCTACGTCAACACCTAGACAGACATGAAATATGACATGGGAGTCCTTCGTCCCTGTCAATTTCAAACTACAGTTATGCCTAAAGCTATCAAACTTGCAGCAGGAATCTGATTCTTTGGATGAGTATACCCGCAAGTTCTATGACTTGATTTACAAGTCAGACGTCACCTGGGATGCTACCGCGAAGATCACTATTTTATGTCGTGCCCTTAAGTCATATATTTTTGCAACATTAGCTACGTAGTGGATTTCTTCTATTGATAATGTGATTCATGTGGATCTAGCAACATTGTCTACTTCTTGCTTTCCGAATATAAGATTTCCTTCTAGTAAACATATTGACTAGAAATAGACCTCATGCCAAACTAGAACATGCTCAATCAACATATTAAAAACTATATACCATCAAATAGCTATGATTTTAATATAAACGTCCCTTTGAGACTTTTTGAATTACATCAAAATATGCATCATGTCCTCTAAGAGATTGTGCATGGATTGTCAACAAATTGACTTACAACATTGTAGAAAAGGGAATAATAGGTCAAATGGAAATCAGATAATTCAGCTTTACAACACGCTATATATTTCTGCAAGGATCATCAAGCAACTCTCCTTGTTATATAGGAAATATGACTTAGTATCCATCGGAGTATTAGGATGTCTAGTCCCAACATATATGCACCCTACTTGAGTGCATGGAAGACGACCTCTGCGACAAAGTCCACCATAGCTCAAAGCTCATCCCCGCCAAGAACGCATGCTTAAGATAGATGTTCTGGAATTCCATGGCACCAGCGACCCAACGTTTTCTAGGATTGGTCTCACAACATTGAATCATTCTCTGATTGGCATCAACTAGAAGAAAATTGCAAGATCCAGTACATAGAGGTCAAACTCTAAGGCACCACTCTCACTTGGTACAAGCGCTTGTGTACCGCTCGCTGTGTCAACACCTAGACAGACATGAAATATGACATAGGAGTCCTTCGTCCCTGTCAATTACAAACTACAGTTATGCCTGAAGCTAATAGACTTGCAGCATGAATCTAATTCTATGGATGAGTATACCCGCAAATTCTATGACTTGATTTACAAGTCAGACGTCACCTGGGATGCTACCACAAAGATCACTATTTTATATCGTGCGCTGCTCAATTCATCTATTTCTGCAACATTAGCTACGTAGTGGATTTCTTCTATTGATGATGTGATTCATGTTTCTATGCAGATAGATCATGAGTAGAAATGATGCCCAAATGACTCCACCTCTTGGCGACGTTCTTCTTCAGCCTTGTCCAATGACTCAACCATTGTCATGCCGACATCCAAACTGATATTTTATGCTACAACATCCTCGGATTCAGTGCATTTCATTCAAGGGACTCAGGCGTCGCTCCAACCTATGCCCTAATCGTCTGATGTTCACAGCTTCAAAGATTGAGGAAGATGACATAGAATATGAGGATGTAATTTGCAAGCAAACCTAGCAACAATGAGCCAGATGAGCCGGAGGACACCTATTCATTGTATATATGCTACCCACATCATGCTAGCATGACGTCCGCTAACTACACTCCCACTCGTTGGAGGCTAGTTTTGTCAACCTAAGGGGAGCAGATGTAGGACAGTATGCTCATCCTAAGCCTAGTTAAAATTTGGTGCCTCTTGATTAGGATAATCATGAGTAGATATTTTACTTATGTTTGTCTTTTAATTAGTTGTTGCGTCTTTATTTTCATTTAGGGTTTATTATGCAATTGTTTCAATTTTAATACCTAAGTGTAATATTGGGGACTTACTTGTAAGTTCTTAATTAATTAGTTTAATTTTTTGTTTTAGTTGGGCCTTCAGCGGCAATAAGCTAATTAGGGTTTCCCGCAAGTTCTCTAATAAGCCTATGTCTAAGAGTCTTGTCTGGTAGAGTTGAATTGTTAATTGGGTTTTATTTTGCAACATGGTTGGCATTACTAGCTTTTATCCCTCATCTTCATATGACTTGATAAAACCACACCATTTGCTCGTCCTGGCACTGCACATCTAGTTCAACTATTTTCGTCACTTCCTCACACTTATGCAAGTTAATTTGTAGCTTAAAATGCTCAAGTGCCCCAACTATGTTAAGAATGTAACTGATCTTAGGTAATCACTAAAAAAGCATTGCTTCGCACAATTTTCTAAGGAGTTTCCTTATCATTTTTTTAGTGACCGAGAGAACCCACGCCAGGAGATCCTGGCATGGTAAACTCTCGAGGCATGAGAGGGTGTAGTCCGGTCACCCCCTCCCGCGCCAAATCAGTGTGGGTTGTCGTTCGCAGTTTCCTTATCATTGTCCACTCCACTACTATGTTTCTCTTTGTGATTTAACATGAGGGAGAGAATAGAGGAGAGATTAGTGAAGAAAGAAAATTTATTTATGCATCTATCTATGGGAATCTTCCTTCTTCTCTATATATTATTTGTGGATCTTCCTATTGTGCTAATATATATTTGTAGATCTTCACTGCAACTATGTGTACTTCTTGAAGAGCTTGGAGTCTGGAGCTTCATTTTTCTCCTATCGCGCATCTTGAAGTTTGCTTGCTTCCTGTTGATTTACGCAAGAGGTTGTTCATTTTGACTATATCATCTCTATTGCAGTGCTTGTCTGTGAATGTCCATGTAAACTACTTTTCTTGTGTGCCAACGCTCTCTGTCTTGTTCGTGCCTTATGAATGTTGACTACTTTGCTTGTGTTCCAACACTCTCTGGCTTGTCCTTGCCTTATGCATGTTGACAATGTTTCTTGTATTCTAGCACTCTCAGGCTTGTTCGTGCCTTGTACATATTGGCTACTTGTGTTCCAGCACTCTCTAGCTTGCCCGTGCCTTGTGCACTCGACTACTTTGCATGAGTTCTAGCATTGTCTCAACATCAACGCGATCATCACCAAAGCAGATGTCATGATGGACTTTCAACAAGGGATTCATTTATAACATGGATCCTAAAGAAGAAACTGATAATTTTATTTTGAAAGGGAAATAATACGAAAGGGGTATATTGTTGAGAACAAATTACCTGCCCAGCAACAGCCAAACCATCAGCAAGAAGAGATACTGCAAGCCAAATTTGCAAGCAGATTTGGAATGCAGCCATCGGGACAGAACCCTGGCGTGCAGCCATGGATGCGGAGAGCGTCACGCAAAAAGTGACTGCTATCACTCTGGTGAGTAATAGAGAACCTGATATATAGAACAAACAGAGGAGGTAGCGATGATTAAGATCTAAAGCTATGATCCATCATCTTAGCAGAGAATGGAGCAAGATAATCAAATTGAGATCATCAATGATACATTTGTATTCATTAATATGAAACACAACAACTCACCATTCCTCAAAAATTTACTAAATTGCAACTTCCTAAGATTTGGAGGGACCACTTCAATTTGGCTCGTCAGTTTCCACAGCAATATCAATGATATTATGTACCTACATGAATTGGGTTTTGATATATCCAACGCAATAACATCATTAGTACCAATGTAAAACTCATTCTTGGTCAGATGTTAACATTTAAAAAAAAAAAATCATATGAAACTGGGTTAGATTCACTAACTGAGAAATAACATGTGCTATTGCTGCGCCAGAAACACCTAATTTGAAGTAAAACATTAGAATTGGATCCAGTATTATATTCATTGCATCTCCTGCCACTGCATTTAAGATAATGTAAGTGCGTTAAAATAGAACCAGAATCATTCTCCAAAAATCCAGGAACTTTAAATCTTTATCTTATATAAGTAGAATGAAAAGGATATATCAACTTCAATATTCAGAAAGAAAGATAGGACGCTTCATGAAAATCCACATGATGACATCCAATCCCCATTTTCTTCATCATCCAGAATGTAGAACCTTATCACCCTCATTAAGGTAAACTGGAGCACAATGCCTACTGATACCAGGTAACATTGTGATTTTGTTGTTATGGACCTTATAGTTCATCTAATCCCCAATTTCTTCATCGCCCAAAACGTAGAACCTTATCACCTTCATTTAGTTTAAGAGCAAGGTGAACGAAAGTATAATGCCTACTGATACAGGTACACAGTCATTCGTTGTTATGGTTATTATGTTGAAAGTGCAAAGAATTTTGAAGTATAGTTAGATAGAAAGAGCCCAATAATTATCAATCTTATCCGTTAGAAAGTAGTCGTTTCGAAAGCAAATGTAAAACTAGAAGTTTTCTTTCTTACAAGGGAGTCATATTTGTTAGAGTCGGGTTCATAGAAATAGATTCGCAGCTGTTGTTACATAGAATCATAGAAGAGGCACCACTAATAGGGGAGCTAAAGACATTGTCTTAAAACATGAGGTTTGATGGAAACTCAGGTGCAGAGCAGCTAGAGATAGTCACAGTTTTTGTCAAACTTATCTTTGTGAGTAGTTTGACCAAGAGTATAACATCATCTATAGGACTTATGGTTCGTCAATATGTGGACCAACTCCAATTAACACAACCAACATTCACCTATTCTGAAAAACATTAACAGGTCGGTGTCAAACGTCTGACAAGGGAAACTCAAATCTTTGACCCGATCCCAACTATGATCAGTTATTGAATTCCTGAAACCTATTTGATGTAGAACACATCCTGAAGAAAAATGAAGGAGATAAACTCAAAATAATCTATTTCTCAAAACATATTCAACTGCCTGGAGAAAGGCCTCGAGGCTGGCTTTTATAAGACTATATGACTCGACCCACAAGTAATGAAAATAAAATCCTACTTAATTAAAGCTCGAGTTAAATAAAATAGCATAAAAGATTTACGACTAAGTACATTAACTAGATAATTTGCACTTAGGTCCCTAAATATAATAATAAAGCAAAAAATAGAATAAAGTATAATATGTCCTACATCACTTTGTGAGAGGACTCCCCTCAGCAACAAAGCCTAGACGTAGCACGGAGACTTCCCCGGGGCAGCCGTGGACGTCTAGGACTCGTGTCGGACACGGACACGACGTGGACACGGCTCCGAAGTGTCCACGTTTTTTATAGCATGGACACGGAAAGGACACGTCATTGACAGTTGGGACACGACTTGGACACGCTGTGGACACGGCAGACTCAAATCGAGTCCTTATATAAAAGAAATATGAATTGTGTTCTCCTTTCTCCCTCTTATTCCAGCGATGTACCATTATATCCCCTCCCCATCCTTCTCCTAATTGCTATTATATATTTATCTATTATACATCATACTTATAGATATAATTCATCATTCTTATAAAGAATGTTCTAGGAATTCGACATACGAATTCATTGTAATTCATCATTCTTCATTCATACTTACATGATTTCATATTGCAAATGTACTCTACATTAATTATTCTTCGTTGATCATTTATAATCTGATAACGGAAACATACTAGTGGTTTCTTATAAGGCTGCATTCATATCGTAAGTGAATTCTGGGTGTGGTTTCATATTTCTTATAATTTTATTTCTTTAAATCTCATGTTATCGATTACTCTACAGATTTGGATACATGGAAATTATATGTATTAACTCCATGTTATGTATATGTATGTATATTTGTGTACATGTAAATGTATATGCATATATATGTGTATATATGTATACTTATACACATGTATTTATGTATATGTCTATATGTATGTCTATATATGTATATGTATATGTATATATGTGGGTATGTCGTGTCCAATGATGTGTCCATGTCCTATATTTTTCAAAATCATTGTCCCGTTTCCGTGTCCGTGTCCGTGTTGTATCCTGTGTTCATGTCCGTGCTTCCTAGCAATTGCGGTAAAGATATATGCAGAAGAAGGGAGATTAACCAGACAACAAGTATTAGAAATGGGATGCTTGTTGGTACAACAGTGTAAACCTTTTTGAAGCTCCACTGGGAAGTGTCAAATTGGATCGGAACTTAGAATGATGAGAGAAGTAGCTGCTTGCTAATCAACTTCCATGCGTCGATGGTAGACCAAAGGAGGTGTAGGTGGTGGTAGTCATGATGAAGGTGGAGGAAACAATTTTGTAAGAAAAACCGTCTCATCAGTATGTGTTGGGGAAGATATGGTAAACGGAAGAAAAACTCAGAAAGGTGACAACAAATGAAACA
The DNA here is from genome assembly GCA_963693085.1 of Alisma plantago-aquatica. NCBI lineage: Eukaryota > Viridiplantae > Streptophyta > Magnoliopsida > Alismatales > Alismataceae > Alisma > Alisma plantago-aquatica. The sequence goes on from OY856414.1 coordinate 478,912,066, forward strand.
CAAATACAATCAAATATGGGTTTGAGACACATATACCCTTTTCGAGAGTAAAGAGTGTCCTAGAAATGTTATTTTGATTTCTTTGAGGAGGAGTTTTTCAGCCCTGGTATCAAAGTTACGAACGAAGGCGGCGCAACCAAAAACTCGAGGAGAGAATGGAAGTGATTGTATGTGTATAGAGGATAAAAAGTGAGCTTTCTTTTTTAGAACTGAGGACGGTTGGTGATTGATGATTGGTCAAGAAGCAGGCGGTGAGAACAATGTTATTGAGATATATTGTTGTACTTTTATTTGTTGTTTACTTATTGTTTACTTATCTTGTAACACGGGCCTTTGTATAAAGAGACCCATTAGGGTTTTCTATTTGCTTCCCTGTACAACCTTCTATTTGTAGGAGTGAGTTTTCTCTTTTCCACGATATAGAAAGATGGCACACTTTCATATGGTATCAAAACATGATACCTAGTCCTGATCTCCAACATCCGCCTTCGCCTTCCCTCTCTTTCTCTTTTTCTCTGCCAACCGCCGTTGCCGCTAGCTTCCTCTGTCTTCACTGACGTTGTTGATCACGCCTAAGGGGATCTACTCCCCTCTCTAACCCTATCCTCTTCTCCAACAAGAGGATCTAGGGACATGGTCGACAGTCTTTCTAATGGTCTTATGCCCTGAAGACTACTATTTGAAAAACCATTCAAAAAATTTGTGTGGTCATCCATGACCACCTATTATAGGGCTCTATCCATCTTATTATTGATATGATTGTATCTATCCAACATATCGCTCTTATTCTCGGTGAACCATGGTGTTTTCCATCTATTTTGGGCCCTTTTGGGACCTTTTTGCTAATACACCGCCACCTGCACGATGTGGACACGTGTATTTGTCTAACACGTCGTGTCTCCCCGACAAACTACCTAATATTGCTGCCAGATATCGCCCTGCACTACATGGACACGTCGTCTCTTTCTACCACACAGCGTGTTTCTTCGGCGAACTACCTATTGTTGCTGCCAGACACGCCGTATCGCTTTCTGCACATGTCGTGTGTCTTAGATGAACTACCTACTGCTACTACCAGACATGCCGTGTATCTTTCGGCATACATCGTCTCCATACCTCTAAGAATTACCTATTGCCGCTGCCATTTATTGCACACGTCGTATCGTCTTATCGACACAACGTGTCACTGCTTCTGGACATCTCGGTCAAAGTTGCACACGCCGTGTCTATTTCTTCACACGTTGTGTCCTTGCTGTTGAAGACTTCTGTCAATTGTGCACACACCGTGTCGCTTTCCTGACACGCCATGTCCCTGCATCTGTAAAGTTCTGTCAACTACAGTTGTTCTCTACTTTATAATCATGGCTTCATCTTCTTCTGAGACCCTTGAGACACATGCTAGATGTGTAACTTCTGTCAAGTTCGACGGATCCAACTATATGTTATGGGCACGATCCTTTCAATTTTATGCTCACTTATCAGGCAAGCTTGAGCATTCACCGAACTCCCTCCTCCTAAAGATGAAACGACTGACAAAAAAAAAGTTGAGTATAAGAAATGGGTAGAGTGTGACTCTCAAGTCCTCTCTTAAATTCTAAATAGTTGTGAATCCAATGTAACCACCAATCTTATTTTTATAGATATTGCCAAGAAATCTTGGGATTATATTGCTCAAATCTATTCTAACAAGGGAAGTGCCTCCTGAGTTTTTGTGCTCTATAATCATCTGCATTCTCTAAGACTTAATAAAGCTACATCATTTGTTTCACACTTTGATACCTTCAAAGGTATTTATGGAGAGGTCAAACTCCACCATCTGCTATTCACTGATCTCATTAAACTACAGAAACAACAAGATGAAGTCCATCTATGCCAGTTTTTGGCATCCCTACCTCCCAGCTATGAAGTTGTTCGTCAACAAATCCTAGCATCTGAACCATTGCCCATGCTAGACGATGTTTATATCTGGTTATCTCGCTCAGTGTCTTCTACTACTAAAGATCTAGTTGTTGTTAGACGAGGACGTGGTAATTCTACTCGTGGACGGGGGAGAGGTCTCAACAATGGTGGAAGAGGGCCTACTCCTTGGTTTTCTAGAAGAGGGTCCTCTCCTCTTCAATCTCGGTACTACAACTTCTGTAAACGGACTAATCATACTGAAGATAAATGTTGGAAGAAGCATGGAAAGCCAGAATGGACAAACCAAGTATCCACTGTCGATGCTGATGGAGAATCTACATATGCCTCTAGTGGTACCACTTTTCAGATGGTAACCCTAAGTTCGTCTGACCTTGACAGGCTGATCAAGGCCATTTTGTTGTTACTACCACGCCTCAGGCAAATACTGCTCAAAACTCAGGTGATCCTTGTTGTTTTCAAGCATCTTCTTCTTCACAAAAGAAGATTGGATTGTTGATTCAGGTGCTACGACTCATATGACCGGTAGTAAAAATCTATTCACTTATCTAAAGAAATCCACCTATCATTCTCCTATGCATCTGGCAGATGGATCTACTTCTCCGGTCACTGGAATAGGAGATGTTGATAACACCCTTTTTAAATCTATTCTGTTTAGGCCCAGATTTCCTTTAAACTTGATGTCTGACAGTAAAAATACAAAGTCTTCAAACTGCAGTGTAACCTTCTTTCCATATATTGTCACCATTCATAATCTAAGGTTTAAGAAGACGATTGGTGGGGGATATAAGGTGGAGATGATTTATACTATCTACAAACCTCGTTAACTTCGCCTGATATTGCTCTTGTGGCCCAGTTTACCTCTCTTTATCAATGGCACCTGAGGCTTGGTCATCCTTCCCCCATTAAGTTGAAGTGTTTATTTCCTAGTTTATCATCTGAAAAATTTACATGTCAATCTTGTCAACTTGGAAAACACCATCGATCTATGTTTTCTCCTTGTCATGACAACAAGAGTCCAAGTTTATTTTTTTAATTCACTCTGATGTTTGGGGACCATGTCGTATCGGTAATCGTACTGGTGTGCGATATTTTGCATCCTTTATTGATGATTGGTCTTGTGCTACTTGGATTTATCTTTTTAAGGATAGTTCTAAAATTTTAGATGTTTTCTCCAAATTCTTGAATGAAATAAAGACTCAATTTTCTTCTACTAGGTCTTTTCACATTGATAATGCTTCTGAATATATGCAACATGGTTTTCAAAAACGTTGTATCTCCGAAGGAATTATTCATCAAACCTCTTGCCCATACAGCCCACAACAAAATGGTGTAGTTGAAAGGAAAAACAAACATCTTCTTAATGTAGCTCGTACTCTTTTGATTGAAATGAATATTCCTAAGTTTTATTGGGTTGATGCCACTCTTCTAGCCAACTACCTCATCAATCGGATGCCTTCTATCTCAAAAAATAAAATACCCTACCAACTCATCTAACCTCATGAACCAATCTTTGCCCTACCACCAAAAGTTTTAGGTTGCCTATGTTTTGTTCACAATCACCAACCTGGCGTTGATAAATTGTCTCCACGAGCTTTTTGTTGTTGGTTCCTTGTCTATTCTCATATACAAAAAGGGTATAAATGTTTTGATTTTGTTGCACGTCGATTATATGTCAGTGTGGATGTCACCTTCTTTGAAGATACCTCGTTCTTCTTTGAGTCTAGTAATCATGTATCTCTTCCTAATGTGCCACTTTTCAGTGTACCTTCCTAGAACGAGTCTTCTACTCCTATTCTGAAAGTGTATGAGCGATGAAGCAAAAGGTCTCTACCTGCAGTATCCCTTGTATCCCCTGTTATGGACTCTTCTATGACTGATGATCCACCACAAGATGATGATAACTCTATTGTCTCCTATTTCTGATTTAGACATTCCTATTGCATTATGGAAAGGGCAGCGGTCTGGTGCCAAATATTGTATTTCTCAACATGTTTTTACAGACCATCTCAATGCTTCCATGGCTCCGTTTACTGTTGCTTTATCTACTATTTCTTACCCAAAGAATGTCCAGGAGGCACTCCTACACCCTGGATGGACAATGGATGAGGAGATGAATGCCCTTTGATCCCGTCGAACATGGGAACTTGTTGATCTGCCTACGGGTAGATATCTTGTTGGTTGTCGTTAGGTGTATACTGTTAAATATCTGCCATATGGGATAGTTGAACGTCGAAGGCTAGACTGGTTGCTAAGGTATACACACAAGAACATGGGGTTGATTACTTTGAAAATTTTCTCCAGTAGCTTGTCTTAATTCTGTTTGCATTCTTATTTCTTGTTGTCATTGATCAAGGATGGCATTTGCATCAGCTAGATGTCAAGAATGCATTTTGTATGGTGATTTGCAGAAGACTGTCTATATATCCCAACCTCTAGGTTATGTTGTTGAGGGGGGCGTTCTGAGAAAGTTTGTCTTCTTAAAAAGGCTATTTATGGTCTGAAGAAGAGCCCTCGAGCATGGTTTAACAAATTCTACCTTATACTGCACAAATTTGATTTCACATGGTCTCAATGTGATCATTCTATTTTTATCAAGACCACTACTTCTAGAATTATTATTCTCATTGTTTATGTGGATGATATCATTTTGTCTGGTCGTTGTGACACAAGGATTGCTGATACAAAGAACTATTTTATGAAACACTTTGTAACCAAAAACCTTGGACGTCTTTGGTATTTTCTTGGCACTGAAGTAGCACACAACAAAACTAGAATAGCTCTATCATAGAGGAAGTATACTCTTGACTTACTGAATGAAACTGGAATGTTGGGGTGTCGACCTACAGTCTCACCTATGGATCAAGCACATGATTTATGGGTTGAGTTTCACCTCTGCTACAAGTGGTTGGCTGGCAAACTTTTGTATCTCACTATTACTAGACCAGATACATGCTTTGTTGTGGAGTTCTTAGTCATTTTATGGATTGCCCTAGGCAATGTCACTAGGAGGATACATGTCATGTTGTGAAATATTTGAAGAATGCACCTAGACAAGGACTGTTTTATAAAAGAAATGGACACCTTGATGTCATTGGATATTCTGATGTTGATTATGCAGGGTGTAAGTCTAACAGAATATCCACTTCTAGTTATTGTACCTTCGTAGGAGGTAATCTAGTTACTTGGAGAAGCAACAACAAAATGTTGTTGCTAGATCTAGTGCAGAGTCTGAATATCGTGCAATGGTACATACTACTCGTGAACTGTTATAGATTAAGTCTATTCTTGCATACTTTGGATTCCCTATCACTTATCCTATCTCGATGTATTGTGATAATCGTGTTGCTACCTTCATTCTTAGTAACCTTGTTTTCCATGAGAGGACCAAGCATATTGAAGTCGACTGTCATTTTCTCCGAGATGCAGTATTGAATAAGAAGATTGCTACTCCTTTTCTGCCATCACACGAGCAAATTGTTGATATATTTACTAAGCCTCTCTCTGGCAAGAGAGTTGCAAAACTATGTTGAAAGTTGGGCATGATTGATATCTATGCTCCAACTTGAGGCAGAGTATTGAGATATATTGTTGTACTTATTGTTTTCTTATTGTTTACTTATCTTGTAACATGGGCCTTTGTATAAAGAGGCCCATTAGGGTTTTTTGTTTGTTTCCCTGTACAGCCTCCTATTTATAGGAGTGAGTTTTCTCTTTTCCAAAATATAGAAAGACGACACATTCATAAAAGTTAGACCAACAATGTTTTAGTAAGTTGGCATGAATGGTAAGTGAACGTGTAATGTCAAGAAGATGACATTTTCTATGCTCAACAATATCATTTTGGTGTAGGGAATAAGCACAGGAGCGCTGACGACTTATGCCCATGTCTCGACATAAAGAGAAAATTGGTGTAGATAACTGAACGGAAATCATTTAATGAAAGGTGTGAATAAGGGGTAAAACTTCATCACAACTTTTAAGAAGATATAACCAAGTCATGTACAAGTAATCATCCACAAAGGTAATTGAATATTTGAAACCATCATTAGCTCGTAGTCTTGAATGAGCCATTCACATCACTATTGAATTAATCATAAACTTTTGAAGTTTGTTTTGTATGAGCAAGAAAAGATACACGGTGGTGTTTTCCCAACTGACATGCAGCAAAGAATAGAAAAAAAAAAGACAAAATGAAAGTAACTACAATTTTAAGTTTGTCTAATGACAGATGACCAAAGCAAAAATGGAGCTGGAGAGGCATGGCTATAAAAGGGCATTTGGTTGGGATTGTGGTGCAGAGAAGTAATACATATCACCAGAGCTCGCTCCTCGCTCAATCATCGTCAAATTTTGTCAATCTTGCAAAACAAAACCAGAGGGCCTAAAAGTTATAGATAGTAGACAGAGTCAACTAATTTGCCACAGACATAGGTTGTTAAAAAAGTTGGGAAAAAATGAAATAATTTCAAGGTAGGAGAAAGTCAAATAGTGCCACACTTAGTGACCCATTTTACCAAACCATCTACCAAAATGATAGTGGAATGCGGTATAAAAGAATAGGAGGCAAGGAGGCATACCCATCATGTGTTGGGTAGCGTCGGTATCCACAATCCAATTGGAATAGACGGCGAGTATGGAAACCCCTGGATTACCTTGATAGGTTGTTGCTAGATGAGTCGATGGTAAGACGTTTGGCAGATCACCGATGCCCCAATCAAAACACGGCTTGTCGATGGCACACAAAGAGAAGAGTCACCATATTGTTGTGAAGCTTGAGGTAGTTGTTTGTATTCCTCATTTTATAATCAGATATGAGAGGAGTTGCTAGCAGAGGGAGGATTCACGTGTACTTTAGTTGGGCTTTGGCCGATCGAAGTAGCGAGAGTTTGGGCAACGTGCCCAGTACCTCTTCCACATCCTCAAACGTAGTGAGCAGGATATTTGTGCTTGGAATGGCTAACATCTTCGTGTGGCCTAGATTTTCATAGTATATGCACTTCGAACATGGTCCACAACCTCATCCACGACCACGAGCTACAACAACGATGGCAGCTTGGGCGTGAAGGGTGGCAGTGTGAGATACGTGGGCAAATCCCATTCAAATTGGGACAGGCGAGCATATGTTTGGTCCATAGTTGGAAGTGTCTTGCCAACAAACAAGAACTAATGAACGAGAGTATACCAGGGATGGAGTCCGTTCAAGAAGCGGCCAGTAATGAGTGTGTATCTCTCTTTGGTGACATCGGCGGATGTTGTGGGCAAGAAAAACTTGAGTTGGTTGGAAAATGCCTTCATGGAATGATCGTACTTGGACAGTATGCAATCACCTTGCTACTCGGAGAAGATCCTATCTATCACATTGTAGAGGCAAAGGCAATTGTCTTACTGTGCATGGAACTACTTCATCTCATCCCACATCTTTTTGGCATCATGATGCCACATGTAGTTGATAAGAAACCCCATAGCCAGGACAGAATCTAGATTTTTCTGGTGACCCAGGTGTCATCAGCATCTGCTGGAAAGACATCCTTGATGTATTTGAGCTCGTCTCGCATCTCCAAAAAAGTTTGTATGGCATTCATCTAAAGCAAGAAATTGTCCCAATTCGACTTTACAAGAATACATTAGGCATATCACTGTAGATATAGAAAGTGGAACTGGAGTCTTTTCGTCAGTCATGATAATAAAACAAGTAGTACCTGATTGAAAGCAAAGTACGAAAAAGGCAAGCACTGTCGGTTATAGATGTCCGGTACGAGAGATAGATTCTAAAAGCCACTACCAGAATGTAAGGCATGGTGCGAGAGAAGATCATAGAAATGATGTGTTGTGATATGAAAAAGTGTAATTCCCTAATTGTAACAAAAGTGCTCAGCCAAGTGGTTTAGGGGAACCACATGGGGATGTGGTGCCCCTAGTTTTTAGTGCTATATAGAACTAAAACAGGATCTTTTTGTTTTATAAAGTTTTGAAAAATACACAAGAACTAAGGAGAGAAGGGGGTTGTTAGGTTAGGTTAGAGCAGTGCTCTAATTTCATGTAGAAGAAGAGATCGATTCTCATTAGGTCTAATTGGAGTACAAGTGTTCTCATATATGTATGAGTAAAAGGATAAGTGGATACACTTTAGTGGGTAAATGGATCATGATTCATCACTTAAATGTTCCATGAACATAACAAAGAATATAACATTAGTGGGCCTCAGCCCAAGTATCACTATACTAACATTGAATATGATCAACTACCAAAATAATGAGCATGGTACAGCGTGCTTGTTTTATGACCAGAAGCAACATGAAATGCTCCTATTCCATTATCATTAAAAGTAGGATTAACTGTTTTATTGTAGTAATGTTTTTCTTAATGGGTAGGATACCTATTAAAGGATTTAGTTGGTATGAAACTAGATGTTACGACTTATGAAGATTATATACAAAACATTAGTTGACTGTAACATCGTCGGATTTGATAACCATATAGAATTAATAGCATATTGAGCAAGCAGCAGGATCATTTGATAAAGCATTCACATGCATGCTCTTTTGCTTGTTTTTGTTTGTAAAGTTAACTTTTATAGCTTTACCAAATTCTCCGGTTTTTGTTAGCCTCTTGTATTTATAAGCCTGAACTTAACAATTCCACATTGTATTCTACAGTACAATCACAATTCTAAAAATGTTTTGCCTACATTTGTGCATTTATGTTAGAACTAGTCGCCGGTAAACTGAAGAAGTGCATCAACAATCTCTAAAATTTCAACAAACATTGCACAATTGAAGACTTCTACAGGGTCCACTCGCCCTGAACCAGTTGATATAAAATTGACGTTATGAGAAATGGAATAAACAAATGAAACACATATTCCCAATACTAAAATGTCTAACACTCCAAAAGAATATACAAAATCACGACATGGTATCACCTCATGGGTATCAAACTCCATAGGGTAAACTTGCAGTTTAAAGAAAGCTGAGAAATTGAATTTTTTATTATTGTGAAGAGTGTCATGTGAAATACATAGACGGCCTTTCCATGCATACCTGTAGCATATAATGGAGTTTTTGTATCCTTGAATCCTCTATAAATGCCCTGCATGGCTAATGACAAAAGAACCGCAGGAGCACCAAGTGACCTCAGTGTTAAGTATTGGCACGCAGGTTGCAACATGGGAGAGTCCTATTAGAAATGGCAAAAATACAAATTAATATATAGCAACGAGTGCCTCTGTTGACCAAAGAAATTGCACTTGGGATACTGTATAGTTAACGTTACTACTGCATAACATCAGACTTTGAAGTAAAAATCTTCAATGTTTAGAAATTTGACAGAAAAAATATGATAAATTCTAGTAATGAGAATCCTTACAGGTTTCACGCCCATAATATGTAGTATAGGTTTCGCTAGAAATATTAGGATGGCAGCTTGAAGAAGGCCGAGAACTCCTCCAACTATCAATGCTGTTGAAGCAGATGGAATGTGCTTGCGTTTTTTGTCATGCTGCACCATTTCTGCACTTTCAGTTCTGGTAGATAAAGGACTGTAGATATTCTCCTCGGGATCTATGAAATATTATTCAAGATAAAAAAAATACATGGAATATGAGAAGACTATAACAAACAATTACATGCAAAGTGACATACAGTAACAACACCTATCAAAACATAAATTTCATAGATTTGCTAATATGAAATTACCATCATATGGAACCAACTGTTCTGTTTCGCTGTCAACAGAAGCCCGGTTCATACCCCTCTCTTCCAACTCTTTCAAACTCATTTTATTTACAGCATCCTCCTCTGCGACGAATGATGTTGTTACACTGACGACAGGAAAAATTGCAATCCTGGACGCTTGATTAAAGGCAGCAATGGCAACGCCTACAGCTGCTAGCTCCACTGGGCCTATCACCAGTTGATAAGAAAAACTCATCAGTAACTTGCCTTTGCAAATCAAGTCACTTGAGTTTATCCAGATTTAAAAAACAGTGCTTTGATGCAATTATGCACAGAAATAGTAGCTTTTGAGGAGAAAATTTCTTAGTAATAACTGAGATATGTTCGTACAGACGAGTTACTGCCAAAAGTTTTCAGACAGTATAAGATATAAAGAGATACTCTAGTCCTATGGAAACGTGCTTCACAGAGAACCGACAGAAAATGACTAAAGCATAAGTATGAGAACAATCTTGTGGCCTCTTAACGTTAGTAGTTTACATCAGAAAAGTACAACCAATTAAGATATTCAATGAACTCAAGATCCAATAAAGCACATAAAGGCTCAATTTCTGTCCTAGAAAACCGAACGTTCTATGACAATTCGACACAAATAGATAGTACGAATAGATGGTTAAAGCTCCAACAGTTCCAGGTCCACCTGCTGATCAAGAATGTCAAAGTCCAAGCACATCAAAGTCAGGGGGAGTGCACATGCCATGCAAAGTACATCATCTCATGCCATGCCATGCCGTGTGTGTGTGTGTGTGTGGGGGGGGGGGGGGGGGGGGTGGGGGGGGGGGGGGGTGTTTGTACAAGTAAAACAGAGAACGTCATATGCAATGTGAGCTAGTGTTTGCAAGCCCAATCAAGTCAATGTCCAATAAGTCCAATCGAGTTCAGCCGGGTCAGGGATGTTGTGTCCCTCCAAAATAGGAGAGGGGTTCTCTTATACGCACATTGTCAATATTGTCAAATCAATATTTCAAACAGTTGATGAACAAAAGAAATCAACCCAAAACTAGAATAAGAATATCTTGTTTATCCTTGCACATCTATTTTGTGTTAAACCTGCTTCTCCGTTCTAGTCTCATTGCAAAAGGCATCTTTGTAGTATTTTATTTTCTAAGCAAAATGAAGAATGGCATCCTTGGATATTACAAACTTTAGAAATAGTAATGAATAAAGTTTGTAACAGGGGACGGGTCAAAATTATGCCAAGATCAAACAAACAATCATCATTTTGCAATGCTAGCCAAAAAAAGTAGCATATGACATATTAGGTAAGACGGGATTTGGGATTTGTTTGATTGTGTATCAAAAATAAAGATTCTGAAATTATGAGATTTTTCTAGGAATGTGGGCAAATGTATCTCGTATTTGATATTTCACAAAAATATTATCTAGAATTCTAGATTTCCCATTTACATGACTGATTGAGTTACAAAACCTATGTGTTCCTTCTATATCATATCTAAACTATATAAGTAAAAACTATGGGTGTGGGCAACACTTGAAATTCTTTATTATGTTTAATGATCCTATATGTACCTGATTGTCGAAATTTTTTAGTCCTTGACGGCAGCAGTGTTAAGTTGGTCATTATTTGCCGAAATGAGTTCCTGATTTTTGTCAATGTTCTCATCATTTTAATAGATCATCAATGCCCTATAATTTCAGGTAGGTCCTTATTTTTCATTTTTTCCAAAGTTTGGAATCGGGCCTTGCTTCTTGCTATTATTTTCAAAGTTTTTAATAAGTCTTTGTATGCCATAATTTCTAGTATATCATCAAAATTTGTTAAAAAAAATATTTAAGACATGTCATTAACCTGCTATAATTCAAATAGATACAGGTTTTTTCTTTTACTTTTAATACATGTATTATTGTAAAAATACAGTAGAAATGCAAGTACAACTACCACATGGAGTGTGGTTTTATACTAGCACAGAGTGACAATGCATTTGTGGCAATATTCTTTAGCACCATGGTGGCATGAGTTCGGTATAGCATCTCATTCGAATTCAAAACTTACAAAAAAATGCCCAAAATTCCAGGTTTATTAAACAAGATCATGAATTAGCTATACATTTTAAAAAAAATTGTATAAAGCATGACATTTTATGATATTTATTACAAAGTAATAATCTAAAAACAAAATTTCTTGATAATCTTGTTGCTCTACCAACCTGCAAATGTTGCATTTAACATTATACATTGTGATTTGTTGTTTTCTGGGGACTAAAAATATGTTTCCATGAAGACTAAGATAAAGCTTCAACGCAAATATTTCATATCCATATTCGTATTTCAAATCCAGATAGTAGGTGAGCGAGCAAGCTAAAGTCCATGATGGCAGCTAACATGCAAAAAGGTTAGGATGGGAAAGGGGGCTCATTTCATTAGCACAGCTTGTGAAGCAACCTGTATCTAAGTCGATACCATCGACATCCTGTCGATGGTATCGAGATCTGTCCAGGTTCATGATGGAGCAAGCCGCATCTTGGTCGATACTATCGACACACATGTCGATAGTATCGAGATTGGTTCAGGCGCAAGAGAATACTCTGTCGATACCATCGACTTGTGTCGATGGTATCGACACCGGCACAGCGGCGGAACAGTAAACCGGCGGCTGACCTATTTTTGTTATAAAATGTTATTTTTATTTGTTTTCTCTTCTGGTATCTCATGTACTCTACCCTAATGTATAAATACAAGTGTGTAGGCACTAACCCTACTCACGTTTGCTGCACATAGCAGCCGACATGTAATCGGTGTTCTTCATCTTCTTCCTCCGTCATTCTCAACATGGTATCAGAGCTGTAACTTCGACCGGTCCATCGCCTCTTCTCCAAGCGCCGCCTACCCTTCTTCTTCTCCACAGGGCGCCGCCACACCTTCTCTCCACAAGGCGACACCGCAGCAACTTCTTCTCCACAAGCCGCAGCCGCAGCAACCGGTAGAGCTGTTGTTCTCCGGTTTGAAGATCTCCGGTTGATCAAACGGCCACCTAAAGCCCAAACCGGAGGTCTCGTCTCTTCCAAAGTGTCTTCCTAATCACATCTCCTTCATGTGTGATTAGGAACCTCTCTCTTGAAGGCTGTTGATGCGTCAGTAACGCATCCTCTATCTTGTTCAGTTGTGACGTGTATCTCTCCGTCACGGGACGCGTATCTATCCGTCCACTCAATTTTTTTTTTTTTGTGACGTGTATCACCCCGTCACACATATCCCAGCTGCATCATGGAGAACAAGACCTATTATGAGGTCTCGCCTATTCCTATCAAGCTTAATGGGAAGAATTTTTTGCTATGGATGAATGCGGTTCATACTGTCTTGGAATCGCGCGATCGAGCAAAGTTTGTTGATTCTGCACCTCTCACCAGCACTGACCAAGACTATGCCGAGTGGAAACGTCTTGACAGCCTAGTGAAGACTTGGTTATGGGGTAGCATGGAACCGTCTATTGCTTCTAGGTTCATGTTCTACTCCACCGCTAAGGAGATTTGGGATGCCGTCAAGCAACACTATGCTCAAGAGAAGAATGCTCTTCGTCAGTTTATGATCTATGATCGTCTGTTTGCGGAAAAACAAGGTGATAGATCACTTGAAGAGTATTTCGGTGTGATTCAAGCTATCTCTCAGGAGTTGAGCTACTATCATCCAGTGAAGGTTGCTGAGCAGATTAAGGATAGAGATGATCTTGTCACTGCCAAATTTCTATCTGGCCTTAGCTCCTCATTTGGTTCAGCAAGAAGTGTGATACTTGCATCTGATAAATTACCGAGCCTTGCAGAAGCCTTCTCTAGGATTCAACAGTCCACCTTTGAGTCCATTGGTCCTCCTCCTCTTGTTCCTTCTGGAGATTCTCATGCCTCTATTGCTGCAGCAGTTCGCGGAGGACGACCTGCATCTACTTCATCTGACAGACCTGGCTTGGGCAGAGGACGTGGGACTCGCCCTAGATGTACTTTTTGTGACAAACCCGGGCACTCTGTCGAGAAATGCTGGAAGAAACATGGGAGACCTGCAGCCCCACCTGTTGGAGCTGCCAATTGTGCTACTTCAGATTCTACTGCTGCGAGCTCGAGTTCCTCTGGCATCACCCTTACTCAGGAGGAATATGACAGATTCATTCAGGCCACTCAACATTTGAATATGGGCGCTTCATCTGCTTCTACAGCACATCTTGCATCTACAGCGGGTAATCAGGCTACCTCTTTTATGGCTTCCGGATCCGCAACTCCCTGGGTGGTCGACTCTGGTGCCTCCCAGCACATGACTGGTATGAGGCGATTGCTCCGCACACTTGACTCATATATTCCTCACCCCTCTGTTACCTTGGCAGATGGTTCTGTGAGGAAGGTGGTAGCTAGTGGTTCTGTGTCCCTTACACCAGATATTGATTTGAAATCTGTCCATTTTGTACCTGATTTTCCATTCAATTTGCTTTCTGTTGCCAAGTTGATTGACACTATGAACTGCACAGTAACTTTCGGGCCATCTTGTTTTGTTTTACAGGATCTCAAGAGTTTGAAGATGATTGGTGGGGGGCCTAGGAAAGGTGATCTCTACCTCTTTCCTGGTGATTATCTACCTCGCCATCCACCTCCTGCTCCAGTTTCCTCCGCCATGCTGAGTAGTTCCCCCTTGTTGTGGCATTGCAGATATGGCCATCCTTCCTTAGAAAGCTTGAAGAAATTGGAACCCGATCTAGCTCATGTGTCCTCATTAGAGTGTCAGTCCTGTCAGTTGGGCAAACACCATCGGTTGTCTTATCCTGTTCGTGTCAATAATCGGGCTTCTAGTCCGTTTGAGTTAGTCCACAGTGATGTATGGGGTCCTGTTAAAAACCAGAGTTATAATGGTTTTAGCTATTTCATTTCTTTTGTGGATGATTACTCTCGCATGACATGGATTTATCTTTTAAAAAGTCGTGAATCTGTGCTTTCCATTATCAAACATTTTCATAAACAAATTCAAGTTCAATTTCACTGCAATATTAAAATTTTTCAATCTGATAATGCCCTTGAGTACGTTCAGAAAGCAATGCATGAGTTTTGCAGTTCAGTTGGTATGATTCATCAAACCTCTTGTCCTCACACTCCTATGCAGAATGGTGTTGCTGAGCGAAAGAATCGCCATCTCTTGGATATCACTAGGTCTATCATGTTTGAATCCAATGTGCCTAAACGTTTCTGGTCTGAGGCTCTTCTCACTGCCTGTTTTTTGATTAATCGGCAGCCCTCTTCTGTTTTGCATGGGCGCACTCCCTTTTCTGTCTTACGTCCTATGGATCAACCGTTTCATGTTCCGCTTCGAGTTTTTGGTTGTACATCCTTCGTTCATAACTTTGATCCCAAACAAGACAAACTCTCTCCTAGGTCCTTGAAAACCTTGTTTCTTGGTTACTCTGGTACGAGTAAAGGTTACAAGTGTTATTGCCCGAGTTTGCGTCGTATGTTTGTTTCTAAGGATGTCACCTTTCATGAAACCAGTCCATATTTTGCACATACTATGAGCAAGGGGGAGCAATTGAGTGAGGGAGTGCCACCCGTAATTCAAAGTGAGGGAGTGCCACCTATCATTGTTGAGGACTTACCGCATGATCCACCTACCATTCAACCCTATAACCAGGTTTATCACAGGCGCGGTAGACAGGATCCAGATGAGGTAGCGGCACAAGTCCATGAGCCTTCTTCGTCATCTTCTACTCCAGAGATTCCTGCAGAAGCTTCTGACCTTGATCTTCCTATTGCTGTCCGAAAAGGTATACGTTCATGTACTATTCGACATCCCATATCGAATGTCTGTTGTTTGTCACACTTATCTACACAGGCTCGTGCATTTGCTGTTGGGATGGACTCCATTAAGATACCACGAAACCACTTCGAGGCTCTGAAGGACAGTGGCTGGCAGCAGGCAATGCAGGTGGAAATCTCTGCTTTGATTGACAATGGCACATGGGATCTTGTTACTTTACCTGCGGGCAAGAAAGTTGTGGGTTGTAGATGGGTCTTTACCGTCAAACACAACCCTGATGGATCGATTGAGCGGTTGAAGGCCAGATTGGTAGCTAAAGGCTACACACAGACATATGGAGTGGACTTCTTTGAGACCTTCTCTCCAGTTGCTCGTCTCAATTCTGTGCGGATCCTTATATCTCTAGCTACTACCTTTGATTGGCCTCTTTTCCAGCTGGATGTCAAGAACGCCTTTCTTCATGGAGATCTTCAGGAAGAGGTGTACATGGAGCAACCACCCGGTTTTGTTGCTAAGGGGGAGTGTCAGAAAGTTTGCAGATTGAAGAAGGCTATCTATGGGTTAAAGCAATCTCCTCGAGCTTGGTTTGACAAGTTCAGTGCTGTTGTGTTACAGATGGGCTTCTCTCGTTCCATGACTGATCACTCTCTATTTTATTCAAATTCTTCTGGTGGATCCATCATTATTGTTGTCTATGTTGATGATATTGTGATTACTGGCAGTGATTCTACAGGCATATCACGTGTGAAGGAAGGACTACAACATCACTTTCACACGAAGGACCTGGGGAAGCTGAGATACTTTCTAGGGATTGAGGTTCTTAGATCCCATGCAGGTATAAATCTCTCCCAGAGGAAATATGTTCTTGACTTGCTACAGGAAACGGGTATGACTGATTCTAAGCCCGTATCCACTCCTATGGATTATCACATCAAGGAGGTAGACGATGATACTGAATATTCAGATCCAGGTCATTACAGGAGAATAGTTGGGAAGTTGATTTACCTAACTGTCACAAGACCTGATATTTCTTTTGCTGTTGGAGTAGTAAGTCAACATATGTGCACACCACGACAGTCGCATTGGACAGCTGTATGCAGAATTCTGAGATATCTGAAAAGTGCTCCTGGGAAGGGGATCACTTACTATAAACCAAAGAGTTCCTCATCACCCTTGTCTCTTACAGGTTATGCGGATGCAGATTGGGCTGGAAATCAAGTTGATAGACGATCTACTTCTGGTTACTGCACCTTTCTTGGTGACCATTTGATCACATGGAAAAGCAAGAAACAACATGTGGTAGCGCGATCCAGTACTGAAGCTGAGTACCGTGCTATGGCACATGCATGCTGTGAATTACAATGGGTCAAATCTATCCTATTCGAGTTAAAGATTTTGATTCAATCTCCCATGATACTCAAGTGTGACAATCAATCTGCTATACACATCGCCAGGAATCCTGTCTTTCATGAACGTACAAAGCATATAGAAGTTGACTGTCACTTCATCAGAGATCAGATAAAGAATGGCAATATTGTGACGCCATATGTCAAGTCTGAGGATCAATTAGCTGACATCTTAACAAAGCCATTGGGTCCAGCAGTATTCCAGAATTTATGTGGCAAGCTGGGTATTCACAATGTGTACACTCCAGCTTGAGGGGGAGTGTGAAGCAACCTGTATCTAAGTCGATACCATCGACATCCTGTCGATGGTATCGAGATCTGTCCAGGTTCATGATGGAGCAAGCCGCATCTTGGTCGATACTATCGACACACATGTCGATAGTATCGAGATTGGTTCAGGCGCAAGAGAATACTCTGTCGATACCATCGACTTGTGTCGATGGTATCGACACCGGCACAGCGGCGGAACAGTAAACCGGCGGCTGACCTATTTTTGTTATAAAATGTTATTTTTATTTGTTTTCTCTTCTGGTATCTCATGTACTCTACCCTAATGTATAAATACAAGTGTGTAGGCACTAACCCTACTCACGTTTGCTGCACATAGCAGCCGACATGTAATCGGTGTTCTTCATCTTCTTCCTCCGTCATTCTCAACACAGCTTTTGAGAAATTGGGGCCAAAAAAAGGCATGTTACGCGCTATCACAGAATGTGGATCAGTACGTGTGCAACGAGAAGAAGAGGAAACAATCTATAGAATCAATGAACACAGGAATTGATGCAGTTCTTTGTACATGACCTACATCTATTGGAGGAGAGGATATATGAACAGAAGTATTTTTTTTATTATAATAATAAGATTATAAAATAGAAGTTCTCTCGTAGAGGACCCAGAAAAAAGTTACACCCAAATGGAATGAATCTCCTCATCATCATTGTCGTCTTCGTCATCGTCATCTAAGCCTGAATCAACCATGTTGGGGTCGGCTACATGAGTCCTTTTTTATTCAATCAGATTAGTTATGGGTCATTTTCTGATCAAAGATGCAAAGACTGGAAATCTTTCCTAATAAACTTATCCTAAGTTCATTTAGTCATGCCTCTTCTTCTTTTAGATATACTCAACTCAATACTATTAATTTGAATAGGTGTGTTTTTCAGTGTGTGATTCACGTCCATGCCATCTCAAGTGACCCTCACATGACTTGTCCTCAATACTCACACCACTCTCACTTTGTTCCCGGTATATTCATTTCTCAAGCGATCTTTTCTAGTCTTTCCAAACATCCATCCCAACATACGCATTTCCTCTAGGTTCATCTTGTTGAGACCTTGTTCTTTCCTACCAACATTCACTCTCATACATCATGGTCGAGTATATAGCTATTCTATTAAACTTTATTTTATTTAAGAAGGATCTTTTGACTCACATACTATTCCAGCTGCACTTCTCCATTTCAACCATCTTGTTGTGATCTTTTGACAAACATCATTTTGAACATCACCATATATTTGAATAATAGAACCCAAGTATTGAAACATGTCATGTTTTGGTACATTGTTACCATCAATCTCAACAAGTTAGATATATTTTTTTGGTAAAAAGAAAAAATACAATCTGATGGACCTTATCTTTGGGTCCCTGAGCTATTTGACTGCAATTAGGAGTTGCCAGTTTGAATAAGAATCAAAGTTAAAAATAGGATACCACATTGCCTAAAGTGAGCCATCTCAAAAGGTATTCAATTCAACTCAGACTAGGAATGGAAATCCTTAATCCTAGTGGAGTCATAGCCCAAGTAAAACCCAAGTCGAAGCAAAATCCCAAGCCATTTAGGGTTGTTGGAATCCACAACCAAGTCGAATCAGTTCAGTATCTTAAAAAGACAACAAGAATACACTCTCAGTTAGGCCAATTGCATTAAGGCACTTGTTACGCCCTAGTCTGACATGTTAGACCATTAGGTAGCCCAGCAATTGGATTTGAAATGCTTGCACCCAAAGGTAGCCTAAAGAAGGCATTGGAAAAGTATACGCTTGATTAGTTGAATCTAGGCTTTTTAAGTAAATAAACTGAGCTTGCTTGAACAGGGTATTCCGGAGATTGTTTGGTTAAAAGTCAAAACAAAAAAAAAGTGCCAGCTCAGAAAGAAAAAAATCGTTTTTGTTAAATCAAGGAATATACATTCATCTCATTTCATTGATGAGACAATTGAGGTCTTTCATCATATATTCTATTGAACTTTCCCTAACTATCATTATTAGAGAGTCTAGATAATTTAGTTCATTAAGTTATTTGAGTCTATTTGTATATGGGACCAAGTGTGTCTTGGCCCATTAGGGTTCTGTCTAAAGTTTGTATGCTTCCCCCTTCTCCTATATAAGGAGGGGGATTTCTCTCATCAACATATCGATTAGCCTTTTACTTTCTATCTGACAATCATCATTCACTCGTACCGACCAACATCTACTCCCATGTAGCATGGTTAGGTGTACAACTATTCTATAAAACTTATTTTTTAATCTGAGAGGAATCTTCAGATCACATACTACTTCAGTTGCATTTCTCCATTTTAACATATTGTGATGTGATTATGGTGCGGGACTTCGACTTTGTGTCGACTTCGCCAGGTGTGGAAGTGGAAATTTGTGGAAACTTCGAGGAAGTTTGTGGAAACTTCGAGGAAGTTTCGAGGAAGTTATGACGCAAACTTTGACAAACTTCGATGCCATTTTTTGAAGAAAGTGATGTGAATTTGAAGGAAACTTTGATTGTAAACTTCTAATTATGTTATACCTCTATCTAATATATTTTAATTTAACACAAAAACACAATTTACGAGTCTCTAGCCATAGGTAGGTGAATAATATTATGAGCTGCTTGCAAGGGTCAAATATGCACTACACATACAAATAAGTTCACCATATGAATCATATAGAATATATAGTCAAATAGTAGTTACAACACCCTCTCTAGTAAAGAGTGGCAATAACAAGCATAGGAGTTGATATTAGAAGTGGTAAAGAGGGTTTGAGGCGACACTTATGCCTTATATGGCATTAGAGCACTAGTTAGGACTAATGTTCTGGGTCGTCTCAACTTCGCCCCAACTTCGCCAACTTCGAGGAAACTTCGACAACTTCGGAGAAGTTGAGATGAAAATACACACAAAAAAGTCAACTTCGACGACATCCTTGAAACTTCGCCCCGAAGTTTGGACGAGGCCGAAGTATTTGGTATTCGACTTCGCCTATGGTCGAATTTCGAAACTTCGGCGAAACTTCGCCCAAATTCGACGAAGTTGTGTTCCATGGATGTGATATTGTTGTTGACTCAAGGTCTGAATTGACAAATCCCTTGTTTCGATGATGACTAAATTATTCCACTTATTTGTGTCTAATGTTTCTACTTGAGTGATTTCATATCAGATAGTCACACTCCAAATGCCTAAACTTGCACATCCTAACTTGGAGAAATCAAGTCATACATGTATAAAGATCAAGGTTGAAAAATAAATAGTTTTCTACATAGATCTTTGATTTAAATCACTTACAATGTGTTAGAGAGTATATATTAGCCTATTTAGTTAATAGGTTTAGTTAGTGGGCCTTTAGTGTCTCGACCATTTAGATTACTTGAGTCCCAAGTCTCAGGGCTTCTCCCTTGCTCGTATATATATGATAGGGTTGTACATCTTTTAGTCATCGAATCGATTCAATACATTCATTATTTTTTCTCACATGGTATCATATAAAGTTCGCTGCTAGTGAACCCTAGCCGACGTTGCTTCCCTCTTCTCTCCTAGCCGCCGCAAACAGAAGCCCTTGTCGCCGCTCCTCTCTCCGAGAGAGAGCAGCAGGGGCTCTGCCTCCGCCTGCGGGCGGCGGCCGCCGTAGCCATGGTTTAGGTCGGCTGCCCACAAGGCATACCCCGGCCTCCATGATCATCTCTATTCTCAATTCATAACATCGATCTTCTTTTTGTACGTCGGCAATCTTCCTTCACGACTATCTCATATCTATCCATCTGTCATCATCTCTATTGCATCACGCCACCATTGCATCGAGTCGTAGAGCAACCGTAGTCGTTGATCCCCGACCACCAGCAACAGTCGCTGCTAGCCACAATAGCCGTCGTTGTCTGCCCCTGCGTCGCCCATGCCCGTCGGCCCTGCGTCTCACGCCATCAACATAGCTGGTCACCAGCAGCAACAGGCATAGCAACCGCCATCAGCAGCAATCACCACAACCGACCCCTTGGTCGTCATCCTTGCTGCTTCCGCCCAACAATCATAACGCCCTGACGTCCACAGCACCAGCCTTCGTTGTCGCTTATGGAGAAGGCTCCGCACTTGGCTCCGCCTGTAGCCTCATGGCCTACAATATCTTCAGAGCCGCGCAGGAGCCTGTTATCATCTCCTTTGTTGCGGCCAAGTCCTACGGTAGTCGAGCGACATAATCCAACCATCTCTTACTTTTCATCTTGCCGCTTCAGCCATAGTTGGCTCTCACCATCGCCACTCATTATCTCTGTTCATTAGGTTTGTTGTTCGCATACCATCATTACCCCCAAAGTGTTCTGTCTTCTCCCAGTTACAGACGTCCTCCAAAATTTCAAGGTAAAATTTTTTTACCAAAGGGCCTAAAGGCCGGACAAATGTCATTTCGGGTCGGGATTTAATCCATTTAATTTTCCTACTCGAATCTTACAGTGACTCATTTAGCATCCCTCTTCGATTATCGATTTCCATTCTTTAACATACTATACATCTCAGTTTCACAGATTCCTCTCCTCTTCACCAATTCCTTTCCTACCCTTCCACCCATCTTGTGTGTATCCCCTTTTCGACGTGCGGGGGGTCCTATATCCTTTCCTCCACACCAGATACTCACTCTCGTCGTATTTGGTGTGCGGGGGGGTAGAGAGGAGAAGAAGAGTATGAGAAGAGAGAGCATGAGAAAAGTATGAGGGAGAGCATGAGTGAAAGTATGAGAGAGAGATGAGAGTGATTATACATATATTCCAGGCTACTATCTTGATGGAGCTTCGTATTGTTCAGCATATTTATTCTCCACTTCCAGACAACATTGAAAGGCCTTCATTGCAGCATTAACACCAAGCTTCTCGTGCTCGTACCGCATTATGTACGTCAGGACAGGAGTTTGCTACGCATATTTCAGCCCTCTTGTTTCCTCTTCCTTCGGTGTTAATAGTGGTTTAGTTGATCACTCTTGCGGCATTCTTGGGAGACGGATGGGTGCTTCTCCAGACTTCTCAAAAGCTCAACAATTTCAATCCTGCCAAGTCGACATCTGCAAGGTTGACAGTTCATCCAGTTATATCTTCATCGAGTTTCTTTCATCACGTCTTCTCCGAGCCGCATTTGTTGTTTTAGTATCACCTTCTGCTGATCTACTTGGGACTTTCCTTTCCCGTCAAGCCCCCAAGGTTCATGCGCCAGAGCTATGGTACCTACATCGTATCATCAGCACCTCGTCCAGCTCGTGTTCGTGCTACGTTATGCACGTTTTTCAGATGCTTTGAAGATTCCACTACTGCTACATCGTCGTTGGAGATCGGCGTTCGTGCTGCGTAAAGTATGTATTCCAGTGAAGATGGCGTAGTCATAGTATGATGATCGTCTACTCCAAAGTGGTGAATTTCTGTTGTAGCATTCAGGTTTCATGCTTAGATGTTCTTCCTTCCAGATGCACTCTAAAAGACCTTCTTCAAAGCTCGAGGATCTCCAACCTGCAAAACACAACTGAAAAGAGGCGTCGTCATCATATGATTTAGGGGGAGTATTGTAAAAGGGGGAGTAACAATTTTTGTATGGGGGTGATATTTATCATTTCTTTTATCGTTTTATCAAGTCCTGTAACTCCAAGCTTGGACATGTGTTTCACCCATGAACCAACTTGAGGGGGAGTGTTAGAGAGTATATATTAGCCTATTTAGTTAATAGGTTAATTAGTTAGTGGGCCTTTAGTGTCTCGGCCCATTTAGATTACTTGAGTCCCAAGTCTCAAGATTTCTCCCTTGCTCCTATATATAGGACAGGGTTGTACGCCTTTTAGCCATAGAATCAATTCAATACATTCATTATTATTTCTCACACAATGATTGTATGACTTGTAATTAAGCTCATATGTGTAATAGAGTCAATTAGGATGAATTAATATGTACTTCAGAGGGTCTTGAAAACCCCAAAACAGCAGTGCAGTCGACTGAATCATCCTAGGGAAAAACTCAGCCAACAACACTATTCACGAGGCTTTTCGGAGCCTTTTGTCGATCGAATTTGGAAACTCGGCCGACCAGAAAATGGCCCAAACAGCAGGGCTACTTTCAGAAAGGTAGAAGACTCTTACACTCAAGGTTCATACTTGCATATTATCTTAGAAATATTTTGAAAGTTTAATGAATTTTGTTTAAGTGGTTTTAGCTTTATTCACCCCTCTCTAGAGCCCATCATAGATCCAACAATTGTGACAAACATCATTGTGATGTCACCTTCCATTTGAATAATAGAATCCAAAATTCCAAATATTGAAACTTATCATGTTTTGGGACACCCACTCCATCCAACTTGACAGATTGGATAAATATCTTTGGTAAAATGAAAAACTACAATCTCGTGGACCTTAATTTTAGGACCATATGCCATATGGTTGCAACTCGATAGCTACGAACCCAACTAAGAATAAAACCTAAACTATAGCATTCCACATCGCCTATATAGTGAGCCATCTCCAAAGAAATCAGATTCGACTCATATTACGAGTAGAAATCATTAATCCCAGTGGATTGTTAGCCCAAATTAGACCCAAATGAATGCCAACTCCTAGTCCACTAGGATTGTTGGAATCCACACCCGAATTGAATTGGTTTAGGATAACTTCAAGGCACAACAAGAATTTACTATCTTTGTTAGAGCATTTGCATGAGGGTACTTGTTACTCTCTTGTTTGACATGTTAGACCATTATTTGGTAGACAAACAATTGGGATTTGAAACGTTAGCATCCAACACATAGCCTAAAGAAGGCATTGAAAATGTAATCTGCTTGGCTGACTTTAGGCTTTTTTATAAAAAAAACTAAGCATGCTTGTATAAGAGGAGATTGTTTGGTTAAAATTTAAAAAAAGAGTGCATGTTCAGACTTAATTTTCCTTTTTTCTGCTAAACCAAGGAATATCTAGAGTGACGAGACAATTGAGCTCTTTCGGTGTAGGTTCTACTAAATATCCAGATACGATTTGTTGTTCTATAAAACCTAATTTTCTAAAGGACGTATTTGTGAAGTCAATCTGAGAGTCAGTTCAATTCCAGGGTCATAGGTTGTGGAGACCTTAGGTCGAGTGCATGTTTGATTGGTGGACTACTCTCATCCCATTGTCAATTGGTTATGGTGTGAAGTTCTTTGGCCTTCCTCTCATGTGCAATCATCACAAGATCACAGTTTTAAATAATTGACCATGCATATAACTACATGCTTCAAACCTAAGACCAATTGGGAAGAAGTTTGCTACAACATGGACATTTCGAAACAAAAAGGAGCATAGATACATACACTAAGAAATGTCCCGACGATGACCAAGGGTAGGAAAATAGTGAAAGCATAGTAAATTTTCAGATCAGACAAAAAGAATAACATTTTTCCAAAAGAGAAGGCTTTTTACAAAATTGCAAAATGCATTTTTAAAGGAGAAAAGCATAAATTAAAATGTGACACTTGGTCATCAGTGGCCATCAATGACTTCTCTATAGGTTTCTTTCAGAGTAAGAGAGGCCTCAAACAGGGTAACACCCTGTCCCCTTTTCCATTCATTTTGTTGGAAGAGGTTCTCAACCAGAGGCTATTTGAATGCGCCAAGAATGGAGAGATTGACATATTCAAAACTAGAGGGAAGGGAAATGTGTTGCCGATATACTTTACGCGGATGACATTACAGTTTTCTTCAACGCTAGTCAGCGATCTTGTGATAAAGTGATCACCATTCTTAAAAAATACGAGATCGTAACAGGTCAACTAATTAACAGAGGCAAATTCGGGTGTTTGATCGGTGCCACGGATCCACACACAGCGGAAGGAGTTTCTTAGTTTTAGAGGTTGCTCCTATAGAGGGATCCTTTTCTTATCTTGGGGTCCCTATCGCGACAGGGAGAATGAAACACCCACTATACTTTTGTTCAGGAGAAAATTAAAAAGAAGATTGCATCTTAGAAGTCCATGTTGTTGTCCTTTGCTGGTAGAAAACTCCTTATCGGACATGTCCTGTCATCCATCACCCTCTATGACATAGTTGTGTCAGACATCCCCGTCAATATTATGAAGAGGATTAATGGCATGTTCTCAAGTTTTCTCTGGGCCGATAGAGCTAGCCAATCAAGAGAGCTTAGGTGGCACGGGATAGGATCACCATACCTATAGAAGATGGGAGGCATGGGCATTGTCTCTCTATAACTCACCGCCAAAGCGTTCAGATTTAAAGCATGTTGGGAAATTCTAGCGGGAGCATCAGCGTGGGCCAGATTTTCTCGACAAAATACAGAAAAAAATTTAGAAACCACACTGGATGATTTCCTCCCTTTTTGAAAAAAGGAACCTTTTCCTCACAATTCTGAAAGAAGATGTGGAGCTCATTCCCAGAAGTCACACCCGCTTGTAGATGGTTCATCGAAAAATGAGAGATTTCCTTCTAGGTCACAGTAGATGGTGCCAGACTACCTTGAGAGCCTTCGTAGTCAAGGAATCGGATATGACTTTAGATTTCAGAGTCCAAGACATTTGGATCGACAATTAGGTTGGGATTGGCAAGCCCAGTACCAAATACTAGATCAAGAAGGTATCAAACTGATTGCTTCCTCCCTTGCAGCCATAGTCACAATAATCAGCGACTTTTTGAAAAAGTTGTGTATTAAATGTGTTTTTTTGGTATGTCGTATGTGACGGTCGTTTCGTTCGCCCGAAACGTTTTAATCGCGTAGTACGCATTTTATTCGTGTTTTAAACGCGTATCCCGTTTTAATCGCATTTTGTTCGTTTTAATCCTGTTTTAAACGTTCGTGTTCGATCACTGTGCAGCGGGTTCAGTAAAATCCTCCCCCGACTATTTTTTTTGCCGCTTTCTCCTCCCTATTTCTTTCCGCACTCTGGCTCTTGTGGAGCGAAGAACCCTAGCACTCCGCACTCCGCAAGCTCTAGCTGCCGGCCGCCTATCATTGAAGCTCCAGCCGCAAGAACGGCAGTTGCTGGAGGCGTGAAGCATCTCCAACGCCGACGACAGTAGTCGGTAGCCGTAGGAGAAGCTCCAGCGCTAGCAGCGGGCGGAGGAGAAGCTCCAGTGCTAGCAGCGGGCAGAGGAGGTTCTCCAGGAAGACGTTCCGGTTACAGGTACACATCCTCTTCCATTTTCTTTTCTTAAACTCGTTCCTCCTGTCTTCCCATATTTTCTTCTTTCTTCTTGTGGTATCAGTCGCTTCCCCTCTCCCTGTATCTCCCGCGGCCACTATCCCTCTCCCTATATCTCCTGCACTCTGTATTGGGTTTCTCCCTTCCTCCCCTTCCTCTACCCTTCTTATTCCTCCGTAATCGGCCAGCAGCTCCAGCCCCAAAGAGCAGCTACTGCATTGGAGCATAGCAACTCTAGCCGCATAAGCATATATATATTGGTACATCTCTATTTTTTCCGACTTTTTCCCGAATAGTTGACCGTACTTTGACCGACTTTGACCGTATTTTTACCGTTTTTCATCTGAATTTTCCGCATAATTCCCGAATTCCAAATTTTTCAGCTCCGCCGTAGGTATCCCGAATACCGAATTTGTGACTATGCTTGCAGCGATCTGAGACACAAGGGATGACCTTATGTGGGAACCGAGCGTAGAAGGGAGCCTCTCCATCCGCTCAGCAAAGTGGTTTATTACTACTCCCAACATTGATGGGATATCCAAACGCAACATGGATTGGATTTGGAAAGGATACGTGCCCGACGCCAATGTAATTCTCTAGAAGATTATGAATAAAGCCTTAGTGACTCATGATAGCATTTAGTGATGCCATAATTCCTATTGCATCTTGTTGTTCCTGCCATGAGGAACTTGTGGAAGAAATCGTGGCACATTTATTCTTTGATAGTGAAATTGCCACGTTCTTCTAGGACAATTTGAAGTTATTTTGGAAGGAGGAAGATGTTTTTCCCAACTCACTAGAGGCCCTTCTCAGGTCTTGTGAGTAATAGATACGGGGTTCCCTCAGTGGACGGATCTACACTGAGATGACGACCCTTGTTTGTTGGTCCGTCTGGCGATCGAGATGTAGAAGATTCCAAGCTTCTAGCAGCCGAATGGACACAATGTGGAATCACATTCTCTTTGTGAAATGTGGTGCCGCAATGCAACGTGCAATGTAGCGTTAAGAGAGGCCATAGGCCTTCTTCCTTTTTATAAATAAGAGAAACTGGATAATTTACATAGAGGTCCAGTAGGATATAGAAATTACAAAATAGAATAAATATGAAATATATTAACACTCCCCCTCAAGCTGGAGTGTACACATCGTGTAGACCCAGCTTGTTGCAAAAACTCTGGAAAGCTGCTGGACTCAATGGCTTCGTAAGAACATCTGCAAGTTGACCTTCAGACTTGACATGTGGAGTCACAACAGTTCCATTCTTGATCTGGGCTCTGATAAAGTAGCAGTCAACTTCAATGTGCTTAGTGCGTTCATGGAAGACTGGATTCTTAGCAATGTATATGGCTGCTTGATTGTCACATCTGAGTTCTATAGGAGACAAAACAGGAATTTTTAATTCAGAAAGTACAGATTGAACCCACTGCAACTCACAACATGCATGTGCCATTGCTCTATACTCAGCTTTCGTGCTAGATCTTGCCACAACATTTTGCTTTTTTGCTTTTCCAGGTAATAAGATGATTCCCCAGAAATGTGCAATATCCAGACGTAGACCTCCTGTCATTCAGATTACCAGCCCAATCTGCATCTGCATAACCAGTACGAGACAGTGTCGATACAGGAGTCTTCGGCCTATAATAGGTGATTCCCTTACCAGGTGCACCTTTCAGATATCTTAGAATACGACAGACAGATGTCCAATAAGACTGTTTTAGAGAGCTAATATGCTGACTCACCACTCCTACAGCAAAAGAAATGTCAGGACGTGTGACTGTCAAATATATCAATTTTCCCACAATTTTCCTATAATATCCTGGATCTGGATAATCAGCATCATCAGTCATCTCCTTTACATGATAGTCCATAGGAGTAGACACGGGCTTGGACTCACTCATACCAGTTTCCTAAAGTAAATCCAGCACATATTTTCTCTAAGACAAATTGGTACCTGAATGAGATCTAAGTACTTCAATGCCCAAAAAATATCTCAGTTTTCCCAGATCCTTTGTGTGAAAGTGCCCCTGCAAGCCCGCTTTCACACGAGATATGCATGTGGAATCACTACCAGTGATAACAATATCATCAACATACACAGCAATAATAATAGATCCACCAGAAGAAGTAGAATAAAATAAAGAGTGATCAGTAACAGAACGAGAAAAACCCATCTTTAGCACAACATCACTGAACTTATCAAACCAAGCTCTAGGAGATTGTTTCAATCCATAGATGGCTTTCTTCAACCTACACACCTTCTGACACTCCCCCTGAGCAACAAAACCAGGTGGTTGCTCCATGTATACCACCTCTTGTAGATCACCATGAAGGAAGGCATTCTTTACATCGAGCTGAAATAGAGGCCAATTAAATGTAGTAGCCAAAGAAATAAGGATACGCACAGAATTCAGACGAGCCACTAGTGAGAAGGTCTCAAAGAAATCAACCCCATATGTCTGAGTGTACCCCTTTGCAACCAATCTAACTTTCAATCTCTCCACAGAACCATTTGGATTATGTTTTACTGTAAATGCCCATTTGCATCCCACAACATTTTTATCTGGAGGTAAGTCAACAAGTTCCCAGGTGTTGTTCTGTAACAGAGCAGACATCTCAACATGCATAGCATGTTTCCAACCAATATCCTTCATAGCATCAAGATGATTTCTTAGAATGACCACAGAATCAATCCCAAGAGCAAAAGAGCGAGCCTGCTGAGATAACTTGGACAAACAACATACATTTGTAATAGGATGCCGAATAGTACAGGAGCGGGTACCTTTACGAACAGCAATGGGAACATCAAGGTCAGATGGTTCTTCAGGAATCTCTTGAGTAGAGGAAGATGGGGAGGGCTCAGAGACTGGAGTCGCTACCTCCTCTGGATCTTGTCTGCCTCGTCTGCTATAAACATGCGGATATTGTTGAATTTGTGGACCATCTGCTAGCTGCTCTTCCTGAATGATAGTATAGTCAGGAATGATAGGTAGCACTCTCTCACTCTGATGTGGTGGTGGCACTCTCTCACTAGCATCTGATGGTGGCACTCTCTCACACAATTGCTCCCCCTTACTGGGAACACTAGAGAAATATGGAGTGGATTCATGAAAAGTCACATCTCTAGACACAAACATATGACGAAGACTTGGACAATAACACTTGTACCCTTTGCTAGTGTTGGAGTACCCAAGAAAGAGAGTCCTAATTGACCTAGGAGATAACTTATCAGCCTTAGGATCAAAATTGTGGACAAAAGAAGTACAACCAAACACTCTAAGAGGAACAAGGGTTGATCCTTGGGACGTAAGACAGAGAAAGGAGTACGTCCTTGAAGCACAGAAGAAGGTTGCATGTTGATAAGAAAACATGCAGTAAGGAGAGTGTCAGACCAGAACTGCTTAGGAACATTAGATTGAAACACGATTGTCCTGGTAATATCAAGAAGATGACGATTTTTCCTCTCTGCTACCCCATTCTGCTGAGGGGTGTGAGGACAGGATGTACGATGTATCATCCCAACAGAACTACAAAAATCAGCCATGGCATTTTGAACATACTCCAAAGCATTATCAGATTGAAGAACTTTAATATTGCAATCAAATTGAACTTTAATTTCTTGATGAAAACGTTTGGCAATAGGTAACACAGACTCTCGACTTTTCAACAAACAAATCCAAGTCATACACAAAAAGTCATCCACAAAGGAGATAAAATAACGAAAACCATTATAACTATGATCTTTTATAGGACCCCAAACATCACTATGGACCAACTCAAAAGGACATGACGCCCGTTTATTGACACGACCGGGATAAGACATTCTATGATGTTTCCTCAGTTGACAAGACTGACACTTGAAACAATTCTGGTTCTAACTTTCTCAGGCTCTCTAATGAAGGATGTCCAATCTGTAGTGCCACCATAAGGGAGAGCCACTCAACAAGACAGCTGGAGCAGGAGCAAAAACTTGGCGAGGCAAATTGTCACCATGGAAAAGGTAGAGATCACCTTTCCTAAGCCCCCCACCAATCGTCCTCATACTCTTGAGATCATATAACACAAAATAAGAAGGACCAAAGGTTACGGTACATTTCACAGTATCAATCAACTTAGCAACAGACAGAAGATTAAAAGGAAAAGCAGGCACATAATGTACGGATTTAAGATCAATTCCAGGAGTCAGAGAAACAAATCCACTGGCTAACACTCTCCTCACTGAACCATCTACTATTGTTACAGATTTGTGATGGATATGTGAGTCAATGGAGTGAAGAAGTCTCCTCATACCAGTCATATGTTGTGACGCTCCAGAATCAACGACCCATGATGAAGTAGAACCAGAAGCCAATAAAGAGGTAGCTTGATTACCAGTGGTGGACGCCAAGTTGGCTGAAGATGATGATCCCAAGCTCAGATGCTGAGTAGCCAAGATAAATCTATCATATTCCTCCTTGATGAGTGTGATGCCAGAAGGACCAGAACTCGAAGCAGGAGGCTCAGTAGACTCAGTAGTGGTAGCATAGTTTGCTGCTCCCACAGGTGGTGCAGCAGGTCGACCATGCTTCTTCCAGCATTTCTCAACTGTGTGTCCAAGTTTGTCACAGAAAGTGCATTTAGGGCGAGTTCCACGTCCTCGGCCCATACATGTCTGTCCTCTCACTGCAGCAGCTACAGAAGCATGAGAATCTCCCTGAGACGAGACTAAGGTAGGATCAACAGGTTCAAAATTTGCCTGTAAAATCCTTGAATAGGCCTCTTCCAAGCTGGGAAGTTTATCAGAAGCTAAGATAACACTGCGGGCTGAACTGCACGAAGAACTCAGACCAAACATGAGTTTTGTTGTAACCAAGTCATCTCTGTCTTTGACTTGTTCTTAGACAGTTACTGGATGGTAGAAACTCAGCTCTTGTGCAATACCTTGAATCACTCCAAAGTATTCTTCTAAAGGTTTGTTTCCCTGTCGTTCTGCAAACAGGCAATCATATATCATGAACTGACGAAGCGCATTCTTCTCTTGAAAATAATGTTTCTTCACTGCATCCCAGATCTCTTTAGCGGTAGTGTAGAACATGAACCTCGAGGCAATCCCAGGTTCCATGCTCACCCACAACCAGGTCTTCACCAGACTGTTATGACGCTTCCATTCAGCATAGCCTTTGTCAGTAAGTGCAGGAGGATCAGAATAAACGTGTCTCGCCTTGTCGCGTGACTCCAATACAGTATGGACAACATTCATCCATAAGAGATAATTCTTCCCGTTCAGCTTGATGGAGGGGATAGGAGACATCTCACTGTAGATGGTAGATGCCTTGGTGTCCTCCATGATTTGACGAGAAGAAGAGTGACAGATTGATACACGTCACAAGAAGATATGGATGACGGGGAGATACACGTCACGTCACAAGATCAGATGCATATCTGACTTACCCCTTCACAGAAGCAGCAACACGGCTGCAAGAAGAGTCGCACATTGCAGGCTTTGCACGCGCAAGATCGGCCGTGTTGACTGCGTTTGAGTGGTGCTACAGGCGCGCAAAGGGGGGCGGACCAAGGGAGAGGGTCGGCGACAAGCTTCGGGGTCTAAGGAGGAAGGGCTGCAAACAGCGGCCGTCACAGCTGATCCGAGGTTGAAGACGACCAACGGGCGTTGGACCGTTTTGCCCCTCCGGGCATTACTGAACAAGCAACTTACGCGGGGGTAAAACAGTCATTACGTTATGTTTTCCAAATCGGCAACATTACATGGGTTTGACGACGTGGCGCTCTCTGATTGGCCGAAGGTATGTTTTCTTGCATAAATCATAACTAAAAATTGGTAGCTCCGATGGAAATATGCAAAATATGAAAATTGATCAGGAGAACGCGTAGAATTCAATAAAAATACTTTTAGAATCTGATTTTGTTCCTTTTTGCAAAAGTATGCTAAATTAATGAAAAGTGCTTTGAAATCATGTTAGGAACCCTAATTGAAGTTAATGGTTAAATCCATAATACTTAATTGACGAAAATTAAGTACTAGCAACTTGTTGAAATATTAATGATGAACTTGAACCTGATGTAGATGAATTATTGCATGGTTTAGGTTTTTACACCAATTATGAACGATTAAGCATTTAGAAACCCTAATTTAGGGTAAAAGAGAAGAAGATCATATTTGATTTGAATAATGTCAAAATATGTTGTTAAATGATGGTTTTAAGCTCCTAACTATGGATGAAAACCCTTAATGTAGAAATTAGGGTTTTCTAGTGGATAAAAAGTAGAATTAATAATAAATAACATTCATATGTAAATCAGACCATAATGAACTATGAATTGATGATAAATGCGTATAATGATCTTGTCATGGATTAAAAGGATAAAAATAGTAGCTTTAATGTAAAAGAAGCTTAATGAAATTAATTGATGGTTAATGGTGCCTTTAATCTGAAAATAGGGTTATATGTTGTTAAGATAACCTTAATATTGAAGAAAAGATGAGATAATAAGGGTTTATGAGTAATAGTATAAAATTAGGGTTTAAAATAAGATGAAGGGAAACCCTAATTGCAATGGAAACCCTAAAATGGATAAGGAAACCATAGGAAGCAATTTCAAGTTGAATAGAAATAATCTGGATAAAGTGTGTAGTAAATCGAGTGCATGTGATTTTCAGGATTCTTGATTGTATGGTTGAACTACTTGCTTGGATTGCCTTCTTGGTTGGAATTGATATTAGATTGAATCTACTGAACAGGTATGTGGTTACATTTATGAATAATCGTTTATGTTTCATGGCGATTCCCGAGCGTTTTATTGGTTGCCTGAAAATAACTGCTTGTATGACTTTTACTTCATGCAACTATAAAGTGACTATGATTATCACATAAATATGAGTACATGACTGGCCAGATCCTGGTCCTCCTTTGTAGCTTAATTGTTTGACCTAGTACATGGCTACCTATGGGGTAGGTCCATTAGGTCATTGGATGACTTAGTATATGGCTACCAATGGGGTAGGTCCATCAAGTCACCTTGAGTCGGGGATTGGGCTACCTATGGGTAGTGCCATGCGACTCTTTAGCACCCCATGAGTTAGGGATTGGGCTACCTATGGGTAGTGACATGCGACTCAACCCTAGATATTGATCTACCTGTCAGGTAGGATCATGCGGGATTTAATGGGGATCTACCATAAGGAATGGTAGTATCCAGGTCCACTGCAGGGACAGCGCAGAGGCTAGGGTATGTATGGATTGAGCGGTCATGTTTAAAATGTAAATTTGGTTGTTAAACTGTAATTGATTGTAATATGTTGACATTAATTGCACGTTTATTGTTTTCCCCCACATACCAGCTTTGTGCTGACCGACGTTTTGTTTGTCAGCGTTTTATGTACAAAAACCAAAAAGGACAAACAGTAAAACGTCATATTGTGAAATACGTGAATTAAAGTTCAAGGAGGATTAGTTAGATTAGTTCAACTGTGGATAGAGATTTAGAAATTCCAACTTTTCAAAGGTATGCAAAATTTTATTTATTACAGCTTTTCAGTATAGATTGTTGAAATTTAATAATTGTTCTTGGTTAATTGTCGAACCTTTGATCCGGAAATTATGGGTGCGGTTTTGACCTCTCAGTCTCCCTTAATTGGGGGTTAACCGGAAGGTGGGGTCGTAACAACGAGTCTCTAGTTCAATCGTCGGGTCGACCTGGCGATGTCATCGTGACACCATATACATAATATTATGATATTCATGTATGTATATGCATGTATGTTACAATAATATGTAAGTCCATACATATCTACTACCCCATAAATAAAAGCAAACGACACGGCTGTGTGGTGGCTTTTCTTTTCCGCCCACCTGCTTCTTAGTTTCATCATTTCTTCGTAATAGAAACATATGTTTAGTCTGCTTTTCTAATAGTAAGTCAGCTAATTTATTTCTCTGTGACGTGTCAAGTAATAAAAATCTTTGCTCCGATGGCAAGCACATCATGCTTGCAGACAGACATTCTCTGATAGTCATCATCATTTATCATTTAAAATAGTCATAAAAAAGATCAGTTGTCTCCTTCACATTTCCATGTTTATCCATCAAATCAATTTCAATACTAGCAATGCTATTTTAATCCAGCTGTTCACTTCTCTGATTCACTTACTTGCTCGCTCACTTTAAGTGTCGATCACGTGCTCACTTGTGCAAACAAAGGTGGCTTTTGATTCACGGTAATCGATTATGGAAGTTAAACATAAGGTGAAGTGGTAAAATCAAATTGTTTGGCTTAATAAAATCCAATTGTATGTTCAGACTGATTTTTTTGTTAATTCAACTTTTGCCAACCATTGTGCACATCAGTTCATGTTGTTTGTGTTTCATCAGCTTGATTATTTGTGCTCAATATGGCTACTTAGAATGTTCTGATATGTGTGCTAATCACTCTAGTATTACTATATGTGTGTATATATATATATCTACATAAACTATTGTATGAAACAATGGGATGATGAATTATGAAACATCAAACATACAAAATCAAATATCTATTAAAGAAACAAACAAGTTGTCTTGCAATACTTAAAACAAGTGATAAAATACAATTAAGTGAATATATCGAAGTATGGAATAGTTGGGGTTGCATGAAAGGACATCAAATTAGTCAAATGGTCATTTAGGGAAGGAAAAATAAAATCAGCAAAGCTCAGTTAGGTCTGACCCGAGGGCCAGGTCACTGGGTCAGTGGTTGAACCAGCTGGGACACTGGGTCAACTTCGGGTCTTGGCCAAAAACGAGTTTTAGCCCCACCCGACCCGCAAAACTTGTCGGGTGGAGGTCCAGCTGGTTCGACCAGCGAGGTCGGGTCGGGTTTCAAAACTATGGTTCTACTACAAGTTGGAGGAGTTGGGCATTATGGAACCTCGCATGAAAATTAAGATCAGTCAGGTGGCAGCCTCCGGATGTATGTTAATTTGAAACTTAACTTTAGATTAGTAGAGACGTGGATTACACAGGAGTCGTGAGGAGATGGGTGGCAGGTATCATTAGAAATCTCGGGTTTTGGCTCAAGAGTCCGACCATCTACTTGCTTATATCCATGGATGCCTGGCGGCACTAAAGGTGGTCGATAAGAAGAACCTTAGTATCTCGATTTTTGAGGTCAACGGCCATCATCTCTTACGAATTTTGTGAGGAGACTCGGCTGGTCCATGGAGAGCTCGCAGTTTCATCCTCGAGTTAGAGCAAGTTCTCGAGCCATGTGACACCCGGAGAGGGGTTGTCACTTATAGTGTGTACCGAACCATCCTTACTCCCTAGCCGCGTCAGAGGAAGAATTATTCTTTAAAGAAGGGGAACTCCTTATACTTTTTTTCTTGTTGGACAAATACATAGCGGGTATTCGCTTTTCAATTTCATATAGAGAGGGGGATGATAATTTTGTTTTTACGTTACCATTTTGACGGTTTTACCTACGATGGAGGGTAGGATGAATAAGAAGATCCTCTTTAATTATTTAAAAAAAAAATAGAATGTGATCGTTTTGCAAAGTTGTGAAGGAACAGAAACAGAACAGCGTGAACGCAAGCAAGGTTGCTGGAGCAAATAAACGTTGTTAAAGCATGCGGTACTAACGTAACTCTCTTTTGAACCAAAAATAAAAAGGATAAATTGGCGTACGGCACTAACCGTCCGCCTCGAAAACAAAGTTCACGAAATTTGTCTGAATCCGGTACAGGTAAGGAGGGAGGGAGGGAGTGGGGGAGGTGAGTTGAGGCTGGCGTACCTATCTGTCCAATGAAGGCTGTATCTATGAGCGACGCGACGGGGTCGGCCATGAGCGCGAGCGCCGCCGGGAGGGCGATATTGAGGATCTCGGCGCCGAGGTCGTCGTTGCTGAAGACGTGCCTGAAATGGCCATCCAACTTAGAAGAGTGAGGAGACACAAAGGAAACAGAAAAGGCAAGAGGTGGGAGAGGTGGGTGTAGGACGGAAATCGTCGAGATGGGGGAAACGCAGTTAATCACCTGACGTCGTTGAAGAGGACACGGAGCATGCACTTGCCCATGACCATGTCCATCGCCGCAGTCGGCGGATATGCACGGCGTTGGCGGAGTAGGCGGGTAGCCTACCGAGAGGATGAGATGACACTGCTGTGGCTCACTGCAGCACTGCGGCCGTGTTAATGGTTCAGGAAGCACGTATGATCACGACCGGGTTCTTGTTAAGATGTAGGGTAGAGAGCACATATTCCTGCAATGCGGAAAAGGTATTATTATTATTGATGTTGGGCAAAGCGGTATGCGAATAACAATCCAGATAGGGCGGCGGAAGGGATGAGTGGAGTGGAGGAAAGTTGAGCGCATACATGGACAAGGAATGGGAATTTTGGAAATAATGGTGAATCACGAATTGAAATGAGAGGAGGGGAGAGGAAGAGACTGATCTGCGGTCTGAGGCTGGCGGGAAACAGAGTGGCAGACAAGAAGACTTGGTTTGTTTTGCCCAGTGACTGAAGAGACGGAACGGTTAAGGGAACAGAAGAAGGAACGGGAAGAAGATAGACGCAATCAGAAACAGAAACAGTCAGGAAGGGGAATCGTCTGGTTTACAGGAAGGGTCAAGAAAGATTCACGCCATCCGTCCACTAGAGGGAGGAGCGGAAGCATACGTACGAGCATAAGAAAGCGAAGTGCGGCAGGCGTGCGGGCGGGTGCGCTTATAACCTTTAAAAATCTCCAAAACGGGACAGAAAACCAGCTGCTCACCACCACCGCCACCGCCGTCTCCCTTCATTCCTCCGACGATCGCCGTGGGATATATATTAGGAGGTAGGAGGTGGTGGGGGTTAGCTTTGTGGTAAAGTAAAAAGAGGGGGGGGGGGGGCCGGATCGGAAGGTGGGGAGTAATAAGCTTTGACAGACAGCTACAGCCAGGGGAGCTTGTTTGTGGGGGAGGTTTGTCGGGTGCGGACGCGTTGCTGGGTCTCTGTGTTGACCAGTGCCGTCACTCTACTATACCACAACCACGAACAGAGAAGCAGGTAACCCACACCCCAGCTAACACCCTGCTCGACTCAGCTTTACTTCTCCTTGCCCAATGCCATGCCACTAATTAATCCTGATGACTTGGAGGTCAAAAAAAATTTAATCATGATGACAGCGGATGCACTTTGGACGTTTTTACTTGTCCGATGAGTAACAAATGCCAAGTTTGGGCGGGGAAGCGGGGTTGTTGGGTTGTATTTACGCCAGCTTCAAGGGAGATGGGACCCAAATACAAAACAAATAATCAAGCAGGGCTGATGATGTCTATAGATTCAGATAAGAAGATAGATAGTATAAGAATGGGAAAGTGGTGGGATGTAAAGGCAGCATGCAAATAGGGCAAAAATGTGTGGGAGCTCAAAAGGGGGGATAGGTGTTGGGAGTCCAAGTGGATTGCCAAATGTCTATGCCTGGATATTGTAATTTTTACTACCACTCATCTTCCATCTCCGTCATCCTGAATCTAAAAGAGATGGGATGTATAGGCAACATGCCAATAAGGCAAGCATGTAAAAT
Source organism: Alisma plantago-aquatica (assembly GCA_963693085.1). Lineage (NCBI taxonomy): Eukaryota > Viridiplantae > Streptophyta > Magnoliopsida > Alismatales > Alismataceae > Alisma > Alisma plantago-aquatica. The sequence goes on from OY856414.1 coordinate 478,949,830, forward strand.
AGGGAGGGTTGAATGAAGTGTCCATAAAAAGGGAGGGTTATATATTTTTACACCTCAGATTCACACAATTACACATGATTATGCCTAACAGGCTAGACTGGCTCCGAAGAAGACAGAAAAAGCAACAAATAAGATTGTGTTGTACAGTGCGTTGCATTCAGTTGCACGCCGAAATGGACTCAAGGCATGTTTGGTTGCAGTGAAAGCCAAGTCGTCACGTTACATTTTCTAGTAGTTTCCCAAATCATTGCAATTTATTTGTACGTAGTTACAAGTAAGTGTATGTATGCATTTCAATTTTTATAATTCTTGAGCGGCAGCTCGTCGGCAGTACCGCCAAAGGCCGGTGCGGAATCGGTCGTGACGACATCTTTTCTTTGGATGTCCTGACGAGCATTCTCGCTGCACGATTAGAATTTTAAGTTCCCGCTCTCCTGGGTGCCCCTTCGTCTGCCAGCAAGCGTTCCCCTCCGTTCTCCCTCCCGAACAACAACATCACCAACGACGATCCCTTCTCCAGCAGGTGAAACAGCAACAACAGCATCGACGACGTTCAGCATGGCGGAAGAAAAAATCCATCACTTGATATTCCTCTCAATCGATCATAAGGAGCCTATCCAGATGAAAAGGAATTTCTCAACGCCCCCACCGGAGTTCAAAGAGAACAAGTTGATGCTTGCACTGGCGACCCCGAGAATCGGTTTGAAACAATTGTCGTCGAGGTCAAAAGCAAGAGAGAGTGTAAGCACTTAGTCGTTGTCTACAGCGATGACAAGGGTAAGCAGCCTGAAATCGATTGCAGCCGTCGTAGGTGAATAGTTAGATTTTCTGCATCAAGCAAAGATGAGGAGGACGTGTGCAGTCCATCAAAGCCGAAGACGCGTTAGTGCCTAACTTAACCTCGTCGCCAAAAATCTAAAGGGTCGTTGTTGAAGCGGCGTTCCACAGGGTGTTTGTTTGAATGTCTGCACTCTGAAGGTCTGCGTCATGAGTTACCTGCTATCCTTCTGTTGCATATTGACATGCTGAACTGGATTTGGCTCAGCAACATTCCAAAGTATACAGTGCTCTACTTCATTCTAAACTACCTTTCTTCTGACAAATCAGAAAGTATACTCTTATATTTTATTATGCAGTTCATACGTCTGCTACCAGGAGGACAAAGCACTATTAACCCTAACGGCGGAAGATATCCACTCTTGCATGGAAGGCTGCTACATCACCGACAAGATGATCGACGCACACGTTCATGCAATGAACAGAAAAAATCTGGTGCAAACAAACGGAAGGGTCAGCAGATTTAATGTTTCGATGCTTCTATGTGTACGTGACTTGTTCCCCTCCTAGTTCTCTTAGTCGTCTTACTTGCACATTTTCTTCCCTTCATTGTTCATTTTGTCCCAATACTTGAATCGTTTTTCATTGACCGCGTTCCTTTGATACCGCTCGTTGTTCCTTTTCTTCCCTTCATTGCTCCTTTTCTTGGCTTCATTTTTCCTTTTCTTGGCTTCATTGTTCCTTTTATTGTATTGCGCAATTCTTTTTCATGTACTACTTCTTCCTTTACTCGCACTTCATGTTCCCTTTCTGCTTGATTGTTGTTACGTTTCTCATTGTTCCTGGTGGCATGGTCCTTGTTTCAGCTTTGTTTGTACTTATTGTGCAGCCAGTTTGTGTTTTTGACAAATCTCTCTTGTTTAATGTATATGTTTTCTTATTTTGCAGAAATATGCTATTCTCAATCTTAAGTCCGCCGAGCCAATCAACAAGGATTGTCACCTCAACTTTATCTGTAATTTGTTCGAGTTATACGAGCAACATTGTCCGCACTTAGATCATTCAACTTGTGATTATGTAAGTATTTTCTACATATATATATCTTAGGAATTTGGTGGCTATTCTCACATGTACTCTAATTACACTGTTTTAAATGCAGTACATGATTCCTATTTGCTACGACGATCATTTCTTCGTTGTTTGTTTTGACTTCCCCACAGAGCAGTTCATTTTGCTTAACAACTTGGACACTCAGGATCCAGCTAAATGGAGTCTTTACAAAGAATTTTGCAAGGAGGTGATGAAGTACATGAAGATTTTCCTCACTGTCACAAGAGGGGTGGAAGACTGGACCAACTGAAAATGAGATATTCCAGTTGTTCCCAAACAAAGGGATGAATATAGTTGCGGGGTCTATACGATGCTTTTCATGAAATATTGGAACGATGAAATCCAGTTGAATAAATTCATTCAATGGAATGATCTGCAGTATATTTCACAAATGCGTATGAAGATGGCTACAAAGATAGTTTATAGTCGTCGAAATTTATTTTTAGATTTAATAATTAATCGTACATTAGAAGCAAAAGACAGTGGCTATTAATGTAATATGTTATTCCCCTTTTGTGACATATATTTGTTAAAAAAATTCTTAACAGTGTGTTGCCATGTCAACGTGTATTTTGCGCAAGAGCCTATATTATTTGCATAATCATGTAAGAAACATAATTTTAAGTTGTAAAGGATACGTTTTACGGGAGAAAAGGAACAACGATGAAGGACGAAAGGTTACACGCACAGGATAACAGGAACAATGATGGAAGGACGAGAGGATACAATAGGAACAACGATGGAAGGACGAGAGGATACGTGTTTATGAAAATGGTAACACAGAAGATGAGAACGGTAGCAGGTAAGAGAAGAACGAGATTGAAGATTGTGAGATAGGAAAATTAGGAACAAGCTCAGAGAGAAGGAACACAGTTTAATGATAAAAGGATATGTGCACGGGAGAAAAGGAACAACGATGAAGGACTAAAGGATACGCACAAAGGATAATATGAACAACGATGAAGGATGTTGGAAGGACGAGAGGATACGTGTTTACAAAAATGGGAACACGGAAGATGAGAACGACATCACGTAAGAGGAGAACAGGATTGAAGATTGTGAGATAGGGAAATTATGAACAATCCCGGAGAGAGGGAACATTGTTTAATGACAAAATGATACGTACATGGTAGAAAAGGAACAACAATGAAGGACTAAAGGATACGCACACAGGACAACAAGAACAACGATGAAGGATGAGAAGATACAACAGAAACAAGGATGGAAGGATGAGAGGATACATGTTTATGAAAACGGGAACATGAAAGATGAGAACGGTAGCTCGTAAGAGGAGAATGGGATTGAAGAATGTGAGATATGGAAATTAGGAACAAGCCCGGAGAGAAGGAACATCGTTTAATGATAAAAGGATATGTGCACGGCAGAAAAGGAACAACGATGAAGGACTAAAGGATGCACGCACAGGACAACAGGAACAATGATGAAGGACGAGATAATACAACAGGAACAACGATGGAAGGACGAGAGGATACGTGTTTACGAAAATGAGAACACCGAAGATGAGAACGGTAGTACGTAAGAGGAGAACGGGATTGAAGATTGTGAGATAGGGAAAACACGAACAAGCCAGGAGAATAGGAACACCTTTTAGGATAAAAGGATGCGTACACGAGAGAAAAGAAACAACGATGAAGGACTAAAGGATACGCACACATGACAATAGGAAACGATGAAGGATGAGAGGATACAACAGGAACAATGATGGCACTACTACAGAACAGGCCTTTAGTGTCGGTTAATTAAGGTCTTTAGTATCAGTTTCCAAGTGATACCCAAGTGGGCGGCACTAAAGGTGGACCCCTTCGGCGTCGGTTCCCAACCGACGCCAAGAAGCTTCCCGCCACCGAAAATACACCAGTAAAGGTACTATAGGCGTCGGTTTTTTACGAACACTGACACTATAGAATTGTTACAGACGCCGGTTATTAAAAGAACCGACGTCACAACACTTCCCGCCATCAAAAATGCGCCAGTAAACACTACTACAGAAATAGCATTCAGTGTCGCTTTTTTGGGCATCGGTTATTTAGGAAAACTGACGCCTATAATATTAGACGTTGGTTATTTAGGCAAACCGATGTCTATATTCGAAGACCAGCCAGACACGGGTACCGCTTTGTATTCAGCGTCGGCTGGTTATAACAGACCGACGCCTAAAATCGCCTGCGAAATCCAATTTTTGAGCGAAAACATTTTAGGTCACCTACAACGTCGGTTTTTTAACTATTCACCGACGCCTATTGAAAATGAAAATTTGCGCGAAAAGTCCCACTTTCAGTGTCGGTTATCCTTCGACAACCGACGCTGATAATGGTTCCCTCCAAATAATTTAGGGTAAAGGTTGTCTAGTTGGGCGTCAGTGTTTTACCAATAACCGACGCTAAAGCATAATAGGCGTCGGTTTTGTAGATAACCGACGCCGATGACCAACTTAATAGACCCGATCACACCCGGCTCTTCCCCCTTTCTTCCTGTTTCATCACGACTTCTCTTCTGTGTTGTTGTTCACCGCCGTTCTCCCAAAATCGCACGTCGTTGGTTGTTGCTGCTCGCCGCTGCTGCTCTGGTGCTCTTCTGCTCGCCGGCGCCGCTGCCCGCCGCCTGCCGCTGCTGCTTCTTCTCCTGCTGCTTCTCCGGTCGGCGCCTGCTACTTCTCTGGTCGTCAGTTGCTTCTGCCCGCCGCCTGCCCTCTGCTTCTTCGCCTGCTCGCCGCCACTGCTGTCGCCGCTCGCCGCCGCGCTTTCCATGCTAGCTCCAGGTAGCGCTACCTCTTTGCTTCCTTCTCGCTAGCTATTTACCAACATGCAAGCATGGCCATGGCTGTGTTGGCCTACCACGGCCGTACTGGACAACACGACCGTGGTAACGGCCGTGCTGTCCAGCACGGTCGTGGTAGGCCAATACAGCCACGGCCGTGCTTGCTGTTGGTAAGGATATGAACAAATTTTTATGTAATACTTTATGTAAATCCTAGGATATGAACGAATTTTTTGCTTGCATATATTTGTGCTTCTAATCCTAATGTTTGACTTAATTTAGTAAATTTTGATACATGTTGAAATAAGATTTAAACTTGTCAATTCTAGCATCCTAATTTGATTTGATTAAACCTAACATTGATGAAACACTAACATCAATTGTGATGAAACCCTAACATTAATTGTGATGAAACCCTAACATGTACATATCTATTATTATGTTTGTTGGCCTAGAAACTCGTCCAAGATTTACTCATTAGGAGTAAATCTTAGATAGTCCCCGGTTTGGGACTGTTCTTGAACACCTAATCTCACTTAGGATGTAAGTGTATAATGTGTATTAGGTTTTCGAGAAAATTTCGGTAGCATTTCCCCGTTTGTTCTCTAAGTACATATGTACTTAGAGAACAGTGGGGAAATGCTGCCAAAATTTTCTTGAAAACCCAATACACATTATACACTTACTCGTGAGATTAGGTGTTCAAGGATGGGATATGTGGTACACATTTATTATATATAAGAATGACATCACATGTGTTTGTTGGCCTAGAAACCCGTCCAAGATTTACTCATTAGGAGTAAATCTTGGATAGTCCCCAGTTTGGGACTGTTCTTGAACACCTAATCACACTTAGGATGTAAGTGTATAATGTGTAATGGGTTTTCGAGAAAATTTCAGTAGCATTTCCCCATTTGTTCTCTAAGTACATATGTGCTTAGAGAACAGGGGGGAAATGCTGCTGAAATTTTCTTGAAAACCCAATACACATTATACACTTACTAGTGAGATTAGGTGTTCAAGGATGGGATAGGTGGTACACATTTATTATATATAAGAATGACACCACATGTGTTTGTTGGCCTAGAAACCCGTCCAAGATTTACTCATTAGGAGTAAATCTTGGATAGTCCCCGGTTTAGGACTGTTCTTGAACACATAATCTCACTTAGGATGTAAGTGTATAATGTGTATTGGGTTTTCAAGAAAATTTCGATAGCATTTCCCCGTTTGTTCTCTAAGTACATATGTACTTAGAGAACAGTGGGGAAATGCTGCCGAAATTTTCTTGAAAACCCAATACACATTATACACTTACTAGTGAGATTAGGTGTTCAAGGATGGGATATGTGGTACACATTTATTATATATAAGAATGACATCACATGTGTTTGTTGGCTTAGAAACCCGTCCAAGATTTACTCATTAGGAGTAAATCTTGGATAGTCCCCGGTTTGGGACTGTTCTTGAACACCTGATCTCTTGCAACGCGCTGGAAAGATGCTTAGGAACTATAGGACAAATCTGAATAGAGAATACATAAAAGATGGTGATAAGAAGAAGAAGTCAGCCCTTGAGCAGTGGAACTTCTTGGACAAAGAAGATTGGGACAATTTTGTTGCTTCAAGAAAATCTGAAGAATTCAAGGTATAAGGCGTCACTCCCAATTTAATTAATATATGTTGTATTCACCTATTCAAGATTAACATCTAGTGATACTAACCAAATCATTAATGTGCATACTAACTAGGCCCTCAGTGATACGTAAAAAGCAAGGCGTGCACTAAATGTGCATGACCACACTATGGGTCCAAAGGGCTATGCAAGCGTTCGCCAAAGACTACAGGCGGAGTCTGCGGCTACTCAGGAGTCTGCTCCTACTCAGGAGTCTGCCACACCCATGCCTCGCCATGATATCTGGATAGCTGGGAGGTAAAATAAGAAGGGTGAAATAAAGAAGCCCGTAACTGCTGAGGCGGCTGTGAAAATGGTAAAATACAACTCTTAGAGCAATCGTTTGAATATTGATTATTTGTGGTGTTAACTTACCAATTTCTGTTGATGGTGATTAGCGGGAGCTGCACGAGCAGAGGAAACAAGGCACGTTCATCCCTCAGGGTACAAGGGATGAATTGACAGTTACTCTGGGTAACCCAGAGCATCCTGTACGTGTTAGGGGTGCAGGCGCTGGTGTGGGCATCAAAGTATTCTTTGGGCCATCCCAGCGCAAACCCAGAGCGGGACTTTCACAAGAAGAGGTAACATATTCATTTTTTAGAATGTTACTGCAAAAGGGAATTCAATAATAAGAAGCTAATGTTTCTTTTATCCATGTATAGGAGAATAAGAGAATCGAGGATATAGTTGCCAAAAAGGTCAATGATATAGTTGCTGAGAAGGTCAAGGAAGAAATAGTGTGGTGGTAGGCATCTCAAGCTTCCAATCAGCCTATGGCGACCCACTCTTCTCCCGATGCACAGACTGCGAGTAATCCTGGAGACCCATCGCCTAGCACGTCTGTTGTAAGTATTGTTTATGACATTGTAGCTAGTCTTTTTAAGATGATATGTTTTCAAGATGATATGTATATATATATAATATTCTTTATGTAAATTTGTAGGCATTGAAGCCATGCCGCTTAAGAATGCAAGACTATGTTGTTGCAGAAGCGTAGACTTACCCGTCCCTTCCTGGGGCAATGTTTCACATGACTCCAATGCCACAGGGCTACGTTCGTGTGAGCCCGATACGTGTGTTACCCGATTGGAGAGAAGCTACATTGCCATATCCCCACCCAGATATTGATACACTTGCTGAGGCAGAAGGCGGGGTGATATTGTGGCCCAAAGAAGATGTCGTCTACACTACTGAAATTGTAAGACAAATTCACATTACTTTAGATTGTTAATGTGTATATATGAGGTCAACTGATCTGAAATTATATATACAGGTTAAAAAGAAGACACCGAGAGCACCTAGGCCTCCACTTCCACTTCCTGCATTACCAAGTTGGGTTCCAACTGACCTAAAATACCCGTTAGGTCCTGCTTGTAGGGGAATGGCATGTTGGCTACGGGCACATAATATACATTTCCCTATAATTGTTTCTTTAGAAGCAGATTATGCAGGTCAATCATACGATAGCTCTTTATTTATACAAGATATTATTGAGCTAATTATGTATGATTTGCTAAATACATCAATGATAGAGACATGGATAAGGTGAGATCTTGTTTATACATCCATATACCTTGTGTAAGATCCGGTGATCTGGTTTCTTATATATTAATACATACGTAATACATGTTTTGCAGCTACTTAGTCGAAGATCAATGCAAACAATTTGCATTTGATCATGTGGGTTTTTTGATTCCATCATTGATTAGTATGGTAGCTAAAGACCCTGATAGTGTTCAACAATATTGTATAGATGCTTTTAGAATTTTCGATCAGCAAAAGAAGACGATAATAATAGCTCCATTCAATGTCAAGTAAGTTTCCTTTATTTATAATTTAGACTTAAGAAAATTCTATTTTTATTGTGCATTTTGAGTTATTAATTTTTAACTTTTTTACCTCTAGCGGTAGACATTGGGAGTTACTAGTTATTGTCCCCGGGACGTTCACTGTTTATTATCTAGATCCTGCGGGAAGTACATTGAACACTAAAATTAGACACATATTGAGAATGCCATTATTCTGGTGAGAAATATTTCATTTTTATATCTGTTAACATTTGTTATTACATTACTATTTAATTATGCAATTTACTGTGTTTCATTAACATGTAGGGGTTTAGATGCATTCAAAAATACTAGAGGAAATGTCCCAAAGAGAAAGAACCAGCCAATAATTTGGGAGAACGTAAAAGTAAGTTCCCGACTCTAATGTATATATTATTTATGTGAACTGTGCTTAGTTGTATTTTTTAATATTTTGTGTGTTTCAATTTATAGTGCGCTACACAAGACAACGACTGGGCATGCACATACTATGTGATGTGATTTATGCAGATGATTATTCGACATGCCGCATTGGATATTAATACCATACATAAGGTATTATATATAGTCTCATTAGTTAGTATGAAATACATCAATCTTATTTTTATATTATTACTTATATATATACATCATTCTCTTTGCAGGTGTTTAAAACTGACCACACTATAGGTAAAAGCTTAAAAAATGTACATGCTCCATATACGATGGAAGCATTAAATGAAATAAGATAAGAATGGGTAAAAACCATACAAGCAGTAGCGATTGTAAGATATAATTGGGATGCTGATAGCGATGCTGAATGATATTTTGTAAATAAATATTTCTAAATGTTTATACATGTCTGAATGTTTCTACATGTATTTGAATGTTTCTACATGTGTGAATGTGAGAATTGAATTGATGTCTGAATGTATCTACTTGTGTGAAAAAATATTTGTTGATTTTGTAGGTTTCTGGTCTGTTTGTAGGCTGATATCAATGGATGTCGTAAACCTACAGTTCAGAAAACTGAACTGCAGGTTCTCATCCTACTGACTAGCCACAGTAGGCCTGCAAACTAATAAGAAAAAAAAAATTAAAGTATAGGCGTCAGTTATATATAGAACACCGTCATCAAAGGCCTACAACGTCGGTTATTTGATAAAAACTGACGCCTAATAGGGCAAACAACCCGACCGTGTAGGAAAGCACGGCCGTGGTGGAAAAGGCGTCGCTTATTAGTATAAAACCGACACCTATAGTACTAAACATGGCCGTGCAGCGAAGCACGGCCATGCTTCGTCGTGTCGTCTGGGTGTATGGCGTCGGTTGTTAAGTTGTTAACCGACGCAGAAAGTGTCCTAGGTGGTGCTCTTTTTTGTGGTGCAAACCTTATAGACGTCGGCCAACTATATATAACCGACGCCTATATGTCATATAGGCGTCGGTTAGAAAACCGACGCCGAAGAGTTCGACTTTTAGCGGCGCCCACATAGGCGTCGCTTGAGAACTGTCGCCAAATGGGGTTAAACAACCGACGCCAAAGGTTGTTTCTGTAGTAGTGAAAGGGCCTATAGGCGTCGGTTTTGTAAGATAATTAATGCCATCTCCCATGCCACCACAGCCGTGTTTCCTGGCGATATCAGCTGAACCGACGCCGGTTTTGTAATAATAACTGACGTTATATCCCCTTCCTGCCACCACGGTCGTGCTTCCCAGCACGGTCGTGGTTCCTGGCCACATAGACGTCAATTTTTTATCAAAAATCGCCGTTGTATGTCTTTGGTGTCGGTTTTGTTCAAATAACTGATGCCTATATTAAGATTTTTTTTAATCAGTTTGCAGGCCTACTGTATGGCTGGTCAGTAGGATGAGAACCTGCAGTTCAGTTTTAAACTATAGGTTTACGACATCCATTGATATCATCCAACAACAGGCCACAAACCTGCAAAATTAACAAGATGGACAATATTATATATATGTGATTCACACACATGTATAAGCACATTTAATTCATATTATTTTTTCATCACACACATGTTGAAACTAGTAGCAACCTGTAGTTCCATTTATTTCATCTCTTTTCACATTCAGACACATGTAGAAACATTTATGTATTGATCATCTTCACACACATATGACAATTCATAAAAATTTATTCACATTCACACAAAAATAATTATGAGAACAAAGTTATTCTTTATTCATCATTGTCATCATTGTCAATAAAATTAAATCTAAAAATTCCCACTCTTTGTAGGGCTTTTGCCCATTCTTCTCTTACAGTATCTAATTCATCTCTCATATAGGGAGCATGTACATCGAAACGCTTTCCACCTGTGCTGAAGTCAGCAATTTTAAAGACCTGCAAAGAGAATGACGTATATATATAATTAATAATATATAATAAGATTGATATATTTCATATTATCTAATGAGACTGTGTATAATACATGTTGTATATTATCGATTTCCATTACGACATGTTTGATGATTAGGTCCATAAATAGCATCACATAGTAGGCACATGCCCAGACGTTGTCTTGTGTAGCACACTATAAATTGAAACATACAAAATATTCAAAAATACAAATAAGTACAGTTCACATAAATAATATATACATTGGAGTCAGGAAATTGCTTTCACATTCTCCCAAATTTGTGACAGATCCTTTTTTCGGGGGACCTTTCCTCCAGCTTTTTTGTACTCTTGTAAAGCCCTACATATGTTAATGTAACCCATTAAATTACATAATTAAATAGTAATGTAGTAACATATGTTAACAGATATAATAATATGAAATATTTCTCATGAGAATAATGGCCTTTTAATTGCATGTCCATATAATTCCAACTCATTCCCCACATGATCTAGATAATAGACAGTGAACGTCTTGGGGACAATAACTAGTAACTCCCAATGCCTACCACTATAGGTAAGAAAGTTAAAAATTAATAACTCAAAATCCACAACAAAAATGTAATTCTCTTAAGTCCAAATTATAAACAAAGTAAACTTACTTGACATTGAATGGAGCTATTATCACCGTCTTCTTATTTTTACCAAAATATTCAAAAGCATCACAGCAGTATGAAGTAACTGAAGAAGGGTCTGTATCTACAAGACTAATCAAAGATGGAACCAAAAATCCCACAATGGAAAACCCAAAATCTCTACATATCTTGTGTAAGTGGCTGCAAAACATGTATTACGTATGCATTAATATATAAGAAATCATATCACCGTATATAAAACAAGATATATGGATATATAAACAAGATCTCACCATATCCACAACTCTATCATAGATGTGTTCAGCCATTGATAACTAAACAACTCAAAAATATCTTGTATAAATATCTTGTTTTCATATGATTGACATGCATTAATACCTATGCATTAATAAATATGTATGCAGAACTTGCATTACGTATGCATTAATATGTATGCTAAACTTGTATAAATAGATTATTATCGTATGATTTACCTGCAACATCCTCCGGAATAGTAACAATTATAGGGCAATTTGTATCATGTTCGCCGATCCATACTGCCACACCTCTACAATTAGGACCTATCAAGGCGTGTAGGTCCCTTGGAAGCCAACTTGGTAGTCGAGGAGGTGGAGGCCGAGATGTAGCGGGTCTCATCTTTTTGACTTGTATATATAATTTCTGATCAATTGACTCATATATACACACTAATAAATTAAAGTAATGGAAATTTATCATACAATATCAGTATAGAGGACATCTACTTCGGGCCACAATATCACTCTGCCTACTGCCTCACCAAGTGTTTCAGCATCTGGGTGTGCATGACGTAGTGCAAGATCCAGCCAGTCGGGGAATGCATGTATCGGGCTCACACATACCACACCATTTGGTACTGGATACCCATGAAACATGCACCCTTTAAGGGGTGGGTAAGCTGACGCCTCTGCAATGATATATTCTTGACTTTTTAGTCGGCATGGCTTCAACCCCTACAAATTTACATAAAGATTAGATGCATATATATTCAAACATATCATCTTGAACATACTAGCTATTATGTCATAAAAATACTTACAGAGGACGTGCTAGGTGGTGAGTCTACAAGATTACTCCCAACCACTTCTACAGTAGCTATTCATGTAGATGTTAGGGCGACACATCACTACAAAATCAGAGATTTAACATTAGGGTTTTAATATCTTACATAGATTGATCACAAGATTTCAGCAATATAGTTAATTCAAGATTATATATGGTGAAATGTGTATTAGGGTTTTAATATCTTAATTCAACATGCATCAAAATTTATAGAATTAGGTCAAGCATTAGTATTCAATTGCAAATGTATCTTCTTCTTCCTGCTCCCTCCTTACCAAATGGATAAAAGTAAGGCACGACCTGCATGTGGGTTGGACACGGCGGCTGTGGCTGTATTGGCCAACCACGACCGTGATGGCCAGCACGGCCGTGGTCGGCCAACACAGCCATGGCTGTCGTGCCCATCCCACATGCAGGTCGTGCCTTGCTTTATACATTTGGTATAAGGGGGAGCAGGAAGAAGAAGAGGTGGAGGAAGAAGAAGAGGTAGAGGAAGAAGAAGAGTAGTAGCTTACCTATCAACGACATGGAGGAAAGAGAGCAGGGTAGCAAGAGAGCAGTCGGTCGGAGCAGCGATCGAGCTGGAGCTAGAGCAGCGGTCGGAGCTAGCAGTGAGCGGCGGTGATGAGCAGCAGACCAGCAAGCGGCGGTGGCGAGTAGCAGACCAACAAGTGGTGGTGGAGGCAGGGGTAGAGGAGCAGTGAGCGGCGGTGAGCAGAGGAATATCATCATAACCTAAAACCCTGATGAATAGCGGAATGAATGAAACAGAAGGGGAAGAGTCGGGTTCGTGTGGGTGTTGTTAAGTTAATAATAGGCGTCGGTTATTAAAAACAACTGACCCTAAAAACTATAGGCGTCGGCTACCAGAAAAACCCAATGTCCATTGGATAATCTTAACCCTAAAAATTTTCACGGGGATGGCGCATGAAACCTTATCAGCGTCGATTTTTCTACAAAAACCGACGACCTTTGGAGGTAATTTTTTTCTTTGTTAGGCGTCAGTTATTAGGTCAAAAAACCGACGATGTATGTGAAACTCTAGGGGTAATTTTTTTCCCTCAAAAAATTGGATTTGGCGGGCTATTTTAGGTGTCAGTTCATTATAGGGAACTGACGCTAAATAAAAAGTGATACCCGTGTTTGGCCGGTCTTCAAATATAGATGTCGGTCTCTGTAATTAGCCGACATTGTAGGGTTTAAGCATCAGTTTTCATTAATTATCGACGCCTCTAAATGTGATGTTATAAGCTATTTCTGTAGTAGTGTGGAAGGATGAGAAGATACGTGTTTATGAAAATGGGAACACGGAAGATGAGAACGGTAGCACGTAAGAGGAAAACGGGATTGAAGATTGTGAGATAGGGAAATTAGGAACAAGCCCGAAGAGAGGGAACACTATTTAATGATAAAAGGATATGTGCATGGGAGAAAAGAAACAACGATGAAGGACTAAAGGATATGCACACAGGACAACATGAACAACGATGAAGGATGAGATGATACAACAGGAACAACGATGGAAGGACGAGAGGATACATGTTTACAAAAATGGAAACACAGAAGATGAGAACGGTAGCACGTAAGAGGAGAACATGATTGAAGATTGTGAGATAGGGAAATTAGGAACAAGCCCGGAGAAAAAGAACACCATTTAATGACAAAAGGATACGTGCACGGGAGAAAAGGAACAACGATGAAGGACTAAAGGATACGCACACAGGACAACAGGAACAACGATGAAGGACGAGAGGATACAACAGGAACAATGATGGAAGGATGAGAGGATACAAGTTTACGAAAATGGGAACATGAAAGATGAGAATGGTAGCACATAAGAGGAGAACGGGATTGAAGATTGTGAGATAGGGAAATTAGGAACAAGCCCGGAGAGAAGGAACATTGTTTAATGACAAAAGGATACGTGCACGTGAGAAAAGGAACAATGATGAAGGAGTAAAGGATACACACACTGGACAACAGGAACAACGATGAAGGACGAGAGGATACAACAGGAACAACAATGGAAAGACGAGAGGATACGTGTTTACGAAAATGGGAACACAGAAGATGAGAACGGTAGAACGTAAGATGAGAACGGGATTGAAGATTGTGAGATAGGGAAATTAGGAACAAGTTCGGAGAGAAGGAACGCCGTTTAATGACAAAAGGATATGTGCACGGGAGAAAAGGAACAACGATGAAGGACTAAAGGATACGCGCACTAACAACAATAACAACAATGAAGGACAAGAGGATAAAACAGGAACAACGACGGAAGGACGAGAGGATACATGTTTACGAAAATGGGAACATGGAAGATGAGAACGATAGCACGTAAGAGGAGAACGAGATTGAAGATTGTGAGATAGGGAAATTAGGAACAAGCCTAGAGAGAAGGAATACCATTTAATGACAAAAGGATACGTGCATGAGATAAAAGGAACAACGATGAATGACTGAAGGATACGCGCACATGATAACAGGAACAACGATGAAGGGCGAGAGAATACAACAGGAACAATGATGGAAGGACGAGAGGATACATGTTTACGAAAATGGGAACACAGAAGATAAGAATGGTAGCACGTAAGAGGAGAATAAGATTGAAGATTGTGAGATAGGGAAATTAGGAACAAGCCCAGAGAGAAGGAATACCATTTAATGACAAAAGGATATGTGTACGGGAGAAAAGGAACAACGATGAAGGACTAAAGGATACACGTACATGACAACAAGAACAACGATGAAGGACTAGAGGATACAATAGGAACAATGATGGAAGGACGAGAGGATACATGTTTATGAAAACGGGAACACGGAAGATGAGAACGGTAGCACGTAAGAGGAGAACGGGGTTGAAGATTGTCAGATAGGGAAAACATGAACAAGTCAGGAGAATAGGAACACCTTTTAGGACAAAAGGATATGTGAACGGGAGAAAAGGAACAATGATGAAGGACTAAGGGATACACGCATAGGACAATAGGAACAACAATGAAGTACGAGAGGATACAATAGGAACAACGATGGAAGTACGAGAGGATACATGTTTACGAAAATGGAAACACAGAAGATGAGAATGGTAGCACGTAAGAGGAGAGCGGGATTGATGATTGTGAGATAGGGAAATTAGGAAGAAGCCCGGAGAGAGGGAACACTATTTAATGACAAAAGGATACATGCACGGGAGAAAAGGAACAACGATGAAGGACCAAAGGATACTCGCACAGGACAACAGGAATAATGATGAAGGACGAGAGGATACAACAAGAACAACGATGGAAGGATGAGAGGATACATGTTTATGAAAATGGGAACACAGAAGATGAGAACGGTAGCACGTAAGAGGAGAATAGGATTGAAGATTGTGAGATAGGGAAATTAGGAACAAGCCCAGAGAGAAGGAACATCGTTTAATGATAAAACGATGCGTGCATAGGAAAAAAGAAACAACGATGAAGGACTAAAGGATACACGTACATGACAACAGTAACAATGATGAAGGACGAGAGGATACAACAGGATCAATGATGGAAGGATGAGAGGATACATGTTTATGAAAATGGGAACACAGAAGATGAAAAGGGTAGCACGTAAGAGGAGAACGACATTGAAGACTGTGAGATAGGGAAAACACAAACAAGCCAGGAGAATAGGAACATCTTTTAGGACAAAAGTATACATGTATAGGACGACAGGAACACTGTTTAAGGATAAAAGGATACACGTTAAGCTAGGAGAAAAGGAACATCCAACGGTTTTGCTAGTTTAAAAAAATGAAAATATTTTATCCCGTTATTTCTTTATGTCGGTTCCTTCAGCCACCCAACGGTTACTTTTAAATGGCTACACAAAAAGACGTCTGACAGATGAACCGTCCAAACCGAACTAGTGCTATAAGCTCAGTTGCAACACTCTGTGATCGCTTCCTTTCCACTTGATTCTTTTTGGCAATCTGTAAGAATATGTGGGATTAATTTTCCTGGCAATCTGTGATAACAAACTTGTCATCCTAATATTGCTATTTTCTCCCCTCTTCCAAGCATGGTTGCTCAGAAATTCCCAAATTTGTGAAATAGGGTTTTCGGTGGAAGTAAATAGCCAGGTTCAATTCTTCCGTTTAATCTTCTAATTCTTTTTTGTTTTCCTTTTGTGTTTTTAGATGGCCAGCCGATTCCAGTACAGGATGAGGACAACATTCGTTTTCGAGCTGAACAAAAAATTCAATACACTGGCCATATGGGAAGAAGTAATTGAGCATCTGGATATAGCATGTTTTTTTGGGCTGCTACATTTGAAGTTGCATTCCCTCAATCTGCAAGTTCTCAACTTTCTCTGCACTGCTTTTGATCCAGAGAGAATGGATTGGCCGAACCTCGGTGGCGAGTGATTGAAGTTGATGTTGAATGACATCCGCCAAGTTTACGACATCCCCTCAGGTTCCATCACGGTCGATATGGAATCCAAAGACAATGTTACGAATAGAAAAGTTCAGGAAATGGCGACAAGGATGGGTCTTCAACCTAACAGGTTGTACTACACCGACATCAAAGTTGCAGAACGAAAGATGTTTGAGTTAGAGAATCCTGAAGATATAGCCCGAATGTATATTTTAATCATCTGCTCATGTGTTCTTACGCCTACAACGGGACCGATTCAGGTTTACTACCTCATATATATGGACTCACTCAGTGGAATGTGGAACCTGAACTGGGCATATTACATCCTCACAAATTTGAAGAGTCATCTAGTGACTTTCAAGAAGAACAGATTCAACAAAAGGCCAACTGGAGATTTTCACCTTCTGATGTATGTAAGGATTAATTGACAACGGTTTAGTACACTTTAATACTATTAATTGTACTTAGTAAGAATATTTTAGGTGCATTACTTGGATCTGTCTTTCGGTGGAGGATGATCACAACTGCCACCGACATGCAAAATTTGGACTTACGTACCAAATATTGATAGTATCATGAGTGGACAACAACTTTCTCTTTATCAGGAGGAGGACGTCAATGATCACCTGTTGGCCGAAACAGCAGTCGTGGAAGACGTTGAAGACACTTGAGTCGGTTCAGACGCGGAAGAAGGGGGTCGTGTTACTAAGTTACAGGAAAGAATCTGTGAGGTAATTACTACCTTGCATGCACATTCTGAAACTATAGTATGTGTTACCTTATAAATGTTGTATACAACAGTGTCGTGCAGAAATAAAGATATAAGAAAGCACGACACAACAATTGTTGATAAAGAAGGATGTTGAATGTAGATTGGAAAGATATAAGAAATAACTTTGACGACAACAACAAGGTTCACTTGTACCTTCTCCAGATGACATTCTAATTGTTGAGGCTCTCAAGACCCTGAAGAAGAGGAAAACATCGGGAAAAATGTCGAAAGCAATCATGCCCACTGTCCAGACATTTGAAGACCACATGCATGATTATGTACCCTTCGATGTGCACATGAGTAATGTCCTTGCCATTTCTAAGGAGGTAACGTTACAAGCTGCGGAATCAGCAAGAGAAGACAGCAAGAAGATACGAAATAGGGGGAAGAAAAAGTGGGTGACTTCATCAACAGTGGTGGTCAGGACAAAGCAAGTTGCTAAGACGAAGAGAAATTACAGGACCACATCTAGTTCGGTAAGTCACAAACCTTTCTTATTGTGCCCGTATTGTTGATGTACATACAATGAATGATAATTGGTTTCATCCTCTCAGAAGAAGGAAAAGAACGACGAGCAGGAGGAAAAGAATGAGGAGCAGAAAAGGAGCACAGAAGGAGAGGAGGAAGTCATTAGCAAGGAGGGGGACAAAGGGAGCGATAATGAAGAAATAAGGAGGGAGGAAGCCGAATTCGAGATCAACGCACTTGCAGAAGAGGTGATGGAGGATAACCGGGAGGATGAGGAGATCAGTGGCAATGAGGAGGACAAAAGGAACGAGAAGGGAGAGAAAATGATGGAGGAGGCCGAAGTCGAGAGCGAGAAGGATAAAGAAAGGAGGGAGGAGAAGTGGGAGAAGGAGGAGGACACAAAGAATGAGGATGATACAAAGAAGGAGGATGAGAAGCGGGAGAAGGAGGAGGACACGAATAAAGAGGATGAGAAGCGGGAGAAGGAGGAGGACACAAGGAAGGGGGAGGAGAAGCGGGAGAAGGAGGACAAAATGAAGGAGGAGGAGAAGCGGGAGAAGGAGGAGGACACAATGAGCAAGGAGACGGAGGAAGGGGCCAAAATCGATGAGACCAGTAAGGAGGATAAAAGGGAGAAGGAGGAGGACAATAACAAGGAGGGGGATAAATGGAGCGTGCAGGATGACAAAAGGAGGTAGAAGGAGGAAGTCGCGATCAAGGCATCTACAAAATAGGAGAATAGGGAGAAGGGCGAGGACAGTAGTATGGAGGGGGAGAAAGGGAGTGAGAAGGATGATAAAAGGAGGGACGAGTAGGAAGGGGCTGAAATCGATGAGAATAGAAATGAGGATGAGAAGGAGAAGAAAAAGAGGAAGAAGGTTGTGGAAGAGAAATAGAAGGTGATAGAAGAGAGTGAAGATGATGACAAGCTGCTTATCATCTGCCGAAGAACTAGCGAGAAAACGGCGGTAGAACAGACGCCGAAGATGAATCTGCTTATCATCTACCGAAGATATATCGATGAAAAGGTGGAACACAGTAGGAAGGTGGGGGAAGAGAGGTGAGTAGATGTCAATGAAGAAGATGATGAGAGATGGAAGAAGAAGACGAAGACGATCGCGGAAGAGAAAAAGGTGGTACAGCAGATGCGGAAAAGAAGAAGTCTCATGAAGGAACTCGAATCAGTTGGACATTCACCACAGTGAGTAGAGAAGTTGCAGATTTGTCGAAGTGCAAGAGTCAAAGAGCAGCAAGTGTCTTCTACAATTGTCGATGCAGACGTTCAAACATGCCCGCCTTCCCAAATTATGTTATATGTTCCTAAGAAGCCAAGAACATCATCCTCAATAAGCAAACAGGAAGACCTATCTCTCGAAGATATTGAGCAGAGAGTATGTGAATTTGCATTGAACCCGAAGATCAACTTGTCTCAGCTTCTATTTAACGATAGAATGATCAAACTATACGACAAGGATTTATATACTCTCAGACCAAGAGAATGGCTGGTGAACAATATAATTGAAGCATACAGACACACGATCAACATGCGAGAATTGCAGTCAACTTCAGGAATAATAAAGCGAGTCTGCATCCCATTCAACATTAGTGTAAGTTATTCCGTAACACTTATTTATGGCTCAATGTACCCACCGGTTTTCCTAAATACTATTTCTGTGGAATTATATGAACAAAAAAATTGTCAAGTAGAATTGCACAATGCAGACTACGAACAGACCCGCAAACATGCGGAAGAATTCGCTCAAATGGAAGATGTGTTCCTATTGGATTATTTCAAGGATGGGACCGTCGACCATACCCAATGCGATTATGTGAGTCATTGTTCTTTACTCGTTGTTATCGTTCCTCCGCCCACTTGTTATCATTCCTTCACTCGCTATAATTGTTACTTTACACATTGTTATTGTTCCTTTACTCATTGTTATCATTCCTTTACTCATTGTTATTGTTCCTTTACTCGTTGTTATCGTTCCTCTGCCACCTTGTTATCATTCCTTTACTCGCTGTTATTATTCCTTTACACATTGTTATTGTTCCTTTAGTCATTGTTATTGTTACTTTTGACTTCGTGATTGAACCTTTACTCCGCCACCTTGATTATTATCTCACCATGTTCATTATCTAACTTATCATTGTGCAATATTTCTTCCCTATTGGATGTAAGGGTCATTTCTACGTGATTGTCATCGACTATCCAGAGAAGAAGTTTTTTGTACTGGATAGCATGCCAAGTGAAGTTTCTTTCGAAGTGGATAGAAAACCGCTAGCAAAACAGTTGTTGAAGTTCATATCTCCCTACCTGGAAGTTACAAGAGCATTTAAAGACATAGATGTATGGGAATTGCAGCTAGCATTAGTTCCAGAGCAACCAGATCAATTCAATTGTGGAATCTTTTGTATTCTATTCATGTAGTATTGGATAGGAGAAATCCTGAAGGAGAAATTCGATCTTTGGACCTGTGACAAAATGGATTTTCACATTATAATGAAATAATTAAAATTTTACCCTCATTATACTCACTCATAATCCCCAATCATTTTTCATGTCTTAATAATCAGTATTGAGACTCAAATTTGAGACATGGTGATCAATGTGAACGTTATATACATTATAACACCTTTAATTTGATTTATTCATCACTTTGTCTAAAGAATTAAATTGGTAAATCAAACTTCATCATATGGTTCTCAAACTTTTTCTAAATATTCTCCACATTTTTATGAATCTATGGTCCAAATATCATGTCATTTGAACATTCCTACAATTTTCTATGAATTTTGGAAGTTCTATGTGAAAAAATCCCTTTTTAATTGCCTTTTCTGACCTTTTCCCAGTCAACAGTCCATGATCTAAGGAAATGGATGGACCTCGGCCCTTGGATCAGCTAGCCACGGATCGTGGCCCTAATCCAGTGGTTAGGAGGTCACCCCCTACCTCCCGCAATCAGTGGAGTGGGGGGAACGAAACGACCAAAGTGCAATTGGCTCGTTTGGACTCTGTTTTGAAAATCAAATCAAACTTGAATACTCACCCCGCCAATCCGAACTTACCTGGCCCTTTTACCCCTCCAATTGGCTCATTTCGAGAAGCAGATTGAAGTTATCCCTTGGTCACTGCCATGGTTTTGCAGCTACTGAAAACCCTAGATCTACCCCCCCTCGACACTATAAAATGGGCCTCCTAAGATCGTCACCACTCCACATTGCTAGGGTGATCGCTCCTGCTCTGTTTTTTGGCCTCAAATGCCCCGAATACCTTTCCGAACTCCTGCTGCTTCAAGCAGTGCCACCGCTAAGCCCGGTTGGGCGTCCTTCCTCCTCGCCCCTTCTCCTCTTTCTTTGGATCCCATTAGGTTCGTGGGGCCAAGACGAGCTCCACCGGCCTTCTCGAACTCCCTCCTGCCCTCTCATGCTCCCGGACCTCCTCCACTCTGGCGAGCCCTACTGCCCTGACTTCATGTCTCGCGCGAGGCCTGTGTGGACAGAGGGACAGTCCCTGTGAACCGCCAGTCAAAGCACCTTTGACCCAGTCCAAAGGTCCAATGAAATCAGTGATCAGACCCGTTTGAACCCAGAATTTGAGCCTTGAACCAGATCCTAAACCAAGTAAGCCACCTCTCCTGTGTGGCTCCATCTCGGCCATCCCTGTTGCATCTGATGGCCATCCTTTTTCTATATTAAGGTATTTTGCCTCCTCTTTGCTCAAAATTGCAACAAATGTTCAGATCTTGTTTTAATTGTAGAAAATGCATCCTAACTCCAAATAATTCGAACAAGTAGTCAATATTGATCAGAAAAACCCAGTGAATCAATTAAAAATACTTTGGAAACCTGATTCAAAGCGTTTCTCACTGATATATCTTAATCTTGATCTATTGCTTATATAATTGATCTAAATGACTCTGTAGATGGTTAATATTGACTAAACCACTGGAAACCCTAATTCTTGACTCTAATGTTCATATTGAGAATCTAAAATCATACTTGACCCATTAATGATATAGATCTATATTTGTTGACTTGATTCAATCTTGAATATGATGATGACATCTTAACAATATGATTGATCTAAATCTTGTGGCATATCTTGATCTATTGACCTAAAAGTTGATCTCTGATTTACTCATAATGCTAATTAGAACTTGATCTAATCTTGAACCCAAATGATGTTAGAACTTGGTAATGATCTAAAGACTTGATTTTTGGACTTGCATATTGACCAGGATAATTAGGGTTAACACATGTACCTAGAAAACCTAGGTAGGCCATTCACACTCGAAATACTTGATATTTGAAATAATGTTGGACATATTGAGATATTTGTTGATTATAAGTGAATGACCCAACCCTAAGGTTGACATAAGAAAAGTGTAACCCTAATCTCGAATACTAAAACTTGATCTGCAAATATCATAATCTTGACCCTTGATCCAAACATTGTGTTTTAGGATCTAACTCGAAGGATCGACCTATTACTCATGATCTATACTCGAAATCTCAGTGAAAGGTACGCTATTATATAACTCCTCCTTGAATGTATGAAGATACTTTTATGTATCTCTTGACTGTATACTTGGCTATTTACTTGGATGATCTATTGTTCCCTATGATTAGTCTTCTATTTTTCTATACTATATTTTGAAAAACATGAAAACATAAATTGCATGTCCATTATGACTGCCCGTATATTGATAATGATGATGATATTGATAATGTTGATAATGTGGATATTGAGTACAACAACCCCCTCATTTGGAGGTGGGACTTGTACATTGGCTTCCTATGTTCCTATGGTGAGAAGGAGCCTAGTGACCTTCCCCATCACGTTGGGGTAATAGAGTCACAAAATATATAAGCATGCTTCTCAAATTACAGCATAGTGGGAACTCAAAATAAAAGTTGAATTGCTTGAAAAACTTGTCAAATAAATGTTGGTTTTGCAAATTGCTTGTTACTCTTTTGAATATAAGTCATGCCAAGTATACTTAATTTCTTATAAACTATTTTACTTGATTTTGATAGTGTACCGTGCAATTGCATGATTGTGTCTCGATTTTCTTGATTTTAGGCATTACAAATGGAATATTTAATAAGATCACTTCCACACTCATACACTCTGATGACAAAGATAAATCGGGTATATCTCCATATTGGGTTAGTTTGTTCTTTAATTATCCAGTTTTGAGTTATTTATTTCTTATTGTATATGCCAGTGTGATTGATCCTATTGGGCCACTCAGGGATGGGTGCTTCAATCCTTTTTCTACTGTCTAGGCAGTGGGATTGGGATTGGGGTAAGAACAGTTCTGTGACAGTTGGTATCAGAGCTTACACACTCTCATATACTTTAAGTAAATAATTTCTCAACTCTCTTACACCCCAGAAACCTTAAAGTCCATAATGGTGAAAATTGAGGTGTCTAGGCTCGGGGTTCTGGCATAATTTCTCCTATTCGTCTTCACAGTGGTTGAGATCCCACACTCTACCTGGCCTTAATTGATCCATAACTGGACCTAAAGGTTCTCTTATGAAACCCTAGAGAGTCTTCTAGCATCTCATCTCTTCTTTAAGGACAATCCTAAGCCACCCATGTAGATGAAGATTAGGCAGTCTTGTTATCTCATCATGTGGTCCTTCTCATGACCTTTTACCACTTGATGTCTCGATTATGGGTAGCTTATGCATGGGAAAATGAATATCGCTAAATTTTTGAAAGTTGATACTATGATCTGACCTTAATTTGAAAACTCAATTTTGATCAATTAATTTTTGAAACCAAATACTCATGTATGATTGTTGATATCATGAACACTCAAATTAGCTAAAACTTGACTATATGCTCCCTATGTTTGAGGTGACATGTAGAAATTATGATATGGTGAAATAAGAAGGACTTATACTTTATACCTTGTTGTTGATAAGGTCCCTATTTGATCAAATCTGTGTTGCCCTATTATTTTGACTAAACCTCAAACATAGTTAAGCAAACTCTTATCCTATTTGATGCACATCATGACTATGCTATCAAGTGACTAAGTCTTAGACTAACATAACCATGATGTAAGACTATGATGCAAAAAACAGTTTCCCTATTGACTATTGATGCCTTTTGCAATCTCGATTTTGATATGATGATTATGATTTTGCACCATTATGATCTGTTTCCTTGAATGCCAAATTCAAATCCTCGATTTCCAAATTATATCATTATCTTGATCATGAAAGGAAAGAATTGCAAATTTTGACATTACTGCCCTATTATCTTGAATTTTGATCTTATGACTTTGATATATATATGATTTAATTTTTGATACTCTCCCTATTTGAATAAGATCAGTGGATCATGACCAATGTAAGTAATGTGCTAGATTAGGGTAGTAGTTGACTCATGACTCCCCTAACCTAGGTCACATCCCTATGTTGACTAAGCTCCAAATTTTTGTATTGTTGAGTATTTAGAGTTTGGAAAGGTATATCCTTTCACCCGATTTTGGATCGGTTGACCTAAGCCTAATAGGTTAAAACCATGGTTGATGCTCGATCTTGAATATTGATTTGATAATGAACTTGACATATGGCAATATTGACTATAGCTTGAGGTTGACTTCCTAGATAGACCTAGATCTAGATCAGTCATCAACCTTGGAAACCATGATAATGAAATCTTAACTTGATCAAACATTGCTTGAATATTGTTGCAAAAATTGAATATAAATGAGTGATCTCCCCCAAGGTCTAAATAGGAATCTAAACCTAGCTTCAAAATTCTGGAACTATAACTTTTGATGTCCAAAAATATCGACTCTTGATACTGATATATAATATTGTGACCCACGATTATCAAATCTCAATAATGATACAAATCCTATGATCACACTATTTGGACATTGAGATATATGACTAATGACTTCAAAATCCCAAATCCTGAAAATTTTGAAATGATGATTTTTGAATCTATCGATTTATGGATTAGGGTTCAGCTCTCATTAGGACTAGGGTGGGACCTTCCCATTGATTTTGAGCTCTAGATAATGATATTGAAAGTATGATGTTGTCTCAAAATATTGAAATATGAAATCTCAAATCATGGACGCATAACCCACCTAGACCGATGGAGAAGCTAGGACCCTGAGATATTGGGATTGAGAGTCACCTTGTATATTTGATTCAAGTACTCTATTTGATTGACCTAAAATATGATCTCTCTAAATTTGTGATCAATCGGATGCTTTCCATATTTGTGACTCATGTAATGACCTTGGACAATATATGTGTTGATTTTGATACTCAATTGCTCAATGATGAAATAATGTTAATACCAAGTTGATTATGATATGGAATGTGGAATCTCAATTGTGATTTTTGGGACTAATTGAAGCTTGAGGACATGATGTTGATTACATAGTTGAGGATGTTCTAATAATTGATGATATCATCTGGATTTGAATAATTCTAATTTTGAGGATATTTTTGAATTTTGGGGACAAATTTCCTTTTTAAGGAGGGAAGGATGTGACAAAATGGATTTTCACATTATAATGAAATAATTACACTTTTGCCCTCATTATACTCACTCATAATCCCCAATCATTTTTCATGTCTTAATAATCAGTATTGAGACTCAAATTTGAGATATGGTGATCAATGTGAACGTTATATACATTACAACACCTTTAATTTGATTTATTCATCACTTTGTATAAAGAATTAAATTGGTCAATCAAACTTCATCATATGGTTCTCAAACTTTTTTTAAATATTCTCCACATTTTTGTGAATCTATAGTCCAAATATCATGTCATTTGGACATTCCTACAATTTTCTATGAATTTTGGAAGTTCTGTGTGAAAAATCCCTTTTTAATTGCCTTTTCTGACCTTTTCCCGGTCAACAGTCCATGATCTAAGGCAATGGATGGACCTCGGCCCTTGGATCAGCTATCCACGGGTTGTGGCCCTGATCCAGTGGTTAGGAGGTCATGCCCTACCTCCTACAATCAGCAGAGTGGGGGGAACAGAATGACCAAAGTGTAATTGGCTCGTTTGGACTCTGTTTTGAAAATCAAATCAAACTTGAATACTCACCCCGCCAATCCGAACTTACCTGGCCCTTTTTCCCCCTTAAATTGGCTCATTTCGAGAAGCAGATTGAAGTTATCCCTTGGTCACCGCCATGGTTTTGCAGCTACTGAAAACCCTAGATCTACCCCCCCCCTCAACGCTATAAAATGGGCCTCCTAAGATCGTCACCACTCCACATTGCTAGGGTGATCACTCCTGCTCTGTTTCTTGGCCTCAAATGCCCCGAATACCTTTCCGAACTCATGCTGCTTCAAGCAGCGCCACCGCTAAGCCCGGTTGGGCGTCCTTCCTCCTCGCCCCTTCTCCTCTTTCTTTGGATCCCATCACGTTCACGGGGCCAAGACGAGCTCCACCGGCCTTCTCGAACTCCCTCCTGCCCTCTCATGCTCTCGGACCTCCTCCACTCCAGCAAGCCCTACCACCCTGACTTTGTGGCTCGCGCGAGGCCTCTGCGGACGGAGGGACAGTCCCTATGAACCGCCAGTCAAAGCAACTTTGACCCGGTCCAAAGGTCCAATGAAATCAGTGATCAGACCCGTTTGAACCCAGAATTTGAGCCTTGAACCGGATCCTAAACCAAGCAAGCCACCCCTCCTGTGTGGCTCCATCTCGGCCATCCCTGGTGCATCTGAAGGCCATCCTTTTTCCATATTAAGGTATTTTGCCTCCTCTCTGCTCAAAATTGCAACAAATGTTCAGATCTTGTTTTAATTGTAGAAAATGCATCCTCACTCCAAATAATTCGAACAAGTAGTCAATCTTGATCAGAAAAACCTAGTGAATCGATTAAAAATACTTTGGAAACCTGATTCGAAGCGTTTCTCACTGATATATCTTAATCTTGATCTATTGCTTATATAATTGATCTAAATGACTCTGTAGATGGTTAATATTGACTAAACCACTGGAAACCCTAATTCTTGACTCTAATGTTCATATTGAGAATCTAAAATCATACTTGACCCATTAATGATATAGATCTATATTTATTGACTTGATTCAATCTTGAATATGATGATGACATCTTAACAATATGATTGATCTAAATCTTGTGGCATATCTTGATCTATTGACCTAAAAGTTGATCTCTGATTTACTCATAATACTAATTAGAACTTGATCTAATCTTGAACCAAAATGATGTTAGAACTTGATAATGATCTAAAGACTTGATTTTTGGACT
Organism: Alisma plantago-aquatica; assembly: GCA_963693085.1. Classification (NCBI taxonomy): domain Eukaryota; kingdom Viridiplantae; phylum Streptophyta; class Magnoliopsida; order Alismatales; family Alismataceae; genus Alisma; species Alisma plantago-aquatica. The sequence goes on from OY856414.1 coordinate 478,976,997, forward strand.
TGCATATTGACCAGGATAATTAGGGTTAACACATGTACCTAGAAAACCTAGGTAGGCCATTCACACTCGAAATACTTGATATTTGAAATAATGTTGGACATATTGAGATATTTGTTGATTATAAGTGAATGACCCAACCCTAAGGTTGACATAAGAAAAGTGTAACCCTAATCTCGAATACTAAAACTTGATCTGTAAATATCATAATCTTGACCCTTGATCCAAACATTGTGTTTTAGGATCTAACTTGAAGGATCGACCTATTACTCATGATCTATACTCAAAATCTCGGTGAAAGGTACGCTATTATATAACTCCTCCTTGACTGTATGAAGATACTTTTATGTATCTCTTGACTGTATACTTGGCTATTTACTTGGATGAGCTATTGTTCCCTGTGATTAGTCTTCTATTTTTCTATACTATATTTTGAAAAACATGAAAACATAAATTGCATGCCCATTATGACTACCCATATATTGATAATGATGATGATATTGATAATGTTGATAATGTGGATATTGAGTACAACAACCCCCTCATTTGGAGGTGGGACTTGTACATTGGCTTCCTATGTTCCTATGGTGAGAAGGATCCTAGTGACCTTCCCCATCGCGTTGGGGTAATAGAGTCACAAAATATATAAGCATGCTTCTCGAATTACAGCATAATGGGAACTCGAAATAAAAGTTGAATTGCTTGAAAAACTTGTCAAATAAATGTTGGTTTTGCAAATTGCTTGTTACTCTTTTGAATATAAGTCCTGCCAAGTATACTTAATTTCTTATAAACTGTTTTACTTGATTTTGATAGCGTACCGTGAAATTGCATGATTGTGTCTCGATTTTCTTGATTTTAGGCATTATAAATGGAATATTGAATAAGATCGCTTCCACACTCATACACTCTGATGACAAAGATAAATTGGGTATATCTCCATATTGGGTTAGTTTGTTCTTTAATTATCCAGTTTTGAGTTATTTATTTCTTATTGTATATGCCAGTGTGATTGATCCTATTGGGCCACTCAGGGACGGGCGCTTCAATCCTTTTTTTACTGTCTAGGCAGTGGGATTGTGATTGGGGTAAGAACAGTTCCGTGACAGGACCCCTGCCTTCCTGTCTTCATTTCAGAGGACCATTTCAGCCAAACTCCTTCTATGCACCGATAATAAAGTCAGAGATGACGTGATCAGCCATGCTCTCGGTTGTAATACAAGTAGGCCGATAAGGAAAATCTCCTTACCCCCTCCTGGAGCTGATGTAACAGAGATTATTTAATGATTAAAAAAAGAAAATTGTATTAGCAAACTCATTCTCTTGTCATTCTCCAGTAACATAATTTATTATTCACGGTCATTCAATAGAAAATTTTGGAATTACAAGGTATAAGTGTAGAAAAAGATCAACATCTATGACTAAAATAACATATTGTCTAAGTAAAGTAACATATAGTCCAAGTAAAGTAGCAACGCCAAGTGAGTAATGGAGGACATTCTTTGTTCTCCTCCTGTGTACCAGCATTTCCTTCTCCTCCGGCGGAGTGGCTTATCCTCAGAGAGCTCATCTTTTTCCTCCGGTAAGTACATCAACAATAGGAACACGAATGACATTAAATATCATAGATTGTCATTCAATAGAAAATTTTGGAATTACGAGGTATAAGTGTAGAAAAGGATCAACGTCCATGACTAAAGTAACATATTGTATGAGTAAAGTAACATATAGTCCAAGTGAAGTAACAAATCCAGACAAGTAATGGAGGATAGTGTTTGTTCTCCTCCGGTGGACCAGTGTTTCCTTCTCCTCCGAGGGAGTGGCTTGTCCTCAGAGAGCTCGTCTTTTTCCTCCGGTAAGTTAACACAGTCTTTAATGTTTTGTTGCATCATCAGGGGAGCAGGTAGATAAACTCGGGCTAGACAGCACTGGCTCCGCTTCCTCGTTTTCATCATCGCCCCCCATCTGATCTCGTTCTCTCGCTGTACTGGTTCCCGTACTCCCAGCTTTAGCTCCTTTTCTCCCCAGTCTAGTTCCTTTAGTTGCCGTCCTCATAAGGCGACTAGGGATGGTAGAGGAGGGGATGAGGATAAAGATGAGGAGAATAGGATGACCAAGATAAGGATTTCGTGTAGTCCATTCCAGCACCAGTGGTAAGTTATGAGTGCAATTACTGCTGTTTTGTTGCACATCATGGGAGCAGGTAGATAAACCCGGGCTGGACAGCACCGACTCCGCTTCATTGTTTTCATCGTCTCCCCCGTCTGATCTCGTTCTCTCATTGTACTGGTTCCCGTACTCCCAGCTCTAGCTCCTTTTCTCCCCAGTCCAGTTCCTTTATTCGTCGTCCTCGTAAGGTGACTACGGGATGGCAGAGGAGGGGACAAGGATAACGAGGAGGAGAACAGGATGACCAAGATAAGGATTTTGTGTAGTCCATTCCAGCACCAGTGGTAAGTCACGAGTGCAATTACTACTGTTTCATTGCATCATCAGGGGAGCGGGTAGATAAACTCAAGCTGGACAACACCGGCTCCATTTTCTCGTTTTCATCATCGCCCCCCATCTGATCTCGTTCTCTCATTGTACTGGTTCCCGTACTCCCAACTCTATATCCTTTTCTCCCCAATCCAATTCCTTTTGTCGCCGTCCTCGTAAGGCGACTATGGGATGGTAGAGGAGGGGATGAGGATAACGAGGAGGAGAATAGGATGACAAAGATAAAGATTTCATGTAGTCCATTCCAGCACCAGTGGCAAGTCATGAGTGCAATTACTGCTGGTCGCAAGTCACGAGTGCAATTACTACTGATCCCATTCTCTCGCTATAATGGTTCTCATACTCCTCACTCTTGCTCGCATTCAGTCTATATATGGGGGCCAATGGTAGTACCAATACCATCTCAGTGCAGGATGCGGCACCTACTGGACACACATCCAAATCTCCACCTAATCCACCAAATATGCACCAAAATGGTAAGGTCTCTGAGACTCTTCCTGAAGGCCACAACCGGTGTCCATTGGAGCTCATGGGATTGGAAGATTTATTCTATTCGTGATTGTTACTCCATCCCCTTTTCCCATGCTTCCTAACCTAAAGCTATATCTGGCCGGTTGTTACCCCAAGCTTTTCCAATGCTTCTTATCCTAAGAGGAAGGATAAAAAGACACAGTGTAACACCTGGTCCAGCTTACGACGTAAAAAGTTCTTCTTGGGTTGGACTACAATCATAGTCCAATCCCAAAAGAGGCAGAAAACTGCAGAGCTATCTAAATCTACAGTCTTATCCCATGGGTCTCTTTAGAGACATCTATATCTAGGGGAATATCCGTGGAGATATCATGTGGTGCGATGCAGATGCTACAGAATTGTGCAGGATTGTTAATCTACTTGACCATGTTCAAGAAGATTCATAGTCCTACACATAGATGCAACATCAACATCATATCCACAATGGATTTGCTGCACAAGTGTCTTACGATACCAATCTTATGTACTTAAATTGTGATGTGTATTTAATTGTGGAAATTCAATAAATAACATGATCTAAATCTTTAGTTTGCAATATATGTGTATTAAGTACTTACGTTGCACCTCTTGTTACTGTACTGGTCAGGATCAGCTCCTCTTCCTCATTTTTATAGTCGCCCCCTCTATGATCTTAATCTCACCATACATATTACCGTTGTTCACGTTATTGTTCCTTTTCTCTCCAGTCAAGTTCCTTTAGTCACCGTCCTCACTGTCACCTAACAATGAGGAGAAAGGGAATAGCGAGAACAAGGTCAGAGAAGGGTATATGAGGAAAACGAGGAAGAGAACATGAGAAATGAGGTGAGGATTTAGTGATACTTCTTCCAGCACTAGTGGCAAGTCACGAGTGCAATTACTGCTGCTCACATGTATCTGAATATGTAGTTTGCATGTATTAGCATATGTACCTATAAATGTAAATACAACGTGATTTTGTATTATTATTACTAGAGTGACGTGTTTGAGGAAATCACTGTTACATTAATTACTAACGCTACAACTCTTGTTACTGTACTCACCCTCCACGATCCTTTTCTCCCCATTCTTGGTCTTTTGGTCCTGTACTCTAGAATGTCATTCCTTTTCTCATCCTCTGTGATCCTTTACTCCCCAATGTCGTTCCTGTAGTCATTATCTGTCAAGTCCCAACTCAAAATTGGGCATTTCTCCTTGTCCAGACTGATTCTCTCTTTGGCGACGGATCTTCGACTGTTTTCTCTATCTCGCATTCTCCAAAATACTAATCAATCTTTTTCTTAACCGGATTGAACCTGGACAAACCTTTATTGACTTGCCTTTAAACTGACTTCCAGGAGGAGTCAGTTCATCATCAACTGTATTCGGTTGAGAAACAGGATATGGAACACCATTTTCATTCGTTTGCCCCTGAGTGAGTCAGCCTTTGAGCATAAAAAATTAATGTCGTTGTCTACCATTCGGTAAAGATCATCATCCACGAAAACTGATGTCGCCAGCTGAACCATTTTGCGGCACATATGTTGAAAGTGTTCCCCATATTCTACTGGTTTATTGACATCAACAACGGAGTCAAGTATACTAATACCACTCTTAGCAAGATTTGTCCAACGACTGGCTATGTAGTGAGGGGGGATTGTTCGCAAATTTTGTTCTCCCAGAGAGCCTATAATCTCAAAAACTTTAAGAATGTGCCTACATAGCATTGCCATGCTTTCGTACATACGACATGAACATTCGAATAACATATTGGCCGGCTGGAATAACACAGTTCTCTCATCTACTATAATATTGTCTACGATTTTGAAAACAATGTATGTATAACTGCCTCCAATAGTGTCTTGAATCTTGAGGCAGATAACATACTCCATCATTTTCTTAAACTCTGCCTCGAAGATTGCAAACACATTAGGAGTATAAACCTCAGCGGCCCTTATTGGAATTGGGCTGTAGGAAATATATTGTTTATAAATTTATCAGTTGCTTGAAACTCTTGTTCCTTTTTGTTGCTCCTCCTTGTTGCAAGCATTCTATTGAAGTGTGTGAAGAATTGAACCAAGTTGTGATTTGGTTGTAGAAAGAGCCTCATTACAACATAACATGATTCACCGATCTGGGTCGATTTCATACCAGCAGTAAAATGTTGTCTTACCCAAACCGAGGACCATTGTTTGCGATAGCCATGTATTCTGACAATCCAACGGTGTGGCCCATTAGGAAAACATTCTTCAACCATCTTTGTCCAACCAAAATCAAATTCATCTACGTCTTAAACTTCATACATAAGGATATTAAGATGGTTTCGCAAAATAGGTGTAAACAACTGAGTGAGGTTCTTCTATGCATTTTGCAATATATGCCATGTACACAATGCATAGAATGTATCATGGAGAACATTCCTTATAGTTGCAGCAATTGTGGCATCTTGATCTGTGAAAATAGTTAAAGGCGACTTTGCTGGCATGCCTTTAAGAAACATCCGAAATAACCACTCAAAGGACTCAATAGTTTCATCGTAGAGGAGGGTTGCACCGATTATGACGCCCTGACAGTGGTGGTTGAAACCTACAAATAAAGCTGCATAAAAAAAAATTGTCACCTCAGCTTAATGGAATAAGATATGGTTCAATACTGGAACACACATGTCAAATACAGGAACAAATGAGATGAATAATGGAACACATGAGTTGGAATACAGGAACGGATATGTTTCAATACTGGAACACATATTGTAGAATACCAGAATACATGATTCGAAGGTCGGATACTGGAACACATATTATAGAATAGTAGAACAAAAATTTCTAATAGAGGAACACACGATATCCGATACGGGAACAATGTTGTATATTAATGGAACAAATAGTGCTGCATAAAAAAATATATCACCTCGGCTTAATGGAACGAGAAATGGTTCAATACTGGAACACGCATGTCGAATACATGAACAAATGAGACAAATAATGGAACACATGAGTTGGAATACAAGAACGGATATGTTTCAATATTCCAACACATATTGTAGAATACCAAAACACATGATTCGAAGGTCGAATACTAGAACACATATTGTAGAATAGTGGAACAAAAATTTCTAATACATGAACACACGATATCTGATACGGGAACAATGTTGTATATTAATGGAACAAATAGAGCTGCATTAATATACAACAATGAGATGAACACGCATGTCGAATACAAGAACAAATGAGATGAATAATGGAACACATGAGTTGGAATATAGGAACATATGTGTTTCAATATTGGAACACATGTTGTAGAATACTGGAACACATGATTCAAAGGTCGGATACTGGAACATATATTGTAGAATAGTGGAACAAAAATTTCTAATATAGGAACACACGATATCCGATACGAGAACAATATTGTATATATTAATGGAACAAATAGAGATGCATAAAAAAAAATTGTCACCTCGGCTTAATGGAATGAGATATGGTTCAATACTAGAACACGCATGTCGACTGCAGGAACAAATGAGATGAATAATGGAACACATGAGTTGGAATACAGGAACGGATATGTTTCAATATTGGAACACATATTGTAGAATACCGGAACACATGATTCAAAGGTCGGATACTGGAACACATATTGTAGAATAGTGGAATACAAATTTCTAATACATGAACACATGATTTCCGATACGTGAACAATGTTGTATATTAATGGAACAAATAGAGCTGCATAAAAAAATTTGTCACCTCGGCTTAATGGAACGAGATATGGTTCAATACTGGAACACGCATGTCAAATACAAGAACAAATGAGACGACTAATGGAACACATGAGTTGGAATACAGGAACTGATATGTTTCAATACTAGAACACATGTTGTAGAATACTGAAACACATGATTTGAAGGTCGGATACTGGAACACATATTGTAGAATAGTGGAACAAAAATTTCTAATACAGGAACACACGATATCCGATACGGGAACAATGTTGTATAATAATGGAACACATGACTCTATTAAGTACCTAATGGTCGATAGCTCTTGTTTGTCCGGAAAGTTATATCAAAAGAAATCACATCACCAAATAATTGATAATCAAGCTTCATCCTCCCGTCGGCCCAGAAGATATTTGCAATTCTCTCTTCTCTATCAACCTCAATGTCGTAGTAAAATGATGGGTTGTTGTATGCTTCATTGCGGAAGTACTCTTACAGAGCAGTGGCCTCACCAGCTATCATTGTCTTTTGTCTCCTACGCCTCAAATGGTTCTTTAAATCCAATTTCTGAAACCCAACACATTCACGTCCACCGGCCACCAATGATATTGCATCGTAAGAACTTCTTAATTGAATTCTAGCATCTTGGTTGATCTCTGCTATAGCTCCTTGGACTACTGAAATAATGCGGTTGGATCTAAGAAGGTGTGCATATTCCTTCAGGTGAAGTGTGTGGTTATGACCAACATCCCATTCAGTAATCTTGTACATATTGAGCTGGCAATCAAGCTTGTGACTAATATGTGCTTTGCACCCGGTCCTTTCTTCTCTGCGGTGCTTCTCGGTTCCTGATTGGTGATTTATCAATTCTTTGCCTAAACCAGTGGCATTCCTTATACTCTGCTTTCGAAAGCCTTGTTTATTGCAGACATATCGCATAAACTGAATCTTTTCATGATCTGTATTCTTGCCCGTAAACTTCTTCTCCCATTCGATCCTTGTGGCAAACCCTTTCTGATGAGCATAATCATTATAGAACTGATGTGCCTCGTGTACAGAGTTAAATTCAAGTTTTTCCCAGTAATCATGTTTATTAACTTCATTTGAGATCATGAAAGATAACATGATTAATAACGTCTCTTCAAAAATAAATAATGCTCAACCAGCATGACAAAAGGAACAAGAAAAGCAAATAATCATGATACATGTAGGGAGAAAAGGAACAATTGGAACGAGAATAGGAACGACCGGAAGGAATGAGAAAAGGAAAAGATGACTAAATTATGAATACAAGTATAGCGAGAAAGGGAACATATGACGATGACAAAAGTAACAATAATAACGTAAAAAGGAACAATGATAAGGAAAAAAGGAACGACAATAAGGAACTAACCATCAGAGTCCACATGAATAACTTTCCCACCAATGTCGTCTCTGGTGAAATCAGACGTCGCACATGTGTGATTCAGATCAATTTCAATCTGAACGACATGTGACTCCACATACGGATATGCGGAAGAGGGATTTGCATAAGGAGTTGTGTCTCTCTCTGAGAAATCTATCTGTGAAAATTCATGATACGAATTATCTTCAACATGACAACTTTCTTCTGATATTCCTTGACAGCCATGTTCTTAAAAATCCATGTCACTTAGATCTATGTCAAACAAACATGTATTCCTGACATAATTTATCTGTTTGATATCTTAGCGTGATGACGCCGACACATAGTAGGCTTGTTCCTATAGAGGTCCTTGGCGAGGTGATGATGGCAAAACAACAACTGAATCTTGGCGCCGTGAGGACACACTAGCTTTTGAACGATGAGCATGTTGAAGGTCGTTTAACTCCATATCAATGTGGTCCATCCATTCGTCGGCCATGATGTACTAATATGTAGAAAATGACAATATGATATGAAAAAGCAAACTTTTACAATATTAACAAAAGAACCTTCTTTCAACGAAAGAAAACAACTTTTTAAGAAATAAAAGAGTTTCCTTTCAGAGAAATAAAGGAAATTGTTTCATTTTTCTGAGAAAAAAGTTGGGGAGAAGCGAACAACGTTTACGAAAATAAAAGAGTTTCTTTTCATGGAAAAAAGTCCATCACTTAGAGAAATGTCGTTAATGTAGAGACAAAATATATGATTTGGCGATCTCACTTATATGCAGATTCACGTAACAACAACAAAATTATCAACGAGTTCGGTTGAGGTGTCGAACTATATTTGAGCGTTAAAATAACCAACAACAACCACGATCGGTAAAGATTTTTCTCGCCACCGATGTATCGCCGCTGCTGTCGAGAGCCAACAACGATCTTAGTCCGGTGCAGGCGACAAAGGTCGTTTGAGCCTTAAGACAACCAACAACAACCACGATCGCTCAAGATTTTTCTCACTGTCGTCGTATCGCTCCCGCCGACGAAGAGGGGTCAGTGATCTATATTTTGGAAGGAAAGAGAAAACGAGAGAAATGAGAGCGAGCAAGAGCGGGAGTTGAGCGGGAGATGACAGCGACATAAACTGTGTTCGTATGCACATCTCCACGCATGGGAGAGAGGGTTCTCAGAAGATTGTCAAATCTCACTTGGCGTCAAAAATAAATTATCGCCAACCCGGAAATGCTCCTGGATTTGATCTAACCTACCTTAAAAAAAGTGGCCTTTTCGCGCGGCCAGGATGGAGTTTATGACATCTTGAGAAATGACCCCATCAGGACTAAATCTTTTCGCGCCAGCGGGTATCTAATTCTGGCCGCAAGTCCGACCCAGTGCGTGTGGCCTGCACGTTATGGCGCGTGGGGAGCTGGAGTCCGGGAGGTGGCCGAGAGATGGCGGCGTGCCGCAATAAACTGTTAATTATTTCCAAACTCTGTTGGCATCCGGGAACAACGGAACAAGGAGTGGTGACCTCCCGCAACTGTTATTTCCACACAGGACGAGAACGGTGCCGACCGGAAACAGGAGTGACTGTTAATGCATATGATGTGCGACAGATCCCATACAACACAAGACGCTCGTCTCTCCGTAACCATACACTCGGTGGTCATCTCCCGCAACTGCTCACGGTTGAATGGTGGTGGAAAATCAAAATTCTCCATATGTCTCTTTCGCGTCCTCTTACCAATGGTGGTGGAAAATCAAGATTCTCCGTATGTCTCTTTCGCGTCCTCTTACCACTCCACCACCGTCATTCATATGATTTCTCTTTCTCGTACCTAAAACAAAAAAGACAAGCCATAAGGAAGAGACAAACCTGTCATCTCACACCCAAAAGCAAATGCAGACCTCCAAATAAACAACAACAACAATGTGCAGTTTTGCATACTAGTAAATATATTTGCAGTCATGTCCATGCATACAATTTGCTGAAATGTTGCACTTAGATCCACACACACAACAGAGCATGTATGGTGTGGGTAAGTTACCGACCATGTCAAGTAAAGCCTACTAAACTAGACCCTAAAACTATAACTGCATGTATCGGTGATTGATTAGTTTTTATGTCAAACTTTCATGTAATAGCTAGGATTGTACATCGGTTCAAATCCGGACCATAGACCAATTCAGACTAAATTTGAATAAGCAAATGCTCTTGGACCGAAGACTACACCGAATAATAATTAGTTTGGTCCGGTCTAGACCGGACAAATTAAGAAATATATCGACACAAAATGACAAAGTTCTTGCTAGTTATAAATTATGGAGAGAAAAAGAGCATGTAACGATGTTATTAATCATTTGATGTCACTACATTGTTGTTGTGAGTAATGCAAAAAATATAACTAATGTAATTTATTCAGACACTTTTATGTCTTTAATACTTTAGCTAACATCTTTGGTTCCTATCAACATGCCTTTATGTTGGGTTATTGTGGTTTGTTACACAATATAAAATACACACATTTATTGATAAAATATGGATAATGAGTATTTCTTAGCATGTTATTGTTGTAACATAACAAGACACCTTTTATCAGTGTCATTTTTTGTCTTCTAGAACCTGAATCCAAACCCAGGTTGCATCAATAATAAGATGGTGCAATGTGTATTTTCCTCATTAAAGATGTTTCTTCAACCTCCACACAGATACAAAAACAATATAGGTCATCCAGGATGATAGGATCTGTAACGAAGTCCACTTTTAAGTATCTCCTAATCAAGGTGGACCTTAAAGTCGAGAGTCATTATCTAAAAAAAATTAGGACCAGATTTAGCAAATCACAAATAATAATCAACAATTTCAATTAATTAAATAATAATTTGATACAAGATATATAACGAGACTCCTCAAAGGAATTACATGAATTTTCAAGGAAACTATCATATCTTAGAACAAGTATTAATATTGTCTAGTCAATCCTCTTTGTCACTTAGCTTTAGTATCTTTAAGTGATTTCATATGAATTTTTGGGTCTTCATATCTGTGTATACATGACAGTTACCTAAAATACCAACAAACAGATATGTGGATCAATATATCTATATACTATGGTGTAATCAAAATGTGTACAAGTATAATAACAACATATAATGTTCACAACCAAATATTTGCACATATGAAGTGGTATTTTTATCACATATACTAACCCATTCTTGACATGCTATCTGAGGTGTAATCATTGTTCATCAATGAAGTCATGTGTATTACACCTTAATAAGTGTAACCCAGGACCCAAAATATTTTATTGTATGTTAGGGATGGAAAATTACATAAATCTGCACCCACCATCCTTTACCAAACTGTGTTGAGAAATTATCCTTGGTAGACTTGGCCTGAGAGAACTCTACCCTTGAGACACCTTGCTTTGACCTGAGGATACATGGAGAGATCTAATTGAATCTAGATATTCTTAGATCTTATACAAATTTATAGTCTAGGCTTTATATCCACTGGTTAACAATTTGAGTGGTATACCTCAAATTGTTTGGGCATAATAAATATATAACTCAACCATGTAGTATATCTTTTTAGGCATCCTTGACGAAACAATCGTGGTTGCTATTCATGATACATGATTTCCTTCAATGTAATCTTATATCTTATTCTGGTGCACGCGACAACACATGTAATATTATGATAATAAGTACACTTTTGAATATACTCTAACCCAGTAGCCTAGATGTCCATTGTATCTCTAAATTTCATGATACTTTGTATGAGTAATCAATGTTTTAATTGTTATATTGTATTACTCGAATTTGGGTCTCACCCCTTGATTTTTTCACATCATTTAGGTGATCAACAAGGCTTCCCTAACAATGGGGGTGAGGACCAATTTGGAAGAGGCCAGTCCTAGTTTTTGTGGTAACCGATGTCTGTGTGAAAGAGTCCTCAAGGTATGTGGTGTTTGTGTGACACCCTCTTAGGACTAAGTGAAGTTTATGTATAGGGATAGCGGTCTAGTGTCATCCATGTACTCTCAAATATGAGCATGTGCAATTCTTTTCTTCATTCTTGATGTATGTCTGATATGCAATTTGGATATACACGACCTTTAGTGTTGCATTTAAACGAATTGTAATTTTTTTCTATTTATTTTGAATTTTATATGCATATGTAAATGAGCGGAAGGGGTCACTACACAACTACGACATGTATATAAAATGTGGAGAATTTATAATAAATATGAAGGCTTGTGTGTATCACTCCTCTTTATTAATCATTTTTTTCATTCTTTGATGTTATGATGTGTTTGTGTTGATAATGTTTGTAGGTTTTAAATTGTATTTTATTTTAAGTGGTCTCAATTTTGTGGTAATGGGACGTCATAGTTCTCATCTTTAGCTCTATGTTCTTCTTTTTACTCCATGAATACTCTCATTCTCATAATATTCATGTCTATTGCGACATCACTGTCAATATGAAGTAATATCCATTGTATTTTTGCCTAAATGGAACATATTGTTCATGTGATGAACAACATCGTTTAATATTTCAATCTTTCTCTCTTGTTTCTATAACTATTGTTAGCTGGGAATGAGGATCAATGACCACAAATTTTTGTAACATTAATACATACCTTGAAAGAGTTAAAAATTTAGTGAAGGTTAATTAGAGCTTAAATCTTTATTATATCAGAGTTAATACACATTTTTGCATGATCGAGTCTCCTAGTTTGATGAACAAAGGTGGGTTTATGATTCTCCAGAAGTGATCTTAGAGAGCTGAAATATAGTGTTAGATTGATTTGTTACAAGATAAGTGATGTGCCAACATGCACTAGGGCTTTCAATATGTATATTACCTTAGTTAGTGCACTCTCAATACACAAATCCACTAGAACACATGCTTAGTATATAGTATAAAAGTGTCAATCACGGGTCAAATGCACATGGATGGAGGAGACACTAGAACTAGTGTCTTCCAAAATAAAAAAACATTGTATATAGGCTAATGTCCATAGGACCAAGAGAAAGAAGAAACATAGGCTAATTGCTCAAAAGAATAATCAGGGATGCAAAAATACCTTAAACTAGGTTCCTATAAACACTCTTCACCAATCTAGTTGTTTCCAAGATCTGCTTTGCCTAATTACAAATTATTCACATGTATTAGGGTTTGTCATATGCATTAATGTAAAGAAACCCTAATTTTGGATTTTTTTACACAAAACTCTGATTTAGACTCTAAAAACATCACCATTGATCTAGTTAGGTTCTCCTGATTAAGAAAACATATATTTTTGTATATTTTGGAGTAATGAGGTTAAAAGTGCATTTTCGATGACTTTTATGTATTAATTTCATTTTTAGAAAACACCTTTCGATAAAACTCAAAACCAAGCCTTGAAAGTATTTTTATTATAGAGAACACATTTTTCCAATTCCAAAACATATTTTACTTAATTTTTTGACAAATGAGGCAAAAGTTATGATTTTTATAGAATAAGCCAATCAGAAATTGATACTCAACTAAGCGAGAGAAAGAGAGCGATGGACCAGCCTCATGACGTGGCCCAATCAGGGGTGGCCAAATCACATGGTCAAAGGCTAGGTTGACTCATTCAAAGAAAAGAAAACTTTGGCAAAGGACCAGAATGCCCTTGCATGATAAAACAAAGTAAAGAGAGAAATAAAGGGGTAAAAGAGTAAACCCACATGGGGGGTCATCCCCTTCCCCTACGAAACTATGGTGTCAAGATGCAGCAGGTGGTTTGCTCTGATTTTGGGCAAAATTGAGATTCACGACCAAACTCAAAACTGAAAACACAGCAGGAGAGTAGGAGGTTTGACAAACTCACTAAGGCTAGCAATTCGGCCGGAGAAGCATGGTGGAGAGAGAAGGGGGCACCACAAAACTTTGGTCGAAACTCACCTACTGACAGCCACACACATGACGAAAAGAAAAATTAGGAGGAGAGGTGTAACGACCCTGCCTCCCGGTAACCCCCAATCAAGGGATACCAAAAGGTCAGAGATGTTATCCCAATATTTCAGGATCCATGGTTTGACATTTAATCAAAAATAATTATCAAAATTTACTATTACTAAACTAAAAAGCTGGAATAAAATAAATCTTGTCGCATACCTCATAAAATTCAGATCTAGACTTCTATCCATAGTAAAAGTCTAAGCTAATTAATCCTCCTTGCACAGGTTAATTGTATCGTCATAATATTTTGATTTATTGTTTGTCCATTTTCAAAATTGTACCTAAAACGCCGACAAACAAAACATCAGTTAGTATATTTCTATACTGGTATATGGGAGACAATCAAAATTTTCACAAATAGTTTCTAACAACCTAATTATCACAAATAAGTTATTAACAATCCAAATTACATTTTCAATGTGACATTCTCAACCGCTTTTGCCCTAAATCCTAGATTACCCTCTCTTAGGGTTTTGTCCTTGCTAGGGATATAAGGCCACCTTCTCCATCCTAAGCTTGGTGCCTGGGGTCACCTCTCGAAGTGCCCAATGATCTTCCTTCTGGGGCTTCACCAAATAGACCTTCCCTCTGGGGCTTGGTCATGCAACATACATCAGGGTGGCATGTAGGTTCGAGAATACACATATATACTTATTGTGATAATCATAGGGACTTTATAGGATTGTAGAATTAAACATCCAATAGTTTAGGTTGCATCCAATGGATAAAATGTTCGGGAAACTCTGTGAAACTAAATCGATTATTCATAAATAACTGCATACCTGATCAACAGATTTCACAAGCCAATAGTAATTCCAACCAAGAAAGCAACCCAAGCAAGTAGTTCATCCATACAATCAAGGATTCTAAAAAGCACATGTACTTTGTTTACTACACACTTTATCAAGATTCTATCTATTCGACTTGAACTTGCTTCCTATGGTTTCCTACTCCTTTTTAGGTCAACAAACCCTAAAATAGCTTTTCTACACATAGAACCCTAATTACTCAAATTTTCCAAATTAAGGATCTTTTATACTCAAATTGGCTTAGAATCATCATATCTCTATTTTAATTAATGGATTTGCACAATTAAAACCATTAAAAGACATATTCACCTAAATTAGTTTTTAAGCCCATTAATGCATATTCATGTACATGGAACCCTAAATCAAGCCATTATGTATAAAGATCATCATTTTAGATCTAATTCTTCCTTTTATTAACAATAGGTTAATATTTGCTCAAAACATTCAAAATACATTATTAGATCCAACTATCATCAAATCTAAGGGTTTTTCATTAATTAAACCATTAAAGATGATAACTTTATACACTTTTGGAATTGCAAGCGAAATTAGGATTCAATTATATTTTTATTGCATTTCTTTCATTTTTCTGATGAATTTTCATATATTATTTGTCTGAATCCGATCATCCTAGCAAATACTATGATATTTGCAAAATCATCATTATTGGCCCAATCACCAAGCGCCACATAAGCAACTAACCCTCTTTTATCTATTTCCGTGAATCAGGTTAAGTTTATAACAAAAGGACCATATTGCCCAGGACACAGAGGCTCATGTTATTATGTGCCCAGGGGCATCCAGGGTGTTTCAGTCCAGGCCCGTCCCCTTCCTCGCAATGGGGACTCGACGCTCGCCCAGGTGAGGCATCCGCCCTACACGAGGGGAGCGCGGGCTGTCCTGGCGAACTCTCAGGCTAGGAAGCCTCAGCGTCGACTGGGGAGTCTCCGTCAGTCCTCACCGGACCTGGGGGAATACCTAGCATGGCTACATTAGGTCGGCTATGGGGATATGAGGGGCCCTATGCAGTAGATCTAGCAGCAAACTATCGAACTGCAACAGTGAGATCGAGTGTTCTTACATGCGATGTCATGGATGTCAATCCACGTAGAATAGGCCTCAGAAGGCGGAAACCATCACAGAGGGTCTTGGGCTGCAAAACGCAGGCAAGCCCGCTTCTTATTCCATGTCATGCCGGCGGTGCGAGAGAGAGCATGGTCGGGGTGGCTGGGGTCATCCATATATCTAGGCTAGAACTCCTACGATCCCTGGTGGCTTCAGGCTTGGTCTCGTCCTAACTCGAACTCCTAGCGAACCACCTCAACGTCGGCTACTACCTCCAGGTTAGGGCATCATATCAATGAAGGCATCATCGATCAATCCATAATGTCGAGATGGAAGAGGGATAACTAGACGTTGAGGAGTCCAAAGGGAGGTGTAGGGGAGAGGGCAGGAAGTTTCTGAATCACGCACTATGTAGACCTATATATATAGATGCTCATTCTCATCTTCCCTTTCCACATACTATGAAACCTCCCTCTTTCATACCTTGGATTTGGTGGCCTTAACGTATAAGGAAAGAAGCGACCAACACCATTCCCATCCTATTTTATAAATATGGATTTAGTTGAGATAATCTTATACACAATACTTGCCCTCCAAGTAAGTAATTAGTTACCATTATCATATGGGAGTTCTCTTTATGTAAAAGGTATTTCCAAAATGCCAACAATACATATCCATTAAAAGACATTTATTTTTATTCCAATTTTACCACAAATTATAAATATTACTCATGATGCCTTAAACATTGTGCTGCTGCTCTTGGCAAGATAATTATCCCTTTAATTATCCTAAAACACCATGTATTTTATTTTATTTTGTAACCATGATAATTATTTCATTTATCATAACAAAATTCATGATTATTTATTCATGTATGAAATCCTTTTACCGCTACAAATCTTGTGGATTTAAAATCTTATCCATGATGATCCTTTTATCCATATTTCCACATATTTCTTATCTTTTCCTCATTATCTCAAATTTCCTTCTTAATATTGCATTATTTGATTTCTTCTTTTTCATTTAATGATGTTGGACTCATTAATATATTATAATCCATGAAATAGCATGCAAAAAAGGAAATATTGCAAAGGGAATCCATTTAATACATATAATTCACACCATTCCCATAATCATACATTTATTGGGGAAATTGCATTTCCCACCATATGAACCCAAAAATTGGGGTTGTAACATCCTTCCCCTCTTATAGGAATTTTTCCCTCAAAATTCCACCAAACACACAAACAAAGCAGGATAAGACCTTTCCATGTCCATTAGGGCTCCCATGTGGCTTCATCCTTTCCATGATGCTTCCAAAGAACCTTTATCATCTTTTATTCTTACATCTGAGTTATTTCTAACCTTGGTACCACATACCCTAATAGGTGACTCAGGATATTTTAGCCTCCCTAGAAGCTCAATAGGTTCATGGCTCAGCACATGGCTCGGGTACATCACATAGTGCTCTAGATCAGACACAAAGAACACATCATACATTACGTTATCCTGAGGGGCAAGGCTAAACATAAGCATATCCACTAATCCATCTCAAATGGACTCATGTATCGGGGACTCAGCTTTAGCTATAGCTCAGAGGGGTCGGATTTTCATAACACATATTCTCTCACAGTGATGCATGTCAGTCTGCTTCACATCAGCTCACGACTCATGTCACCCCTAGACTTTCTCAGCCATCACATGATCAAAGCGACTTCATCTGCACCCACTGCAGTCTCTTTGACTTTTACAAGGTCCTTTCACCGACATCATCTCAATGAAGCGGTGATCGACACGACCTCCCTCCTAGAGCTTCTTTCATCCTGATACTAGTTATGGTGGTTATCGTCACAAATAAACTCTCATGGGACAAGAACTGCCCATATGTATCACCCTGAACAAGAACACATTCTCTCATCATACCCTTTAATCTAGATCATACTAATTATTAATTAGGGGTGATAAGTTGTGCTAAACTTCAAACCGGTATAGAGTTCTTCATGTACCTACTTCCACCGTATGGAAGTGATCTTGAGATCATGCTCCATATATTAAACTCGGATCATGGTGTAGTTGAACTATATCTTTCTCATGCATATAGTTCAACCAGATCTGTCACTTTGACATAACTCTCTCTCTCTCTCTCTCTTAGGCAAAGGGTTAGGTCAACTTGGTACGACAATCTACCATAACCCATATTGCATCCTGACCTCTCTTGGTCTAGGGGAGACTCACCACAACGTCTATGGTGGTCCACTCCAATTTCCTCTTGGGGACTCTTCATTATATGTAGCAACTCACCGAGTTACAGATGTTTGTCCTTCATCTCCTCGCATGCAGGGCGACAAGCCACATGTAACTCTACATCCATCTTCATCACATGTATACAAAGTACTACTCCACACTTAACTATCTTAATAGTACTATGGTGTACGTAACATCATGAGCCTCTACTTGTCATGATTCCTCAAGGTTGATTTCTCCAAAACCCTAAAATGCTCTAGTCGTGGGTTCCATCACCTCCCCTTCCTGAGAGGTGTATCTGAGGTTCTTACAACCATCCTTCTATCTCATCAAGCTCTAGGCTGGCTAACCAAACAACCCCTACTCGACCAACGGGTCGGGTTGTATCTGGGTGTTAGCCAAACGTGTCTCACAAACTTAGGGTTCTCTCAACCACCTCTTCTAGCCACTCTAGTAGCTAAACTAGATAGCTGTGTCTCGATAAAGAGTATCCATTACCACCTTACATCCTTATATGCTAGGTAACGGTGAAGACATAAACCTTCATATACTCCACTTATCATCCTTATAATACCCCTGACCTGGGTTAAGGCTTAACCCTAGGAATTTTGCTTAAGTAAGATACTTACAAGCTAATTATAATCTTTTGAAAAGTAATTAGGCTTCTTGTGAAGTTTATTGTCAAGCTTGAACTTAATTGCAAAACTATGTGTGCATTATATGAAAGACTGAGTGAAAAGTGCAATTTACCCAAGACAAGGGGGTCACATTACAATATGTCACATGTTGAATGTGTTCTAAGTGTTTTAGTATCATAAGGGAGAGAATGATGCTAAGTGGTGGCTTGTGGAAAGCCTAAATCCCAAGATATAACTTGCTTAAACAATGTTAGTACTTTGTGCACCAATTTTGGTACAATTTGTATTTTCCCAAATATATGGGGTTAAAATGTAAAATACCATCTCTAGAGTATCCCTACTCCCTACATGTATCTTTTAGAGGAAAGAGAAAGAAGGAGATACTATGTTTGAATCACCATTGAGTGATGATACTCTTGGTAATGAAAGACCAATAATGAGTTGAAGGTAAAAGCCTTATATGTGATGAATCGAGTTGTAGATATGATATAAGGAGCCCTATCGGACAAGGAGCCATAGTAGGAGTCTCCTATCAGTTTTTTGAGCCTTATAAAAGTCCATGATGGAAAGAGTAACTCAAGGAGGTGGCCCATGACGAGTTTCAAGTTCCTTACAAAAAAGTGTATCATGTTGCTTATTTAATGAGATACAATGAGATAACTTGCCCAACCAGATAAGTAAGGGCCGAGATATTGTCTCTAGGTTATCCTCAAGACTCTTTCATGCCACGATATACATGTGTGAATGCATGGCCATGTGTCAACCATGCATGACCACGTGTCATCTAGTAGCATGAGGTGAAGACACCTCGTATGCACTTTATCTCATGAAACCAAATATATATACTTCATCTTTCACCAACTTATGAAAGTTTACGATCCTCATAACCATCTCCTTTAGAGATGTCATGCAAATACCCTTAGGTATCATGCAAAGCAGCTCAAGGAGATAGGAGAGCTCAAGCATCAAGCTTTAGGTAAGGCTTTGGTCATCTTCAACTTTGGTTGAAGTAGGATATCGGGTTATGAATATTCTTTTCTTTCCTTCTTCACCAAGTGCTTAACTATGGTGATTTCTTGTCCATGGAAGAGTTTTGATCGAGCCCTGGACCTGGGAGAAGTTCTTCTTCAACCTTAGGATGAGAAGGTTTGGATCTTGGAGCTTTCAAGTGTTCACAAGGTGGGTTATATAACTTGAACTCTATCATGTTATTATTCATCACCTAAATTGCTATACTTAATGAACTAATTTTAATTCCGAAATTGTCTTAAATAGTTGATGATATTACGAGATCTAGTAGTTGCTTAGACATGATTCCAAGAAGTAGAACAGTTAGTACGATGGTCTAGAGCTTGAAGAAGATGGTATCACTTTATAAAGTGGTATCGGGTTCAAGCAACCAAACAAGTAGCTCTTATCCGATATGGTAGTATACATGCATCATTTGCATGATATGTTTGTGAAATGATATCCCCTTGTACGATATGGAGTTTGAACTTATACTTTGAAAAATAATATGGTGTTGACCATAAACCCATTGCACTATAGGAAGTCAAGTATAGACTCCATGCACGATACAAGGTTTAATATATACTTGTAAGCCGACATGAAACCCTAATTTGGGTAACCCGATATGAGTGAGGGTAGCAAGTATTCCTTGCACGATATGATCATGAAATATACACTGGTACATGATACCTTGAAGCACACATCTGGTGCATGATATGAATAAATGATTAAACACTTATGCACGATATAAGGCATGGATTCTAAGTGTAACCTGATATGCTTGAAACTCCTCAACCCGATATGAAACCCAAGATGGGGTTAACCCTATATGGGGATAAAGGATAGCTCATACATGATATGAGGCATGCCCTTTGCATGAAATGGGAGATACCCATTTGCCCTTATACACGATACAAGTTTGAGACTATAACTCTTGCACGATAGAAAGTGAACACTCTAAGCAATATAGAGTTGGATAACCCTAGGTGATGGGTAAGCCGATACAAAGTGGTGAGTGATACCACATGGACGATATGAATGATATCTCTAGATTGATAAGGAATAGCACCTACTCTTATCTTGTGAATGATATGAGGTTCAATTCATACTTCATGCATGATATGACATGATGTACCCAATCTAGTGGAAAACCCAAGATGTTGGATTGAAATCCAATATACCCCTTTTTGAGTAATGGATGGTAGTATGAGAATTTAATAAGACACCAAGACTGTCAAGTAACTATACAATAAGGTTGATCCGTGAAGGAATAGAGGGGTTATGAGTCTAATAAATGGTAACCCGATATGTAACCCGATATGGATACCCGATATGACAATCCTGAAGGGAAACTAATATGGTAACCCGATATGTTACCCGATATGGATACCCGATATGACAATCCTGAAGGGAAACCGATATGGTAACCCGATATGTTACCTGATATGACAATCCTGAAGAGAAATTGATATGGTATCTTGGGTATACTACTCAAATGATATATGATGAGGCATATGCTCTATGCCTGATATGGTGCACACCTAGTGCACGGTATGGAGTCAAGTACATGGCTTGTGCACGATATGGCACCAAACACATAGCTTATACTCAATATGGGGTCAAGCACCTAGCTCATACCCGATATGAAACTATCTTGAGATAATAATAACTGAGTGATATTCAATTGTATATGGGCATATGATATGATGATTAGGGAATACACCCTGAAACATGACATGGTGAAGTGACTATCTCACATGCTCGATTTGGATATACAACATGAAGTAAAATATGTAGCTTAAAGCATGATATGATATTATACACACATCTTAATACCCAATAAGGTAGAGAAACTTCAATCATATGTGATTGATTGAGTGATGTATATTGCATAATAAAAGATGATGTGAATTATAAATGATGAGCTATATTCCTGAAAGCGGAGGATTGGTCCAAGAGTATGATGTAAGCAATATCCTAGTAAAGATGAGAGAGAAATTCATACTATGTGTTAATAACCATGCAATGATAAATAATGAGAATAGATAAGTATGGTTGCATACTTATGATGTCAATATTTGCTCCTAGATGTGTGGAGCAATGAATTAGGGTATGAATGAATAATATGAATTTGAAACCCTATTCGACTATAAAGGGAAACCATAACCCTAATAATGGGAAGGTCGTACTTTTATTATTGAATAAAGCCTTGTGAGGCATGTTAAATACTTATATGGTAAGTATAATGATTATGCGATCTAATGACCTAAAAGATAATTGTTACCTAGTGAGAGGTGACAAGATGCTTAATGGCCTTGTGAGCCATGTGAATAATTGTTGCCTAGTGAGAGGTGACAAGATGCTTAATGGCCTTGTGAGCCATGTGAATAGTTTTTGCCTAGTGCGAGGTGACAAGATGTTCAATAGCCTGTGTGAGTATTGTTGCCTAGTGAGAGGTGACAAGATATTTAATCAAATAGAATACCTTGGTCTATGGGCCTAGAGGTAATAGTTACTTGTTACAGAGGTAACAATGCTATGTGATGATCTAGGGGTTTGAATACACAGAATCCTATAATCATAATGATAATGATGAGAAGGGATGAGGATTCCCAGTAATGTGATAAGGGACTGAGATTCCAAATACCGAGTATCTAAATGTGTTTTAAAGACTTGAAAAGAACATGATAGATGTATTACACTTTCTTTGTAGCATTTGTTGTGATTAATAATTCATGTTTGAAACTTGACTGATGCTAAAAGATATGGTAATGCACTTAATTAATCAAGTGAAATCTTATCATGTACACCATAGATCCATCAACATCAGTAGTTGCTGAATGGTGAAATAGGTTTTCCCACGGGATCTCCTGGAGAGCATATTTTTGAATATGCGGGGGTGATGGGTGCGCATATCCTTACGTCCTAATGAGGGATTTATGTGTAGATAATTGAGATCTCTCAATCCTTCATTATAAATGCCGAGATGGATGTATCGTGAATTTCCTGATGATGATGAATGCCGGGATTGATGTTTAGATAACTGAAATCTCTCAATCCTAAAGAGAGTGCATGCTACAGATGTAGCTCTATAGTGAAGTTGCTAGTATACCCTGGAAAGCTATTTAGCAGTTGACATGAGATGTCCTGCTTGTGGTCTCTCACTGACCGAGACAAGTGAGGCCATGGTAGACAACTCTTCCATTGACCTTTTCCGGTACCAATTTTGACTTCGCAGTGGTCGGTTGGAGTATGAGCGGTATACCTCATCTCCTCAGGACATAAGTGTGATTGTAAAATGTAATCAACCATGTAGCGTATTTGCTTAAGGATGGAATACGGAAATCATTGGTTGATGTTACAATTCTTAATGCATCTTAAATGGATAGATGTTATACATGTTCTTCATATTCCTTATAAAATGAATAGATGAAATACTGCTTTATATAGCTGTAATATTTCATGAGATGATACTGCTCTATTCTACTTAAATAGTGATTAAATCATGCTTATTAATATAAAAAAACCTGCTCAATTTTATAATGTTTATCTACAATAATAATATGGTCGGCAGAGAGTTATATCTCTCATTGGGACAATTGTCTCACCCTGTGGGATCCACAATTTTTAGGTGGACAAGCACGAAGAGGTGGAGACCTTTCTGCAGAAGAGAAACAACAGTTGAGGTAGCAATTGAAAAACCACTAGAGGGGGGGGGGGGTGAATAGGGATTTAAACTAATTTAACAACAATTTAACTCAAACAACCACAAATGAGAAATCAAGAAGGAGACAAAGGGTTTAGAGTGGTTCCAACCTTAGAAAATACTAAGGTTGTCAGTCCACTACCCGGTTGCTTACCCAACCGGGATTTTGAAAGTATCAATTTTATCACCTTCACAAGGAATTACACAAAATACAATACTTTCTTACACCCCTTGAACAGCCTTTACTTGAAGTAGATGCACCAACCCGAGGTATACTTCTTGAAGTAACTCCAAGCTCCCCCTTGAAGTAGCCTTCCTCTTTAGAAGTAACCTCCCGTTGCACCATCCTTCTTGAAGTAGCTCAAGGTCCCCTTCTTCACCAAGAAGATCTCCAACCTCTCCAATCTACAGCCTCCAACCTAGGAGTAGCAAGGAGAGTACAAACAATAATAGTGAACAAGAAAGGAAAAAGGAAATTACAACTTATCCTTTGAAGAACAAGGCTTGATTTTCCTAGATCAAGCGTGTAGATCTCCTAACCAATGTGTATGGAATTATGATTGTTGTGGATAGGAGATGCTAGCCTATAGGACACGAAATTTGAGCTGAGAGAAGAAGTAGCCAATTTTCAATATGCTCAATTGCTCACAAACAGGTTGCTCAATGTAAGTGTATGCTCAAAGATTACTCAAGTGTAAAAACAAGTGAGTTTAGGTGTCCTAAGGCATGTCCTATTTATAAGAATGTCCTACAAGTGCTTAAGGACGTTCTAGACACTTTATAGGGGTTTCTAAGTGCTTAACTAGCCGTTAGGTATAAGTTAGTTGCTTTAACAACGACTAGTTAATTAATTCTGCAATTGCTGTCAGAGTCCATCTCGGTCGAGAAATGGTCAACCGAGACACCTACTCGGTCGAATTTTTGTCGACCGATAGGCTCTCTGGATCAAGTGTTTTGCAACGTTTATCTCCAACATGCCAACTACCTTGTCAGCTGTGTCTAACGGCTACTTGGGTCTTTCTAGGTCGAGAAGTTTGTCGACCGAGAGTGTCTCGGTCGAGGATTTTGTCGACCGAGATAGACCCTATTTCAATGTTTCAAATAAAGACATTAAGTGTGTGTATGAGTGTGCATATGTGACACTATTGAAGGGGATGACCTATCTAAATGTGGTGTTTAGCTAGGGAAGATCTAACGCTTGATTTACATAAAGTCTAAGTACTTGTACATTATATATTTGTACAAGTTTACAATTGATTACATTTCATGACATTTACAATCATTCAAGCATATAGATTCCCTAGTGCTTTGTCATTCACCTTATTCCTGCAACACTCAAGTAGCACGTTAGATCAACAAGAATGAAATGTTTGTCATTATCAAAACAAAGGGATTTACAGATGTCCATTTAGCCAACAATCTCCTCCTTTTTGAAGATGACAAACATTTCCTAAATATAAAATAAGAAAATATAAAACATGTGAGTTTCATACCTGAAGATTACCTTTGTAAATTTCTTCTCTTCTTTATAAAATGTGTACTTATTATTCCCCATGAATTATGGAACATGAAATCCAATTCTTTAGGGAATATAGCAACTTTCAATGTAAAGCCAAGAGTTTGTTTATGAAACTCATTGATTGAGTTTTGCATTTATATTTATTTCTCCCCCTTTGTCATTTCAAAAAGATATCCGTTTAAAAACAAATATTATATGAAAAGTATTGCTCCCCCTTAAATAGATATCCCTCTTCAATAGATGGTCAATTTAGCCACAATTTTAAATTTCAGGTATTTGCAAAGATTTCATCCTTTTTGATTTATGACATATTTATTACTCCCCTTACTTTGTATGCTCTACTAGAATAGTCTTATAAGCCATGTTCAAATGATGCCATAGAGGAATAACCATTATAATCAGTAAAGATAACCAATTCATTAGAATCATAGAATTATTACAATCATGCAAAGATAACCATTTCATTACAACTAATACAACAGACACTCCAAATCTCACTGGAAAGACTTAAGTATTACATCAATATCAGGGTCTTTTCCAAGAAATGGCTCAGCTCCATAATACTTGACTAAAGTTTGCCACTCCAAAGCACCTGTCTTGGTTAAGGCATATGCTTCCAAGAAGGTAGGAACACGATCAAAGCGGAAATGAGCAGCAATGTCTTGTAATTGTATTGAGGAAAACTGAGTATTTGTGAGATCTGTAGATGGTGGAGGTGGAGTTTGGTAGTAGTTGTAAGAGGGATTATATGGGTTGAGCATGCCAGGATTTAAAGAATAAGGATATTCATCTGGTTGATTTGGAGAGAGGGTTTGCATCCTTTGATTTAGGTAGGTCATGGCATGATGGCTATAATCTAATTGTCTGCTTAGATGATATTGTGACCCAACAACATAGGTTAGGGTGTTTTGGATGGGATCATAGGATGGGTTAGTAGGAGGAGGTGGTGGTGGTATGTCTTGACTAGATGTCTCACCTGCCGTCCTAGCCCTCTTGTGACCAAAATCAATTCCCATCTTTTCTACTGTGTTTTTGCTTATTTTTTGTGGTCTTCTTTCCCATGTGTATCCCATGTCCTCAATTTGTGTCTTTATATAGTGTTGAGTGATTTGGCATACGAAATCAGCATATGGGGGATCGCCAGAAAACTCAAGCATGTTCTTAATGATGATGCGGATAAAGTTTATGGGAATGCGTTTGATGATGGCATAGATTAGATACATGCAAAAGGTAGGGACTTCAGACTTGTTTGCTCTAGGATGTATATTTGTGGAAACAATAAGGTTGATAATCCTAGCTGCAGGTTTGAGGTTAATGGCATAGTAGGTACCCCTATCTTCGTGACAAGTTGTATTAGATTGAAAAATAGTTCGTTTAATCTCACTAAGATTGACGGTATTGTCATCTTGGGAAAGAGTATTGAGTGGATTTCCAGTGGTAAGGTCAAGAGTGTCTTGGTATTCTTCTAAGTCTATGTTGAGCATGTCAAGAATATCCTCCTCAGTAAATCGAAAGCTATGCCCATTGACCATAGAGTAGAAGGAGTCATTATCATTTTTGGAATGAGAGATTAAGTTTGCATAGAACTCATTTACCACTTTGGAAGAGTAGGAGGGGAAGGAAGGGTTCAGAAACTCTTTCAAGTTTTACACCTCGAAGAGATCCTCCAGGTCGACGATGCTGTAGAAGTCCATGACATCAACCGGCCGTCGTGGAAGAGGAGTTTTGGAGGAGAGCCTGAGGTAGCGATCACCGGCAGCTGCATCGATGAAGGAGATGTCGTTGATGATCGTCAATGGTGGAGTAGCCGTCCTTTCTTTCCTGCTAGCAACTTTCTTCTTTCCACATGTTGATGATGAAGCCATTTCTTGTCTTTAAGGTGGAGAAGAAGCAAGAAAGTCTTGGAGATGGAGAGGCTAAAGAGTTGCACACAAATGCACTAGAAGGAAGCCAAGGAAGTAAGAATGTGAAGGTGTAATACAATGACCCATTTTTGGTCCTTTTTATAGCAATCCAGTAACCTGGTCGGTCGACAAATTGTCGACCGACGACCGGAAACGGTCATATCCTAGGCGCGCCACTCGGTCGCCCAACGGTCGACCGGCAACGGTTATATTCAAACGGTCAGATTCCAACGGTCATATCCCAACGGTCAATCCTCGGTTGAGCAATTGTCGACCGACATTGTCTCGGTCGAATAATTGTCGACCGAAAGTGTGTCTGAGTTTTGCCGATGTAATTTTTATTTGAAGTATGTCGGTCGAAAGAGATAGGTTGACTGAGATGTTTTCGGTCGAGGAATTCGTCGACCGAAAAACTTACTGTGGATGAATTTATAAGCTGATTCTTAATGCAAATGATAGACTGAATCTGTAGAGCATATATATGTTTTCTAAGGGAGTAATATTGTGATTATTATTACCAATCTTTGAACCATTTTGTGGTCATGGTCTTTTGATCACAATTTTTATATAGAGAATGATATTCAAATAAGTATTGTGCCAAACTTATTTTAGGTCGACTTTGACTACGACCATAGCGCCCCTTGGTCAAGCTTGATTTTAACCAAGAGGCAATTGTGTAGATTTCCAATTCATATGTAAAGTATGATGTCTGCATGTAACCCGATTAGATATTAATTTGAGGCATTTTGAGTGATACTCAATATGAAGATTTCTGTTCGTAATTCTCCTAGAATATTTATATAAGCTTTGTTGTAGGTACATAAATATCAAATTCTATTTCTTCTTGTACCCTTGTTTTCATGTAAGATTCTCTAAGAAAATATATATCCTTGAAAGCAATATCTCACGTTCTTAATTGAGAAATTTTTATCTTATGTGTTGCAAGCCTTAAAGTTCTTTTTCATATCACAAATGAATCATTTTGCTTGCCTATGTGTCATCAAGGATCCATGCATACAATAATCATTTTCTATCATCTTTATGAGCTGAATAGTGAAAGCATGTCCACGATGTAATGATAGAACAACATATAATAATAATTTCATAAAATACAGTGATCATTTATACTAGATGTCATAACACATGATGGTCTTCAACTTGTAAGATCAGTCATTAACAATAAATCGATAGAAATTTGATCAATTTCAAAACACATTCAGTAGATTTATCAGAGACTGGATCGGTCGACCATGTCTTCGACCGACTGTCTTTCTCGGTCGAACGATTCTCGACCGAGAAAGGTTCTGTACTATTTCAGAGCTGTTTTCAGTAAGTAAATCAGAATTGTTTTTGTAGATTTACAGGAATTATATATTCAAGTTAGATGTTTAAATACTTGAATTAATTTGTTAAGTTGAGATAGACATATAAATATGCAATTTGGGTCTTTGGTCATATCTCAACTTATTTTTGCTCATTTAGTTTGGGGGTTTTGGGACCCAAACTAACTCGACATCCTTTTTCTTGTAAGGACATGAAAAGGAATAGTGACCAAGACGCAAGCAGTAATGACAACATATAGAATCAACTTCATATCTCTTTCTATGATTTTGTTCTAGGTTGTTCTTGGGTACGTATGTATTTGTACCTTTAGGTACATACATAGATTGACTCTTTGGCGCTTGTGTTCTTCCCTTACTAGGTTGTTGATAAGATTTTTCTTTAGGCTTGTAGCCTAGTCCTCTCCTTCCAATTTGGCGGTAAGGATCATTTAGGATTTTATCAAGAATGACATTGTTACTTAGACTACAAACTTCTTGTTGTAGCTTAGCAATTTCCTCCATTCTTTTCTTGATATCTAGCTTTGCTTGTTCTAGATTAGATGATAATGAATTTCTTTCTTTCACGATAGTATCATAATCTATATGTGAGCATAAGATGGGTTGTTTTTGAAGATCGTTCACTTGAGTTTGCAAATTAATCTTTTCTAAAGAGAGAAGTTTGCAATCTGCCTCTATAGATTTTATCTTAATATTATGATCTTCAAAGATCTTTTTAAGATCTTCATTTTGAGATGTAATAGCAAGAAGCTTAGCATGTAATTCATCATTTGCTTTATTAGACTTCTTTAATTTCTTCTTGCACTCAATATATTTATTATGTGTCTCTTCAAGACTAGCAACTAGCTCATCTTTAGATAAATAAAAAAGAATTACTTCTTCTTCTTCTTCACTTGTTGTAGCAATAAGACAATCTTTGTGCTCATCTTCCTTTTTTGATCTCCATGGGCAGCTAGATGTTGTGTGGCTTGTTCCTAAGCACCAATTGCAACATGTTGTAGATTGGTCCAGGTTGCTCCTTTTATTGCGGTTGTAATCACCATCACCCTCCATTCTTCAAGACTCGATTAGAGCTCCTTGAAGCCTGCTCTGATACCAATTGAAAAACCACTAGAGGGGGGTGAAGAGGGTTTTAAACTAATTTAACAACAATTTAACTCAAACAGCCACAAATGAGAAATCAAGAAGGAGACAAAGGGTTTAGAGTGGTTCCAACCTTAGCAAATACTAAGGTTGTCAGTCCACTACCCGATTGCTTACCCAACCGGGATTTTGAAAGTATCAATTTTATTACCTCCACAAGGAATTACACAAAATACAATACTTTCTTACACCCCTTGAACAAACTTCACTTGAAGTAGATGCACCAACCCGAGGTATCCTTCTTGAAGTAACTCCAAGCTCCCCCTTGAAGTAGCCTTCCTCTTTAGAAGTAACCTCCCGTTGCACCAGCCTTCTTGAAGTAGCTCAAGGTCCCCTTCTTCACCAAGAAGATCTCCAACCTCTCCAATCCACAGCCTCCAACCTAGGAGTAGCAAGGAGAGTACAAACAATAATAGTGAACAAGAAAGGAAAAAGGAAATTACAACTTATCCTTTGAAGCACAAGGCTTGATTTTCCTAGATCAAGCGTGTAGATCTCCTAACCAATGTGTATGGATTTGTGATTGCTGTGGATAGGAGATGCTAGCCTATAGGACATGAAATTTGAGCTGAGAGAAGAAGTAGCCAATTGTCAATATGCTCAATTGCTCACAAACAGGTTGCTCAATGTAAGTGTATGCTCAAAGATTACTCAAGTGTAAAAACAAGTGAGTTTAGGTGTCCTAAGGCATGCCCTATTTATAGGAATGTCCTACAAGTG
Organism: Alisma plantago-aquatica; assembly: GCA_963693085.1. NCBI lineage: Eukaryota > Viridiplantae > Streptophyta > Magnoliopsida > Alismatales > Alismataceae > Alisma > Alisma plantago-aquatica. The sequence goes on from OY856414.1 coordinate 479,007,180, forward strand.
CTTAAGGACGTTCTAGACACTTTCTAGGGGTTTCTAAGTGCTTAACTAGCCGTTAGGTATAAGTTAGTTGCTTTAACAACGGTTAGTTAATTAATTCTGTAGTTGCTGTCAGAGTCCATCTCGGTCGAGAAATGGTCGACCGAGACACCTACTCGGTCGAAGTTTTGTCGACTGACAGGCTCTCTGGATCAAGTGTTTTGCAACGTTTATCTCCAACTGCCAACTACCTTGTCAGCTGTGTCTAACGGCTACTTGGGTCTTTCTCGGTCGAGAAGTTTGTCGACCGAGAGTGTCTCGGTCGAGGATTTTGTCGACCGAGATAGACCCTGTTTCAATGTTTCAAATAAAGACATTAAGTGTGTGTATGAGTGTGCATATGTGACACTATTGAAGGGGATGACCTATCTAAATGTGGTGTTTAGCTAGGGAAGATCTAACGCTTGATTTACATAAAGTCTAAGTACTTGTACATTATATATTTGTACAAGTTTACAATTGATTACATTTCATGACATTTACAATCATTCAAGCATATAGATTCCCTAGTGCTTTGTCATTCACCTTATTCCTACAACACTCAAGTAGCACGTTAGATCAACAAGAATGAAATGTTTGTCATTATCAAAACAAAGGGATTTACAGATGTCCATTTAGCCAACAGCAATAACAGCTTAGGTGGAGTGTACTGTCTGTCTATCTTGTAGATAGAAGTCATATGTGTTGTCTCTGTACTCTCAGGTCCTTGGAGTTGGTTCGTAATGGTTTCATGAACAATATGAGATTTTATCTTGTATGCCTTGAGGTTTTATGATGCTCTAGTACATGTTTTGATAGAGCAACTGTTATATGTTGTTCTCGAGATGAGATGAAACAATGTTGTAAAATATAAATCATGACATGTATGAGTTTTAGATCTTCCAGTAAAAGTTTTCTAGACTTGGATCTCCTTGCAAAATGATTTTAAATTTTAGTGATTTTTTTGTTAATCCGTTGTTTATGGTAATTGCACATAATTAGTAACGATTTGATTGTTGATTTGATGACGGTCATTAAAATTTTTGGTATCAAAGCTTAAGGTTCACTGGGTCTACATAGACATAGGACTAAGGTGTTGAGTCTGTTCTAGTGTCCTCCAATATATCTTATAGTGACTTATGCTTATGCAGAAGGTAGAGTAAATCTTAAAGATGTCTGGAGAAGACAAGGAGTACATTGTTGAAAGCAATGTTGCTGCACCAGGAGAAGGTGCAAGGGAGCAGGCGAGAGAAGAACGACTACCTAAGAATCCCCAAGATGATCCAACTATGATAAGGAATCCTTCTTTTGATACCACTGCTGGGCAGGTTAGGACAGTAGTGATGCGTATAGTGGACTGGGTATTAGAAACACAACCCAGATTACCAGCCCTAAATGATGAAGTTTTGGACTCCAATAGGATTGTTGACCAACATCAACATGTTGGAGTGATGGAAAATGTCAAAAGAAACGGGTTACAACCCAAAATTAGGGTTTGCTACAGGTGTAGGCAACCTAGACATATAATAAAAAACTGTTCAGAAGAGGATAACGAGGTAGGAATTAAGAAAAGACCTATCCAGACTCGAAAACAGAGGCCTAGTAGTTCCAAAAAGGGAACATTTTTGGTACCAATGATGCAACCAATGTCTAGTGAACCAGGGCAGTGGCTACCCAGAAAAGGTAAAAGACTTGATGTTCCACCTGTTAGAACTCTTGGTTTGGCCTCTACATCGATTATAAGGCCGACAAGGCCGGGGAATGCTTATAAGATGTGTTATGAGTGTAAATAGATGGGGCATATTAGATCCTCTTATCCAAAGAGGAAGGAGGAAATGACCCAACCACCGAGGCAGAGTCAGTAAGACTCTCAAAGCCAATGGTCTAGTAGTGGCATACGAGGACGTTGACAAATTTCCTGAGCAGGTCCATCAGTACTAAGCAACAGAGCACGACATTGGAATCAGGCAATGACAAGATTCTATGAAAAGAATCAGCCTGAGGTAGTAAACAATCCACGAGTTGAGACAGGTCAGATAAATAGTGTCATTCGGATATGTCGTTTCATAATCCTATGTGTTAAATATATAAAAAGTAGTTGCTATTGAGATTCCTTTGACAAGTCCTATGAGGACACAAGGAAGATGATGACTTACATTTTACCCAGTAATCTTTTAAATGCTTTACAATTTCTCTTATCTATGTGAAAGAGGATATGATATATATGTGATTCCTAGAGAAAGTCCAGGGATGCTAAGTCTTATGTTCTTGATGGTATGAGAAGTAAAGAATATGATAGTAAACAAAGTGCATACTACCTAATCATAGTACTTTTATACCCTGGCCAGGTATTCAACTATTAAAGATATAGTGAGTATGGAACTCTTAGATTGTTATCTTTCTATTTACTCTGATCAAGTAGTCATTCTGAGACAATCTAGTGAGTATAACGAAACTGGAAATATGGTATGGACAATTGTATCGCATCCTAAGTGCAAAAAATAGGAATACGAGATGATCTCAGATCAATCGGTGTGTATGAGGAAGTAAAGAGTATAATCCTCATGAGATGAGAAAGAGAACAAGGGAGATGATCCCTATTTGATAAAGTCTGTGTGAATAGTGAGAATCTTTTCCCTAATGTGAAAATGGGAAATGTGATAAAAACCATGAAATATTCATGAACATGATAGGCAACAATAAAGAAAGGGATGATGATATGTAATCATCCACATAACTCCTATGTAGATGGCAAGGAACCTGAGATGCAACAAGTGTAAGTGACTTATGAACGGTGAAAGTTCATGTAATAATCCTAGGAGATGATGAGGTCTCCTCTTTGATGAACAACCCTGGGTAATGATGGGGTAATGAAAGGAATAAGTTTCTTTGTGTTCCTTCCTTTCTGGGACATTGCAATCAAGTGAGTCTGAGGACACTTTATGTGCATGCGTTAGAAGTGATATGTTGATGGATACTTAGAAAAGTATCAGTTTGTCGTGGACTTTGGTTCCAAGATAAAGATATGTGTAATATATTATGTCCCAAGATAAAAGAAAGACCCTTTTGTATGTTTGACTCTGGTATTAATAATAGAGAAATGGATATGATGAGAATATGATGTGTTTTCCACACATGTGAAGGATACCAAGGTAAGAAATTCTGGTATCCAAGATGTGCCAGAAGGTATGGGAGAGTGAGAATATGACTCTTGATAAGATGAATAATGTTTGGTTACCTAGAAGGGCCAACCTTGAGATAACTCTAGTAGGAAAATCATATGTTAGGGGTTTATGCTCTCCATAAACATAACCCTGATAAATATGTATTAATTGAAGGAATAATCGTGGAATCATTTTGAGAAAAAGCTTATCAAGCTAAAGACAATTCCTTAATCCCTATTTAGATCTGTTGAGACAATTTATTCATAATATCTAGAGATATCTCTGAGATAAGTTCTTCTTTAGTAAGTGACTTTTCCTTATGACAATAGAATGAATAATTACAAAGATAGTTGATACAAGTCATAAGAAATTTTTGTGTCATGATAAGAGATTAGAGTGACACTAAAGATGTACGGTAAGACCTATAGTCCCAAGTGGGTGAAAAAACATAATTCTGATTTCTCCTCTAAAGTGAAATGCTAAACTGAGTAAGGAGTATAGAAGATTCCCTAGGATCGTATCACATAAGAGATGTGAGTCAATAAGGCTTGACATTGGAATTATTCATAATACTTATCTGACTTAGAAAGTGTTACTTGACACAGGGTTGACTCCACAGTCTGTAATGGATAGGACAACTGAGTATGTGTCATGTGTGACAGATCTTATGATGATCTTTTAATGGAAGGACTTTGTGCTGGTCAAAGTCATATGGCATCTCCATAACATCAAGATGTTATGTGGAGACTTGATGATAAAATGTATGAATGACAATTGTCTTCCTTCATCTGGAATTTTGGGGACGAAATCCTTGTTAGGGATTTATAATTGTAATACCCCTGACATGGGTTAAGGCTTAACCCTAGGAGTTTTGCTTAAGTAAGATACTTACAAGCTAATTCTAATCTTTTGAAAAGTAATTAAGGTTTCTTGTGAAGTTTATTGTCAAGATTGAACTTAATTGCAAACAATGTGTGCATTATATGAAAGTCTGAGTGAAAAGTGCAATTTACCGAAGATAAGGGGTTACATTGCAATATGTCACATGTTGAATGTGTTCTAAGTGTTTTAGTATCATAAGGGAGAGAATTATGCTAAGTGGTGGCTTATGGAAAGCCTAAATCCCAAGATATAACTGGCTTAAATAATGCTAGTACTTTGTGCACCAATTTTGGTACAATTTGCATTTGCCCAAATATATGCGGTTAAAATGTAAAATACCATCTCTAGAGTATCCCTACTCCACACATGTATCTTTTAGAGGAAAGATAAAGAAGGATACACTATGTTTGAATCACCATTGAGTGATGATACTCTTGGTAATGAAAGACCAAGAATGAGTTGAAGGCAAAAGCCTTATATGCGATGAATCGAATTGTAGACTTGATATAAGGAGCCCTATCGGCCAAGGAGCCATAGTAGGAGTCTCCTATCGGTTTTTCGAGCCTTGTAAAAATCCATGACAGGTAGAGCACCTCAAGGAGGTGGCCCATGACGAGTTTCAAGTTCCTTACAAAAAAGTGTATCAGGTTGCTTATTTAATGAGATACAGATGAGATAACTTGCCCAACCAGATAAGTAAGGGCCGAGATATTGTCTCTAGGTTATCCTCAAGACTCTTGCATGCCAAGATATAAATGTGTCAACCATGCATGGCCATGTGTCAACCATGCATGGCCACGTGTCATCTAGTAGCATGAGGTGAAGACACCTCGTATACACTTTATCTCATGAAACCAAGTATATATACTTCATCTTTCACCAACTTATGAAAGTTTATGATCCTCATAACCATCTCCTTTAGTGATATCATGCAAAGACCCTTAGGTATCATGCAAAGCAGCTCAAGTATATAGGAGAGCTCGAGCATTAAGCTTTAGGTAAGTCTTTGGTCATCTTCAACTTTGGTTGAAGTAGGATATCGGGTTATGAATATTCTTTTCTTTCCTTCTTCACCAAGTGCTTAACTATGGTGATGTCTTGTCCATGGAAGAGTTTTGATCGAGCCGTGGACCTAGGAGAAGTTCTGATTCAACCTTAGGACGATAAGCTTTGGATCTTGGAGCTTTGAAGTATTCACAAGGCGGGTTATATAACTTGAACTCTATCATGTTATTATTCACCACCTAAATTGCTATACTTAATGAACTACTTTTAATTCTGAAATCTTCTTAAACAGTTGATGAAATTATGAGATCTAGTAGTTTCTTAGACATGTTTCCATGAACTAGAATAGTTAGGACAATGGTCTAGAGCTTGAATAATATGGTATCACTTTATAAAGTGGTATCAGGTTCAAGCAACCAAACAAGTAGCTATTATACGATATGGTAGTATACATGCATCATTTGCATGATATGTTTGTGAAATGATATCCTCTTGTATGATATGGAGTTGTAAATTATACTTTGAAAAATGATATGGTGTTAACCATAAACTCATTGCACGATACGAAGTCAAGTATAGAGCCCATGCACGATACATGGTTTAATATATACTTGTAAGCCGATATGAAACCTTAATTTGGGTAACCCAATATGAGTGAGGGTAGCAAGTATTCCTTGCACGATATGATCATGAAATATACCATGGTACACGATACCTTGAAGCACACATCTGGTGCATGATATGAATAAATGAGTAAACACTTATGCATGATATAAGGCATGGATTCTAAGTGTAACCTGATATGCTTGAAACTCTTCAACCCGATATGAAACCTAAGATGGGGTTAACCCTATATAGGGATAAAGGATAGCTCATACATGATATGAGCAATGACCTTTACACGAAATGGGAGATACATATTTACCCTTATACACGATACAAGTTTAAGACTATAACTCTTGCACGATAGAAAGTGAACACTCTAAGCAATATAGAGTTGGATAACCCTAGGTGATGGGTAAGCCAATACAAAGTGGTAAGTGATACCACATGGACGATATGAATGATATCTTTAGATTGATAAGAAATATCACCTACACTTATCTTGTGAAAGATATGAGGTTCAATTCATACTTCATGCATGATATGGCATGATGTACCCAATCTAGTAGAAAACCCAAGATGTTGGATTGAAATCCAATATACCCCTTTTTGAGTAATGGATGGTAGCATGAGAATTTAATAAGACATCAAGATTGTCAAGTAACTATATGATAAGGTTGATCCTTGAAGGAATAGATGGCTTATGAGTCTAAGGGTCTACCTAAATGGTAACCCGATGTGTTACCCGATATGACAATCCTGAAGGGAAACTGATATGGTAACCCGATATGTTACCCGGTATGGATACCCGATATGACAATCCTGAAGGGAAACCGGTATGGTAACCCGATATGTTACCTGATATGACAATCCTGAAGGGAAACTGATATGGTATCTTAAGTATACTACTCAAATGATATATGATGAGGCATATGCTCTATTCCTGATATGGTGCACACCTTGTGCACAATATGGAGTCAAGTACATGGCTTGTGCACGATATGGCACCAAACACATAGCTTATACCCGATATGGGGTCAAGCACCTAGCTCATACCTGATATGAAATTATCTTGAGATAATAAGAATTGAGTGATATTCAATTGGATATGGGCATATGATATGATGATTAGGGAATACACCCTGAAACATGACATGGTGAAGTGACTATCTCACATGCTCGATTTGGATATACAACATGAAGTAAAGTATGTAGCTTAAAGCATGATATGATATTATGCACACATCTTAATGCCCAATAAGGTAGAGACACTTCAATCACATGTGATTGATTGAGTGACATATATTGCACAAAAAAAATGATGTGAGATATAAATGATGAGCTATATTCCTGAAAGAGGAGGATTGGTCCAAGAGTATGATGTAATCAATATCCTAGTAAAGATGAGAGAAAAACTCATACTTTGTGTTAATAACCATTCAATGATAAATAATGAGAATAGATAAGGATGGTTGCATACTTATGATGTCAATATTTGCTCCTAGATGTGTGGAGCAATGAATTAGGGTATGAATGAATAATATGAATTTGAAACCCTGTTCGACTATAAAGGGAAACCATTACCCTAATAATGGGAAGGTCGTACTTTTCTTATTGAATAAAGCCTTGTGAGGCATATTAAATACTTATGAGGTAAGTATAATGATTATGCGGTCTGATGACCTAAAAGATAATTGTTACCTAGTGAGAGGTGATAAGATGCTTAATGGCCTTGTGAGCCATGTGAATAGTTTCTGCCTAGTGAGAGGTGACAACATGTTCAATAGAATGTGTGAGTATTATTGCCTAGTAAGAGGTGACAAGATATTTAATCAAACAGAATGCCTTGGTCTGAGGGCCTGTAGGTAATAGTTACTTGTTACATATGTAACAATGCTATAGTTACTTGTTACAGAGGTAACAATGCTATGTGATGATCTAGGGGTTTGAATACCCAGAATCCAATAATCATAATGATAATGATGAGAAGGGATGAGGATTCCCAGTAATGTGATAAGGGACTGAGATCCCAAATACCGAGTATCTAAATGTGTTTTAAAGACTTGAAAATAACATGATAGATGTATTACACTTTCTTTGTAGCATTTGTTGTGATTAATAATTCATGTTTGAAACTTGACTAATGCTAAAAGATATGGTAATGCACTTCATTAATCAAGTGAAATCTTATCATGTACACCATAGATCCATCAACGTCAGTAGTTGTTGAATGGTGAAACAGGTTTTCCCATGGGATCTCCTAGAGAGCATATTTTTGAATATGTGGGGGTGATGGGCACGAATATCCTTATGCCCTAATGAGGGATTGATGTGTAGATAATTGAGATCTCTCAATCCTTGATTATAAATGTCGAGATGGATGTATCATGAATCTCCCGATGATGATGAATGATGGGATTGATGTGTAGATAATTGAAATATCTCAATCCTAAAGAGAGTGCATGCTACGGATGTAGCTCTACAACAAAGTTGCCAATATACCCCGGAAAGCTATTTAGCAGTTGACATGAGATGTCCTGCTTGTGGTCTTGCACTGTCCGAGACAAGTGAGGCCATGGCAGCCGACTCTTCCATTGACCTTGTCCGGTACCAATTTTGACTTCGCAGTGGTCGGTTGGAGTATGAGCGGTATACCTCCTCTCCTCAGGGCATAAGTGTGATTGTACAATGTAATCAACCGTGTAGCGTATTTTCTTAAGGATGGAATACGGAAATTATTGGTTGATGTTACATTTCTTAATGCATCTTAAATGGATAGTTGTTATACATGTTCTTCATATTCCTTATAAAATGAATAGATGAATTACTGCTTTATATAGCTGTAATGTTTCATGAGATAATATTGCTCTATTATGCTTAAATAGTGATTAAATCCTGCTTATTAATATTAAAAAAACCTGCTCAGTTTTATAATGTTTATCTACAATAATAATATGGTTGGCGGAGAGTTATATCTCTCATTGGGACAATTGTCTCACCCCGTGGGATCCACAATTTTTAGGTGGACAAGCACGAAGAGGTGGAGATCTTTCTGCAGAAGAGAAACAACAGTTGAGGTAGCAATAACAGCTCAGGTGGAGTGTACTATTTGTTGTATCTTGTAGATAGAAGTCATATGTGTTGTATCTGTACTCTCAGGTCCTTGGAGTTGGTTCGTAATGGTTTCATGAACAATCTAAGATTTAGGCTTGTATGCCTCGAGGTTTTATGTTGCTCCAATATATTAGTTTTTGAATATACTCTCAGATCCTTTGAATAGTTTTTGCCTAGTAAGAGGTGACAAGATGTTCAATAGAATGTGTGAGTATTGTTTCCTAGTGAGAGGTGATAAGATATTTAATCAAACAGAATACCTTTGGTCTGAGGGCCTGGAGGTAATAGTTACTTATTACAGAGGTTACAATTCTATAGTTACTTGTTACAGAGGTAACAATGCTATGTGATGATCTAGGGGTTTGAATACCCAGAATCTGATAATCATAATGATAATGATGAGAAGGGATGAGGATTCCCAGTAATGTGATAAGGGACTGAGATTCCAAATACCGAGTATCTAAATGTGTTTTAAAGACTTGAAAAGAACATGATAGATGTATTACACTTTCTTTGTAGCATTTGTTGTGATTAATAATTCATGTTTGAAACTTGACTGATGCTAAAAGATATGGTAATGCACTTAATTAATCAAGTGCAATCTTATCATGTACACCATAGATCCATCAACATCAGTAGTTGCTGAATGGTGAAATAGGTTTTCCCACGGGATCTCCTGGAGAGCATATTTTTGAATATGCGGGGGTGATGGGTGCGCATATCCTTACGTCCTAATGAGGGATTTATGTGTAGATAATTGAGATCTCTCAATCCTTCATTATAAATGCCGAGATGGATGTATCGTGAATTTCCTGATGATGATGAATGCCGGGATTGATGTGTAGATAACTGAAATCTCTCAATCCTAAAGAGAGTGCATGCTACAGATGTAGCTCTATAGTGAAGTTGCTAGTATACCCTGGAAAGCTATTTAGCAGTTGACATGAGATGTCCTGCTTGTGGTCTCTCACTGACCGATACAAGTGAGGCCATGGTAGACAACTCTTCCATTGACCTTTTCCGGTACCAATTTTGACTTCGCAGTGGTCGGTTGGAGTATGAGCGGTATACCTCATCTCCTCAGGACATAAGTGTGATTGTAAAATGTAATCAACCATGTAGCGTATTTGCTTAAGGATGGAATACAGAAATCATTGGTTGATGTTACAATTCTTAATGCATCTTAAATGGATAGATGTTATACATGTTCTTCATATTCCTTATAAAATGAATAGATGAAATACTACTTTATATAGCTGTAATATTTCATGAGATGATACTGCTCTATTCTACTTAAATAGTGATTAAATCCTGCTTATTAATATAAAAAAACCTGCTCAATTTTATAATGTTTATCTATAATAATAATATGGTCGGCAGAGAGTTATATCTCTCGTTGGGACAATTGTCTCACCCTGTGGGATCCACAATTTTTAGGTGGACAAGCACGAAGAGGTGGAGACCTTTCTGCAGAAGAGAAACAACAGTTGAGGTAGCAATGACAACTCAGGTGGAGTGTACTGTTTGTCGTGTCTTGTAGATAGAAGTCCTATGTGTCATATCTGTACTCTCAGGTCCTTGGAGTTGGTTCGTAATGGTTTCATGAACAATCTGAGATTTTAGCTTGTATGCCTCGAGATTTTATGTTGCTCTAGTATATGTATTGATAGAGCAACTGTTCTATTTTGTTCTCGAGATGAGATGAAACAATGTTGTACAATGTAAATCATGATATGTATGAGTTTTGGATCTTCCAGTAAAAGTTTTCTAGACAAGGATCTCCTTGCAAAATGGTTTTAAATTTTAGTGATTTTTTTGTTAATCCGTTGTTTATGGTAATTGCGCATAATTAGTAATGATTTGATTGTTGGTTTGATGACGGTCGTTACAAGTTTTGGTATCAAAGCTTAAGATTCGCTGAGTCTACATAGACATAGGACTAAGGTGTTGAGTCTGTTCTAGTGTCCTCCAATATATCTTATAGTGACTTATGCTTATGCATAAGGTAGAGTAAAGCTTAAAGATGTCTGGAGAACACAAGGAGTACATTGTTGAAAGCAATGTTGCTGCACCAAGAGAAGGTGTAAGGGAGCAGATGAGAGAAGAACGACTGCCTGAGAATCCCCAAGATGATCCAACTATGATAAGGAATCCTTCTTTTGATACCACTACTGGGCAGGTTAGGACAGTAGTGATGCGTATAGTAGATTGGGTATTAGCAACACAATCCAGATTACCAGCCCTGAATGATGAAGTTTTGGACTCCAATAGGATTGCTGATCAACATCAACATGTTGGAGTGATGGAAAATGTCAAAAGAAATAGGTTACGACCCAAAATCAGGGTTTTCTACAGGTGTAGGCAGCCTGGACATATAATAAAAGACTGTCCAGAAGAGGATAATGAGGTAGGAATTAAGAAAAGACCTATCCAGACTCAGGAACAGAGGCCTAGTAGTTCCAAAAAGGGAACATTTTTGGTACCACCGATGCAACCAATGTCTAGTGAACTAGGGCAGTGGCTACCCAAAAAAGGTAAAAGACCTGATGTTCCACCTGTTAGAACTCTTGGTTTGGCCTCTACATCAGTTATAAGGCCGACAAGGCTGGGGAATGCTTATAAGATGTGTTATGAGTATAAACAGATTGGGCATATTAGATCCTCTAATCCAAAAAGGAAGGAGGAAATGACCCAACCGCTGAGGCAGAGTCAGTAAGACTCTCAAAGGGAATGGTCTAGTAGTGGCATACGAGGATGTAGACAGACGTCCTGAGCAAGTCCATCAGTTCCAAGCAACTGAGCATGATGTTGGAATCAGACAACGACAAGATTCTATGAAAAGAATCAGCCTGAGGTAGTAAACGATCCACGAGTTGAGACATGTCAGACAAATAGTGTCATTCTGATATGTCATTTCATAATCCTGTGTGTGAAATATATGAAAAGTAGTTGCTATTGAGATTCCTTTGACAAGTCCTATGAGGACACAAGGAAGATGATGACTTACATTTTGCCCAGTAATCTTTTAAATGCTTTACAATTGCTCTTATTTGTGTGAAAGAGGATAAGGTATATATGTGATTCCTGGAGAAAGTCCAGGGATGCTAAGTCCTATGTTCTTGATGGTATGAAAAGTAAGGAATATGATAGTAAACAAAGTGCATACTACCTAATCTTAGTACTTGTATACCCTGGCCAGGTATTCAACTATTGAAGATATTGTGAGTATGGAACTCTTAGATTGTTATCTTTCTGATTACTCTGATCAAGTAGTCATTCTGAGACAATCTAGTGAGTATAATGAAACTGGAAACATGGTATGGACAATTGTATCACATCCTAAGTGCAAAAAAGAGGAATATGAGATGATCTTAGATCAATCGGTGTGTATGAGGAAGTAAAGAGTATTATCCTCATGAGATGAGAAAGAGAACAAGGGAGATGATCCCTATTTGATAAAGTCTGTGTGAATAGTGAGAATCTTTTTCCCTAATGTGAAAATGGGAAATGTGATAAAACCATGAAATATTCATGAACATGATAGGCAACAATAAAGAAAGGGATGATGATATGTAATCATACACATAATTCCTATGCAGATGGCAAGGAACCTGAGATGCAAAAGTGTAAGTGACTTATGAACGGTGAAAGTTCATGTAATAATCCTAGGAGATGATGAGGTCTCCTCTTTGATGAACAACCCTGGGTAATGATGGGGTAATGAAAGGAATAAGTTTCTTTGTGTTCCTTCCTTTCTGGGACATTGCAATCAAGTGAGTCTGAGGACACTTGATGTGCATGAGTTAGAAGTGATATGTTGATGGATACTTAGGAAAGTATCAGTTTGTCATGGAATTTGGTTCCAAGATAAAGATATGTGTAATATATTATGTCCCAAGATAAAAGAAAGATCCTTTTGTATGTTTGACTCTGGTATTAACAATAGAGAAATGGATATGATGATAATATGGTGTGTTTTCGACACATGTGGAGGATACCAAGGTAAGAAATTCTGGTATCCAAGATGTGCCAGAAGGTATGGGAGAGTGAAAATATGACTCTTGATAAGATGAATAATGTTTGGTTACCTAGAAGGGCCAACCTTGAGATAACAATAGTAGGAAAATCATATGTTAGGGGTTTATGCTCTGCATAAACATAACCTTGATAAATATGTATTAATTGAAGGAATAATCATGGAATCGTTTTGAGAAAAAGCTTATCAAGCTAAAGTCAATTCCTTAATCCCTATTTAGATCTATTGAGACAGTTTATTCATAATATCTAGAGATATATCTAAGATAAGTTCTTCTTTAGTAAGTGACTTTTCCTTATGACAATAGAATGAATAATTAGAAAGATAGTTGATACAAGTCATAAGAAAGTTTTGTGTCATAATAATAGATTAGAGTGACACTAAAGATGTATGGTAAGACCTATAGTCCCAAGTGGGTGAAAAAACATAATTCTGATTTCTCCTCTAAAGTGAAATGCTAAACTGAGTAAGGAGTATGGAAGATTCCCTAGAATCTTGTCACATAAGAGATGTGAGTCAATAAGGCTTGACATTGGAATTATTCATAATACTTATCTGACTTAGAAAGTGTTACTTGACATAAGGTTGGCTCCACAGTCTGTAATGGATAGGACAACTGAGTATGTGTCATGTGTGATAGATCTTATGATGATCTTTTAATGAAAGGACTTTGTGTTGGTCAAAGTCCTATGGCATCTCCATAATATCAAGATGTTATGTGGAGACTTCATGATAAAATGTATGAATGACTATTGTCTTCCTTCATCTGGGATTTTGGGGATGAAATCCTTGTTAGGGGTTTATAATTGTAATACCCCTGACATGGGTTAAGGCTTAACCCTAGGAGTTTTTCTTAAGTAAGATACTTACAAGCTAATTCTAATCTTTTAAAAAGTAATTAAGGCTTCCTGTGAAGTTTATTGTCAAGATTGAACTTAATTGCAAACAATGTGTGCATTATATGAGAGTCTGAGTGAAAAGTGCAATTTATCCAAGATAAGGGGTTACATTGCAATATGTCACATGTTGAATGTGTTCTAAGTGTTTTAGTATAATAAGGGAGAGAATGATGCTAAGTGGTGGCTTGTGGAAAGCCTAAATCCCAAGATATAACTTGCTTAAACAATGCTAGTACTTTGTGCACCAATTTTGGTACAATTTGTATTTGCCCAAATATATGGGGTTAAAATGTAAAATACCATATTTAGAGTATCCCTACTCCCTGCATGTCTCTTTTAGAGGGAAGAGAAATAAGGACACTATGTTTGAATCACCATTGAGTGATGATACTCTTGGTAATGAAAGACCAAGAATGAGTTGAAGGCAAAAGCCTTATATGTGATGAATCGAGTTGTAGACTTGATATAAGGAGCCTTGTCGGCCAAGGAGCCATAGTAGGAGTCTCCTATCGGTTTTTTGAGCCTTGGCAAAGTCCATGACGGGTAGATTACCTCAAGGAGGTGGCCCATGATGAGTTTCAAGTTCCTTACAAAAAAGTGTATCAGGTTGCTTATTTAATGAGATACAGATGAGATAACTTGCCCAACAAGATAAATAAGGGTCGAGATATTGTCTCTAGGTTATCATCAAGACTCTTACATGCCAAGATATACATGTGTGCATGCATGGCCATGTGTCAACCATGCATGTCCACGTGTCATCTAGTAGCATGATGTGAAGACACCTCGTATACACTTTTTCTCATAAAACCAAGTATATATACTTCATCTTTCACCAACTTATGAAAGTTTACAATCCCCATAACCATATCCTTTGGAGTTATCATGCAAAGACCCTTAGGTATCATGCAAAGCATCTCAAGGAGATAGGAGAGATCGAGAGTCAAGCTTTAGGTAAGGTTTTGGTCATCTTCAACTTTGGTTGAAGTAGGATATCGGGTTATGAATATTCTTTTCTTTCCTTTTTCACCAAGTGCTTAACTATGGTGATTTCTTATCCAGGGAAGAGTTGTTATTGAGCCCCGGACCTGGGAGAAGTTCTTCTTCAACCTTAGGATGAGAATCTTTGGAGCTTGGAGATTTTAAGTGTTCATAAGGCGGGTTATATAACTTGAACTCTATCATGTTATTATTCATCGCCTAAATTGCTATACTTAATGAACTACTTTTAATTCCGAAATCTTCTAAAATAGTTGATGAAATTATGAGATATAGTAGTTGCTTAGACCTGTTTCCATGAACTAGAATAGTTAGGATGATGGTCTAGATCTTGAAGAAGATGGTATCACTTTATAAAGTGGTATCGGGTTCAAGCAACCAAACAAGTAGCTCTTACCCGATATGGTAGTATACATGCATCATTTGCACGATATGTTTGTGAAATGATATCCCATTGTATGATATGGAGTTGTAACTTATACTTTGAAAAATGATATGGTGTTAAACATAAACCCATTGCATGATAGGAAGTCAAGTATAGACTCCAACGATACAAGGTTTAATATATACTTGTAAGCCTATATGAAACCCTAATTTGGGTAACCCGATATGAGTGAGGGTAGCAAGTATTCCTTGCATGATATGATCATGAAATATACCCTGGTACATGATACCTTGAAGCACACATCTTATGCATGATATGAATAAATGAGTAAACACTTATGCATGATGTAAGGCATGGATTCTAAGTGTAACCTGATATGCTTGAAACCCCTCAACCCGATATGAAACCCAAGATGGGGTTAACCCTATATGGGGATAAAGGATAGCTCATACACAATATGAGCCATTCCCTTTGCAAGATATGGGAGATAACCATTTACCCTTATACCCGATACACGTTTAAGGCTATAACTCTTGCACGATAGAAAGTGAACACTCTAAGCAATATAGAGTTGGATAAACCTAGGTGATGGGTAAGCCGATACAAAGTGGTGAGTGATACCACATGGACAATATGAATGATATCTCTAGATTAACAAGGAATATAAACTACTCTTATCTTGTGAACGATATGGGGTTCAATTCATACTTCATGCATGATATGGCATGATGTACCCAATCTAGTGGAAAACCCTAGATGATGGATTGAAATCCAATATACCCCTTTTTGAGTAATGGATGGTAGTATGAGAATTTAATAAGACACCAAGCTTGTCACGTAACTATATGATAAGGTTGATCCTTGAAGGAATAGAAGGGTTATGAGTCTAAGGGTCTACCTAAATGGTAACCCGATATGTTACCCGATATGGATACCTTATACGACAATCTTGAAGGGAAACCAATATGGTAACCCGATATGTTACCCGATATGGATACCCGATATGACAATCCTAAAGGGAAACCAATATGGTAACTCGATATGTTACCCAATATGGATACCCGATATGACAATCCTGAAGGGAAATCAATATGGTATCTTGGGTATACTACTCAAATGATATATGATGAGGCATATGCTTTATACCCGATATGGTGCACACCTTGTGCACGGTATGGAGTCAAGTACATGGCTTGTGTACGATATGGCACCAAACACATAGCTTATACCTGATATGGGGTCAAGCACCTTGATCATACCTGATATGAAATTATCTTGAGATAATAAGAACTGAGTGATATTCAATTGGATATGGGCATATGATATGATGATTTGGTAATACACCTTGAAGCATGACATGGTGAAGTGACTATCTCACATGCTCGATTTGGATATACAACATGAAGTAAAGTATGTATCTTAAATCATAATATGATATTATACACACATCTTAATACCCAATAATGTAGAGATACTTCAATCATATGTGATTGATTGAGTGACATATGTTGCACAATAAAAGATGATGTGAATTATAAATGATGAGCTATATTCCTGAAAGAGGAGGATTGGTCCAAGAGTATGATGTAATCAATATCCTAGTAAAGATGAGAGAGAAACTCATACTTTATGTTAATAACCATTCAATGATAAATAATGAGAATAGATAAGTATGGTTGCATACTTATGATGTCAATATTTGCTCCTACATGTGTGGAGTAATGAATTAGGGTATGAATGAATAATACAAATTTGAAACCCTATTCGACTATAAAGGGAAACCTAACCCTAATAATGGGAAGGTCGTACTTCTCTTATTGAATAAAGCCTTGTGAGGCATGTTAAATACTTATATGTTTAGTATAATGATTATGCAGTCTGATGTCCTAAAAGATAATTGTTACCTAGTGAGAGGTGATAAGATGCTTAATAGCCTTGTGAGCCATGTGAATAATTGTTGCCTAGTGAGAGGTGATAAGATGCTTAATGGCCTTGTGAGCCATGTGAATAGTTGTTGCCTAGTGAGAGGTGACAAGATGTTCAATAACCTATGTGAGTATTGTTGCCTAGTGAGAGGTGACAAGATATTTAATCAAACAGAATACCTTGGTATGAGGGCCTGGAGGTAATAGTTACATGTTACAGAGGTAACAATGCTATGTGATGATCTAGGGGTTTGAATACCCAGAATCTGATAATCATAATGATAATGATGAGAAGGGATGAGGATTCCCAACAATGTGATAAGGGACTGAGATCCCAAATACCAAGTATCTAAATGTGTTTTAAAGACTTGAAAAGAACATGATATATGTATTATACTTTCTTTGTAGCATTTGTTATGATTAATAATTCATGTTTGAAACTTGACTGATTCTAAATGATACGGTAATGCACTTAATTAATCAAATGGAATATTATCATGTAGCGCCCTGACCATACATCAGTGTTAGCAGCTGCTGAATGGTGAAATAGGTTTTCCCACGGGATCTCTTAGAGGACATATTTTTGAATATGTAGGGGTGATGGGTGCAAATATCCTTATGCCCTAATGAGGGATTGATGTGTAGATAATTGAGATCTTTCAATCCTTCATTATAAATTTCGGGATGGATGTATCATGAATCTCCCAATGATAATAAATGTTGAGATTGATGTGTAGATAACTAAAATCTCTCGATCCTGAAGAGAGTGCGTGATGCGGTTGTAGCTCTATAGAGAAGTTGCCAGTATACCCTGGAAAGCTATTTAGCAGTGGACACAAGATGTCCTGCTTGTGGTCTCACACTGACCAAGACAAGTGAGGTCATGGCAGTCGGCTCTTCCATTGACCTTGTATGGTACCGATTTTGACTTTGCAGTGGTCGGTTGGAGTATGAGCAGTATACCTCAACTCCTCAGGGCATACGTGTGATTGTAAAATGTAATCATCCATGTAGCGTATTTACTTAAGGATGGATTATGAAAATCATTGGTTGATGTTACATTTCTTAATGCATATTAAATGGATAGATGTTATACATGTTCTTCATATTCCTTATAAAATGAATAGATGAATTACTGCTTTATATAGCTATAATGTTTCATGAGATGATAGTGCTCTATTCTACTTAAACAATGATTAAATCCTACTTATTAATATAAAAGAACCCCCGCTTAGTTTTATAATGTTTATCTACAATAATAATATGGTCGGTGGAGAGTTATTTTTCTCGCTGGGACAATTATCTCACCCTGTGGGATCCACAATTTTTAGGTGGAAAAGCACGAAGCGGTGGAGACCTTTCTTCAAAAGAGAAACAACAGCTGAGCTAGTAGTAACAACTCAGGTGGAGTTACTGTCTGTCTGTCTATCTTGTAGATAGAAGTCCTATGTGTCGTCTTTGTACTCTCAGGTCCTTGGAGTTGGTTCGTAATGGTTTCATGAACAATCTGAGATTTTGGCTTGTATGCCTTGAGGTTTTATGTTGCTCTAGTACATGTTTTGATAGAGCAACAATTATATGTTGTTCTCGAGATGAGATGAAACGATGTTGTACAATATAAATCATGATATGTATGAGTTTTAGATCTTCTAGTAAAAGTTTTCTGGACAAGGATCTCCTTGCAAAATGGTTTTAAATTTTAGTGTTTTTTTGTTAATCTGTTGTTTATGGTAATTCCGCATAATTAGTAATGATTTGATTATTGGTTTGATGACGGTCGTTACAATCCTCATCTCGTATTTAGGTCTAACTGAGTCAAGAAAATTCTGAAATCATCATCTTGGTTATCAAACTTATATAACTCATAAATTCCATACTGTTCTTGATAAGAACATCCTCATGATGACTACCTTAGTTCTCTTCGTGTTGATAAACCATCCATTCCAGGTACTTTCCAAAAGGTATGATACTTTCTCTATCCTCTAACATCATAGCAATATTTCAACTCACATCACCTTTATCTTTAGTATATGGCATGCATTTTGCCCTATCTCTCACACCCATAACAAGATGAAATAAGCATTTGGCTGCAGTCCAAATACAAGGTTCATCCTGTTCCAAGAGTAGAGATGGTGCATTACACAACACCATTACACATTCCAAACTAAGTTGAAACATACCTCTCATGTCTCCACATCATAAACATCTTCAATCTATGTTTACATCCATGGAAAGGTTGTTCTCAAACACTCTTGGGTCTTCACATCACTCTTAGTCATTACCTCAAGGTCTCTAGGGTGCCAGTACTTTTGGGGTGATCTGACCCTTATGCATCTAAGGAGTGCCTCTCACTTTTACCCCTTAGGCCTCATGAACTCATGAAGGTGGCCAATCTCATAACCCATGGGCCTCGGGAAAAGGTAGTTGTTACCTCCCAACCCTATGGTCTTGTGCTTTTAGGGAACAGACAACTCCGACTCCCATCGGTCTTATCCCTACTTGACCTTAGTGTTGACTTAGGATTCTACTGTAGCTTATGGTTTTTGTATTGATACTCATGCACATCTCATCCTTGAATCCTTACCTGAATCTCCATCCTCTCTTAGGGCGTATAGGGCTAACTTGGCATCCCTCAAAGGGATCATGGAGACCTACCTACCTCGGTCTGGCCCCATACAGGTTACCTCCATGGCAACATATCTTCCTGCCCCTTAGAGATGGTCATACATTGGTCTATAGATTCATGCTCACACTATGTGCTTGTTCACTTAGCTCATCAAGCTCTTATAAGTGACCTCTTTAGGTTACCTCAAACCTAAACAAAAGCTGGTGCTCACCCTACATAAAGGGTTCCTTCCCAGGATGGGAGAGAACCATCTCTTGATAGCAACAAAGGTCACAAACGTACTTACTTCCAAGGTTTACATCATCATGTGCATTCTTAGCTCCTAACATGATACTTATGCATGTATTTAGTAAGAATACAACCTACTAAACCATGCTACATTCCTTGGTATGTCATACATATTCATCATTCCTCGAGGTTGGACCAATATCACATATACCAATGTCACCAACTTGTGTGAGGGGTTCATCAAACATATACCTCAGGTGCGGTGGGGTTTCCTTTTGCACTAACACATGAGTGGGTGCCATACTCAATTACTATGAATTCAATCAACCTTGCGAGCATCATGTGCACCAGGTACTACTACTTCCCCTCTTTGGTCTAGGAACCCCATGTTCACCTCATATGCATCAGATAGATAACTGCATGCTCAGCTGTTCAACCATGAACCAAACCTATACCAGATAGGGCATATACTTCCTAGCACTCTTCTATGTGAACAACCCTTAGAGCCCTACCCAAGGACAACCAACTGGGTGTGAAACCTCACAACTTGTTATCATACCCCTTCAGGGTCTATGGAACCTAAGGGTAGGTACTTTCATAAAGCTTCTTTCTCTCTTATAGGGTTTGGTTCCTCTAAGGTATCCAAAGTACGATAAGTCTCCAAGGATCATGCATGAGGCAACCACATACATCCACTCAGAGTCATCTATTCCAGGTCATATAATAACCAACTTCTCATGATTCCTCATGTCTTGGAGTCAATGTCACCAACCTTCTTCATTGGGTCTGGTTCTTTTTCTCTAGAACTAACCCTACCACTAGAGTTTCTCTCTTAGAAGATGGATCAAGCTCTTAAGGATGCACGTATATCCCTACTTGGGTGAAACGTACTATCAAAACTTATATTCGGCTAAGGCTATCCAACACTCTACATGTCTAGCTCATACACTATCAGGCATAACCCTTCTGGCTTAGGCCTAAGACCTGCTGCCTACCTTGTTGTTACTCACTTGTTATGTAGGTTCATGACTCTTATCTCCTCATGTATGCTCATTAGGGTTCCTATATGGTCTCCTCTAGCCTTCTCAATGAGGGAGCTATCCCTCGCCCTAACAGGTACGACCCACCCAAGGTTGGGTCACTAAAAGACACTAGAGGTCAAACAACTACTCAGAGACTATGTTTCTCATGGATACTCAAAGCCTCATGTAAAGCATGCATGTCAAACCCACATATGTTATATGCATGGAAAACTGAGGTATCCAACTCATCGTGTCTTCTCTTCCTCAAACTCCACCTAGGGTTAGGGTTAGCATCATCCTCAGACGATGCACCATGTCTCTACCTCTTCCTAGAGGCCTCTACCTCCAAGGCTCTACTCATCCTCCTGACAAGAAGGTCTAACCTCAGTGCTCTCCTCAGGGCATGACAACTCATGCCATACAACCTAGGCATGTAACTAATCTTTAGTTTACGCTTAAACTATTAAACTTATGTCCATGACATCTTGTTTACATGATTTTCATTGATTTGGTGGAGGATTCCTCAATCCCTATCTTACTTACCTTGAACTCAAGAGGGTGGGGAAGAGAGAGAAAAACCCTAAATCCTAGAATCATTAATTGAATTAGGGTTGAGAAGAGACGAAAATAGATGAGAGAGTCCTAAAGGTGTCTTATTTTGAGTCAAGACCTCAGACATTGGCCGGGGCAGTCACACCGCATCCGGGAGTCCTTGTGACTGACTAGGGGGGTGGAGGAAAATATTGCCAGCCCCCGAACCGTGATCCTTTTCTAGACACCTCCGTCTTTGAAAAATCCTCTAATAACTCCCTCGGGTTCTACATAGTTTGTAAAATTTAATAATTACTAAGGATTAAATGAGAAACAATAGCTCTGATACCAAATGTAATGACCCCACCTCCCGGTAACCCCCAATCAAGGGAGACCAAAAGGTCATAGACGTTATCCCAATATTTTAGGATCCATGGTTTGAAATTTTATCAAAAATAATTATAAAATTCTACTATTACTAAACTAAAAAGCTGAAATAAAATAAATTTTGTCGCATACCTTGTAAAATTCGGATCTAGACTTCTATCCACAATAAAAGTCTAAGCTAATTAATCCCCCTTGCACATGTTAATTTTATCTTCATAATATTTTAATTTACTGTTTGTCCATTTTCAAAATTGTACTTAAAACGTCGATAAACAAAATGTCGGTCTGTATATTTCTATACTGGTATTTGGGGGACAATCAAAATTTTCACAAATAATTTTTAACAACCTAATTATCACAAATAAGTTCTTAACAATCCAAATTATGTTTTCAATGTGACATTCTCAACCACTTTTGCCCTAAACCCTGGATTACCCTCTCTTAGGGTTTTGTCCTTGCAAGGGACATACAACCACCTTCTCCATCCTAATCTTGGTGCCTGGGGTCACCTCTCGAGGTGCCCAATGGTCTTCCTTCTGGGGCTTGACCGAATAGACCTTCCCTCTGGGGCATGGTCATGCAATGTACATCAGGGTGGCATGTAGGTTCGAGAATACACATATATACTTAATTGTGATACTCATAGGGACTTTATAGGATTGTAAAATTAAACATCCAATAGTTTAGGTTGCATCCAATCGATAAAATGTTCAGGAAATGCTGTGAAACTAAATCAATTATTAATAAATAACCACATACCTGATTAGTAGATTTCACAAGCCAATGTAATTCCAACCAAGAAAGCAACCCAAGCAAGTAGTTCATCGATACAATCAAGGATCCTGAAAAGCACATGTACTCTATTTAGTACACACTTTATCAAGATTCTATTTATTCGACTTGAACTTACTTCCTAGGGTTTCCTACTCCTTTTTAGGTCAACAAACCCTAAAATAGCTTTTCTACACATAGAACCCTAATAACTCAAATTTTCCACATTAAGGATCTTTTATACTCAAATTGTCTTAGAATCATCATATCTCTATTTTAATTCATGGATTTGCGCAATTAAAACCATTAAAAGACATATTCACCTAAATTAGGGTTGTTAAGCCCATTGATGCATATTCATGTACATGGAACCCTAAATCAAGCCATTATGTATGAAGATCATCATTTTAGATCTAATTCTTCCTTTGATTAACAATAGGTTAATATTTGCTCAAAACATTCAAAATGCATTATTAGATCCAACTATCATCAAATCTAACAAATTTTCATTAATTAAACCATTAAATATGATAACTTTATACACTTTTGGAATTGCAACTGAAAATAGGATTCAATTATATTTTTATTGCATTCTTTTCATTTTTTAATGAATTTTCATATATTATTTGTCTAAATCCGATCATCCTAGCAAATACTATGGTATTTGCAAAATCATCATTATTGGGCCAATCACCAAGCGCCATGTAAGCAATTAACCCTCTTTTATCTATTTCCGTTAATCAGGTTAAGTTTATAAAAAAGGACCATATTGCCTAGGCCACAGAGGCTCAGGCTATTACGCGCCCAGGGGCATCCAGGGTGTTTCAGCCCAGGCCCATCCCCTTCCTCGTGACGGGGACTCGACGCTCGCCCAGGCGAGGCAGCCACCCTACGTGAGGGGAGCGCGAGTTGTCCTGGCGAACTCTCAGGCTAGGAAGCCTCAACGTCAGTTGGGGAGGCTCCATCAGTCCTCACCAGACCTGGGGGAATGCCCAACGCTGCTACATCAGGTCGGCTATGGGGATACGAGTGGCCCTATGCAGCAGGTCTAGCAGAAAAATATCGAACTGCAGTAGTGAGATTGAGTGTTCTTACCTGTGATGTCATGGCTGTCATTCCACGTAGAGCAGACCTCTGAAGGTGGCAACCATTGCGGAGGGTCTTGGGATGCGAAACCTAGGCAATCCCGCTCCTTATCCCCTGCCATGCCGGTGGTGCGAGTGAGAGAGCATGGTTGAGGTGGTTAGGTTGTCCAGATCTCTAGGCTAGGATCTCCTACGATCCCTGGTGGCTTCAGGCTTGGTCTCGTCCTAACCCGAACTCCTAGCAAACTGCCTCGATGTCGGCTACTACCTCTAGGTCAGGGCATCATATCAATGAAGGCATCATCGATCAATCCATAATGTTGAGATGGAAGAGGGATAACTATTCGTTGAGGAGTCTGAAGGGAGGTGTAGGGGAGAGGGCAGGTAGTTTCTGAATCAAGCACTATGCAGACCTATATATATAGATGCTCGTTCTCATCTTTCCTTTCCACGTACTATGAAACCTTCCTCTTTCATACCTTGTATTTGGTGGCCTTAACGTATAAGGAAAGAAATGACCAACACCATTACCATCCTATTTTATAAATATGGATTTGTTTGAGATAATCCTATTCACAATACTTGCCCTCCAAGTAAGTAATTAGTTACCATTATCATATGGGAGTTCTCTTTATGTGAAAGGTATTTCCAAAACACCAACAATACATATCCATTAAAAGACATTTCTTTTTATTCCAATTTTACCACAAATTATAAATATTACTCATAATGCCTTAAATATTGTGTTGCTGCTCTTGGAAAGATAATTATCCCTTTAGTTATCATAAAACACCATGTATTTTATTTTCTTTTGTAACCATGATAATTATTTTATTTATCATAACAAAATTCATGATTATTTATTCATGTATGAAATCCTTTTACCACTACAAATCTTGTGGATTCATAATCTCATCCATGATGATCCTATTATCCATATTTCTACTTATTTCTTATCTTTTCCTCATTATCTCAAGTTTCCTTCTTAATATTGCATTATTTGATTTCTTTGTTTTCTTTTAATCATGTTGGACTCATTAATATATTATAATCCATGAAATCACATGCAAAAAAGGAAATATTAATTGCAAAGGGAATCCATTTATTACATATAATTCAAACCATTCCCATAATCATACATTTATTGGGGAAATTGCATTTCCCACCATATGAACCCAAAAATTGGGGTTGTAATACGAGGAGAGTCTCATAGGGGCCGAGGGGTGTTTTCGTGGTGTTATATATAGGTGAGGGGAAGAGATGTAGTGAGGAGGGAGGTAGTCGCAAGGCTTGGGGAGCAAGCAATGGGGGGTTTCCTTATTTCTCAACCAAAAGAAGTAAGGCATCATTGGATGTGGAATCTTCTGATGAGTACACATCAAGAAAAATCATGAAGATTGGTGGACCGCGTAGGGAGAAATCAGGATTTTCGTGAAACCACGCTCCCACTAGCTGCTTGCCTTATTTGCGTAAGGTAGAAGACAAGCAAGAGTCATCCGATCAGCCATTCGACGGTCCTTGTTGCACGTAAAAACAAATAAAAAAAGAAACTGTGTGACATGTATATATCTAATGTGACTATGATTCCGACTAAAGTGTGGTCACATTAAATTCTTATTTTCTCTCTCCTCTTTTGAGGGTGCAAACAAACCCCAAATTAAATGAAATTTGGCACCCAACCTATTTTTTATATGAGGAATCCAAATATGCAATTATTTTTTCCTTTTTAGAACTTTAATGTATTAAATAAATCAAAACTTATTTTCTCTTCCTCATGCATTAATAATTATAAGATTATCCGAATTTGATGAAACTTCACCCACAAGTCATATTTAATTTGTTGGATTCGAATTTTCTATTATTTTTACATGTTGGAGTTGTTTGTGCCTTTATTTAATATTTTGAAGGTTCTACACACTTTCTCTCTCTTTATTTCATCTTTTTACCAAACATCTTCCAAATTGGATAAAAATTCACCCAAACGCTATATTTATTATGTAGATTACGAATCCAAGATTATTTTCCTCTTTTGGAGTCATATATTATTTTATTTAATATTTTGGGGAAAACTTAGATCTTCTCTTTCCAAATTGAATTAAATTAATTATTATTATGTGAATAATGTGAAACTTGACTCCAAAAGAGGAAAATAATCTTGGATTCGTAATCTTGAAAATAATGTGAAACTTGACTTAGCCGACGAGCAGTAGCCCAGCTGGTCGTAGCTCGGGGCCCCTCACGAAGGGTCCCGGGTTCGACTCTCACGGGAAGCGCTGCTCAGAAATGAATTTCCCGCAGCGTCAGTCGGCCTCTGATGCGACTTATTAAGATACCGGTGTGCGGGCGCATGGGTCTCCCGGGTTTACCATCCCTGCTATCTGGGCCTCCGCCTAGGGGGGTGGGTTTCCCCCGGCAATAAAAAAAGTGAAACTTGACTCCCAAGGCAATTGGGACCCAAGAAACACAATTTTTAACTTTGATTTCACTTTCAGGGTTCCCTTTAATGAGTTATGATAAAATTAATATTTGTGGCTAATAACATCACATTATCATTTAGGTTATCATCTTATTTCACTATTATTGTTATTGCTCACCCATTTATGTTCTATAGCTTAATATTATCACCAAAATAATTATGTGTGATTATTTGCACAAAATTTTATATAATTCATTATTAACTCATGTGACATATTTTATGTGTCTATTATTGATTTTAGACTAATGTAAGAACATTAGGTTACATTAGGGTGATTTATACATGCATTAGCTCATTAGAGTTATACTAAACATCTTTTAGGTCTAACCTCAACCTTGTTTGGCTACATTCAAAAGATCAAACTTCTAGGGTAGGGGTTGAGATCTGGTATGTTACACTACTTGTATTGTATTTTTTCTTTTTCTTTGTTCATGCTACTATGAATCGTTTGATGGTGAGCCCACCCCCATTGTTTACTTTTACTCCAGCCTTATGGCATGGCTTTCTTTTTCTAGGTACATCTCGTACTAGAAACTATTTTTCCATCCCGTACTTAATAGATCATCATGACTGTAACATTCTTGTTTCTGTCTTTTTGGTTCATGATATGATTTATCTAAACAAAGTCATTAAAATAATTTGATATTATGTGTGTAGTTCACACTTAATCTATACATGTGCATCATTTTTTTCTATTTTTCTAAACTAGAAAATAGTCCTTGTATTATAATCTATACTATAAATCAATGCAAATATACCATATATTATTTTTTTATATTTTAATTGTGGATTAGTCTTTATACTAATAGGACAGTCACGAGAGAGGATAGAAGAATTTGAATGTAATTTCTATTTAGTTTTCTAAAATATAAATCGATACTTATGTATTATGATGAAGCTATATGAAAGGCCATAGGAAATGTTAGATTAAGTTTTTCCTTAATTATAAAATGGCATTTGTCGTATTGTATGTGCAGTGCCTTAGGAAGGGCTGTATATACTTTTTACTTTTCATATTTAGAATTACTAATTAAGCATTGTATGCTATATCAATGTTGTATATATGTAATGTCCTAATGGGAGTTGATTTTTACCACTCTTGCACTCAAGTCATCTTTATGAAGTTATTTGGGTTGGGAGTATGGTGTAACGAAGGTCAGAGAAGGTGGAGCCACGGTTGCTTTGACATGACATTAAAAAAGATCCAAATGGCAACATTGGGGAGCAATTAACCCTTTTTCCTCCCTTCTTTTTCTTTTTAGTGACCTTCATCTTCTTTTTAAATGGTATATTAGTACAAAATTACTCGAAATAAGTTTTAATAGGTATTGTTCCTTTTTTGTCTATCTTACCGACAATGTTAAGTACATGTTTGTCCAAATGTCATCTCCTTTCTTTATTTTGCTAGGTAAGACAACACAACACTACACTTGTGAAGCAGTTTATTAATCTTAAACCACTATAATACAACAGATACATCTAGTAGACATACAATGGGTCAAAGTTTTTAAACATCACCGACAACTGACACCTGAAGGAACTGACTTCCAGGGGCGTAAGCCATTACTTGTTGGAGAAGGAAATGAACCAGAACATAGATAACAAGCTAGATCGAGAAAAATAAATAGTTGGATCAATGTTGAGCCCACATAGTCAATAAAAAGAAGAGGGTTTCTATACATCCCCAATACCAAACCCAATCCCAGACCCCATCCCAATACATGACAAAATGTCCATTCCCATATCCCTCATTGATTGACCTGTCAAGTGGGCTGGACCGATCCCATTTTTTTTGAAACAAAGTAGAAACCAAACCTCCCTCCTCAGCCCACTACTCTTCCCCGCCCGCACCACCTCCTCCCGCCCCAGACGAAACCCATTCTTCTACTCCCTCCTTCTCCCACCGTCATCGATAGTGTCGCCGACCACCTTCCTCGCCTGCCGCCGGTGAAGAGAACCTCCTACTACTTCCGATTGAAGGCCCTACTCCTCTGACACGATCTCTCGGCGATCGATTTATGAAAACCGAAGCTAAATAAGTGGGAGGAACAGTGCATGCAAAACCCTCACAAACCCCTTATCCTCTAAATCGAAGCCCTTGCTCCTCCAGATGGATTTGTCGGCGATGTAGCTCTCCACGACGAAGATACAGAAGGAGCCGGACCAGCGCCTGTGCAAGCCTACAAAACCCATTATCGACCTCTCTGCCACCGCAGAGGCACTTCTCAACCAACCGCGACAGCAAACTCTGCCCCAGAGCTGAGAAAGGTACCCCTCAACCAGTAGCATTGTCCCTTCTTAACCCCCTTATCTGACATTGTCAATTTGAGTACAGTAAAACCCTAAGATGGGTGATATTTTTGCTTACACGGTTAGGTAACCCCAAGTCCTGTACTGTGGTGAGATATACATATCGTTCTTGATCAAGGGCTTGTGTTGCAGCTTATGTTGCATTAGCTTTTTGTTTTGTTATCATGTACAGTTACTATAACAGATGGGGAATGTTCCAATTTTTCTTGGGTGGGGGTGGTGGTGGGAATGTACTGGTAATGCAAATGAGATGGAAAAACACAGATCAGGCTGTAATAAGGGTTGTGTGTAATTTGTGCAAATGAAGGGAAAAGAGATGTACATGCCATGGTTGGAAAATGCAAAAGCAAACTTGTGTTTTGTTGTGCATTTTTGTCTTGGTGGGAGTGGGAATTGGTTGGAAAAACGCCATGTTACTGTTAGGAGGTGTTAGGGCAACATTTGAAGTTTGGGATCAGAATGCATGTTCTAGTTGGGGAAATACTAATGTAGCACATCGATAACATCGCATGTTTTGCCATAATAACGTAACGGTTTTGTTTGGTTACGTATCTTGTTATCATAGTTGTGACATGTAAATGACATGATGTGGGTTTGATAACTTGATATATTAGGTAATGGTGTGAGTTGTTATGCCTAATTGTGGTGCTTGTGTTGGTGCGCAAATAATGACCTATGTTGAAGAATGCAATTTTGTTGTAAGGAGTTGTTATGGCAAGATTTGATGAATAGGATCGGGAATTGTAGGTTGCAACGGTTGCATGTCGCAGGTTAAGCATAACAGGTGGCATATTTCATTAACACAAAATGATTTTGTTTGGGTAAGTAGTTTGTTATGATAGTTGCGGCAGATAATTGGCGGGTTGTGTTTAGTAACTTAACGTAGTAGTTACTTGTGGGATGTGTTACGTCTAAATCCAGTGATGGTGGTAGTCGATGCTTGTGGATGACATCAAATAATGTCGTAACGACCAGAGAACAAAGTGGATGTGTTAATATTTTGAGATGTTAAATGTAAATGTGTTACTGGTGGAGAGCGTGTTTGCATTTGGCGATGTGTAATATAACATATGAGTTATGTCATATTAACGTGTATGCTTTTGAGTAGGGCAAGTGATGGCGTAACGACCAGTGAACAAAGTGGATGTGTTACTATTTTGAGATGTTAAACATAAATGTGTTACTGGTGGGTAGCGTGTTTGCATTTGGTAATGTGTAATATAACAGATGATTTATGTCATATAAACGGATATGGTTTGATTAGGTGCATGTCTTGTTGAGCTAGTTATGACACATAAATGTTGTGGGTTTTATTTGTTCTATTGAGAAAGTAATTGGATGGTTATTGTTTTGTACAAATGTAGATGCATTGTGAATTAGACAAATGGCACATGTTACATGTGTGGTATGTTATGGCAATACTTAATGTTTGCTCATGAACAACGCCATTTGAACGGATAGGGTTTGTTTACTTGCATGTCTTGTTGTGATAGTTATTACATGTAAATGTCATGGCTTTTGTTTGTTTAATTGAGGAAGTAATTGGATGGTTATTATGTAGTATATATGTAGATGCGTTGTGAATTGGACAAAGGGCACATGTTACCGGTGTGATATGTTATGATAATACTTAATGGTGCTCGTAAACAACATGTATGATGTTATGGATGGACTTTGTTGTCGCTGTTTGTACTCGTTACACAGTGGGTGTAACTGTTGTGTGTTCACATGAATCGGTTGAATAGTTTGTTGTTGATATATAGCTCATGTTTGGTAAATATACTAGCATGATTTGGTTGATGGAGATATCAACACGTTGAAGTGTTAGGTAACCGATGCATGTAGGTAATTGTGGGTTAACTCATAGTAGTTCAATTCCAATGAATAACATACAGTAGGTGTTCAAAATCGTTCGTGGTCAAGTGTTTTTGTGATATGGAATACATGTTATGACTATAGGTGTGTGCGATGGCAAATGCTTGACATTGGATGTATGGCATGGGTGATATAATAGTTGCGTCAGTGCATGGGTTGTATGCTAGAAATGTAGGATAGCACGTTTGTTAATTTGTGATGTATGTTTGACTGGAAGTGATGGTGCGCATTGTGATTCTGTGTTGTGTTATGCATTGGGTTGTATGCGATGAACTTTAAACTAAGGTTGTTATTCAATGATTGTTTTGGTTGGGTACACAAAGGGTTTGGTGGTTGGAGTCCATTTACAGTATTCATTGCAAAGTGTGTTTTGTGACTATGGAATAAATTTAGTTAATTGTCAACATTAATATATGATCTAAGTTGCGGTATTTCAGTTGCATAGGATGTCTGACAGTGAACCAGAGAGGGTGTGCAAGAGGCGTGGGGGCCTTACAACTTGCTGAACGTACCAGAAATTCAATATTGTGTCGGGGGTGGTGACCGACCACCACAAACAACTATTTAAGGATTCTGCGTTTTGACATTTCTTTTCTTTGAAGTGTCCTAGGACATTTGATATGTCTCTGATCAAGTTGCTAATTCAACGGTATGAACCTAGAGATAGCGCAATTAAGTTAGGAAGAAACTTTGTGCCGTTTGATGCAACACATGTTGGTATGATATTGGGACTACCCACTAAAGGTCAGAAACATAACTCTGGATCTTTTTTGCATTTGTGATGATGTAACTGAATATCATATGTATATAGTGACATTGTGTTTATCTACAGGAGATGTTGTGGATCAGGATAGAATGAATGGAGTTGCCATATACAAATCATACTTCAAGGGGGATGTTATGGTTGCAAAAGCCATAGATGTGTTACATGAAATTGCTGATAAAATAGATGACAAGTCCGTGCAGGACTTTGTCATGATCTGGACTGTTATTATGATGTCAACCTTCCTGTACCCATATGCTGGTTTCAAAATCCACAAATTTCTATGGGGGTATGTTGATGACTTGTCTGAACTAAGAAGATTCAACTGGGCAGGCTCAGTGTATGGTTATTTGTAGCTGGGGATGACAGAAGTTGGTAACAAGAACAACAACTATCTGAAGGGTAGTTCCTTTGTTTTGATGGTATGGTTCCGCATGGTTACCACGGTCAGCAAGAAGGCCAGACCCCGTGCTTTCCCTATAGCTAATTGCTGGGATTACGACTACCGCATGAGTTTGTGGATGGTTGCGCATGATATGTCTGTTAAGACATTTGGGGTGGAATACATCCTGGCAGACTACTTACCGATTGAAAGGATTGTTGGGAGAAAGGCAAGATCTATTGAATGAACGCCTAAATGTGGGATTGTGTCCCGAGAGGTAAAAGCAGCTTGTGATTTGTTTTTTGGATTAGTATTTTAAATGAAAAAAGTCTGACTTATTTGATTGTGTTTATACTTAGAAATTGTGTGATAAGAAGATCTCTTTGTAACAATATATGCGTAGGTTTTGGGCACGAGGTCGAATGTGAGGACCATGAAGGCTAAGAAGAAGTTAGAGAAGAACCACATCGATCTAGAGAAATAGGTTGCTATCTTGAAGAAGAGGTTTAGGAGGCTGCGAAGGAAGTACAGGGCGCTGAAGAAAGCGCATGACGTAGATGCATGCGAGAATGAGGTACTGGGTGTCGAGCTAGAGGCCAGACAGGAAGCAAAGGCTAGTATTGGTGGGGCCATTTTCGGTGAGGTGGCAGGAGATGGTGCAAGAAACGAGCATGTGGATAATGTAAGTTACTAAGAATATGTTATGTTTTAAGTGTATTGTTATAGTTGAACAAATACATTTAATATTAAAGGGAAAAAGCATATATGATGATGTGGTCAAATTATCAGTGATGTACAATGGAATGAAAAAAGTATGGAATAGTCAGGTGGTTTAGCAAAATGTTTATACACCTATTGATGTATATGTTATGTTGCTGTAACTTTCATCATGTGTTGCTGTATTTGGTAGTATAAACGGAAAGTGTTGGGTTCCATTTTTAACAAGGAAAAAAAACCAAAATAACTTAGTTTACGGACCTTATTTCCACCACTAACCTAGTTTCTAGGAAAATGCCAAAGTAACCGAGTTTCCGGGAGGAGAGAGACAATGGAGACGCCAAATGGAATGGCGTCTCTCCCCCCATTGGTCAGCTTTTTTCAATTGCCTCACAACGGTCAGCGAGGGGGACGACCGACGCCACGTGTCAGCTCCCCGTTGAAGACGCAATGGCTCCCCCTACCAACAGACATATTGCTACTCCTACCCCCTCTTGAATTCCCTATATAAACACCCCCTTGTTCCCCATTTCCACACCAATTCACTCATTCTTCCTCTTCTCATCTTCAAAGGAGCTCTCTTCTCATCTTCTAAGGAGTTCTCTTCTCATATCAAAGGAGTTCTTTGGTCTTCTTGTATGCATTGAGTAATCTAGTGCGACTTATTTCTTATAATTATTGGAGCTGAGCTTATTTTTTCTTTTAATCTTGTTGGCGTCAAGTGAGATCTCGTCATAATTAAGTAAGTTAATTTATTTATATTTTCTTGATAAAATAATAGGCGAATTATAATTGATTACTTAAAATTGATTGCTAAAATTGATTACTTAGAATTGATTATTGTTTTAGAATATTACTCAATAAAACAAATCTTCATGGGACTAATACTAATGTGGGACTCTTAGATTATTTCTCTATTGTCTTCTTAGGTAGTTCTCATGTTATTTTCTTCTATAGTACTTATCTTTACCTATTTAAATTTGAATTAATTCTTATTTCAAAATATTTTACTAAGGTGTCTAGGCCAATACTTGTGAGGATTCTGGCATAATTCTCCCAATCCTCATTTTGACGGTGGTTGGAGTCCCTTCACTATAATGTATCTTCTACCTGGCTGAAGTGAAATGTTCTTGTAAATAAGCATTACTTAACCTTAGAATACTCTATCTTCTCTTCTTTTCTACTTTAGCAGTATCCCAACCTACCATAACCTTCAAAAAAATTAATGTTCTCATTTTTCTATTATTAAAGAATATATCAACTATTCTATCTTCTCATCTTTTCTTAAATATATATCCAATCCACTCGTATGAAAAAAATACATATTAGGCCTCTCATCTATGTTCTTCTTTGGCATGATCGACTTGAAATATTACTCTCTATTTGTATGGGTTAGTAGGTAAAAAGGGTACAACTAAAACACATTAACAAATACAATTCTTGAAGTCAACTACATAACTTTCTGCATGTCCATTTAGGAACTTGAATTTAAATGTTAATTTTGTTTGTTTGTATTAAGGCTAACTTATTGTTTCATTTTAAAAATAGGAAGATGACATCTTATCCACCTATTATAATGTTACGTTACAATGGAAAATTCATGAATTGAGGCTCTTATTGTGGTGGATCATACATGCCTATCCAATTGTCCACTTTGAATACTTTAACTGAACTGAAATCTTGCATTCACAACATGTTGGCAATCGATCCAATGCAATTTCACATTTCCTTGACCTATTTATTTCCTGGCAATGAATATCTGCCCATTCAACTAGTAGATGATCTTGGTTATGGAATTCTATTGAGTTTATGTCCTGGCCGTCATATTCATGTCTATCTTGACAAAGTCCCTTTACATGATCATGCCACTACTAGACAAACAAAGTTTCCAAATATCCTTCCCATTGTAGATGAAGTTGGTCCTTCACAACCCTTCCATTCATCAGAACCAATTGAAGAAAACGAAAATAGTGAAGAGGACATGGATGACGATGATGTCTCTAGTGATGATGTAGATGATGAAGATGATTGAATTGATGCACCTCTATTCGGTGATAGTTTATCTTCTGTAAGCACAATGCCTGAAGATGATTGGACTAATGATAGCACTGCTGATGGCTACCAAGCTTTTCAAGAAGATGGGTGGGTTGATGATTTTGAAAAGCCCTTTCTTATAGAAAATGATCTTACAACACATGAATTTAGGAAGGGTGGAATTTTTGAATCAAAACCATCTTTAATAGAAAAACTTCAAAAGTTGTCGATGAAGAACAATGTAGAATATCGTACATTGCGTTCTACTAAAGACATAATTCGTCTTGTATGTCGATATAGTGACAAGTGCTCTTGGAAGTTGAGTGCTTGTGCCTCTAAGAGGGAAGGTGGATTGTGGAAGATCACAACATATTATGAGAAACATACTTGTTTTAACCCAATCTTAAAGGAGGATCATCGCTAATGCACCTCAACTTTCATTGCTAGGATGATTCTGCCAACATTGGCTGGAAGATTAGATATGCATACTCGGAAAATACGTGATAGAGTGAGTGCAGAACTAAATTTGGATATTTCTTATAAGAAGGCATGGCGTGCACCGAAAAAAGCTATCTCAAAAATTTTTGGAGATTGGGAGGAATCATACTACAATTTACTTCGATTCTTGTGTTCAATGATTAATAATGTTCCAGGTTCACAATGTGCATTCCAACATTGTGATGATGATACTAGATTCTATCGTGTCTTTTGGGCTTTCGGACCTTGTATTGAAGGGTGGGCACATTGTCATCATGTACTTAGTGTTGATGGCACATTTTTGACTAGAAAATATAAGGGCACCCTTCTAATTGCAACTGGATTTGATGCAGAAGGTGGGATCTTTCCTCTGGCATATGCAGTAGTTGAAGGTGAAAATAATGATTCATGGAGATGGTTCTTTAAAACCCTTACTGAGAGGATCCCTTTTGTGGGTGAGCGCCCAAATATGTGTATTATCTCAGATAGGATGCGTGGAATCTCCAACGCCGTTGAAAAAGAACTTAAAAATGCTCAACAACGGTTTTTGTTTTCGTCATCTTCGTGACAACTTTCATAAACATTTCAAATCTAAGGAAATGTACAACATATTGACCTCAGCAGCTTATGCCACAGAAAGTCTTATATTTGATGAACACATGGAAGAAATCAAGACAATAGATCCTGAAGCTCACAAATGGCTAGTGGAAGCTGATCCTGTTAAGTGGGCTCTTTCTTGTGATCGAGGATTTAGATATGGGATTATGACAAACAATCATGCTGAATGTATAAATGGGGTTTTGAGGAATGCCAAAAGTCTTCCAATACAAGCCCTCATTTTGAGCACATACTATCGGGTGGTCTCTATGTTCTTAAAGAGGCGTAACATTGCTCAAAAGTGGAAAAATTAGAAAGAACCTTTTACTTCAAAGTGCACAATATCATTGATCGGTACAGGTGATGGTCAATTTGGATCTTGGATTAACCTTTGTGATTACTATTTAGGTACTCACTCAGATGGAAAGATAACTGGACAAATATCATTGGGTTGGTTACGAGCCACATTTTCAACAATTAACCTAGATCATGCACATCCACATCTAAAGCGGATATACACTAATGCGTATTTGCTATACTTTTTGGGATCTTTTCTTCTACCGAACGGTACTGGAAATGACGTCCACTTACGATTTTTGCCCCTTGTAGCCAACTTTGAACAATGTGGACAGTTGTCTTGGGGTAGTGCAGTTTTAGCATGCTTGTATAGGGAGTTGTACAAGGCAACTAAACGTATCACTGAGCCAGAGTCTCGTATAGCTGGTTGTCTTGTATTGTTACAAATATGGTCTTGGGAATATCTTCACGTAGGCCGTCCTGGACATGCTGAAATACCAGAAGGATATCAATGGCCACAAGGAACTCCGTTAGGGTACATGTTAGTTATTAATAATATATTCTATACTTATCAATAACTCAACATTTATATCTCAAAAATAACAATACATTTTTTCATTTTTAATAGGTGGAACCACTTGTTAATGCGTGAGTCTACCCCACAATCTGATGTGAAAACATATGATAATGAGATTGATGTTCAACAACCTTCTCAGGTAATATTACTTCATTCATAAGAAGTATATACAATTATAATGTATAACTATCATATTCTTAACAAACTTTCATTTGTACAGGTGATCTGGAGACCATACACTGATCGTATTTTGTCCATGTTGCCAGCAATATGTCATGAAGGAAGTAATATGGCTAGCACGTGTCCCAATGATCTGTTGCAATATTATTGAGTGGCATGTACCAGATAGAGTTGTTAGTCAATTTGGTGCCCGAGATCAACCGACACCACAAACATTTCCAACATATGATAGGATTGATGGCATGGGACGACCTACAGTTGATTGGGCCACTTTTTACTACAATGAAGTGCAACTTTGGAATGAGAGAAATGCCCACTTAGTTCAGTTGCCTGAGGCAACAGATACACCGCAACGATATTCTTGGTATCAGTCTCAATATTTAGTTGATCATCCTGCAGAGCCTCAGTCACAATACTACCCTCGAGGTTAAGTTGAACGACAAAATGTAAGTAATATATGTTCATATTTTTAATTTTAATTTTAAATTATTTACATCTATTATGAAATTTTGTTTCAATAGATACAAACACATTTAAAGATCAGAGAAGTGTTACAAAAAATAGATCATGCGAGTTGGGAGAGCATGCGCGATGGGATCATAGATATACAACAATCATATATTCAACAGTTGCCTCCTCATCAACAAATACAGTTCACTACACCATCTACACAAGAGCAATGGATTCCAGGGAACAGCCAACCAGATGTCACTCAGCAGGGGTTCACTCAGCCAGAGGTCAGGCAACAAGATTACACTCAACATGGGTTCACTCAACCAGAGTCCAGGCAATATGATTACACTCAATAGGGGTTCACTCAACCAGAGTTCAGACAACAAGATTATACTCAACATGGGTTCACTCAATCAGAGTTTTGGCAACAAGGGTCTAGTCAGGCAGAGTCTAGCCAAGTTGGTTGTAGCCAACCAGATTATCTTTAGTAGTATGCCCAGTTGCTCTCAAGCAGTGTACCTTTTGATAGTTCCATTGTAGATTTATTTTCATATGGTACTCCAAGTACCACTCAGCCTCCACCTGACTTCTAGATATTTTTGATGGAACATGCTCTCTCATCCATGTATTCATCTATGATTATTCATATTTATAAGTAAAACAATCATTTAGTCCAATTTTGTTATATTTCATACAAAATGAGTAAGATGAATAAATTTTGTTATATTTCAAGTAACATTTGAAGCTACAAATACATTAACATCATTTCAATTAAGGTTACAACATACAAGAAAAAATACAACATATGTGGAATTGAGATAATACAACTAAATTATTGCAACTGATTCAATATTTGATCTAGGGCATCAAAAAAAGGCCATGTTTGATGGACAAATTTATATATCTCTGGATGCGATATCTCTAACTCACTTCTAGCTTGTGAGTTAACTGGCATTGCTTTATTTTTATTATGATCCTAGTACCAACCAGGTAGCTCAAGAAGTTCCTCATACTTGTGAAACATTTGCTTCAATAGCTGCCAGTAAAATTGTGCTTGTTCTTTTGTCACAATAAAGCCTAACCTTCTTTGTAGCAATTCCGGTATATCATTCCAATCATCGTCCAGAAGAGTTTGATGAGACATTTTTCCATCGAAACACTTTGCAGCCATTATATGAATTAATGCTTCTGTCATGTGGTATGTCCATGTTCTTCGATGAGACATTTAACATAAATCAAATAGAGATGTTTAATTGACAATTTAAGTTAACATAAGGCAAATGTTGATGAAAATAAAGACATATCAACTTACTTAGATAGTTTAAATATTATAACAATATAATTTTAATAAAAAATAAAAATTTGAGTCACATGTGAACTTACTTAGAGCAGTATCAAAAATAAGTTAAGAAAAGGTAAATGTTGATGAAAATAAAGACATGTCAAGTTACTTAGATAGTTTAAATATTATAACAATATAATTTTAATAAACAATCAAAATTTGAGTGACATGTGAACTTGTGACATGTGAACTTACTTAGAGTAGTATCGAGGAAGATGCAAATTTGAGCAAACTTCAACTTCAACTTCTCTTTGTTTTCCCAAGATAAAATGGAAAGATTTGTTGATAGAAGAGAATCAGAGAAAAACCTTGTGTGAAAATGAAGAAATAGATGGGGATTTATATAGAGAAATTGGGAAGAAGATGAAGAATGAGTGAATTGGTGTGGAAATGGGGAACAAGGGGAGTGTTTATATAGGAAATTCTAGAGGGGGTAGGAGTAGCAATATGTCCGTTGGGTGGGTGGGGGGGACCGTTGGGTGGGGGGCGAGCGGGGTTGCAACGGTCGACTGGGGGGCCGATCGACGCCACATGTCGGCTCCCTGATGAAGACGCCATTCTGAATGGCGTCTTCAGCGGGGAGCTGACACGTGGCGTCGGTCGGCCCCCTCGCTGACCGTTGCGAGGCAATTGAAAAAAGCTGGCCAATGAGGGGAGAGATGCCATTCCATTTGGTGTCTCCATTGTCTCTCTCCTCCCGCAAACTCAGTTACTTTGTCATTTTCCTAGAAACTAGGTTAGTGGTGGAAATAAGGTTTGTAAACTAAGTTATTTTGATTTTTTTTCCTTTTAACAAAATGGAGTGGTCCATGTGGCATCAATGTTCTCTGTAGGTGTTGTCCCTGTCTCGCATAACAGAACCTGGATATGCGGGGGAGAAAGATGATGATGTTAATGTATGTTTCACACCTTATGACGCTAATTATGAATGATTTAGTGGATGTATAAATGTAATGATGTATTGTTTAACAGTAGGGGACTGGTGGCCAAAAGGACGAAACGTTGCCACAGATGGCTGCTGGAAAAGCTGCTGCAGCCCATGCGATGGTATGTTCTGTTATACATCTCTGCTATGACTTGCTCATCAATATACAATCTTGAAATGTAGTAGTCATATTTTGCTGTTGTCTCATACGGTCTATGGTATACACCTGCAGAGTGTTGGAGACACAGTTATGTCGAATAATAGGTTACACTGTTGTGTTGGTCAGCATGTGATAAGATGGGTTGTTATACTGTCTGTTGTATCGATT
Organism: Alisma plantago-aquatica; assembly: GCA_963693085.1. Classification (NCBI taxonomy): domain Eukaryota; kingdom Viridiplantae; phylum Streptophyta; class Magnoliopsida; order Alismatales; family Alismataceae; genus Alisma; species Alisma plantago-aquatica. The sequence goes on from OY856414.1 coordinate 479,046,590, forward strand.
GGTATCCACTATAAGTGGCTTCCATATCAGATACAAGTAGATAGAACCAGGTTTCATTAGCAAGTTCAGTTCGGTAATATTGATGGTGTGTAGGAAGATGCAGTCATGGATGACAGTGCTAGCATTCACAAAAAAAATGGGAAGGTTAAGACAAAGGTATGGTAAATGGTTAGTTGACAATGTTCCATTAAAATGGTTGAAAGTAATGGTACCACTTATATCAATATTGACGTGTAAGATGTGAATATTGTAATGGATGTTGCAATTGTCGATCTAGCAACACCTGTCACTATAACCGCCATTTTATCTAAGTATGTTTGAACAACATTTGGGGCATGTATGTGTGATTGATTTTCATTTGTTTTTTAGAAGTGCGTGATCAGATCTACGCCGAAGAGGTTGCATGACCCAATCGACGGTCTTAGTCTAGTGAAAACCACAGGTAAACAATATTCTGCTATTGGAAATGAACCAAATTTCCACTTCCATGAGCTAGACGTGAGTTGAGTTTGTTAGTTACTACATATATGTATATATATCTATGGAAGTTGAACATGACATAACGAACACTATAGGATGTCGGCGGAGGTTGTGGCAATATTCTGTGTTCTCTGGCAGGGAGCACGCATACAACAACGGCAGGGGAGACCAAATTAGTAACTGCTAGTGAACGTACAACAATATATTTTTGGGGGCAATTTATATCGCATAAGTATTGCTACTAATATTACATTTCAACGGTGGCATGTGATACATATGTTAGTAAAAGTATGATGTAATCATAAATGATGTTCGTAGGGTCATGGCATGTCGGAAGATGATGAGGCTCACCAGGAATTGGGTGTTGCTGGTTCTGCGAATGTATCGAATGTTTTAATTGTAAAGAAACATCTGTCCCTACGCAATGTTACCAGTGTAGGTACTGGCGATGTTGAGAACCAGGCTGACCTAAACAACCCTAACAGTGTAAGTACTTGTAGAATGCGTATAAGACTTGTGAAGATTTTTGTTCTAGTTTAAGCTGGTTGGCATAGATTATGTCATGTTTCCGTGGTAGTATGAAACCACACAACTTCAGTTACATGTACCATATTAATTGAACAAAACATATAAATCATTTGCAGGTTCAGCCCTACGTTGGGAATCAGTCAGTGACAAGGTCAGCGAGCAAAAAGGTACAATATTCTTTGACGTACATGTGTCTGTGTTTGTTGTTGACATTGGTGATCAGTCGTTATTAACATAATCAACAATATGAAGGCTTTATTGTTGTCTGGAAGCCCTTTGTTGGTTGCTTGTTCAGGGACTAGTTCAAAGACACCGTCTCTGACTATGAAGATGAGAATATCGAAGACAATGAGTGTACCATAACTTTGTTGATTTTAGATGTTTTATATTGGATTTTGTATTACCTTTGTAGTTGGTAAAATGAATATTGCATTTTGTGTCCATCCACAGATACAATATGAAACATCTGGGAACGACAAAGTGTAGTGGATGGGGAAACCGGAGTTGAAGGTGATTCGATAAGTGATAAGGTGAAGGTTTGTACTCACTTTGTTAACGATGAGTGTGTTTTGTTGTTATGTGTGATGCAGACTGTATATGTTCAACATCTTCATTTAGATTGGAGATCTAGGTTATATAAGAGTGTGTCAACATGTTACCTAACTAAGACAATGCCTGCAGGGTATTGAATCTGTTAGTAGAGCTTATGTAACAAGATCTACAACAAGGAAGGCAATTGAGGTGGGTAGCCTATACACCAAACGACAACGATTTGTATAAGTTATCGTTTTGATTACATGGTAGCTAACTTTACAAGTGCAAGTTGGGTATAAAACATCTGTAGAGTACCAACAAATCAGTGAGCAGTCTGCCGCATCATCAGAAAAAAGAAAAAGAGGAGTAGCAAAGATGGTAAATAAAAAAGAAAACTTAGATCTTACACCATTAGTCACATTGTATTCTATTTGCATAGTTTATGTCTGGTTAGGCTTGACTTTCATGGTATTTCATTTTGTAGATTTGTTATGATACACCTACCGTGAGTGGCTCCAAAAAAATGTGGGAAGTTTAACAAACCCGTTGTTGCTTGTGGAAGAATAACAATGCCAAGACTTGTGAAGTCGACCCCTATTAGAAAGCCAACAACGAGGAATGACAACATCTTGGTCGGAGGAAATCCTAATGTCCGTTTGGTGACAATATAAAATTTTAATTGAAAACTGTTGCACCTACATGTTCTGGACATGAATTAACTAGTGTCTATTTTTGTCAAATCTGAATAATTAGGATGTGGGGGTTCCTACTGACAGAGCTAGTTTCATCACCTCGGTTATGTTAAAGGGACCTATTATATCAAAACATCCCCAACGGACATCAAGCACGATGGTGACTACAAATTCTAGTTGTGGTGCTGACCAGGTATACATGTGGACGATTATGTAGTTTTAGTGTTGTTTGACAGTTTATTGTATATGTAACCGTAACGACCATGCAATTTTGACGTTCAGATTGAAGACTGGTGGAAGCAGACTAGCATGGATGATGACATCAAAAAGCTCTTGTGTGAATTGAGCACAAAGTCACTAGTTGCTATGGCCATAACAAACAAGGGTAAAGCAAAAGAAGTGAAAAAGCTAGCATGGGTCATCATAGACAAAGAAACTGCGAATGAAAAGATGCTTCTAGGTCTTGAACATGTTTTTTTCTGAGCAATTGGTATGACTGCATGTGGCAGAGGAATATGATATGTCGGTAATGTAATGTGTTGTTGGTTGTTTTTCAGAACCCTGTTAAGCATATGATCGATATGGTTACTTGTGATAGAAGGATCGAGAAACTGATGAATTAGAACAAGATGTCAGAAATGTCTTTTGCTGGGTAGAGTTCATTGGTTAGGAGGATCAAAATCGATCACAGAGATCGGAAATTAAAGTTAATGACTCCTGAACGGAAGGACGAGTCTGTTGTTATGACAACCTGGGACAATGAATCGACGGGATTCACTGACAAAGAGGAATTTCTGTTCCTGAAGGCAGTAAGGGGGTCTAGAGTTGCGTAACAAATATATTGATTCCATTTTGATATTTGATTGCTCTGTTTCAGCTCACGAGCAATGACAAGTGCACAGACGATGTGGTCTACAAGTCTGACAATGCATATATGTTGTGCCAAGGCTTCATTTATATGTTCAGAAAGGGAGGTAGCATCACAGATCAGGTATGCTGCCATTCATAATTTTCCATTCAGTTTATCCAATAAACGACACCAACTAATGTTTCGTCTATGTAATACACAACAAATATGGACGCCACCCGTTTGTATGAAAAAAGCTTGCCATTAAATAAAAGATTTCATATAAGATTTAGTAGTAGGGTGGAATCATCCGTTATTAGTTTGTTTTTTTTGAAAGGCTTGATTTAGTTGTGAGGGCCTATTGTGTATATTGTTACATAACTCATGAGTATTGTGTTAAGATGCATTGAGTGCATCCCTAAACAATAATTTATTGTTTTGCATTATGCAATACTGAGTTGTTTGGAAAAGCTTTCCGTATTGAGCTGCTAGTTATGTCAATGCTAGATATGTTGTAGGTCCTTACTTGACGACTCGACGCTTGTACTGCCACATTATAGGAACTAATACGATATCGAGTATAGTTGTGAAAGTTACAAAATGTGATTTCTTTCTTATACCTATTACGATGATAACGACCACATCTAAAATTGGTCCTTGGTTTATTTGTGCAACAGATAATGGATGGTTGGAGTGATGTCATGCACAAAGAATATGGCAACAGATGCGGGAGGAGGGTATTCATTTTCAACAGCACCATGACACATGTGATCAAAACAAAGAGTGCCCCCTGATGCGCAAATATTGTTATGAAAAAAGGGCAGATATCAAGAAGGCAAAAGTCATACTTCTGCCGATTCTTACAATGCATCACTGGTACTTGATAGTGGTGTCGCATGAATACAAAAATATCCTCCACTACAATAGCCTACGTCCATGGAGAACATGTAACAAGCCAAATATGAGCCATCAATATGACATCGATGCAGTGGAAATGGTGAGTATAACCTTGTTCATGTTGACACTCGTGATAATTTTGTAAATCTGTCGGCAACAATGTGTATGTGACGGTGTAATCTGCAATGACAGGAAGGTGCTATGAAAAGCCTTCTGAGTAAGATAGCGTCATCAATGCTATTCAAATACTCAATCTGCATGTTCTGCTGTAAAGAGACTAGTGTTTATGTTATGAGTTGTAGGTATGACAAGTGATGTTACTATGGTGTTCTGCTCTTAAAATTGCATTCATGCCTAACAATGACAACTGCATCTCCTACTAACGCATGAACAAATACCATAAACATACAAAGTAAACAATGTGCATGAACAAAAAGCTGACATAAGAAATTTTACGCATAGATAATAATGGTGAGGAATATTGTGTCCCATGTATGGTGAGTAATATTGTGAATTTGTGTATGCAGTCAGTACAACATGTTCAGTTAGAACGGTAAAGAAAACTAACAAAGGGAATCCGTAACAAAAACATAGGGGAACTAGACATCGTATATGCATTGTTATAACATTAATTCAGATAGAGTGATGCTACTAAACTTCATGTCATAGTTAAGATCAGTGAATCACAAATAACAACATGGTTTGTAAACAAACAAAAGCTGAACTCTTGTTTAGACAATAAACCCCTGTATACAAAAAAGAGTATTGTGGTATTGTGTGATAAACAACTGTACAACTTGTGCCGACTACATAAAATGTACACATATTACACCTTGTTGTACACATGTGTATGCTGCGCATACAATCGCAGTACAAAAATCAATATGTGAAATGGCAAAAATGAAGACAAAAAGAGTTGCATTATGGATAAGATAAATTTAGTCTCTACGGGTAGCGTAGCGTAGCCAGGCTGCAACAAGAGGAGATGGTGTGCAGAACTGTTGATCAAATCTCGAGCTAGATGGTACAGATCCAAATTGATTGTTGCCAATGAATGATGTGTTTGGATCTGCAACAAATGAGCTACTTTGGTTTTTTCCCAATTCAGACAGCATGTATTGACATGTCCCAGCCTCAGATGACCTTCTGTATGATTGGCCAATGATGTGCTCGTTAGGGATATTGTTATATGAAGTGAAAACTGTGTTTGCAGTGTTACATGTATCATTCATGCTGCTTTCGTCCTGCCACGTCTGAGGTTGGGCAGTTGGGGATTGGTGTGCTTTGAATGGCCGTTCCATTTTTGTTGTTTTAGTTGACTTCTTCTTGCTACACTTTGCATTTGTGCTTTTTTTTGAATTTATGTCCTGCCATCCCTTCTTCCGCAAAGTTGGTGGTCTTCCAACCTTCTTGGCTATGACAGGATCCTTAATTACAATATCAACTGTTATTTTACTGTTTTGTTCCTGCATTAAGATGGTCATTAGTATTGTGACAAAATGAATTGTGAAGATGTAATAAAGAAACAAAGGGAATGTGGTATGTTGTATAATCTGAAAAATAAGAATATGGAGCAGCAACACAAATTGGTTTATGAAATTAACTCACACTGAATTCGAGCAGTTGTGCCTTCTTACATGTCTGAATAGCCTGATTTAGTGCACGCTTAGCCACCTCGTACTGCTTATCTGAAACCCATGCTATCTCAATGAACCGTTGGAAAATGTGTGACACATCATCGACTCTAACACCAGATTTTGTGGTAACATGATTTTGGACTGTTTTGTTTCCATATTCCCGCACAATGTCCTTCCTCCATCTGTATAACACATACTGCACGGGAAGCTTGTTAATTCTGCAGTTATGAGTAAGGATGCACAACACATGCCTGCACATGATCCCCTTGCACTCAAATGACCAACATGAACATAACATGTTGTTCTGGATAGAATCATGTGTGACAATGTATTGGTTTTCGAGTAGTACAAAATCATCATCTGGAAAGCAAACCTGGTGTTGTTCCTTAATTGAAAATGTAGACAACGATTCGACCTTATTCACCAGTAGTGCATCACAATACATCATGCATTGTAGTTCACTTTGAAACTTCTTGAAAATGTGTTGAGTGTACACCAATCTGGCATTGATCTCAATCTGAAACTGTGACTTTATCAGAACAAGTTTATCAATGTCATCAAAATCAAATTTTCTCTCTGCCTCTATCCTTGCTTCTTGAGCAGCTTTGTATTGGTTAACGAACTATTTCAGCGATGTCTTTGAGTTAACGTAACGATCAAAGAAAGAATTTATTGACTCACAACGCTGAGTAGTTGTCATATCTTCCCAAAAGAAATCGTCAACATAAGTAGGTACCCACATATGTCATATTTGTTACATTCTTGCAAGCCAACCGTCTTGATTAACATTGCAAGTCAGTATTGTTGCTGACCAGTTCTGTTCAAATGCATCTATTGATTAGCTCTTGTATACTGCATTTCAGATCAGCTTGTTTGTATTAGAATTTCCCCCAAATTTGTCTGGCAGTTTTCTCATTATGTGCCAAAGACATAGGCGGTGCCTAGCATCAAGGAACACTTGTTGGATACCGTTGATTATTGATTGAGCTTGTTCCGTGACAATACCTTTTGGCGGGGTACCTGCACAAATGTGGAGGGTTATCTGTTTAGTATGGAATGGAACACACTACATTATATTCCATGAAAATTGATAACAGAGTGCATGTACAACACAGCTGGGTGAGATGTTACATAACCAATCATATTTCATTGTGGTTCCCTTCATGCGTGATTGACTAGAGCACAAAAAAACAACAGTCAAGTGTATGTAACGATAAAGGGGATGCACAAAAAAGAGTAACTGAACTAGCATTTGAACAATTGTGTGCTGAATTAAAATGAAATATCTAACAAGCTACTAAATAAAACAGAACTTGAAGTATTTCAGATTAAATAAAGGGGATGCACAAAAATATGTATATTGATCTAGCATTAGAATAAGTGTGTACTGCATTAAAATGAAATTCAATGGTAGTTAGAGATATGCAACAAGCCACTGAATAAAACATAACTTGAAGTGTTTCAGATTGAACAAAAGGGATGTGGAAAAATCAGTAACTGACCTAGCATTCGAATATGTGTGTATTGCATTAAATAGAAATTCAATGACTTTGGAGATATGTAACAATCTAATGCATTAAACAGATCTTGAAGTATTCCAGATTGTATGTTATAAATCCAGAGGTGGTTGTGTACCCATGCACTACAGCCATGTTGTAAACAACCATACATAATTCTCCGTCGTTTCTTCACAAAGTAGGCCACACCCGAGAAGAATGAATTGGTCGTGATGATTGACGCCAAAAAATGGTGCAAACGGCATCTCGTACCAGTTTGTAAAGTGTGTTGTATCAAATGTAACAACATCCCCAAAGTATTTGTAGGCCATCTGAGACCTTGCGTCAGCCCAAAAAATATTCCTTAATATACCTTCATCGTTTAGGTCTAATACATAGAAGAAATCTGGATCACTATGTTACATCTCTACAAAGTATGACTGTATAGAAGTTGCATCACCTTCGCCTAGACGTATCTTCCTCAAATTCAGTAAATGGTTATTGAGATCCTTTTGGGTGAACGTAAGTGCATCATAACCACCAGCTTCAGTTACTAATGACATCATATTTTTCATTGCTCCAATTCCAGATGCATCGTTCAGGTCAATACGCCGTTGTATATCTAATGGTATTCGCCGTTTGGATGGCAACAACCGCATCATATCTTGCTACAACATTGGGTGGTTGTGGTTGAGATCTACATGGGATATCTGGTATTCACATGAGAAAGTGTGTTTCAACATGACATGACAGGGGCATGCTGTTTGGGCAATTGGTTTGTATTTGTATAGTGTATCCTTACTGTTGCTTGGTGGCTTTCCTCCCTTCACACATGCAAATGTGATCCTTGCGGTTGATTTGTCATTGTGTTCCTTAGAAGAATGGGCTGTTTTGATACCAAACCTAGCTACATCTGCGTATAGCTCGTAGAAGCATTTGGATTTTTCAGTTGAACTAAAGATATGACCAACACATGGCACACCAACTTCTGTGGGTGTACCTAGGACATGAAGGGGGCATGGTGTAACTACTATTGAGTAAGCTGTTGCTGATTGGGCACTACCTGATGCTGTTAACGATTCATCATCAATGACTACCAGTTCTGCTTCTTTTTCCAATACATCATCATCGACATCGATAACATCAATTACATTCGATGAATTCTGGTGGGGTGCTTCATTCAAGTCTACATCAATAACTTTAGTACTCTGTGCATGACATGTTACATAAACTTCTATTCAGTATTAAGTACCAAAACAAAATGCTAGCAAATTGGTAAGGAATGTAACTAATGTTATCGTTATGTGTATATCTAGTATTAAGGCAAAATAGTAAGTTTATAAAGGTTGGAAGATATGTTATCTTTCATGTTATGTATGACTATTATGAGTTTTGTTATCAGGCCCATTTGGTAACAGGTATGAGTGCTAAATTCGGCAGACAACAAAACTAACAAAAGATTGCGCTACATCAAAAACTTTAGCACTCCAAGCGGGACATGGTAAATAAACTTCTATTCAGTAAATTCATTATTAAGTAACAAAACAAAATTGAAGTAAAAATGGTATGGGATGTAATTAAAGCAAATCGTTAAATGTATATTCAGTATTAAGGCAAAACAACAAATTTATTCAAGTAGCCTGAAATGTTATCTTTCACGTTGTGTATGGATTCAATGAGTTTTGTTATCTGGGCCATGTGGTAACACGAGTGAGTGCTAAATTGGGGAAAAAGTTTTGTTTAAAGCATGCGTATGAAATAAAACAAACCGATTGGGCAAAGTATTATTTTGTTTAAAGCATGCGTATGAAATAAAGCAAATCGGTTGGGGAAAAAGTTTTGTTTAAAGCATGCGTATGAAAACACAATACAAGTGTAACAGAACATGTGGTATATAAGAAACCAAATGGGATCTGTTAAGTAACAGATTATGATCAGTCTTAATGAAGAAATGTACTGTTACAAATGAAGATTAGTGTTGTTCGGGGTGGGAATGGTGTTACACAACAAATGAAGACCAAATGAGATATGTTAAGTAACAGAATATGATCAGTCTTAATGAAGAAAGGTACTGTTACAAACGAAGATTAGTGTTGTTCGGGGTGGGGATGGTGTTACACAACAAATGAAGTTTTGTTACACACTTAATATGGTCCTTACTAAAAGCCGATGCTAATGCTATGAAACACAACAGTCTTGTTACAAATGATGTTATACATCTAATCAAGTACCCCATGGTAACAGGAAAGTGGATCACTAATCCCGTTGTATAATATGATGTTATACATCTATTAAGTTCTGTTACAATGGTATACAGATTCCCTTTCATAATTTGATCAGTAAGGACCGAATTGGGTGATTTGGGGGTTAGAATGGTATACATATTAGCTTGGAATACTTTGTTTCCGTTGGTTGGTAACTCCGGTGGCTGCTTCACTGCCGCTGATTTCGATGCCCATGGTTGGTAACCACCTTCTGCCACTTCTTCTTCGTCAGAAATTGCATCGCCATCTGCTCCTTCTCCTGCTGCAATCATCAATGCCCATGGTTTGGTAACCACCTTCGGGCTCCTTCTCCGCTACTGAGATCTGAGGGACAACTTCTCCGACAATGCTTACAAGCACATGCTCCGGCGAAGCCCCGTGAAATGGAAGGAATCACGATTTCAAATCCCGAGGAGGACGGAGGGAGAGTGGGGGGCGTTCGAGGAAATCAAATCAACACAGAACCAAGTGGGCTATGAGCCTTCTCAGCTACGCCTCTTTGGGCCTGTCTTCTTGGCTAGAGACAAACTGTGTCTCAATTATGGTCTCGCATTGGGTAGCTATATCATTTTCCTAAAAAGAAACAACCTCGGTGCGACTACCACAGAGCCCGTGGTCAGACTCTAGCGTGTATATTTTAATGATTTTAAAAGTATATCAGTCGAGCGATGCTGATTTATAATGATTCTGGGGGTACAAGTTTCGGAAAAAAACGAGGAGGTCCCGACTGTGTGGGTGCTGAAAGGGGCCGGTGGAGTCTAGCAACATAGAGGGAAGATGATTGAAAATCGTAACAGCACTTTAACGATACTAATAACCAAATCCAGAGACGTAATGTTGTAGAATTTGCTCCATTTAGAGCTCATTTGGTTGGGCTGAAAATCAATTCATCATATTGCAACTGCGCTGTCCGTTCGAATTCCTGTGTTTGGTTAAGTGCAGCGCCAACTCAGATATAGAATTCCAACTGCCTTGATCGGCTACGATTTGTACAAAAATTGGAAAAACCAACCGTCCCAAAATTGGGCGCGGTTGATCTTCCATCAGCGTGTCCCGCAACAAAAAGCCAGCTTCCGAGTATCTGCCCCACTCCATGTGCCCAGCACCTACAGTTATTGGTAAATTATCCTTTAGATAGGGAGATCATCTACGCCAAACCAAACGATTGCAGCTGTTCTTTCATTTCCATGACTTCCATTTCCTATTTTCAAAATCTCCGTCGTGTTGTAACTTCTAGCAACCAAATTAGTCCTTAATGGATTCGACTTGTGTTCAACGACAGCAGGTTATGATCACTCCAAAGCAAAACCAGCTGCTCTCGCCAGTCGCCGCCAATCGCTAGCTATATATATATAGCAGCTCAAATATGCAGCAGGCAGACATCAACAGAAGCCACACGGGAAAAACAAAATATTAATCAAAGCGCTCGCTCGATTTCCAGACGGGTCGGTAGCTTTCTCGGGTTTCCGTGAGTTAAAGCGGAACCTGGATCTGCATGTCCTGGGCCCTGCCTGGTGTTGACAAGTACCGTGACTACGTCAAGCTGTCAGCATTCAGCAATCGGACGCATGGGCAGCCGGAGTTGGATGCACGCGTCAATGTGGTGCCACTACTAGGCGACTAATCAATGTGGAGTAGGAATAGAAAACAGATCGAAATCAATGTCGACTGTGACAACGATTGAATTAGAAAAATTCTACACATAACACCTCACATACCCGGCCATCTACCCAGACATCGGGACTCACCAACTCCTACTCCCACCAGCTGCTGTGCCAGCCCACTGCCACACCCACTAACTTCTGCTGCCGCATGCACAATTAAATGGATATCTACATCAGCGATTCTGCATGTTTTTACATGAAAATAGGATGTATGAAATAATTATCTCGCCACCTACTCAATTCAACAATCATACAAATGACAAATATCAATCCACTATAGCTTACAAAAAAATTCTATTGCATATTTATCCCCACTGCAGATTACGTAAGTACTGTACCTACAATAAATACATATACATTCACAAATGAATTTGAGAGGTACTGTACTTATATTTGACAAACTGGGTTGAAAATTAATAATTTGGTACAATACTTATAGATGCATTTTATAGTTGATTATGGACCAGATGTGCAATACATTTTTGTAAAAAAATTATGTCTAGGCGAAAAATATTGTTATTGGATTCCGTAGGTACTGTACTTATGCTTGTACTTATGCTTGCAGATCAGTTATACAATTATGCTTGATTTTGTAATTTGTTAAGTATTGTACTTATGTTTGGTTTTATAATTTGGTAAGTACTGTACTTATGTTTGAAAAAACTGAGTTGGAATTAACAAGTGGGTACTGTACTTATTTTGCATGGATTCCGTAGGTACTGTACTTATGTCCAGATGACAAATGTTACTACTGGATTTTGTAGGTACTGTACTTATGCTTCCAGATCAATGTTGTTATTGGATTCCGTATGTACTGTACTAATACGAGAATGCAGGTGGGTGGATTAGAACGGGCGAGAATAATTACAAGAAAAAAAATAAATTAATACACTTTGCAAGGACTTTGCATGAGTATTAATACTCTGGAGAGAAGAGTGGGGAGACATACTGTTTCATGGACTTTGTATGGACTTTGCATGAGTATTAATACAAAGACAACTGCAAATGCTGCAGATGTATTTTCCCAAAAAATGGGTGGGAACCCGGGTGTAAGGGGGACTGTGTGTAGGGTTAGTTTGGTTGGGTATAGTGGGGTGTAGTTTAGTGAGTTCGCAATGTAAAAATGTACATCAACCACACACTTTGTCGTTAGACCACATCCCACCAAACATGCCCGTAGCGTAACTCTTGAATTAAGTCCTATGTAAAGCACCGGTCAACACGTGCATTCATGCTCAGCCACCCAGTCATCCGCTACACCAGCCACAGATGGTGAATAATAAATGGATGATGATGACAAAATGAGATTCTCCATTGTCCCATCTGTCGGGGCAGTCAATTGCACCCCTCCCTAACACCTCGAAGTAAGGGTGGGGGTGTGAGCAGAGATCATCGTCATCTAAACGTCAAGCCAAGAGCATAGGAGTCGGCTATATGGATCAATCTTATGCCACTACCACTAGTCTCTGAATTGGGTCATTATCTCGTCATACATATATATAAAGAATGCACATCTCCGTTAATTAACTCTACTCTTTGATTTTGTTTGACTCGATAACGATTCTCCAAATTGGTGAGCTTTCCACGTTGCTTCGGACATGTCAAAACCATGTAAGGTGACCCTTCCCAAGTTTCTCTTAAATAATTGCAACTGCCACCGTCAGCTATGGTACAGTTGGTTGAGTGGTTTCGTGACGAATATTGGTTACATCTCCAACCACTATATTGGTAAGTGGTACACTGATAAATGTTTGTATGTGACACTATAGTGAACAAAATGGCCACTTGACCACTAAGAGACCGTTTCCACTGAGTTATGATATTTAGTTGATATAAACTTTAGAACATACTAAATCTAAACATATTTTATAAGACCCTAACTTTTGTTTGAATTCAATTCACTTTTTTATCTCAAAAACATATTTTAGCGAATATTTCCCAATTTCAACTAGTTTTGAATCAATCAAAACAATAGGTTCAACATTGTTAGACATTCACCTGAACTTGTCAAATATGAGTAAAATTGTACTGGCAATGCATCTCTAAGGGAGAACATTACTCCCGGTGGAATCAATGTGTTCCCTAGCATTACACATTGCTCCCTCTAGAGACAATGTGTCACCAGTCGGACTCATTGGTTCCATTGGTATTTTTATAGAGATTCCATGTCACATTATTTTTTTTACATTTTATATTATGTGTATAGTTTCTTAACAACCCTAAAAACTTAGTAAAAGTAAATGTTTATAACAATAGCTAAATATAAAACAAACCAGTTTAGAAATATAAATGAGTGATATATGAAAATAATAGTATTCAAAACTAATAGATACAAGGGTAATCAGATACATGAAATGAAATTGTATAATACATATAATTCTAGATTATGATGTATATTTAACATTATGCTAGTCATATACATATAACATTTCATCTAAATATATAAATAGTAGTAGTAAAATTAATATTTCAAACTTCTGGTGACTAACAAGTACCATATTGAATAGAGAAACATTGAGTTCATGCTTTTCTAGGTAGGTACATAATCTGCTATAGTTTCATTTTTTGGAACAAAACATGGAATAGATACATGAATTGAGATGTGATAGAAAATAAAAGGAAGGTCGATAATATGATCCATGCATTTGAATTGTCTAAAATGTTTAGTTTTTGGACAATTTCAAAAAGCTTAATGTCAACATCCCTCTCATTGATGCAATCAAGAAGATTCCTTCTTACAGAAATTTTTTGAAGGACATAATCAATAAAAAAGAGAAGGATAGCTGATTATGATGTAGTGGTATTGAGAGAGGAAGTCAATGCTCTCATTCAGAGGAAATTTCCATAGAAGAAGCAGGATCTAGGATGCTTCAATATACCATGCTATGTCGGGAAGACAAAGTTTGGAGAAGCTCTATGCGACCTGGCGGCAAGCACCAATCTCATGCCCTTGACTACTTTCAAGAAGTTGGGTCTCAAGGAATCCAGAAAGAGAAACATGACCATACAGTTAGTAAATAATTTAGTGATTAGGCCATATGGTATATGTGAGGATGTTCTTGTAAAAGTCGACAATTATGTGTTTCCAATAGATTTTGTAGTCATGGAGATGCAGGATGATTGTGACAATGAACTACTTCTAGGAAGACCATTTTGATCTACTGTAGACATGATCTTACAGATGGGTAGAGAAAGACTGACACTGGGTATCAAGGATGATCTGTTTGAAATCAAGATGCCTAATTCTGCACAACCAGTTGAGGAGAAAGCACATACAATTAGTAAATAATTTAGTGGTTAGGCCATATGGTATCTGTGAGGATGTTCTTGTCAAAGTCGACAATTATGTGTTTCCAATAGATTTTGTAGTCATGGAGATGTAGGATGATCGTGACAATGAACTACTTCTAGGAAGACCATTTTGATCTACTATAGACATGATCTTACAGATGGGTAGAGGAAGACATGACCATACAGTTAGTAAATAATTTAGTGGTTAGGCCATATGGTATCTGTGAGGATGTTCTTGTCAAAGTCAACAATTATGTGTTTACAATAGATTTTGTAGTCATGGAGATGCAGGATGATCGTGACAATGAACTACTTCTAGGAAGACCATTTTGATCTACTATAGACATGATCTTACAGATGGGTAGAGGAAGACTGACATTGGGTATCAAGGATGATCTGTTTGAAATCAAGATGCTTAATTCTGTAACCAGTTGAGGAGAAAGCACAGTGTCACATGCTACAACATGTATAAGGAGAGGTGTCTCTACTGCTAGGGAAGCCATTCCTAGATATGGTTGATGTGGGAAGTTTCATTGGCTAAGGTGGTTCAATATCTTGATGATGAGGAGGAGGAAAAGTGCCCAGTGACAATTGAAGAGGCGACGTCTTCCACCCTTGTTTAAGCATATCTAGAGTTACCTTTGGAGGCATGCATCATGAATTTGGTGGACGACTACATATGATTTTGTTCTTTGGAGGAGTCTGCCTTGTTTCTTAAGGCATTGCCATGTTACTACACCAGGCACTATGATGACTTAGGACCACCTCCACCACTATTGATTCCATCTCTATAGAGTCCTCCGAATCTTGATTTGAAGTCATTACTGCCACACTTGAGATACATCTTTTTGGTAGAAAATGAGAAGCTTTTGATCATTATCTCAGCCTCCTTGAGCATCCAAGAGGAGGAGCAATTGTTAGTAGTAATGAAGAACCATCGTGCTGCGTTTGGGTGGTCATTTGTAGATATCAAGGGGATCTCCCCTAGCTTTTTCCAGCACAAGATTTAAATTGAAGAAGGAGCCAAGCCGATAATGTAACCTCAATGACATCTCAATTCCATCATGACTAAGGTGGTAAAGAAAGAGGTAGTAAAGCTTTTATCGGCATGCGTATAATGTATGCTATCTCTGACTCAAATTGGGTTAGTCCAACCCAAGTGGTTTCTAAGAAAGGGGGATAACGGTCAAAATAAACTCTAGAAGTGAATTGGTTTCTACTAGATCGGTGATTGGGTGGTGAGTTTGTATTGACTATCATTGTTTGAATGCCACCATATTGGGAAAAAAAATTTGGTTCCTTTCATTGATCAAATTCTTGACCGGCTCGCCAACAACTCTCATATGTATTTTCTTGACCGGTATTTTGGATATAATTAGATTTCCATCAAGCCACATGACCAAGAGAAATCTACTTTCACTTGTCCCTATGGTACGTTTTCTTACCGTTGAATGTTGTTTGGGTTATGCAATGCACCAGTGACTTTCCAGAGATGTATGATAGCCATTTTTTCTGATATGGTAGAGCGATGTCTTGAGGTTTATATGGATGATTTTTCAATGTATGGGGATTCGTTTGAAGACTGCCTTGACAAGGTTTTGCGTTGGTGTGAAGACACTCACTTAGTGCTGATCTAGAAAAAAGTGTCACATGATGATGAGTGAGGGAATAGTCTTGGGATACAAGGTGTCCAACAAGGGAATGGAGGTTGACTCAGTTAAAATAGAAGTCATCTCTAAGATACCTCCACCATCATCGGTGAAGGGGGTTAGGATTCCTAGGACACAACTAGGTTTTATCGATGCTTCATACAAAATTTTTCAAAAATCACAAAGCCTTTCTCTGAATCGTTTGAAAAAGATGTTGAATTTAATTTTGACGAGCGGTGTTTGAAAGCATTCATCTCTAAGCTACCTCCACCATCATCGGTGTAGGGGGTTAGGATTTCTAGGTCACACTAGAGTTTGTCAACGCTTCATGAAAGATTTATCAAAAATCACAAAGCCTCTCTCTCTGAATTGTTCAATAAAGATGTTGAATTTAATTTTGACAAGTAGTGTTTGAAAGCATTTGAGATGTTTAAGGAGAAAATTGGTCTCTGCACCCATGATTCAGGCCCCAGATTGGAGCCAACAAGTTGAGTTGATGTGTGATGCATCCAACTACATGGTAGGGGCTGTTTTAGGCCAACGCAATGACAAGAACCCCATTGTGATTTATTATGTATCTAAGACCCTAAATGATGCTTAACATAAATAAACAACCAATAAAAAGGAAATTTTGGTGGTGGTTTTTTCTTTGGAAAAATTTCACCAATATCTTATTGGGGCACGGGTCATTGTGTGGACTGATCACACAACAATTAAGTATTTGTTGGAAAAGAAAGACGTCAAGCCTAGGTTCATTAGATGGATCTTGTTACTATAGGAGTTCAATATTGAAATCAAGGATAAAGCAAGGACTGAGAGTATGGTTACAGATCATTAATCTAGGCTGGAAAGAGGGGGTGAGAAGGATCTTGGTATACCCATAGTTGAAACATTTTCAGATGAGCAATTGTTTGACATATAGGCCAAGGACCCATGGCTTGCAAACATTATGAACTACTTGGCCTGTGGTGATCTTCCCAAAGACTGAGGGTATCAACATAAGAAGAAGTTTTTCCATTCCTTCAAATACTATATATGTGTGGGATAATCCCATTTTGCTCAAACAATATAGGGATGGGATTCTGAGGAACTGTGTGCCTAAGTGTGATATGGAGAGTATCTTGGCACACTGTCACTCCCTACCTTCTAGGGGCCACCATGCTAGCTCAAGGACAACAACCAAAGTGTTACAGTTCTGGTTCTATTGGCCAATGCTCTTTAGGGATGCATACAATTTTGTGCTTCATTGTGATGTATGTCAATGTGTAAGGAATATATCTAAGAGACATGAAATTCCCTTAAACCTATTTTTGGAAATTGAAGTTTTGATTTATGGGGAATATATTTCATAGGTCCTTTTCTGTCATCTGACTCCAATCTATATATATTTCCTGTCATTGATTATGTATCTAAGTGGGTGGAAGCAATTCCAACCCTCACAAATACACTCAGGTGGTATGCAGATTCATGAAAGACCATTTTCTTTGTAGGTTTGGGGTGCCAAGAATGATAATAAGTGACGCGGGATATCATTTCACCAATAAAAAGTTTGGTACATTGTTGAGCAAGCATGGAGTGAGACATAGAGTAGGAACCCCATATCACCTAGAAATCTAGGGACAAGTTGAGGTGTCTAATAGGGAAATAAATAAGATCTTAGAAAAGATAGTCTCAACCAATAGGACTAATTAGAGCATGCAATTCAATGGCGCTCTCTCAACATATCAGACAATCTATATAACACCAATTGGAACAACTCCTTTTAGGTTGGTCCATGGGAGAGCATGTCATTTACCTGTAGAATTGGAACACAAAGCCAAATGGGCTTTGAGGAAATTAAATTATAATCTAGATGATGCAGGGAACAAGAGAATATTGGAACTTAATGAGTTAGATGAGCTTAGGCTGGATGCCTATGAAAGATATAGGATGTATAAGGAGAGAACAAAGAAGATCCATGACCGTCACATCTTGCATAGAGTGTTCACTCTGGGACAAAAGGTTGTTTTGTTCAATTCTAGGATGAAGTTGCATCCTAGGAAATTGAGGTCAAGATGGAGTGGTAAATTTTTGGTAGTTAAGGTTTTTCCTCATGGGGTAGTGGAGATCAGAAATCGAGTAGATCAATTCCTTGTAAATGGCTAGAGGCAGAAACACTATTTTGGGGGATATTTTCCACATGAGGGAGAGGAGTTGAAGCTCATTGAGCTTCACAAGTTCTTTTTGATCTGATCATCCAGCCTAGGATGTAAAAAAAGGGTGCTTGTTGGGAGGAAACCCAACCATTCTTTACCATTTTAGGATTTTGTTCTTTACATTCTAGTTGCATTGCATTATTTTCATCATTCTTGTTTGGTGTGAAGACAGAGCAATAGTTGGTATTACTAACACAATCACAAGGACAACAAGGTCAAGTTTCACAAAAACTCGGTACCACCAACACCCATGTCGGTAGTACCGATTATTCTCAATAGGGACGGCCAAAAATCTTCTCGGAAGTACATACATTGAGGTCAGTATCACCAAAGTTTCGTTGAGACAAGCTGAGTTAACTGAATAGGGATCAATACTATTGACACCCAACTTAGTAATCACAATGCCACGACCATGCTCCAGGTTGAGGATGTTGAGAGATTGCTCGAAAGTATTGACATTTTTAAAGACTCGGTAGTAATGACACAACAGTCGGTAGTATCGACATCACTCGACAGGGGCGAGCCAGCTCAATACTACCGACACACCGGTCGGTAGTACCGACATCAGGAAAACCAAAATCCATGGGCATGCCATCAATGATCACAATCATCCACATCCAATGGTCAGTATTATTTATATGACACATACCTTTAAATGTCAGTACTACTGACATCTGTCAATACTACCGACACGACAATCTGTACGCATGGATATCAATTGACAATGGATGTTTGTATCAATGATCAGTACCAACTTATGTGGATTGTGGGGGATAAGTCAGTACTACCAAAACTCTCGTCAATACTACTGACACGTTGCCTGAAGGCAACTCATCATATATAAAAGGAATGGTGTGGGTTGTGTTTCAATCACACCCACACCACATCCTTTACAAGCAAAAGTGTGCAAGTGCTGCTGGGCTATCAGAGTCTTCATCGAGCTCTGTCTCCTCCATCCCTTTCTTGTACCAAGATGATGGCATCCATATGACCAACTTCCTCAGAGGTAGGGAACACAATGTTGGTACCAAATTTAACACACATTGCTCACATCAACACTGAACAGAGGAATATCTATGAAGGATTGATGAATTGAGAGCTCATCCCGACACGGTATGGAGACTGTAATTTCCTTGCCTCCATTAGCTTCACTAAGAACCTACACTAGGTCTGTGCATCCCAAGGCTTGGTGGGTGATCACCCCTTCTTCAGTGATTGGCCCACTTACTAGGAAATTGTCTGTGGATCAACATCATTGTAGATTTGTTGCATCCTCTAGCATGGGGAAGGATGGCGCGAAGGATGGATGAATTTCTACCTTATCAACACCACCTATTAGTTGATGCCAAAGGCGTTCAACACCATATATGGGTGGCCACCTGGAACTGTGTGCTTCACCAACAACGACTTTGACCGCACTGGTGCATGTAGGCTTTTGACAGATTTGCCAAGGGAATACACTATCAGTTGGCATAGGAACTTTGTCACTGACATCGAGCATCTGTTTATTTGTATGTTGCATCGCTATATCATGAACACAATATTCTCCAGGTCTAGCCAGGGACAGGGGATGGTACAACAGGTGGACCTCTATGACCTTTGGTCTTTGTTGGCCTTAGGGGAAGAGATGTTTGACTTTGGCTCCTTCTTTCTACAACACATGTTGGCGGTAAAGTGAGTAGTGCAGAGTAAGCCCTTGATCCATTTTGGGGGGATCATTACTCCCATTTCTATGCATATTAATCTATACCTCTTGACCTCCAAGCCTTTGAAGACATCCTCCAAGTTGGATCTAAAGCACTTCAAGCGAGCAAACCTCATCACTGAGTGCCATGGGAAAGTGTATGCTTATTGTACACTTTGGGAATAGTGACAGGAGAGGGAACTCCCTGACCCCATATTCAACTTGTGAGGGATTCGAAACATGAGGTGGCCAGAAGATGATGCCATGAGGGATACGAAGATGATGATGACAATGTCGAGAAGGATCAAGAGCAGGAGCAAGATGAAGAAGAAGAGGAGGAAGAGGATACCATGCCATTCATGAGACGGTGGGTTATCCAAAAGCACTCTAGAGGATAGGGTTCTCCCAGCTCTTCTGCTCCACCACCCACCCAGGATGATGACCCATACTCAATGGTAGGTATGTATGGGATGTTACAAGAAATACAACAAGGGCAACAACAATAGACATCAGCATTGGCAGGCATTCATAATGTCCAAGGATGGCTATTTTAGAACTAGTAGGCCATCTTTGAGAATGAGAGACTTCTCCTGGACAACCAAGAGAACATGCATATGCGCATGCAGTGGATGGAATAATACCAGTAGCCTTGCTTTGACTACTACTATAGCTAAGGTTATTTTGGCATCTATCCACAACCTCCAGAGATGCGCAACGGTCCCTGACATTTCAGGGGACTTTCTACCCCCATAACCCAACCATGTCGCAGCCACAATCACAACCATTTTGATCGATACCACTATTCCACCTCTTTGTTTGGATTTTGAATGTGAGGACATAGTCAAGTTCAAGCTTAGGGGGGGTGTTGGAATAGCTTTATCTTTTATTTGCTTTTTACTTCTATAAGATTGACATCTATATAGTGTAATTGTAGAGCAGTAGAGGCATGATTTCTATCTTTGTCAATCATAGAATGTGTCCGTCCATGTCTTTGCAGCGAAAATTAAAAACTAAAAAAAAGTTGGCTTAGTTGCAATGTCTTGAGTGGCATCACCTAGAGGAAGTGTATGGGTCAGTCATCTTATGGATATTTGATATGAATGGAAGTATTAGTTATTCATGTAAAGTGGATGATGATGGGGTTTGAGCCTAAATTAATCAAACAATTAATGAGATCGTAAATTGAAGTTTTAGAAAGAAATACTAAGGTTACCTTGTACACAGGTCAGTAGTAGAGGGATATATCATTAGCTTAATAAAGGCATTGTCTCTTAATTATGTAATTCCATTCATTTTGTTTCATCCACTTTGATCCACCACTAAAGATGATCAAGTAACTCAATTGTTTCCTCTTGATTGCATTACATAGCATAGTAGGTGACATGAAATTTAATTCTTTTTATTGCATTAGTTGCAATTGAAAAAAAAAATCTCTTATGCATATCATTTAGTGGCATTATAAATTCCATGTAGAATGCATACCTTTTACATCATTCATTCTGCACCATGTATGCATGTATTTTCTCAAAAATTAACTATGCAGGGATACACATCCATACCTCTTATAAGTATAATGAAAAAAGAAGATGAAGCAAATAAAATTTTAATTAGTGTAGTGAAGCCCAAGCATACTCTTAAATCATGCTAAAACATGGACTAAATAAAAAGAAAAAAAAACAAAGAAAGAAGAAAGTAAATTTTGATAAAGAGGTAAGAAGGATGCCCTAGTTTGGCTCTAAATTTTTCTTTAAAAGAAGATGAATTCATGTACATGATGCATTCTTTATTTTACTTTCATCAGTCAGATGAAATTTTTTAGTGCATACATCATTCCACCCACAATAGTAGGCGTTAGGATTCATGCATTTGCTCACACTCACCATATATGTTCATCATGTTTTATTTCTGTATAATTAATTTGGATATTACTTGTGATTCTTCATAAGTCACCTATTTCATTCCATCCATTGCTCTTATTGGTAGGCCACATATATGATTGATCTCCTCATTCATTCTTATAAGGAGAGTTGCTTCCAATTAGTTGGTAGTTAGGGAAGAGCAATGTAGATCGGGAATCACCTGATACACCAAGCAAATGTCTGATTGTCTATGATATTAACTTCTCTATTGATAGTGTTTCATTGATCTTAGGATGGACATATTTTATGGACATTTTTGGTCACTTAAGAGTACTTAATTGTTCAATTGTCAGTAAAGGCCAGTTTGGGACCTCCAGGTGAGGATAGTTGAGAATGAAAATTCATATTCCTTGTCCTTTTGCTGACTTGTCTCAAATAGATCTGAGGGTGTGTTGCTCGAGGATGAGTAACATTTAAGCTTAGGGGATTTTGATCCACTTAATAATTGTTGCTTTTTACAGGCTATTTTTTATGTTTTGTGTGCACTTATGATTCATTTTCTTATCAATTGTGCATGATGTATCATTAGTATCCTGTGATACTTAATTGCATCAAATATTTGTTATTTTTATTGTTCCTAGTTGATTTATCATTATTTTGGAGCTTACGTTTGTTTTTGTCACATTTCAGGCGATTTTATAAGAAATGATACAACTCAATACTACTGATAAGCCTTTCGGGTGGTACCGACATTTGACAAAAAGGAACATAGTTGAATTGAATCAACTAAGTAGTACTAACACAAGAATCGGTACCATTGACATTTTAACATGAACGTTCAAAATGAATCTCGGTACTGTTGACGGTCAACTCACTGATATCGACTTGTACCAAAAATCCAACAAGGAAGGTCAAAGAAAATCTCGGTACTACCGACAAAAAACTCAGTAGTGCCGACAACTTCTAGAGGATTGTGACTAATCGAGGGTGTCGATACTACCAACACCTAGTCGGTAGTACCGACTCGACGCAATCAGGCTAGATTGAGAATCACAATTAATCCAACGGTAAGGACTTAATGACAACCTAAGTCACTTCTATGAAGAAGGGGATTTTTAGCCAGACCTAGGTATCATGTTCTTTTCTATTGCACGAAAACCAAGAGCTACGAGAGGAAAAACGAGAGACTAAAGCCACGTTCTGGGAGATTCTGCCACTTTCAGGTGGATATATTTGTAGCCAGAGGTTAGCAAATCAGCATGTTCGAGAGAGGGAGTCATCTAGACCATCTTGTTCAGGGGTTACTTTAGTTTTCTAATGTTTCTCACATTTTTTTTCCTTCTTCTTCCATGTTCTTATCAATGGAAATCATGTGGGGCTAATCCTCTTATTCCTTAGGACCTGAGAGTAGCCCGGTTTTGCATTGTAATTGACAGTTATAAATTAATATGCATACATTCTCTTTATTTATGGACATATCTATATGATTGCTTCATGAATCACTTGTTCCTAATCACCATAGGTGGTTTTGATAACACTTTATTTTACGTACCTTTTGTATATATTTTATACCTCTTTTAGTATATCTTTTGTTACCTTTCCCCAAAATGTTACCATCTTTTTGAATAAAACCTCACTTACATGATTTCAAGTACATTTACATCCCAAGTTGTGGTCATTACCTCGACCGCGACTCCCTCATTCAACAACCACGGTCCAGGTCTCTGAGATGCTTTAAGATCGAGGTCATCATACATTGAAGTCAGACCACGATCATACTAAAGCCGTGATCACTGCTAAACCGCGACCACAAAGGAGGTTGCGATCAGTAAAAAGGCACCTATCAAACCAGGGACCGCAGTGTATTTGAAGACCGTGGACGCCAAGTCCAACCGCGACTCAAAGAAGGCCGCGGTCCATATGGGGTCGTGATCCTTGCAGACCACGACCAACTTGGAGGATGCAATCATTGCTAAGCCCACGATCCTTGCAGGCTGCAACCAAGTGAGAAGGCCTCGACCTCGACCTCTCTAACGTGATGCACGAGTCGAACTCGACCATGATCACTGGCAGACTGCGACCGAGTTTGACCGCGATGAAAGAAGGAATAAAGAGAAGACCGCAACCGCGGTTTCACACATCCCCCAATATAGAACATGACTACGGTCTAGGATTAAGTTGGTGGAATGTGCCTATAAATAGGCCACCCACCCCTCTTGTCAAATCATCAGATCATAGATCGGATCCCGAGGACCACGAAGTGCTGCTGCATCCCAATTTTATTCCGTTCTGCCCCATCCACTAGTCTTGGATCTCCAAAGGCAGAAGTTGAGGACAGAGAAGACTGAAGACTCCTTTGAGAGAAGAAGATCATCCGTGTCATCGACGTGCTAGATCCAGATTTGAAGAAGTATCGTGTTGTATCATGTCTCTTCTATCTATATCTATCATTGCTTTCCATTGTACATCACTCCTCACTTTGTGGATCTTCATGTATCTATCTTTCTGTAACGTCGTTATGCTGTCCGCAAGTATGAGTGGCTAAATACCTTAACTTGGGTTGGGAGTAGCCACTAAGGCTCTACCAACATATATACTGTCTCTCTTTGTTGAATATATATATATATATATATATATATATATATATATATATATATATATATACTCTTTTCAAGATTATCTCCATACGCTTATTTTAATGCTTCACTTGTATGCTTAGATACCATCTTGTGATGTACGATAGTTGATATCTCGAGAGAGTAATATTGCGTTTATCATGTGTTATGGAGTAGTAGGAATGAATGAGAGTGTTGGTATGCTAAAGCTTTAACCTTACATTATGCTATGCAGTTTACGTGAGGCTACCCTTAGACTTAGATCTATCCTCATCTCGAGAGAGAGTAGAAAAGACACTTTTGATGGTTGTTTGTAATCTTGGTGAGAGTACATGAGAGAGAGAGACGATGTTGCATGTTGAAGAGAAGTCTTAGTAGGTGAAACCCGATCCGAGTCTCCTTCCATATACTTGTTTCACCTTATTTTCATTTATTTTTGTTATCTTTGTTTTACTTGTTTTAGCTTTGGTTTGTGTAACATACCAGATCTTGGACCCTAGCTTAAAGCTGTGATCTTTTGGGTTTTTCCAAACAAGGTTGAGGTTAGAATGATCCTAATAATCTAATGCATGAATAATGTAAAATAATATGTCACATAATTCATTTGGTGATAATAAGATGATAAATAACCTAATTGGATGCATAATGAAGTTAATGGGCCTCTAATGGGCCATATGACTAAATCCATGTAAGAAAGTTTCAAAAATAAAGAATAGACTTCAAATTCGTAATCAAAATAATAAAATAAGCCTACATGTCAATTTTCATTTAATTTGGGCCACCTTGAAATAATATGGTATGTTAGGAGAGAGAAACTTCCTAAAAGGTGTAATTAATAAATAAATATAATAAATAACTCCAAAAGAGGAAAATAATCTTAGATTCGTGATCTACATAATAAATATAGCCTTTGGGTGAATTTTCATCCAATTTGGAGAAAGTTTGCTTAAAATGTGAAATCATGAGAGAGAGAGTGTGTAAAGCCTTCAAGATATTAAATAAATATGAAAATATATCCAATATGTAAAATTGATGGTAAATTCTTGTCCAACACATTAAATATGACTTGTGTGTCAAGTTTCATAAAATTTGGATAATCCTAATACCATAAATGAAGGAGGAAAGAGAAAATATGTTTTGATTTATTTAATACATTAAAAGTTTCCAAAAGGCAAAACTAAGTGCATAATCGGAATCTACATGCCTTTATTGACCTCTGTGCAAAATTTGGTTTAATTTGGATAATGTTTGGACCCTCAATTTAAGAAAGAGAAAATAAGGAAATAATGTTTTCCAACCTTGGTTTAATCGGAATCGACTTTGATTTAATGTGTCACGCCTGCTTTCCTAGTCTTATTAGATTTCGGGTGCTTTTGTGTCCATCGGATCAAGATCGCACGGTTCCTGTAGCATCCCCTACCTCTGTTTTCTTTGTGCCCGTGCGAACTGGGAAACCAATTTTCCTTGCGTTTTCCTTCTCTGATTCCTCCTTTTTCCTCTCCATATTTTCACCACTCTCTTCGCCTCCACATTCCTTGCTGGCTACCAAACCCGACGACCCTATAAAATCTTGGGCTCAAGGCATCCTTTCCTTGTTCCACATGCGCCGTGAGAGTCCTCTGTTCTCGCCCCTATTTTCCCGACCTTCTCTTCTCCTCGCGCCACCTGGCTTTCAGACCTCCAGGTAATGAGCTCATGTGCTTCATGTATGTCCCTGCAACCGTTCCCAGTTCTCTCGAGGGCCAGCTTGATATCTCACGGTTTATCCCTCTGCTACCGGATTCCAGGCACCAACGACGGAGGCTGTATCGGGGGTCCTGATTGTTGGGAGACCTCCTGAGCATCCAGGAAGTCCCGGTGGATCTTCTTCTAGCTAATCGACTAGTACATACACCGGATCAGTGGTATTAAACCAAAACCCTCTTTCTTATTTTGGTTCTTCGATTTCCTGATCTTTTGTGTAGCCTGGACTTCTTCGCGTTCTGGATACAGCGGAGAAGACGATCGTTCGTAGATTTCTGAGAATACCCTCCATCGTTTCTTTACCTCTTCGTTTCCCTATCAGGGGTATTTTGGTCATTTCCTCATGTTTTCTTTTGCTTTGGTGCGATTCAGCTGAGTAGCTGACTACTGATTTGGCCAAGTCGTGCGGGACCAGTCTATTTTTGTAGATTTTCTCGCCTATGTGGCATTAAGTAATTACCTGATTGGCCGATTTTCGAAAATCAATAACTAATTTTTTACTGATCAGAAAAATATAAATAAATAGTCATTGGATTCAGAAAAATGCAATATTTCTTATGGAGTTGGTTTTATCGCCTGAATCTAATGTTTCAAATAGGTGTTTTTAATGGATCTAATTAATGATGAATTAACTTCTAAAATTTATAACTAATAATTTATAAGTCAGAAAAATATAATAAAATATGTTTTAGACTCGTAATAATATAAGATAAAATATGGAATAGTTTTCATAACTTAATTCATATATTAATAAAAAGGTGTTTTTCGGGTTTATGAAATCAATATAAACCTAACCCTAATCCTACATATGTGCGTAATAGGTTCTTTGGATACCTAGGCTTGGACCTAGGAGTGGCTTCGATTATGTTTGTCTCTGAAGTTGAGGTATGATTGCATCCCCCATTAATTCTGTATTGAGCAATTTCATATTCATCTCTCTTAAAGTATGTTGTATCCCCTATTCATCCATATTGAGCAATTCACCTACTTTATCATTCTTTTGACTTTTGCCTACACATATGTCTATTCTTTTGATATCATGGTTCGTGAGAACTATCTTATTTATTATGGACTAGGATATTTTCTTGATATCTCTCTTGTGCCTTGGTGCATGTTGGTCTCTTATGTTAATATGTGCCACTTTGAAGTGGTGGTTATATGTTTGTGTTGTCCATTGTGTGATGGAAACCTTTGTTTCATCTTCTGACTAAACTATTTACTTGCCTCTACATTATACATGCAATGTGATTCAGTAGCACTAGAGTAGTGTAATTACATTGGTTTTGGGGCAGTATTCCCCTATTGTTTATTTGGAGGGTGGTAGTATACCATTCCTTTGTAAATCGAGTGTGGCAGTAATCCATGCTCAAACTTTATTTTGGGAGATTGGCAGTATTCCTTTCTCTATCAGGTTCAAGTTTGTGCTTGGCCACCAATTGTGTTTATATTGTTCTAGGGCTATGTTTATCTCACATGCATGCAGGTTGATGATGTTGTGGGGTGTGTGCCCTACTTGTGCCTTGTTTCCCACCATGGTAGTGGATTTATTTATGGCACAATCCTTTTATATGTTATTTTATGGCAAGTATCCTTTTTTGTTATAATCTTTACTCTTGATACCTATTTGGGTGGTACTTAACTCTGGCATGGGAAGCCTTTTTACAATTGATGTCCTTTATTCTATATATTTTTCTCAATTTGCTTTTTAGTATGCACATACCGGCCTTTGCTGATGTTTCCTTTTGTTTCTTCTTTTGCTGGGGTATGCTTCCAACCCTAGGTGGAAGACTTGGATGCATGGCATGTTGACATGGACTTAGTTTGTGATGATGAAGCTTGGAGACAATCTTGAGGTGGTTTAGATTTCCTCTACATGGATCCTTGTGATGTAAGTTTAAGTTGTAACCCTTTGTTTTATAATTAAATAGTCAAATATTTTCTTCCGCTGCTATACATTGGTATTTTGATTACCATTAACTAAAGATTTGAAAATTTTACACCCACTCCATCACACCTTTTGAGTGTGTTTGGATTGGAGGTTTTATTGTTCAAATTTTTAGTAAGGAGGTGGATTTCACTTCTTTACAACATGGTATCAGAGCCCATGGTAGTCGGAATCGACTATTTCAATTTTGTCTCCCCATTAGAACCCTTGACTTTTCTAGATAGCTCTAAGTGAGATGTTGACCTTAGAATTGATCAAAGATGATCTTCGTATGCAATAAGGTTGGATTTGAGGATGTGAATATGTTAGGAGATCTAAATATGGAAATATTGTGACTTGGTTTCCCACTTTGATTTTGGGCCCTAAATTTCAGTTTTCAATCGCAAAAGTTTTTCACAACAAATTATTTTCCATATACTACTACATGTACAAAAGAAAATGTTTTCTCTGATTTATCGATGTTTTCTTGAACTAAGTCACAATGAAGAGAAACTATAGTTTGATGTAGAATCTAACCCTAGTTTTGTGACTAGGTTTGATGTAATGGTGTAGTTGACCTACCCTATGACTTTTTGGATGTTCATGTAGGGTTGATAGGTTAGTGTCACGAGGACCTATAACTCAACCCTAGATGGTGACTTGATAGTTGGATACACGAGAAACATAAATCTCTAAAACTTTCATAACTAAGAGATGTGGGTAGCTCTAAAAAGTTGTTTAGTTTGACTTTTTAGGTTGAACCCTTTAAGGGGTGGAGAGTAGTTAGTTGTTGATGTTTGGATCAATAGATTTCGAGGACGAAATCCTTTTTAAGGGGTGGAGTGTTGTAACATACCATATCTTGGACCCTAGCTTAAAGCTGTGATCTTTTGGGTTTTTCCAAACAAGGTTGAGGTTAGAATGATCCTAATAATCTAATGCATGAATAATGTAAAATAATATGTCACATAATTCATTTGGTGATAATAAGATGATAAATAACCTAATTGGATGCATAATGAAGTTAATGTGCCTCTAATGGGCCATATGACTAAATCCATGTAAGAAAGTTTCAAAAATAAAGAATAGACTTCAAATTCATAATCAAAATATTAAAATAAGCCTACATGTCAATTTTCATTTAATTTGGACAACCTTGAAATAATATGGTATGTTAGGAGAGAGAAACTGCCTAAAAGGTGTAATTAATAAATAAATATAATAAATAACTCCAAAAGAGGAAAATAATCTTAGATTCGTGATCTACATAATAAATATAGCCTTTGGGTGAATTTTCATCCAATTTGGAGAAAGTTTGCTTAAAAGGTGAAATCAGGAGAGAGAGTGTGTAAAACCTTCAAGATATTAAATAAATATGCAAATATATCCAATATGTAAAATTGATGGCAAATTCGTGTCCAACACATTAAATATGACTTGTGTGTCAAGTTTCATAAAATTTGGATAATCCTAATACCATAAATGAAGGAGGAAAGAGAAAATATGTTTTGATTTATTTAACACATTAAAAGTTTCCAAAAGGCAAAACTAAGTGCATAATCGGAATCTACATGCCTTTATTGGCCTCTATGCAAAATTTGGTTTAATTTGGATAATGTTTGGACCCTCAATTTAAGAAAGAGAAAATAAGGAAATAATGTTTTCCAACCTTGGTTTAATCGGAATCGACTTTGATTTAATGTGTCACGCCTGCTTTCCTAGTCTTATTAGATTTCGGGTGCTTTTGTGTCCATCGGATCAAGATCGCACGGTTCCTGTAGCATCCCCTACCTCCGTTTTCTTTGCACCCGTGCGAACTGGGAAACCAGTTTCCCTTGCGTTTTCCTTCTCCGATTCCTCCTTTTTCCTCTCCATATTTTCACCACTCTCTTCGCCTCCACATTCCTTGCTGGCTACCGAACCCGACGACCCTATAAAATCTTGGGCTCAAGGCATCCTTTCCTTGTTCCACAGGCACCGCAAGAGTCCTCTGTTCTCGCCCCTGTTTTCCCGGCCTTCTCTTCTCCTCGCGCCACCTGGCTTTCGGACCTCCAGGTAATGAGCTCATGTGCTTCATGTATGTCCCTGCAACCGTTCCCAGTTCTCTCGAGGGCCAGCTTGATATCTCATGGTTTATCCCTCTGCTACCGGATTCCAGGCACCAATGACGGAGGCTGTATCAGGGGTCCTGATTGTTGGGAGACCTCCTGAGCATCCAGGAAGTCCCGGTGGATCTTCTTCTAGCTAATCGACTAGCACATACACCAGATCAGTGGTGTTAAACCAAATCCCTCTTTCTTATTTTGGTTCTTCAATTTCCTAATCTTTTGTGTAGCCTGGACTTCTTCGCGTTCTGGATACAACAGAGAAGACGATCCTTCGTAGATTTCCGAGAATACCCTCCATCGTTTCTTTACCTCTTCGTTTCCCTATCAGGGGTATTTTGGTCATTTCCTCATGTTTTCTTTTGCTTTGGTGTGATTCAGTTGAGTAGCTGACTGCTGTTTTGGCCAAGTCGTGCGGGCCCGGTCTATTTTTGTGGATTTTCTCGCCTATGTGGCATTAAGTAATTACCTGATTGGTCGATTTTCGAAAATCAATAACTAATTATTTAATGATCAGAAAAATATAAATAAATAGTCGTTGGATTCAGAAAAATGCAATATTTCTTGTGGAGTTAGTTTTATCGCCTGAATCTAATGTTTTAAATAGGTGTTTTAATGGATCTAATTAATGATGAATTAACTTCTAAAATTTATAACTAATAATTTATAAGTCAGAAAAATATAATAAAATATGTTTTAGACTCGTAATAATATAAGCTAAAATATGGAATAGTTTTCATAACTTAATTCATATATTAATAAAAAGGTGTTTTTAGGGTTTATGAAATCAATATAAACCTAACCCTAATCCTACATATGTGCGTAATAGGTTCTTTGGATACCTAGGCTTGGACCTAGTAGTGGCTTTGGTTCTGTTTGTCTCTGATGTTGAGGTATGATTGCATCCCCCATTAATTCTGTATTGAGCAATTTCATATTCATCTCTCTTAAAGTATGTTGTATCCCCTATTCATCCATATTGAGCAATTCACCTACTTTATCATTCTTTTGACTTTTGCCTACACATATGTCTATTCTTTTGATATCATGGTTCGTGAGAACTATCTTATTTATTATGGACTTGGATATTTTCTTGATATCTCTCTTGTGCCTTGGTGCATGTTGGTCTCTTATGTTAATATGTGCCACTTTGAAGTGGTGGTTATATGTTTGTGTTGTCCATTGTGTGATGGCAACCTTTGTTTCATCTTCTGACTAAACTATTTACTTGCCTCTACATTATACATGCAATGTGATTCAGTAGCACTAGAGTAGTGTAATTACATTGGTTTTGGGGCAGTATTCCCCTATTGTTTATTTGGAGGGTGGCAGTCTACCATTCCTTTGTAAATCGAGTGTGGCAGTAATCCATGCTCAAACTTTATTTTGGGAGATTGGCAATATTCCTTTCTCTATCAGGTTCAAGTTTGTGCTTGGCCGCCAATTGTGTTTATATTGTTCTAGGGCTATGTTTATCTCACATGCATGCAGGTTGATGATGTTGTGGGGTGTGTGCCCTACTTGTGCCTTGTTTCCCACCATGGTAGTGGATTTATTTATGGCACAGTCCTTTTATATGTTATTTTATGGCAAGTATCCTTTTTTGTTATAATATTTACTCTTGATACCTATTTGGGTGGTACTTAGCTCTTGCATGGGAAGCCTTTTTACAATTGATGTCCTTTATTCTATATATTTTGCTCAATTTGCTTTTTAATATGCACATACCGACCTTTGCTGATGTTTCCTTTTGTTTCTTCTTTTGCTGGGGTATGCTTTCAACCCTAGGTGGAAGACTTGGATGCATGGCATGTTGACCTAGACTTAGTTTGTGATGATGAAGCTTGGAGACAATCTTGAGGTGGTTTAGATTTCCTCTACATGGATCCTTGTGATGTAAGTTTAAGTTGTAACCCTTTGTTTTATAATTGAATAGTCAAATATTTTCTTCCACTACTATACATTGGTCTTTTGATTACCATTAACTAAAGATTTGAAAATTTTACACCCACTCCATCACACCTTTTGAGTGTGTTTGGATTGGAGGTTTTATTGTTCAAATTTTTAGTAAGGAGGTGGATTTCACTTCTTTACAGTTTGTGTGCCATCATTCCTTATGGAACACCCTTTAATATACCCTCTTCGCATGGAGTATACGAGTGTTAGATTTTGTGCGATTAACACTGCCAACCTTGTCCCTGTGTTCGACCCCGATCACTACATCAGACCCCATTTATCGTTGTGGGGGCCTGAGAGTTGGGTTATCTCTTTAAAAGTATGACTACTCTGAATCTGCTCCTTTTGGAAGTGTGATTTACGCCGACCAACTTTTTGGCGCCATTGTCGGGGACAAGGCAACACAACACTTTTTAGAACTCGAGTCCACTTACTATACTCGCGTACCTCAAGCTTAGTAATAAGCTTGACAACACAGTTACTTTAAGTCTACTACCATGAGTTTGTGTATATTAGTTCGTTTTAACACATCCAATTACTAACTCGACTGTGCGGTCTATTCAGGCACCTAGGAAGAAGTAGACTCATACAAATTTGCTCCTTAAACTCGAGATACCAAGCCACCTCGTGTGGACGCCACTATCTCTGTGGACGAGTGAGATGTGAGGAATCAACACAACCCACCACCACAAGGCTCAGATGAAGAAAGAGACGGATGTTACAATGACAACTGTCGAGGTGGAGAAGACAACATAGATGAAGATTGCCGTGAATACAATAGTCGTGAAGAATACTGACACGACGAAGAACGACATTACATGCGTCAAAGAAGACATCATCGTAACCATCATGACAATGAACGGGGGCATGATGGTCAGGACAGTGACATTGAGGATGAAGAATAAGGAAAGACTCTTTGTGAGTTGGAAGCAACAAGGGTCAACGAGTCTAGGTGTCTGATCATCATACCAAACTTCAATGCAACAAATTTTGAGCGAAAACCAACTTTCATATCTATGATCCAGAACAAACCTTTTCGCGGGAACTCAAGAGAAAATTTGTACCATCATCTCGATGCTTTTGAAAATATATGTGATACTACCAAAATGAGGGGAGTCCCACAAGAGGTGATATATTGCAAAGGTTTCAACTTCTCTTTGGAGGACAAGGCTATTTCTTGGTACCTAATCTCCCACACCAATCTATAGATAGGTGGAGACCCCTGGCGGATGCATTTTTTACTAAATTTTATCCTACATAAAGGACAATCTACAATAGTAGGAGATTACCTCTTTTGCACAGAAACTGGGAGAGAACTTGCATGAAGCATGGGAACATTTCCAGGAGTACCTTAGGGATTTCCCACACCACAATTATCGTAAGGGGTTCCTAGTGACCACTTTCTATAATGGGCTAACTCATACGGAAAGGAATTTGTTAAATGCAGCCACTGGTAGTGATTTTCTCAGGAAGAAGCCAAGCAGAACCATGAAGATAATGGAAAATATGGCTGCGTTGCAAGAAGGAGTGGACTATGAAGGGAATGACAGAGGCCCATCGAGGAAGGTAGGGGCTAAAGGACCATCTATGGAAGCCAAGGCTTTAGAAACCATAATGGCACAAATTCAGAAAATAGCAACTAATGTAAAACAACTAAGAGATACTGGAGTTAAGGGCAAGAAGCATACTGAGAAGGTCATGAAGTGTGTCACCTGTTGAGAAGGAGGACATGGGGTTGATATTTGTATCTACACCAAGCCAGAAGAAAGTGACAAAAGTGAAAGTGAAGAAGAAACACAAAATATTTCCTATGCCAACTTCAAGAGGCCAGACCACCCTGGTTTTAGCTACGGAAACAAGGACACAGCCAAGAATTCACACCAACTGAGCAACTCACAAAAACCACCCCTAAGTTTTGAAAAGAGAAGCAGACAAACTCAGTATACTCGGACAACCAATTATCAAACCAACAAGAACAACTACTCAGGGAAAGGTAAGAATCAGAATTGTCAAGGGGCAGGACCGAGCTAGGGATCGAATCAAGCCCAAGATCAAGGATCATGACAAGGAAATGATAACAACCAACAAGTCTTAGTCTCCCAAATATTTGATTTTGCTAAGAGGCAAGAAATAGTGAACGATCAACTAGCCCAAAGTGCTCTAGCAAATTCTGGCGTCCTGAAGACCATGCAAGTTCATATGGAGGATATGTAGACACACCAACGCCAAATTGACCAACAACTCACGTAGTTGGCAGAGTTGGTAAAAAACCCCTCAGGAAAAATTCCATCGAATACAGAGACTACAAAAATGGCTACCCCCCAATCTGGGAGGACACTGAACAACTCTGGAACAAGGAATGACTACGAGGAGGAAAAATACGAGGAACCACAACCTGAAAGAGAAGTTACTTTTGAGAAGTCTGTTGATAAGGGAAAGACTACCGAGGAAAGAAAAAAGAATAGTGGAGAAGTTAGGGATCCAGATCCCGTTGAGGAAATCTTCATGAAGAAAAATCCATATGCACCAAGGGTCCCATTCCCATACAAGCTCATAAGGCACACCTAAAGAAAAGATATAAAAAATTTATGGAAGCAGTAAAGAAATTGCACATAGATGTTCCATTTCTTGATGCCTTAGAAGAAATGCCCACGTATGCAAATTTTTTCAAAGATCTCTTCACAAAGAGGAGAAGGGGAAACCATGTTGAGACAGTGCATCTAGCAAACATGTCTAGTGCCTTTGTACAAGCTGAATTTCCAACTAAGAAGAAAGATTCCAGAGCTTTTAACATCCCTTTTTGTGTTGGGACAACATTGAAAGGAAAGGCCTAGCAGACTTGGGAGCGAGCATTAGCCTCATGCCCCTAAGTTTAGGTCAAAGGCTGGGACTGACCGACATGGTCAAAACAAACATGAGGATTGAACTGGAGGATCATGCGTTCAAGAGACTCGTCAGTATAGTAGAGGGTGTCCATATTCATGTGGGATGATTCTTCATCCCTTGCGACATCATTGTGATAGATACCGTCGAGGACCCAAAATGTCCCATGATATTCGTACGGCCATTTTTGGTGACTGGAAGAGCTTTGATAGATGTCGCTGAAGGCATCATTACTCTCTGGGTTGGAAACGATCACATAGACTTCAAGGTGAAGGAAGTCATGAAGGGACCATCTCTTTTCGAAATGGTTTACTTCATGGATAGCTACAACCAATATTGTGAGGAGGTTCAAGAGGAAAAGGCCATAGTAGACCCCCTGATGAGGGCCCTGAACAACCCAGATCCTCTGGTAGAAGACCCAGAAGTAGTTGAAATTCTGGATTATCTTAACCAAGGCGAAGAAGAACTCGGTGAATATGAAGAAGTAATTGAGATTGTAAAATATGCTTCTTTAGAACAGTCGAGCGAAGAGCTAGAGGTTCCCAATCCGAATCCAAAACTGAAGCCACTCCCCAAAGGACTAAATTACAAATTCCTGGACAATGAAGGAAGGAATCCCGTAATCATCGACGCAAACCTAACAGAAGAACAGAGGGAAAGACTTCTGAAAAAGTTGAGGAAGCACAAGAAGGCGATCAGATACTTTGTCAAAGACATCAAGGGACTTAACCCAGCCCTTTGCATGCACAAGATAAATTTAGAAGAATCTACAAAGCCACTAGTTCAACCTCAAAGAAAATTGAACCAGATGCTAAAAGAAGTAGTCAAGAAAGAAATATTGAATCTACGAGAGGTAGGGATTATATACTCGATAAGTGACAACAACTAGGTAAGCCCCATTCATGTAGTGCCTAAGAAAGGGAGGATGACTGTAGTGAAAGGAGATAATGGTGATGAAGTAGCTACAAGAACTGTTATGGGCTGGAGGATGTGCATAGATTATAGAAAACCGAATTCAGCCACGAAGAAAGACCATTTCCCCCTACCATTTGTTGACCAAGTCTTGGAAAGACTTGCCCACCATGACTATTTATGTTTCTTGGATGGATATTCTAGATTTTATCAAGTCCTGATCCAACCTGATGATCAAGAGAAAATGACGTTTACATGCATCTATGGAACGTACGCCTTTAAAAGAGTGCCTTTTGGCTTGTGAAATGCTCCTGCAACTTTCCAACGTTGCATGATTTCTATGTTCTCTGACTTCTTAGCAGATATAGTTGAGATGTTTATGGATGACTTCTCAGTTTATGGCAGTGACTTCGATGCTTACCAAACGAACTTATCCTTAGTACTACAAAGATGCGAGGAGAAACACTTGGTCCTAAACTGAGAAAAGTGCCACTTTATGGTCCAGAGCGGTATTGTCTTAGGACATAAAATTTCCAAGAAGGGTATCGAAGTGGATCTGAGCAAAATTGAAGCTATCTCTAAACTCTCGGCACCAAATTATGTGACTAGGGTAAGAAGTTTTCTAGGCCATGCTAGATATTATGAAGATTCATCAAGGATTTCTCAAAAACCTCGAAACCCCTATCAAATTTGCTAGTCAAGGATGCAATTTTTGAATTCAATAACAAATGCTTAGAAGCCTTCGAAACCCTAAAGAAGGCTTTGACTTCTGCACCTATCCTACAAGCCCCAGATTGGGAGCTGTCATTTGAGATAATGTGTGATGCTAGTGATTATGCCATAGGCACAGTCCTAGGACAAAAGAAAGACAAAACACACCATGTCATCTGTTACACCAGTCGCACATTGGACGAAGCCGAAGTGAACTATACCACCACTGAGAAGGAGATGTAGGTGATCATTTCCACATTTGATAAATTCTGATCATACCTTATAGGGGTCAAGGTGAAAGTGTATATTGACCATGGTGCTATATGTTATCTCATGCAGAAGAAAGATATCAAACCAAGACTGCTGAGATGGGCTCTACTGTTGTAGGAATTTGATCATGAAATAATAGACAAGAAAGGAAGGGAGAATGTGGTAGCTGACCACTTATCCAAAATCATTTTTGATGTGGAAAACCAATTGCCAGTTTATGCTGACGAAGCCCTCCTGATGGCTCAATCAGAGGAACAGAGACTACCATGGTTTGCATATATTTATAACTATCTGGCTTGTGGCCAGATGCCACCTGACATAATGTACAACCAGAAGAAAAAGCTTTTCTCTGATGTCAAGAACTATTACTGGGATGATCCACTGTTGTTTAAAAGGTGTTCTAATAATTTGTATCGAAGATGTATACCTGAGGAAGAAGTTTCGTCAATCCTGAAAGAATGTCACTCTTCGTCGTATGGAGGGCACCACAATGGAGAAATGACTGCTGCAAAAGTACTCCAATATGGGTTCTACTGGCCCACCCTGTTCAAGGACGTGACATCTTTTGTCAAGGCATGTAAGGAATTACAACTCTCTAGAAATATCAGTAAAAGAAGTGAAATGCCTATGGCTGAATGTGTAGAAGTAGAGATCTTTGATGTTTGGGGAATCGACTATATGGGTCCTTTACCATCATCAAAAGGGTACCAGTACATCCTAGTAGCAGTTGACTACGTGTCCAAGTGGGTAGAGGCAGTAGCAACTCAGACTTGTGATTTTAAATCAATGATCAAGCTGTTTGAGAAGACCATTTTTCCACGCTTTGGAGTGCCACGCACTGTCATAAGTGACAGAGGCTCACACTTTAGAGAAAAAAAATTTGAGGCACTATTAAAGAAATATGGGGTAAAGTACAAGGTCGCTACACCCTATCATCCTCAAACCTCAGGACAAGTGGAAGTGTCCAACAGGCAGATAAAACAAATATTGGAAAAGATAGTCAGCCGTACCGGGAAGGACTGGTCTATGAAGCTCGACGATGCTCTCTGGACTTGTAGGACTTCTTATAAAGACACCTATATGAAAAAATCCATACAAATTGATCTATGGTAAATCTTGCCATCTGCCACTTGAACTCGAGCATAAAGCCCTTTGAGCGATCAAATTCCTGAACATGGATCTGGAGAAAGTAGGCCAGAAAAGATTCTTACAACTGTAAGAACTTGAAGAGATGAGATTTCACACTTACGAGAATGCAAAGATTTATAAACAAAGAACTAAGCTGTGGAATGATGCCCACCTAAAGAACAAAAATGTTCAAGCATCATGCTTTTTCTTGGAAAACTCAGAACAAGATGGTCGGGCCCCTTTTCTATGGTGAATATATACCCATCAGGAATGATGGAGATTCAAGGGGAGAAAATAGGAACTTTCAAGGTTAATGGCCACAGAGTAAAAATATTTTACAAAGATGAAGCTTTTGTCCGACGATTTGAAATCAGTTTTGGAGGAACCAAATCAGTCACCCGAGAAAAGAAATGAGGAGTTGCCACATCCAGTTGAGAAACCCAAGGAATGAATGATTATGAAGTCAAGCTAGAGACTTTAAAAGAAACGCTTCTTGGGAGGCAACCCAAGTTTTTGCTGTTTCTTTAAGCTTTTGTTTTCTCTACCTTTTAGTTTGGTTAAGTTTCCTCCCCTTTTTGAGTTTTGTACATATCTTTTCCCCTTTTAAAAATGATGAATGGAATGAAGAAAACAAGCTTTGTTTTGGTCAAGTACTCTAACCGCGGTGATTTACCTTGCTTCAAGCAAACTGTGATCCACGGTGCCGACATTTAGTAACCTAGACCGTGACCTACTGTATCCCTTGGAAGAAGAGACTGCGATCGTGGTCTTGTTTTGAGTACACCGCGGTCATGGTCACTCCTTCTCTGATCGAGGAGTCACAATCACTCCTTCTCTGATCGACAAGTCACAACCACTCTACTATATATATATTCTAAAACCCCAATTTCACGGATTTCTTTTTGCTTCCTACTTACCTAAAAAAGATGTGGTGAATAAAAAGGGTGAGACCCATGTCCCAGGAAGAGATATAACCTCCAACAACACTTATTGAATACACTATTTTAAATAGTAGACAACTAAGCAGTTGGAGTATTTAATAATCAATCGAACAGATTGAACAGTTCAAGTATACTAAACAGATTAAGAAAATCATCTTAGAAACAAGTATGATTATCAATGCATATATAGATAACAAATAAATCCATTTCTATGGATAGATATCTACTCAAATATCATCAAATTGCATCTAATAACAATCGTTATCATTAATCTGACTATCGTCATATTCCTTGCTAATAGTACAAGCAATCTAGTAGCATAAGCATCCCTAAAATCATGAATATGTCTAGTAACATAACATGGCTATCAATATTGGCATCTCAAATAAAGGGAACAAATCTATATCATAAGTAGAACTAACATCATAACACAATGAACTACATAGGAATGATTAGCAGTTTAAGCACTTCTAATTACATAGGAATGATTAGCAGTTTAAGCACTTCTAATTACATAGGCATGGATAGCAATATTAAACATATCTAGCAACAACATATTAACCATCAGTGTCAGTATATTTAACAACATAAGCATGTTTACAACATGAGCATAACTACAACATACACATATCTATTATCTTTTATTGTACTATACATGATCTTAGTGAAAAGAAAGAAAACAAGGGTTATCATCCAATATGAAACATTGTGTATAACCCTAAATAGATATGCTACATGACTATCTTACATATTTTATTATTATGCCCTGAGGAATTTGAGGATACAACTCAAAAACCAACTGACCACTGTTAAGTCAAAATAAGTGCCACACAACATCTAGGAAGAGCTGGACTCGTAAGATCTTCTCCGCCCCCTGTCAATACGGATCCACCACAGCGATACATAAGGTCAAGCTGCTAACAACATAGTTTGTCCTTAGTACAGGTCATGACATTAGTGCAAGAAGGTGGGTACGTATACCCTACCATCTGAGGTACAACTACAGTTGTCCTCCAATCTCGTCACATATATAATCACATCAAATGTATGAGGCATGCCCATAGCCATTCTCCACAACCTACATTGTGGATAACAAGGATATATCCTCAACTTTCCACCCCCACATACTCAACAGTATGAGCTCCGAGTTTCCCTTAGGAATACTCATTTCACCATCTGGCAAGTTCTGACACTCAGATGGATCTATGGCACAAGGCACTACATGATTAGAGTTTCACTTGATTAGTTATGCCAATTGGGTGAATTAAGGCTGCATCAAACAAGTGGACATACAAACCCTACTTCACTTCTATCAAGCATATAAATATCACAACTTCAAAATATATAAAATGTGTGAAACATAATTTCTCATCTCATCATCACATGGTACTATTCACTTGCCATTCATGAGACAACACTAGTCATCATACTATCACAAGATATAAATCCTTTTCACAATATCACAAGGTATCGACCCTTATCAACACAAGAGGATTACACCTCATTCAGGGCTCAACCATGCCCAAAGGTCATTAAGACCATCATACTATTCCCTGCAAGATCATCATTATATTTGCATGTCTTATAACAAGGCTCAACAACATCACTTACATATAATACACCAGATCAACACAATATTGCATTAATGAGCTAGGAGATATTCATAAACAATCATAGAAGGGTTATATTAACATTAAGATCATTCCTTTATTACATCAACATGCAAGGAATCTAGATATAATTAACCCTCATCATATTCATAATGCACATGTTTAGCATAAGAAAGTATCAACCATGTGGCTATGTTAACCACCAATTAACATGCTAAGGTTAATGATTATATTAAGGAGGTTATTTCACCATCATTCCATCATATAAGAAGGTTAAACATGAATACTCATTTTTATCTATTTGCATTAGAGTTAGGTTCAAAATGATAAATTATATCAATGTTACTAATCAACACTTATACCCAAACCCTAACTCATGACATCCCCATTAGATCATGGATGCATAAGGTGAAGCATCACCATCACATTCTGTAGTATTCTCAAGTATGAACCCACACATAAATCAAGG
Source organism: Alisma plantago-aquatica (assembly GCA_963693085.1). Classification (NCBI taxonomy): domain Eukaryota; kingdom Viridiplantae; phylum Streptophyta; class Magnoliopsida; order Alismatales; family Alismataceae; genus Alisma; species Alisma plantago-aquatica. The sequence continues at coordinate 479,087,574 of OY856414.1, forward strand.
TGTAACCATCGGTTTATAGCATACTAGGGTTTCAACAACAATAAGAGAGTACTCCATGATTGTATTAATCATTCAAGGAATATTCATACCCAATTACCATTATTTAGTTATATTAAACCTAGGTATAACAAAGCTATACCTCATTATGGTTACGTATCAACACAATATGGTTGTCATACCTTATATTCATATGAGTGAATAGGTAAGACTACCTCATTAAGGGTAACACTCCATTTGTTCCATCATCAATCTACCCATATCACCATACCACAATGTCACCCAGAACCATTGGATGTTTAAAAGGTAAGACCATTGGTTGTTTACATAAGTAAACACCTTGGATAAACCACCTATGAAGTCCTTGATTTTTTCTCTAGAAATAGTCACCATCTAACCCTAGACATCCCTTGATTAACAACACAAAAAGTTCCATTGAGAGTAGGGTAAAACCCACAATTGACTGTTCATTTAAACAAGACATCCATTGTCAACAAGTAAGCTCCTTAAGTTGATTATATAAAGGAAACCATCTAAATCAAATTATTAGGACCAACATATTAAATTAGCCATTATTTCACTTTATTGGAGGAATAAACATTAGATCTTGACCATTGGGTCAAGTTCATATGTTAAAATTATCAATTACAGTATAGATCTGACCATTACATCAAGTGACCCAAGAAACCATTGGTCTAAGGCTTAATTGATGCTACAACTATATGATTAACTCACCATAGGTTTTGGAGACCTGATCCACCATAATTAGTGACCATTAAGTTACCATAGGTTTTTATATCAACACTATATTCATTAATCAACATCAAACATCAAGGTAATATCACCATTGATTGATAGCATCATTAGGGTACTTAGTTGTTAATCACTAGGCTTATAATTAGGCCAAAACATGACCTAAGGGATGAACGTCAGTTGACACCCTTGGTTACCACCATCAATTTTCATGAAGACAACACCATAGGGTTTTTTCCATGGTACCATCATCGGGTCATGGGTTTATAGAAGAAATCAACTTAAAACCCTAAAATTGACCATTGCTTGATAGGTGCTTAGCACCATAGGTTGTCAAACCAACTTGATCTAAGTCATACTATACCTTAGGAATAATGTACACATGATCATAGGTTCATGTAGAACTGAAATCAGAATAGGGAATGCTATAAAAATCAAAATCCAAGTCAATCATAGCTTTTTAGTGCTTGGATCATCATTTTCTAGCAAGAACATGAGCTAGCAAGCTTATGGTAAGCAATAAACGTGGAGAAGGTTAAAAAACTTGCCTCTAATTAGAAGATAAACTACCAAACATAAGAAAACACAAGCAGGTAGGGTAGGAAATCCAAGCATAAGATGTGAACTCATCCATCTAGCACCTTTATTCATCAAATGATCAAGCCTCTTTTAGGTCAAGATCACTAGAAGGAAGCTTTTCAAACCCTAAAAGGAAGTTAATTGCAACCCTAGATTCTTTTTCCAAGAAGATCCCCTATTTATTCTTCCTTGGACAGAAAATTTGCAACAACACAAAGGGAGAATGAGGTTCATAGAAGGAGGGAAGTGGTGGAGAGCAAATGGCTCGTTTTGGTGCTTAGGGATACATATATGAAACTTTAAGATAAAGAAAAAGAAAAAGTTGAAGTTCTAGTATCTTTCCAAGTGTCCATGGCATTAAACTATTAATAATATATAATCACACATACAATTAGCTCCCCCATCGTCCATAGAGACATGCCGATCCCTCATTTCTTGAATTTTCAAGAAAAACAAATAATTCACTAGTTGATAGCTACTAAAGGTAGCTCATCCCCCTAAAATACCCTTGGAGAAAACACATTCAAACCAAGGATTAAATAGGTGACCCATGGATCAACAAGATCAAGAATGATGGGAGAATATCCAAGGAACATTATTCAAGTGATAAATTGCAAAAAAAACTTCTCGATTAGGTAAATTGCAGAAAATCCCAAAATGTGCATAAAATTGCATAACTTGCTCAAACAATGTCCAAATTGGACCAAATTTGAAACTTACGATTATCTTATGATTTGAAAGCATATATTAAGGTTATATTAGGGTTATAAGAATTCAAGTATGATAATTAAGCTTATTCAACTCATTAAGTAAGTTTAGGGGTCTTATAATTGATCCCTTGAAAGACCACTTTCACAGAAGCATGATAGTCATCTTAGATAACTTGGATTTTCACATGAGAGATTGGTTGTAGTGATAGTGGGAGACTATTGATTGTATGCCCTGAGTTCCAAAAAGTGATTATTGTAAAAGGGATACGTTGAATATGCTTTGATTATTAATAAAGGCAATTCCATTTATTATGTTTGTTTGAGTATTTAGATATTAAATAAATGTAATAATGTCCTAGGAATGTTTTTACTCGACTACATATGGTTTAGTTTGAGGAGGAAAACATGAGATTCTATGTATACTCAAGAGTATTCATTCTTGTTATGTCCCTAGTCAACTATTATTGTGAATGGTATAGGACAACAACAATACATAAGTTTGGTGTGTACACTGAATGATGACTATGGTTTTTATTTATGACATTGGATATCAATTTAGATTAACATGAACTTTACATTTCTCTGATTTCTTATTATTTCTTGACTTTGGTCTACTTGACTAACTATATTATCCAATCAATCACTCGTCACTTTCCCAAAGCAATGTTGAATTTATCATTTTCCAATCAATTGATCAATTGGGCCAAATCATCTATTTGATCGGTCAGCTTATCCAATAGACCGATTAGGTAAGAAATCAACATGTACATAATTTTGAACAAATCTAGTCATATTTTTTATTGTAAAATTCATTTTTTTATGCATCCTTATGTGTGCGACCCCATATTTCACATTATATTGGTAGTGATGTTCATCACCTCATAAGAACAGAGTTGTACCTAGAAACACATCATTTCCACCCAAGTATTTGGAATAGGTTTAGAATAGCTTTAACCTATAAGTGACCAATGTTAACATGACCTTGTAATCCCTTTGTAATTAATATCCAAATCAAAATCAAGGCATGGAATTTACACCTTGTTATCTTTCAGTCAATATTACTTGAACTAGAATGGAATATTGAGATTGTGTGAGCTCAACATCACTATTGAATCATATGAATATGGTCATGCATTTCATAATATCAGTGATAAATTTCATCTACATCACTCACAACAATCCAAAGATGTCATAGTGCATCCAATAACTGCATATATGTCAACCCTTATTTAGAGTCACATTGGGTAATGTTGACGTGCACTAAACAACATGTGATCGACATAGTGTGTAACATCCCTGACCTGGGTTATGCTTTAACTCTAGTTGTTTTGATTAAGAAAGATGATTATATTCTTAATTTTATCTTGTGAAAAGTAGTTAGGGCTCAATAGGAACTTATATTTCAATTTTAGTCCTTTTTGAATAATATTGAAATAATGTTTTACTTGATTTGGACTAAAGTGAAAATTACCCAAGTTGAGGGATTAAATTGCAAATTGTGCATGATAATATGTTCCTCATGTATTGAAGCATAATGAGAATGAATATGATGCAGAGGCATGGCTTGTGGTAGCTTGAGTACCAAGAAAGAGCTCATAAAGCAATGTTTGTGCATTAAAACCTAGTTTTGGTATAATGTACAATTTACCCAAAAACTAGGGTTCAATATGCAAATTACCACTTCAATAAGGTCCCTAATGTTTCTTGGCATCATGTTGAGCAAATAAAATGAGAGGGGCACCTCATTTGAATCAAGTTGGAGGAGAGAGAATCTTGATATTAAAATAATCAAGATTTAAGCCTAGTTGAAACCCTAATTCAATTTAGTGCAAAAATAAATATATTAATTGAAGAGACATTTAACAAAAAATGTGAGGGATTAATTTGAAAATGATTGGACGAGCTTGTGCCTTGCAAAGGCACGAAAATATCCAAGGGAGTGGATGACTCACTCACAATTTTATAAGAAAAAAATATCCACTCACATATGGATATTAGTATAATATGATTTGAGGTGCTTAATTTCCTTTTCTTTAAATCATGGATAATTGAGAGGAATAACAAGATAGCCTCGGATCCAAGGAGTTGAGGGGGAAGAGGCGGCTCCACTTTTGGGATTAAATGAATTTTTATAAAGCATTTTTCTCTCTCATTGAATTTTTATAAAAAGACCTTTTACAAGCCAAAACAAAGGCTTTTCCGACCCCACTTCTTCTCCTAGCTTGGAAAACGACCAAGGAAGCTTGTGAGGATCAAGAGGACGACCCCCAACCTGTTGGTAAGCCTCTTGACCCTTGTTCCCCTTGAATCCATGGTGGAAATCACAAATCAATGCATGATTTCTTCTTATTTCGATCCCCTCTTCAATTCTAACCATTCCTTTTCACTCAAAACTTGAGGATGAGCCATGGAATAGTGAAAGGAGTTTAATCCATCATTTTTGACGTGAGCTTGGAGCTTTGGAGCTCAATTTGAGGTGGGTTTTATAACTTACACCCTTAATTTTGTTATTGCATTCAATTCCTTATCAAATAATGATCCTTTCTTCATTCACGATAATTGATTTGGTTGATTGATGCAATCACCATGAAAATCACAGCAGGTTTCGTGAGTTTAGAGCTTTATGATGATGAAATCATCATAAGCACACACCTTCGCAAATATCAAGTGCAACGGTTTCAACTTGTTGGTCCAAACGGTTTCACCAAACCGTTTGGAGACCAAACGGTTTTCAAAACCGTTTGGTGATTTGAGACCCAAACCGTTTAAGGGAGTTGACCATTTAGGAGGGTTGAACGTTTGAGGTCAGAACCCTAATACATGTTGGATGATAATCTAATGGATCTAATTTATTAAATCAATACATAGATAATCATCAAGTGGTAAACCCTAATCGGGTTAAGTGCTGATTTTGTAATTGATTGTGTTAAATCTTCGGGTTGATTAACCCAAACGGTTTCAAAACCGTTTGAGAATCACTCAAATGGTTTCAAAACTGTTTGGAGGTCAACCAAGACCATTTGGAGGTCTAGAGTTGAATATGATTGGGTATTTGAAGATCCAAAGATACCAAATTGAAATGCAATCAATTGCTGATTTGATAATCAATCCAGCGATCCAAACCCTAATTGGATGTCATGGATTTTGATGATGAGATGGGCAATCAGTTTCAAAACCATTTAGAGGTCAAGCACCTCAAGACCTCATGAGGTCAAGCACCTCAAGACCATATGGATGGTCAAAGGTGGTGATTTGAAGGATTAAAGATCCAAGGGTCAATAATTTTTGAACCTCAATAACTCAATTGATTGAAGGGTTCAATGTTGCTAATCATGATTGACTAATTGATGAATGTACCTCAAGAACCCTTGCAGTTTTGGGACTGATTTGGCCCAAACGGTCTTGAAACCGTTTGGGGTCAAACGGTTTCAAAACCGTTTGGAGGTCAAACGGTTTCAAAACCGTTTGGTGATGAAACCTCAAAACCGATTGAAGGTTGTTGGTGATTCAATCACTTGGAAATGGAAGGTAATGATTCTTCCAATGATCCAATGATTGATATTGATGGTAATCAAAGATGGTACAAAGTTTGAAGACCTAAAAGTACCTAAATGATTAGTACTATTAAAGGGGTAAACCCTAATCACTATAAGAACAATAATTTGGTACACTATGTTAATCATAGTTGTATGTACTTGATTGAAAGGTTGATATGACCTAATCAAGTTGAGAGGATGAAAGAATGGAATTCATACATGAGTATGATTCATGTGGTGATTAAGGGTATGATCCTTAGTAAAGAGATCATGAAACCCTAATCATGAGTATAAACCCTAATTGACAAGGTTATTGAATCCTAACCCTAATTCAGGGTAATTCTAAATAAAACCCTAATCTAGGGTGAGGATGTAACCCTAATCTAGGGTAATGATATGTATAACTCTAATTTAGGGTAATGATAAGAAAAACCCTAATTTGGATGAATAGTGAATCTCTAATTATGGATAATTGAGTGAAATCCTAATCTAGGGTAATGCCATAAGAAACCCTAAGTTAGAATGATGCATATGGAACCCTGATGTAATGATGTGATGTGAGAATCAAATCCAAGGTGATGCCATGTAATGATAAATGAAACCCTAGTTGAGGGTGATTCCATGAGAAACCCCATACTGAGAATAACACCACATGATGCTCTAATACTATGTTGTGATGTGAGGCCCTAAGAAGGGTGAAGGTATGTGAGACTCTAATTTGGAGTCATACTACATAAAGCCCTAATCATGGGCAATATGACAATAAACCATAATCCTAATTTTTAGGTAAGGGTATAAGGAAACCCTAATGATGAGATAGAAGGAATTACCTTATAAAGGTGAAATATTTCATGTGGTTGATTATAAGCATCCTTATAGTAAGCAATGTCTTTATCATTAGACAAGTCTACATCATTAAAGATAGTTGGACAATTCTAATGTCTGGCCTATGCATTACATGCTAAAGGTGATAGGTTAGTGATTGAAAGTATTAAGTGGGAAATACCTTAATAAAAGATAAGTTGGTTAATTCAAGAGAGTCTGAAATGAAGAGAAAAGTGATACATCAAGATATGATAGTTATCACATTCAGCACTTCAAGGTTAATATACCTTCATGCACTTCAACTACAATAATATTTGGGTAAGAAGCATATGAAGTGTGTTATGCAACTATTTCAATGAAATGTAATGAGCTGATGCACTTTGATAAGTGTTGACTAATGTACCTTGAGAATGGGGTTAAGCCAAATTAATGAGTATGATATAATCATACCATGATGAGGATGAGAAATGAACTCATACCTTGAGTTGATGATCATTAATGCTATATGATGAAATTAATGATCTTGAGTAACTATTTATGATCTCTTTGAACGCCTCAGAGGTATGGAATAATGAATTAAGGGTTGGACAGATAATTTAATCATGAAACCCTAATTAATGAGAAATGGGAAACCCTAACCCTAATTTTGGGTAAAGGGAATGAAAAGCCCTATTTGATAGTAAACCCTAATTCCTGGTAAAGGAATAATGGTGTTACTATTGTATCACATGAAGTGATGAATGACTTGTATAATTGTTATCATGTCTAATAACCATGCAGGTAATATGAGATGATGAACATAGCCTGATTTGAGCTGTGACATTTATATAATAAATGTTGATTGGCCTTATGTGCCTTAATGTTGTTGTTGCTTAGTAAAAGTAACAAATGTGCATGGATTTTATGAGTCATATGAGTAAGCTGTTGCCTAGAAAAAGGTGACAAGACACTTTGTGGCCTTGTGAGCCATGTGTGATGCTTGTGTAACAAGTATAATGAATGCCTTGGTCAGATGACCTGAAGGTGATAGTTACCTAATAGATGGTAATGATGCTCAATGATGAGCTAAGGGTTTGAATACCCAGAACCATATGATCATGGTGATAAGATTGGGAAGGGATGATAATTTCCAGTATTGAAATGAGGGACTGAGTTCCCAAGGTCTTTTAAAGACTGATAAGTAATTGATGAAAATAGTACATGTCTCTTAATAGCATTGTTATAATAAGTCATGTTTGAGAACTTGGCTGATGCTAAAAGAATATGAAAATGTACTTAATTAATCAAGTGAAATCTATTCATGTAGAGCCCTGACCATAGATCCATCATCGTCAGTATTTTGATGATGGTGAAACGGGTGCTCCACGGCAAAACCCGGAACACATATTTTTTATATGTGGGGGTAAATGGGTGAAAATATCCTTATGTCTGGTTAAGAGATTGAGGGAAGGGAAACATTAAACCTCTCAATTCTTCAAGTTTCAGGATGGATGTATCATAAATCTCCCGATGGTTGGGATGGATGTATCATTAATCTCCCAATGATATTTTATGTCGGATCGATGGAGATAAACATTAAATCTCTCGATTGCCGATGAGAGTGCAGTTGACGCTGTAAATCTATAGTGAAGTTGCCAGTATATCCTGAAAAGCTATTTTGAGCAATAGACATAGTCCTGCTTGTGGTCCCGCACTGACCGGGATGTGGGAGGTCATGGGAATCTGGCTCTTCCATTGACCTATGTATGGTACCGATTTCGACTTCGCAGTGGTCAGTTGGAGTATGAGCGGTATACCTCATCTCCTCAGGGAATAAGTGTGATTGTAAAATGAAATCAGCCGTATAGCATGTTTTCTTAAGGATTGAATACGGAAATTTATTGGCTGATGTTATATTTCTTTCATGCAACTCTAGTTCATTGATGTTATTCATATCTGTTTGTATTCATTGCAAGTATATGGATGAACTATGATTCTACATCAGTAGATGTAATGTTCTCCTTGGGAAAGGAGATTACTTCACTCTGTTCATACAATGATTTTATCTGCTGTTAAATATATATATAAATTCTTCTGCTTAGTTTATTTTAATAAACTGCTATAATAATGTTTTGGCAGAGAGTTATATCTCCCGCTGGGATAAGGAAAAGGACAGCAGTAGTAACATTAGGGACAACAGTGAGATCTCAGGTGGAGATACTGACTGTTAAGTCATGTAACTAGAAAGTACTATGTGTCGTCTCTGTACTCTCAGGCCCTCAGAGTTTTTAGTCAGTGTTTTTAATAAATCGATCTGAGATTTTGGCTTGATGCCTCGAGATTATTATGCTGTCTATACCTAATGTTAATAGGACAACTGATGTTGTAATCATCGAGAAGAGATGGTACATGTTATGTACGTTTGAACCAGAATGTAGATGTTATACAATGGTTCTTTATGGAAGAGACTTCCTACGTTTGGATCTCTTAGCAAAAAGTTTTAATTTTTAGTGATTTTCAGTAATCCACTGCAAATGATTCACTTCCGCTTAAGTAAATTTTGTTTTTGTGAGTTGGATGCAACAATTTAGTGGTATCAGAGCTCTAGGTTCACTGAGTCTACAGAGACATATGAGTAAGGTAGTAGAGTCTGTTCTAGTGTCTTCCAGTGTATCTGATAGTGTCTTTTGCTCGTATAAGAGAATAAGAACTTAAAGATGACTGGGTCACATGAGGAGGTTGCTGCTGAAAGCAACAATGTTGCACCAAGAAGAGGTGCATGGGAGTAGGCAAGAGAGGGACAATTGCCTGAGAATCCCCTAGCTGATCCAACTATAATAAGAAATCCTTCTTTAAGTATTATTGTTGGAGAATTTAGGGAAATAGTAATGTATATAGTGGATCATGCATTGACAATGTAACCTAGATTACCAGCCCTCAATGATGATGTTTTGGATATCAACAAGATTTATGATCAACATTAGCAAGTTGAAGCAATAAGGAATGATGAAGTTCTGGACTTAAATCGAGTCTGTGCTCAACCTCAGCCTGTTGAATCAATATATAGTGATGGAGGGAATAGATTACAACCTGAAATCAGGGTCTGCCACAAGTGTAGGAAACCTGGACATATCAAAAGATATTTCCCAGAGAAGAAAAATAAGATGATAATTGAGAAAAGGCCTATCCAAATCCAGGAACAGAGGTCTAGTGGTTCCAAAAAGAAGAAGTTTTTTGTACCACCAGTATAACCAAAGCCTAGTGCACCAAGGCTATGGATACCCAGAAAGGGTAAAGAATCTTGTAGATTACATCTAGCACTTAGAATTTGCTACCAATGTAGACAGGTTGGACATCTGGCAAGAGATTGTTTAGCCAGAAATGTTATGGTGAATCAACCTCTGAGGCAGAGTCAGCCTGAGGTAGTAAACAATCCACGAATCATGACAGGTTAGACAAAATAATGTCATTCTAATATGTCATTTTATGAATTCCTGGATTAATTGAGAAAGTAATTGATTGAGTTTTCCTTATTTCGTCCTATGAGGACTTATAATTTGCTCAGTAAAACATCATAAATGTTTTATGTTGTTCTTACCTCTATGAGAAAAGATGAGGTACAGAAGAGATGCCTGGATAAAATCCAAGGATGTTAAATTTTATTCTTGTGATAATATGAAAGAGAAGGAATATGATAGTATACAAAGTGCATACCACTTAATCTCAGTATTTATATACCCTGGCCAGGTATACAACTATTGATGATAAAGTGAGTATGGAAACTCTTAGATTGTTGTCCTTTTGATTGCTCTGATCAAGTAGTCATTCTGAGACAATCTAATGAGTGTCATGAAATTAGAAATATGGAATGAAAAATGTGTCATAAGCATAAGAAAGAGAAGTTTGAGAGAATCTCAGATGAGCATGTTGGTATGAGGAACTAAAAGTGTACACCTCATAAGATAAGAATAAGAATAAGGGAGATGAACCCTGTGCAATAAAGATGTAAGTATAATAAAGATCTTTCCCATAATGAGGAAATGGGAAATGTGATGAGATCATGAGATGATCATAAACATGCTAATAATAATAATAAAGAAAGGGATAATGTTATGTAATCATCCTTATAAATTCCTATGCTGAAGGCAAGAAACCTAGGATGAGATAAAGAGTGAATGGTTCATGAATAGTTGAAAATACATGAATTAATAAGAGGAATATGAATCCTTGTTTTATTTCTTTTCAGGGACATGGAAATCAAGTGGGTCTTAGGACACTTGAAGTGCATAAGATAAAATTTTTCATGTGGTGGATACTTAGAACAATATCAGTTTATCTTGGACTTTGGTTCCAAGGTGAAGACATATGTAACAATTAATGTTCCAAGATGAAAGGAAGATAAATATGTGATGTGTTTTCAACACATGTGATAGATACCAAGGTGAAAGATTATGGTATCTAAGAAATATCAGATGGTTTATGTTGGCTACCTGGAGTGGTCAATTATGAAATGAGTTTGATTATATAAAATAGTATGAACATCATATGTTAGGGGTTTATGCTCTGCATAAACATGATATTAATAAAGAATGTATGATGTTTCTCTGAACAAGAAAAGTGTTACTTGACACAAAATTAATTCCACAGTCAATGATGAAGAACAGTGGAGCATGTGTCTTGTGTGTTGATTCTGTGAGAATCTTGTATGGAAGCACTTTGTGTTGATCAAAGATTTATGGTGTCTCCATAATAAGGAGATGTTATGTGAAGACTAGATAGTATGATGAATGAAATATATCTATCTTCCTTTATGTGGATTTTGGGGACGAAATCCTTGTTAGGGGTTTATAATTTGTAACATCCCTGACCTGGGTTATGCTTTAACCCTAGTTGTTTTGATTAAGAAAGATGATTATATGCTTAATTTTATCTTGTGAAAAGTAATTAGGGCTCAAGAGGAACTTATATTTCAATTTTAGTCCTTTTTGAATAATGTTGAAATAATATTTTACTTGATTTGGACTAAAGTGCAAATTACCCAAGTTGAGGGGTTAAATTGCAAATTGTGCATTATAATATGTTCCTCATGTTTTGAAGAATCACGAGAATGAAGATGATGTAGAGTCATGACTTGAGGTAGCTTGAGTACCAAGAAAGAGCTGATAAAGCAATGTTTGTGCATTAAAACCTAGTTTTGGTGTAATGTGCAATTTACCCAAAACCTAGGGTTCAATATGCAAATTACCACTTCAATAAGGTCCCTAATGTTTCTTGGCATCATGTTGAGCAAATAAAACGAGAGGGGTGCCTCATTTGAATTAAGTTGGAGGAGAGAGAATCTTGATATTAAAATAATCAAGATTTAAGTCTAATTGAAACCCTAATTCAATTTAGTGCAAAAATAAATATATTAATTGTAGAGCCCTTTAACCAAAAAGGTGAGGTATTAATTTGCAAAGGATTGTACGAGCTTGTTCCTTGCAAAGGCACAAAAGTATCCAAGGGAGTGGATAACTCACTCACAATTTTATAAGAAAAAGAAATATCCACTCACATATGGATATTAGTATAATATGATTTGAGGTGCCTAATTTGCTTTTCTTTAAATCATGGATAATTGAGAGGAATAAGAGGCAAACAAGATAGCCTTGGATCCAAGGAGTTGAGGGGGAAGAGGCGGATCCATTTTTGGGATTAAATGAATTTTTATAAAGCATTTTTCTCTCTCATTGAATTTTTATAAAAAGAACTTTTACAAGCCAAAACAAAGGCTTTTCCGACCCCACTTCTTATCCTTGTTTGGAAAACGACCAAGGGAGCTTGGTAGGATCAGGAGGATGACCCCCAACCTGTTGGTATGCTTCTTGACCCTTGTTCACCTTGAATCCATGGTGGAAATCACAAATCAATGCATGATTTCTTCTTATTTCGATCCCCTCTTCAATTCTAACCATTCCTTTTCACTCAAAACTTGAGGACGAGTCTTGGAATAGTGAAAGGAGTTGCATCCACCATTTTTGAAGTGAGATTGTAGCTTTGGAGCTCAATTGGAGGTGGTTTTTATAACTTGAACCCTTAATTTTGTTATTGCATTCAATTCCTTATCAAATAATGATCCTTTCTTCATTCACGATAATTGATTTGGTTGATTGATGCAATCACCATGAAAATCACAGAAGGTTTCATGAGTTTAGAGTTTTATTATGATGACATCATCATAATAACACACCTCCCCAAATATCAAGTGCAAACGGTTTCAACTTGTTGGTCCAAACAGTTTCACCAAACCGTTTGGAGGCCAAACAGTTTTCAAAACCGTTTGGTGATTTGAGACCCAAACCGTTTAAGGGAGTTGACCATTTAGGAGGGTTGACCATTTGAGGTTAGAACCCTAATACATGTTGGATGATAATCTAAAGGATCTAATTGATTAAATCAATACATAGATAATCATCAAGTGGTAAACCCTAATCGGGTTAAGTGCTGATTTTGTAATTGATTGTGTTAAATCTTCGGGTTGATTAACCCAAATGGTTTCAAAAACTGTTTGAGAATCACCCAAACGGATTCAAAACCGTTTGGAGGTCAACCAAGACCGTTTGGAGGTCTAGGGTTGAACATGGTTGGGTATTTGAAGATCCAAAGATACCAAATTGAAATGCAATCAATTGTTGATTTGATAATCAATCCAATGATCCAAACCCTAATTGGATGTCATGGATTTTGATGATGAGATGGGCAATTGGTTTCAAAACCATTTAGAGGTCAAGCACCTCAAGACCGTATGGATGGTCAAAGGTGGTGATTTGAAGGATTAAAGATCCAAGGGTCAATAATTGTTGAACCTCAATAACTCAATTGCTTGAAGGGTTCTGTAAGGACCCTGACCTTCGTTTAGGGTTTACCCTGTTTGTTTTGCTTAACCTTGGTGCTTTGGTGCTTGCTAATCACCTTTAGTGGTGATTAGGGTTTGGTTGTGCTTTGTTGATAGTTGGAGGTGCTACTTGCAAATAACCCAAGTCTAGGGTTTGTGGGCAAGTTTGCCACCTTGTAAGGTGTTCCTCTCTCTCTTTGCTTCCTCTAGGGTAGAGAGGAAGGCTTGGACTCGTTGCTTGAGTTCTCTTTGGCTTGGTTGGACCCTTGTATCGGGCAAGAGTGGAGTGTGTCGCCCTGGTGTATCGCCCATGTGTGTGTCGGCCATGTTGGGGCTGTGTCGCCCAAGTGTGTCGCCCATGATCTTTGACCTAGCTTTGACCTCGTTTGTGTCACCCCTAGTGGACACTTGGTACATACCTTGGACATGTTTCTAAGGCTTGATAGAGTGGTGGCTTGTGCTCTAGGACAAGTGTCCCTAGGTAGGCGACACCTTGCCTTGCTCTACCTTGTTTTCTCCTCCCTTTCCTTCTATATAGGTGGCCCCTTTCCTTTGCTTAGAGTTCCTTTGGTTCCTTTGTTCCCCCTCCACCTTGGTGTGCACGACACACTCTTCTTCTTTGCAAGTGGTGGCCGATACCCCCTTGAAGGAGCAAGTGGTGGATGATATCCTTGGTGTCTCCTTCTTCCTTGCTTGGTGGTGCTTGGAGCTAGGAGCTTGGAGCTTGCTTGAGGTGGGTTACATAACTTCTAACCCTAGCTACATTATCTTCTTCTATGATCTTGTTTATATGTTAGTAGCTTAGTACCTTGCTTAGTTTCCTTGTTGGCCGATCCTTGTGGATTAGGGTTTCTTGGTGAGCAATACTCCTTTCTCTCCTTGGTCTAGAGGAGTGAGATTGAGCTTCTAGTAGCATGGGCAACACCCCTCTTTCTCTTAGCCGATTGAGGTGAGCTTGTGTTCTAGTTGCTTGAAGAAATACTCTCCTCTCACCGTGGACTTGAAGGGTGAGCTTGGTAGTTGTTGTGGACCTTGTTTAGATTTTGTTCTTGTGTTTCCCGATGGGTGATAGGTGGTGTGCAAAACCCCTCCTTCTTAGTTGATTGAGGTGAGCCATTTCCTTGACCCTCTAGGGTTTGGTGCCTTGTGACGATCTTGTGGGTTAACACCTTGGACGTTATGCTTTTTTGGTGGCGGGCAATATCCCTGGACCTTGTGACGGGCGTCACAATGTCACTTTGCCTTGTGACGGCCGATAGGCCCTGGCTTAGTTGGTTGCACGATAGGTCTCTTAGACGTTGCCCATGTGGAGTACCTTACACACGCACACACACCTGACTTAGCTGTGGTTAGTGTCGTTATATGGACATTGCTGAGTAGCCTGTGATGGGCGTCACGTTGGTTGTGCATTGGCCAATAACCCTATCTTGTGATGGGCGTTGCCCGATGGGCTGGGTGCCCGACACCCTGTCACATGTTGGTTCCCTGCTGCTGCACGCTTTGTTGTTGTTGCCTTGGATGATAACGCTGTGTCACCCGACACCTTAGTGCACGACACCCTGATGCAGCATTGCTGGTTGCTGAGCGTCATGAGATAGACTTTAGACGAGGGCAGGTTGCCCGATACAGCCTTTAGTGAGGGTTCTTGGTATCTCTAGTGAGGTTCTACATATCAGGGGAAAACCGATATGTTGATATGTTCTTGTTTAACACGATGGTGACTCCTTGCTTGCTTAATGGAATTTATTATGATAACATTTGTCCTCTTAACGTTACATGACTATACGCATGAAGTGATCATCATGATTATCTAAATGATGCTAAGGGAAATGATAAGTATGTAGTGTGGGTTGCTTAGTAATGTACCTGATACATATTATTATAAATCGAGATAATGGTAGTTGCTTGGTGATGTGCCTTATGCACATGATCATCAATTGATGTATGATTAATAAGCATAGAATCTTAAATGTCACCCTATACTGGTAAGCACAGTCTTTCTGTTGAGCCTATGATTATGGTGTACACTAACCATGCAGGTGATGATTAACCAAGAACATGCTATGAGAAATATGTGATGAGTAACATCACTTTAATAATTACTCTTGTTGATGAGGTGACATGCATGATGTGATTGTTCCATGATGATGATGTAATCCTGGAGAGGCAGTGGCACTATGTGATGAGGGATTGAGATCCCATGGCATATGATGATCCTTGAGATGGATCTGGATGATTGGAAAGAGGCTAAGTGATAACATGTACTGTTGGATCCTTGTGAGGGATCAGATGATGTGAATTATAGTGAAAGCACAATGCCGAGTTTATATTGTTATTTTTGTTATATTTGCATGTTATACAACTTGGTTGAATCTTGCAATCCATATAAAAGATACTAATTAATCATAGTGAAATATATCATGTAGTTGCCCTGGCCATAGATCCATCATCGTCAGGAGTTGGTGATGGTGAAACGGGTTCTCCTGCGGCTTAACCCGGGGCACATATTATTGAGTATGCGAGGTTTCTCCTAGCCTAAAGTGAGGAGGTAAGAGTGCAACTTTGGTTGTAGACTCCAGGGTGCGGATTCAGGCCCATATCCCAATTTTGATAAAGAGCATGGTGAACAGGCCCATGGCTCAGGATATGTGATATGAGGAGCATGAATGCATTCATGGCTCAGAGCACGGTGAACAGGCCCGTGGCTCAGTTTCACTAGTTCCAAGACCTGTACCAAGGCGGGCTAGGCAGAGGGTAGCCTGACCCTGTGGCTAAGACCACTTCAGTATGAGACTGCGGTCCTGCTTATGTTGTACTTGTGCACTGACCACGAGGTGGGAGGTCGTGGAGTCCGGATCTTCCATTGACCTTATATGGCACCGGCTCTGGGTTTCACAGCCGTCGGTTGGACTTGAACGGTACAGTTCACTTCCTCAGGGCATAATAATACGTAATCTAGCCGAATAGTAACTACTGTTTAAGTCAAACATGAAATATTGGTTGACGCCTTGCTTGCATAGTTGATCTTGTTATATCCTGTAGCTACTTATATGTTCATCATGTTATGTGTCATTATATCTTATCTTGCTAATCATGTTTCATAAAAAGGTTGGTTATATGCCTTGAGTACATCTGGTAAGCTTGCTAAAGTATGAACAACTCTACTTTATTTACTGCTCTTGTTATACTTCTTATCAGTTAGCTGCTTTATATACATATATGACGTTTTGTAGTTTCGGCGGGGAGTTATGTTTCTCGCTGGGACAATGTTCAATTGTCTCACCCCGCTGGTTTACACCCTTTTTAGGAGGTCGAGCTAGACGTGGTGGTGGTCACGGAGTTGCGGCCGAGCAGCAAGAAGAGTAGTAGAAGGCAAGCGATGGATACACTGCTGTTTTGGATGTTTTGTAGTAGAGTCTTAGAGTCATCCCTGTACTCTCAGGTCCTTGGAGGTGTTTTGACGTGGTTTCACGATGGATAGCCGTAGATGTTTTGTACAACCTGCTGTTGGCCGGATGTGGGCCTTTATGTATGTATAAACATGTGATGAACTCTTGTGATGACAAAAACAGCTGTTGTTCTATCAAGGCTTGTATATGTTTATATAACCTATTTTCTTACAGGATGTGGACTTGAATGTAATAGTTTCTCAATTTATCAATTTTCCGCAATTGGTTTTAATTAACCCGTGTTTTTGGTAATCTGTGGATTATGGTGATTTCCGCACATTTTCACGTAACACCTCGCTGTCTGTGTGATAGTGGGATGTGTTGCCACAGGTTCAATGTTGCTAATCATGATTAACTAATTGATGAATGTACCTCAAGAACCCTTGTGGTTTTGGGACTGATTTGGCTCAAACGGTCTTGAAACTGTTTGGAGGTCAAACGGTTTCAAAACCATTTGGTGATGAAACCTCAAAACCGATTGAAGGTTGTTGGTGATTCAATCACTTGGCAATGGAAGGTAATGATTGTTCCAATGATACAATGATTGATAGTGATGGTAATCAAAGATGGTACAAAGGTTTAAGACCTAAAAGTACCTAAATGATTAGTACTATTAAAGGGGTAAACCCTAATCACTATAAGAACAATAATTTGGTACACTATGTTAATCATAGTTGTATGTACTTGATTGAAGGGTTAATATGACCTAATCAAGTTGAGAGGATGAAAGAATGGAATTCATACATGAGTATGATTCATGTGGTGATCAAGGGTATGATCCTTAGTAAAGAGATCATGAAACCCTAATCATGAATATAAACCCTAATTGACAAGGTTATTGAATCCTAACCCTAATTCAGGGAAATTCTAAATAAAACCCTAATCCAGGGTGAGGATGTAACCCTAATCTAGAGTAATGATATGTATAACTCTAATTTAGGGTAATGAGAAGCAAAACCCTAATTTGGATGAATCGTGAATCTCTAATTATGGATAATTGAGTGAAATCCTAATCTAGGGTAATGCCATAAGAAACCCTAAGTTAGAATGATGCATATGGAACCCTGATGTAATGATGTGATGTGAGAATCAAATCCAGGGTGATGCCATGTAATGATAAATGAAAACTTAGTTGAGGGTGATTCCATGAGAAACCCCGGACTGAGAATAACACCACATGATGCTCTAATACTATGTTGTGATGTGAGGCCCTAAGAAGGGTGAAGGTATGTGAGACTCTAATTTGGAGTCATACAACATAAAGCCCTAATCCTGGGCAATATGACAATAAACCATAATCCTAATTTTTAGGTAAGGGTATAAGGAAACCCTAATGATGAGATAGAAGGAATTACCTTATAAAGGTGAAATATTTCATGTGGTTGATTATAAGCATCCTTATAGTAAGCAATGTCTTTATCATTAGACAAGTCCACATCATTAAAGATAGTTGGACAATTCTAATGTCTGGCTTATGCATTACATGCTAAAGGTGATAGGTTAGTGATTGAAAGTATTAAGAGGGAAATACCTTAATACAAGATAAGTTGGTTAAATCAAGAGAGTCTGAAATGAAGAGAAAAGTGATACATCAAGATATGATAGTTATCACTTTCAACACTTTAAGGTTAATATACCTTGATGCACTTCAACTCCAATAATATTTGGGTAAGAAGCATATGAAGTGTGTTATGCAACTATTTCAATGAGATGTAATGAGCTGATGCACTTTGATAAGTGTTGACTAATGTACCTTGAGAATGGGGCTAAGCCAAATTAATGAGTATGATATAATCATACCATGATGAGGATGAGAAATGAACTCATACCTTGAATTGATGATCATTAATGCTATATGATGAAAGTAATGATCTTGAGTAACTATTTATGATCTCTTTGAATGCCTCAGAGGTATGGAATAATGAATTAAGGGTTGGACATATAATTTAATCATGAAACCCTAATCAATGAGAAATGGGAAACCCTAACCCTAATTTTGGGTAAAGGGAATGAAATGCCCTATTTGATAGTAAACCCTAATTCCTCGTAAAGGAATAATGGTGTTACTATTGTATCACATGAAGTGATATATGACTTGTATAACTGTTATCATGTCTAATAACCATGCAGGTAATACTAGATGATGAACATAGCCATATTTGAGTTGTGACATTTATATAATAAATGTTGATTGGCCTTATGTGCCTTAATGTTGTTGTTGCTTAGTAAAAGTAACAAATGTGCATGGATTTTATGAGTCATATGAGTAAGATGTTGCCTAGAAAAAGGTGACAAGACACTTTGTGGCCTTGTGAGCCATGTGTGATGCTTGTGTAACAAGTATCATGAATGCCTTGGTCAGATGACCTGAAGGTGATAGTTACCTAATAGATGGTAATTATGCTCAATGATGACCTAAGGGTTTGAATACCCAGAACCATATGATCATGGTGATAAGATTGGGAAGGGATGATAATTCCCAGTATTGAAATGAGGGACTGATTTCCCAAGGTCTTTTAAAGACTGATAAGTAATTGATGAAAATAGTACATGTCTCTTTATAGCATTGTTATAATAAGTCATGTTTGAGAACTTGGCTGATGCTAAAAGAATATGAAAATGTACTTAATTAATCAAGTGAAATCTATTCATGTAGAGCCCTGACCATAGATCCATCATCGTCAGTATTTTGGTGATGGTGAAACGGGTGCTCTGCGGCAAAACCCAGAATGCATATTTTGAATATGTGGGGGTAAATGGGTGAAAATATCCTTACCTCCGGTGAAGAGATTGAGGGAAGGTAAACATTAAACCTCTCAATTCTTCATGTGTCGGGATGGATGTATCATAAATCTCTTGATGGTTGGGATGGATGTATCATTAATGTCCCAATGATATTTTATGTCGGGTCGATAGAGATAAACATTAAATCTCTCGATTGCCGATGAGAGTGCAGTTGAAGCTGTAACTCTATAGCGAAGTTTCCAGTATACCCTGGAAAGCTATTTTGAGTAGTAGACATAGTCCTGCTTGTGGTCCCGCACTGACCGGGATGTGGGAGGTCATGGGAATATGGCTCTTCCATTGGCCTATGTATGGTATCGATTTCGACTTCGCAGTGGTCGGTTAGAGTATGAGCGGTATACCTCATCTCCTCAGGGCATAAGTGTGATTGTAAAATAAAATCAGTCGTATAGCATGTTTGCTTAAGGATTGAATACGGAAATTTATTGACTGATGTTATATTTCTTTCATGCAACTCTAGTTCATTGATGTTATTCATATTTGTTTGTATTCATTGCAAGTAGATGGATGAACTATGATTCTACCATGAATAGATGCAATGTTCTCCTTGGGAAAGGAGATTACTTCACTCTGTTCATACAGTGATTTTATCTGCTATTAAATATATATATATATATATATATATAAATTCTTCTGCTCAGTTTATTTTAATAAACTGCTATAACAATATTTTGGCGGAGAGTTATATCTCCCGCTGGGATAATTTACAATTGTCTCACCCCCGTGGGATCCAACTTTTTAGTAGGACGCAGACAAAGAAGCAGAAATCCTTTGGCAGGAAAAGGACAGCAGCAGTAACATCAGGGACATCAGTGAGATCTCAGGTAGAAATACTGACTGTTAAGTCATGTAACTAGAAAGTCCTATGTGTCATCCCTGTACTCTCAGGTCCTCAGAGTTTTTAGTCAGTGTTTTTAATAAATCGATCTGAGATTTTGGCTTGATGCCTCGAGATTATTATGTTGTATGTACCTAATGTTAATAGGACAGCTGATGTTGTAATCATCGAGAAGAGATGGTACAAGTTATGTACATTTGAACCGGAATGTAAATGTTATACAATGGTTCTTGATGGAAGAGACTTCCTATGTTTAGATCTCTTGTAAAAAGTTTTATTTTTTTAGTGATTTTCAGTAATCCGCTGCAAATGATTCGCTTCCGTTTAAGTAATTTTTATTTTTGTGAGTTGGATGCTACATAGTGACTTCAAGTATAAGGATCACATTCAATACTGTCACTTTGATATATGAATCGGACTACCAAAGCATGGCTTCCATGTGACATTCTCAAAGTGGGTATGAATAGTTCAACTTGTTCTCTGAACCTTTTGAATAGGTATGCTAATTGGTCTACTAGGCGATTCAACCAATCCCAACTAGTCGACTAGATAAACAAACTAGTTGAAACAAACTAGTTGACTGGGAAGTCTGGCAACATTTCTAGTTTGTTTTTATTTTGTGTTGCGATTAGGCACTTGATTAGAATTTTGGGAAATCTTAGTTCATGACTAATCCTATATAAAGAGGTGTACATCTAGAGGGAGACAAACACACTAACAAACACATTATATAAGAGTCTTTCTCTAAGAGAGAGAAAAACTCAACCGAAGGATAATAGCATACAATATGAGGAGAAGGAGAGGAAGCGGTGCTAGAACATCGACAAATCTAAGTTTCACTTTCTTTTGGGAACCAAGGTAGTGTGTAACGATGGCAATGGTCTTGTAGAAAAACTATATTTGTGGATAATCGCACCATATTTTACACCGCATAACCGCAACAAGTGGTTTTGGTGTGATATGGTTTTAATTTTTAAAACCACTGTGGTGTGGTGCGGTTATGGTTCTAGAGAAAAAAATACGGATAAAAACTGCACCAAAAATAATTCATATTAATTATATATAAATATATATAGAATGCTATCCTAAACATATTATATCTTGTCATTCTCACATAGATAGCTAGATTTCCATTATAAAATGGAATTTAATCTGTTGAGAAGGAGTAGATTTATTTTTTTGTACAAATACTACACATATGGTTGTCTTCTTTGCACAACTAACAACCATACATGTGCACTTTATTTATTGTCTATGTTGTCATTTCCATTCATTGTGTACATTCATAAATTTTATGTTAATGCTACTATAGTAACACATTTTTTATGAGGTGGTGTGGTGCAGTTAATGCGGTTTTTTGATGGTACGGATATGGTTTCTCATATTAAAACCTATAGTAGATATGGTGCAAATATGGTGTTTGATTTTCTGTGTGGTGTGGTTATGGTTCTGCTATAAACTACACCATATCCGCACTACTGCCATCACTACTGGTGTGCCAAGACTTCATGCATCTGTGTGGACCACATAAAGACCACAACCCTTGGCTAGAGGCTTGAGCACAATATGCTTCTCTAAGGAGAAGACGAGGTGTTGTTACAATGACATGGTGGCAACATTAACACTGACTTTAGATCTAGATCTAGAAGTGCAAGCTCTACACCAACATAAGATGTGTCTAGTTGTTGCACAACTAAAGTATGCCATGGTATATTCAACTTTCCTTCCATGTCTTTAATATAATGGTGTTGTATGGATACACTGTATTTGTTGTTTAATATTTGTTTGGGGAAAATTTTATACCTCCATGTGCCTCTCCCTTAAAATCTTACATATCCAAGTCTGAGTACTATGATAAATTTAATAATATTTTTACAATTTGAATTCCTCAAAAACAGTGTATAATGTCGTCATGATTGTACCAAATATGACTCTTTGATACCTCATTTATAGTTCTCTCTTGTTGCCTTATATAGTGATAGCTGTTAGTAGATGCCGCAATAATACATGGAAAGTAAAAAATAGAACAAGAGAGTGCAAAAGAGATCAGAGAAGGGTGATTGTTGGTTTGGTGACCAAAGATGCAATTAAAAGGTAGTTGTTCATGAATGGTGCCGGAAACATTTAAATGTGAAGTATGATACCAAGATATAACTATTAGGCTAAGAATTGTATGAACAATAATACGATACTAATGTTATTATGGGTAAATTAAGATCTGAGTCATCACAATGCCCAAATATTGACTTACAACATATTATACCTTAACTAAATATTTAATATTTAATATCCAAAATAATAATAAGAACCACTCCTTACTAAAACTAATTTGTATAGCTAGTTCAATGTATGTGGTATAGATATAAATGTGTTAAAATATATATTAAATTTGAAGTAAAATTCATCGATAATTAAAGTTGTTACAAATAATCAATACAATTTAATTAATTCTAACAAGTTTGATTACTAATATTGAAAATAATGAATGTGTGTGTTTACTTTGATTCAAAACCAAATTTTAATTGGGAAAAATTGTGAAAAGTTGTTCCAAATTTAGGAATGAATTGAATCTAAATAAAACCAAATCAATGAGTTTTTACACAAAATTTTGAGTTTCGTTATTCCAAGCAGTTACGTATCCATGTACGGACATGGTGGTGAACACGCCCAAGCCATTTTAGCTCATAAGCATAGAGTGACTTGTTTACACAAGCTATTTTCTACTCAAATACCACAAGTCCCCTACCCTATCAGCGGTCTATGCTTTCTAAATGAGCACTACCTCCCTCGTCACTTTTCCTTGCTCTGTCATGGGTTACGAGTGCCTTGTTGATAGAAACATTCTCTTAGTAAATTCTGATGGACATTTTATTCACCATGTTGTCCCATACAACATTCATCATTGTACTGCCTACCTTTATAATGTTTAGACATGTGCTTAGAAAGTATCATCGACATGCAATAGATCCAAATGCTGCACTCCAAGATATTACTAAACGAGATGGCTTGTCTACCACCCAAACACCTTTTGCGATATATGGGGTATAAGTTTAAAGACCCAACATCTACTTATGAGTTGTCATATGCATCGGACTTGGGCATTTCCATCACTTTCTACAGTTAATCTATCCTTGAGAGCATCAATTGTGATCTTGAAAGTTGGATTCTACAATAAATTATTATCCTTGCCAATTATGTTCACTATAATTCATTTAGCTTTCAAGGCCTAGCAATCTCTAATATTGAACATGATACTAGGCAAACAATTCTACCAGAAATAATTCTGATAGTTGCAATGCAATGTGTCACAAAATGTTTGCTCTCACCCACCGCAAGACAGAACCCGCAGTTTAGACATCACAAATATTTCTTACAGTGAGAAATGAGTGATTGGTAGAGTTTTTGGTCTCTACAATGTAACAAAAAGAACTATGGAAATAAAGAGTAATTAAATATCATGTGTTGTTTAAGTAGTTGTAAGTGATAGATCCACTGCCCAAGATTGTCCTCCCACCGCTTTCAGTCGTCGCAGTTAGCTTTTCCAAACACAAACACAATTACTGATGGGGGACTTTTAAAAGTCGATCTTAAATGATCTGAGCATCACATCCAGGTCCCCACGCATCGGTCATTCGTCGGAGTGGCGGGACGCGAGCGCTTCGATTAAATCTCTGCTCAATTGTTTTACCGTATGGCTTTGCTGCTGTCTACCTTTTTTTTTTTTTTTTAATGAGGAGCTTTGTATTCATCCGGCCTTCTCTTACGCCCGCCATCAGCAAAAAACCAATCAGCAAATTCAAAAAACTCGTATACTCTATTGCTTCGTTTGGCAAAGCGGTGACGATTGTTTGGACAACAATGAACAACCACGGCCAGCAGTTGAATCACTACTAATCGCGTTGCCAAAAATACGATTGTCATCGCTCTCATTTTACATTATATTTTCTATTTGAGGTGATCGACAAACTCTACCAGTCGCTCATTTCTCACTATGAGAAATTGTCGCGATGAGTCATCTGTGATGGACCACCGGCGATGAATGCAATCACGTTGCCAAACGCTACATATGTATACTTCTCCTACGCTAATATTATCTAAACTTCTATACAAAAAAGTTTCCTCTCTCTTTGTAGACGTGTAAAACTCCTTTGTCTAATGGAGCGTTTGGCAACGCGATTGGTGTGCCACCGCTTTGGTGCGGTGAGATGTGCCACCACAAGATTTTTGTCTGGTGGAAAAAAATTACGGGTGAGCGCTAATCAATACTAAAAATAATATAAATTCAAAGTGTAGGTGATCTTGTGTTTGGTATCAACAGTTACGAGTGATTGCGACCTGTCCGACCTTGCCCCATAGCTGCCCGAGCAATAGCAACGTTGAGCATAACTCATTTGAACCTATGATGACGGTTGGTAGTCCTTGCATTCCTTCAGCCAAAAAGACATTCTTGTGTGTGCTTCCCCACATAACCACCATCCTCGTCACCTTATTCCCCACTTTGGGGAAGAAGGCCATGTCTATCCTTCTGTCCTCTATCAGCTTCCCAAGTCTCTTCCATGTCTTCTTAAGGCCTCGTTTGGTTGGCAGGATTCTAGGTAGGATAAAATTTTTATCCTATTGATAAATGTAGTACCATGTTTGTTTGTACAAAGTTCATGTCTGGATTGCATTTCAACAGTATTAGAATCCTGATTAATTGGGATTTTCATGTTCCACCCTACCCCAGGTACTGGCGTGGTATACAAAATTTTGGCAGCCTCGACACCCGCCCGCGACTCCAGATGCCTTCCGCCTCCGCCTAACCTGTGGCGTCTTTTCTCCTCTTCGTCAGGCCCCAACTCCAGACACCTTTCGGCTCTGCGTCTTTCCTCTCCGTCAGGCTCCGACTCCAGACGCCTTCTTCCTCAGTCCGTGGTCTTCATCTTCTCTCTTCTTTGTCAGTCCACTTCAGACGCCTTCGGCCTCCTCTTGTGATTTTCATCTTCTCTCCATTCCATCTGTTCCCAATTCCATACTTGCATCTGCGCTGTAACACTCAACTAGTCACGTCGTGTTCAGCCTATGCCCTCATCCTCTTCTTCTCTGCTCCCCGTAATTCCCAAACTAGAAATGCATATTTGATCCTCCTGTCTGTTCTGGAACGCATGCCAACACTTTGCAGCAACGCCTGAAACTGTCGTCCACCACTTCTACTTCCCCGTCTTCTCCTAGTCCGTTATTATTTCAATTTTCTGGAAAACACAGAAAGCAAATGACAAAGCTCCTGATTTGTTTTGATCAGGTGGAAAAGATAAACTGGTTGTTGAGCTAATCCTTTCTTGGTTGTACCCAAACATAGGATAAACAAATGAACATCCTATGCCATACATATACCTTCATAACCTTTTCTTTTCATATCCTAGGTCAGTCCTTTCCGGTGAACCAAATATAGCCTTAATCTTCCACGGAATCTTCCTTTTCCCCTTGAATTGCATCACCCACACCGAGGAGTCACTCTCAATACAAGTGATGTGGATGCCCATTGAGATATCTGAATTGATATAGCAGGTATCGCCCCATGAGTATACCTGATAAGATTGTCCCCCCACCTTCTACCGGGCAGGCCATGATCATCTTCACTGTCCCTGTTGTGTCTCTTGCAACTGCCCCTGCAAAGGCCATGTTCCCCACCGCATGAATGGCCAAGTTCACTTTAATCTGGTCTATGTCTGGCAGGTGCCATTTGATCTGCTTTGGTATTTCAGCTGGTATGCCCTAGCGGACGCGGCTGACAGTTGCATATTTTAGAGGATCAGGTGCATGTCAGTCTACTCCTCCAATCCGCCTTGAAAATAAAAGGTCACGTTATACACACCCGACCGTGCCCTGTGTTTATCAAGACTTATGTTTCTGTGTGAAACAACCTTACTATCCATTATCTTAACTTTAAGTATAATAGTACTTGGACTCCATTTTGGGATCTAAAATGAAATCCAATTCATTCTTCACTACAAAACAAATAGTATAATAAATAAAATATGTAATCTTATTTAGATGTCTATTGTTTTGTGTTGTTAATTTTAAATTTACGTTGTTACATGAACAATGACAGGTGCAATTAGGTTCACGGTTCTGGAAGATCCAGATAAGAAAGCGTAGAATAAACAAATATAGGAGAACAAAAATAAATAAAGTCAGGAATCAAATGAGGTCGATTGCTGAAAAACGAACATGATATACTTAAAGAATCAGCTCCTCGCAATCTTTTAGGATAGGCTCCGTTCTCTGAGTCGACCCGGTCACGAACCTGAAGAAGAGGTCATCTAGCTTGTTTTGCCAACGAACGATGCAGACGAAGATGACTTGCACCACCAGTGCAGCCCATCGACCAGATGAACCACTGCTTGACAGATCACGTCTCGGAAGGGAGAGGAAGGACAAACTCTCCATGCTCAGGAAAGAATCTCCACATAGCACCATGGAAGTGACGGTGGCAGAAGACTCTGACTTTAGGGTTTGCCAAACACAAACTCGAACGCTGACGATTGTATATTCAAAAGATGTGTTTAACCCTAATGGACGGAGGCATATTTATAGCCTTACACCCCGTAATCCTATTCTCATTAAGACACGACCACTCGGTCGCTCTTGTACACAACAAAAAAAAAGTGAAGAAATACTTTCTATTTATGATTAATAAATATGATTAGGAAAGAAATAATTAATTAAATTAATAATTAATTAAATTAATAATTAATTATGTAGTTGTATCCTAATGTAAAAAGAAGACATAAGACATTCTCCACAATCCACAATCCACAATCCACAATCTCGAGTCTGAGCCCGAGCCTGGCTCGGCCCGTCCAGGCCAGGCCAGGCCAGGCTAGGCGTGGCACGTGTGTTGTGGTCACCATACCCACCAAGGAGGTGAGCATACCATCTCCTGGGACCTTTGGACACTAGTGTCACATGTGATCCTACATATAAGGACCAAAAAAGTTCTAGGAGTAAGCAATGTGGGATAAAACTTCTTCCCTATTTGCACTAGACACAAAACTAAATTTCTCCCATGTACTAGTTGTACTACATTGAGCTTAACCCATATTATATATATGGTTGTAGCAGCCATATATATAACAATCCCCCACAAAGTATAATGTGTAGTGTGCTCTACTATTCAGTCCTCCATAATGTGATTTCAGCAGATATCTTTTAATTTAAATCTACTTGAGTTATCTAGTTGTGACCCCCGCAAGAACTAGGTGAACAAAAGTCTTGAACATGAACCTTGGGTGCAAGAGTATAGGTTAATAACAACACAATAAAGACATGGTAGAAAAGAAAATAATGCATTAAGGCCATGCATATAAAAATTTATGTCATGATTGATATCAGAGAACAACCCAATTCTCCTGTTGCAGCCTACACAACATCAATCATTTAGTTGGAGTCTTGAAGGATGTACTGGTAACATCTTGTCCTAAGACCTGACACCATTAAGAGACTAATCTCTTACTAACTTGCAGTCATGATACAAATAAGTTTCCCAAGGGATAGACACACAAATGCATGAAGCATCAAAGTAATTACATAGTGTCACCCAATTCACCTGACAACTTGTTATTACCATTGATCTCCACTTTGTTGGGTTGGGTTGCTACTGCCTGCAAATAATGAGGGGTTTCAGCATCATCCCCAATCTAGATTTTTCCAGTAAGGCTAGAGTAAGACCTTTAGTGAAAGGATCAACTATATTTTCTTTGGTATCGATGTAGTCCACAGTTACGATCTCATTAGACACTAACTCCCTTACAAACTTGAGTCTGACTTGGATGTGTCTACAATGTTTTCGATTGTACTTGTGACTCTTTATCTTAGAAATAGTTTTAGTGCTATCACAGTGAACTAAAATTGCAGGAAGTGACTTCTTTACCATAGGTAAATTGAACATAAGTCCATGTATCTATTCAAATTCCAATCCAACTTCATCTAAAGTACACAACTCTACCTCAAAAGTAGACTGATACAATATGGTCTATTTCTTAAACCTCCAAAAAATAACTCCTCCTCCCAACAAGAGTACATATCCTGAGACACCATTACACCCAGAGTTGATGGCAATCCAGCTTGCATCACTATATCCTTTGACTATAGAAGGATATTTGCCATAATATAGCCCAATGGAATAAGTTTGCTTGATATATCATAAAACTCTATCAATAGCTTTCCAATGGGTCTTTTCGGGACAACTGGTGTATCTACTTAACTTTCTCACAACAAACACAATGTCTGGATGTGTACAGTTCATAAGATACATCGAACTTCTGATAATCTGAGAGTATCATAATTGAAACACTGGGACCCAAGTCTTATTCTTGAGCAAGGCCTTGGACGAATCATATGGAGTCTTAATAGGTTTACGTGATGTGTACTCGAAACTTTATAGTATCTTTTCAACATAGTGAGACTGAGAGAGAGTTATACCATAAGTAGACCTTATGATGTTAAGCCCCAAAATCACATCAGCGACACCCATATCCTTCATCTCAAACTTACTACACAAGAATGCCTTTGTCTCATTTACTATTTTCATATTGGAACCAAAAAGCATAACATCATCGACATATAAGCATAAAAAAAGATTCCATCATTGATGATTTTGTAGTAGAGTCACCCATCAAACTCATTAGAAACAAAGCCAAATGATGATATCACAAAATCAAACTACTCTTGCCATTTCTTAAGAGCTTGTTTAAAGCCATATAATGACTTAACAAGTTTACACACCATGGACTCATTCCCATGGCCCACAAATCCCTCAGGTTGTTTCATATATATCTCTTCCTAAAGATCAATGTGTAGGACCACGGTCTTCACATCTATCTGATGGATACATATATTATAAATGGAAGCCAATGATGTAGGCACTTGTATTGTGGTCATATGAGAAATAGGGGAATAGGTATCAAAATAATCTATTCTTTTACTCTCTGTGTAACCCTTAGCATCTAACCTAGCCCTATACTTATTGATTGTACCGTCTGCATTGAGTTTCTTCTTAAAGATCCATTTGTATCCAACTGTAGAACAAACGGGGGGAAAATCCACCAATTTCCGTGTTCCATTCGAGAGAATTGATTGGATTTCATCATTAACGGCTTCTTTCTAAAACTTAGCTTCTGCAGATTCCATAGCTTGTTTGAAAGTTACAGGATCATCCTCAATATTGTAAGTGAGAAACTCACTTCCAAAGTCCTTGGATGTCCTAGGCCGTTTACTTCTCCTTGGTTCAACCATTTCTTCATAATCATCAGATTCAGAAATAGCTTGTTCTGAGTCACCCCCCACATTTGTCATCCTTTCCACGTGCTCAGGAATGGAACCTGCGGTATATGAATCATCTTGAGATACTTCATTATGCACACCAGATTTTATGGGAAATACATCCTCAAAGAATATAGCATCATGTAATTCCACAATTATATTGACCCCAATGCCCGATATATCAAATTTTACAATCAAGAATCTATAAGCATAACTTGTATCTACATACCCCAAGAATATGGCATCGACCTTTTTTGGTCCCAATTTTTTCCTTTTTTGTTTAGGGACAAGTACCTTAGCAAGGCACTCCCACACCTAAAGATATTTGAGACTCAGTTTTCTTCCTCTTCAAAACTCAAACAGACTACTTGCTACATGTTTATGGGAAACTCTATTCAGAATATGGCAAGCTGTATTCAAATATTCCCCCCACGTGAAGTTGGGTAGACCTGAGGTTTGGAGTAAAGAATTAACCATATTTATAAGTGTTCGGTTTTTACATTCAGCTATCCCGTTAGACTGTGGTGAATATAGAACGATAACCTCATAAACTATACCATGCAATTGGAAAATTTAAAAACAAATTTGAGGTATATTCTCCACCTTTATCAGACCTTAATCACTTACGTACTTTGTCGATTCGAGTTTCAACTTCTTTCTTATAAATTTTAAATTTATCCACTTCCTCGTCTTTAATTCTAAGTAAAAAGACATAACAATATCTACTAGCATCGTCAATAAAAGTTATAAAATAATGATTTTGATTCCATGTAGCAATCCCATTAAATTCACAGATATCTGAATGCACTAAATCTAATATTTTTGAATGCTTATCATAGAATAAAAATATTTCCTAGGTAATTTAGCTTGCACACATGTTTCACATTTATTATTACTAATACCAGATTTAGGGATTAAATTTAGACTCATCATACGTTTTATTGAGCCAACATTCAAAAGTCCCAAACATACATGCCAAACATCAGCCGATACAAGATTCATGCATAAAGAACTATTATTATTTAAATTTAAAACAAATTTTGAAATAGGTTCAACAAGAATCTTAAACAAATTTTCCATATCATATAGATACCCTTTGCTAAAAAATAAAGAATCTCGAAGGTGAGTAATAATAGCCTTATTACACTTGCAATCTATTTCAAAACCATCTCTAACTAAAATTGCACCACTAAGAATGTTGTGTCGTATTGATGGAACATGTCCGACTCTATGAATCTTCAGAACCTTTTCTGAAGGAAACTTCAAGTCCACCCGTTCTTCGCCTTTGACTTCTACATTGCTGGAATTGCCCAAAGTCACAGATTGACCTTTAGAGGCCTGGTAAGACACAAACATGGACTTGTCAGTACACATATGTACATTAGCTCCAATGTCTATTATCTAATATAATGGTTCAAAAAAAGAAAGAAATTCAGATTTTATAGATACGTACCCATCATTGAGGTTCAAGGATGCAGTCATCATGTTGACCGCAACCTTCACTTGGAGATGTGGCATCTTTCTTTGCCTTCTTTGAAGGACAATCCTTGTTCCAGTGGCCCACCTGTCCATAACTCCAATAAGGTTTGTTTTTCAGCTTCTTCTTGATCTTGGCCTCATGTTTAAGTGAGTTCTTAGATTTCTTATCTTGTTCTTAGTTGTAGTTAAATTGACACTCAGATTAACATCAGTGAGAACCATGAGAATCTTCTGTTTCAGATGCTCTTCCTGAATATTGGTGTCCATAATGAGATCGTTTATCGACATGTCCCCTTTGTGTTGCTTAAGAGTCATGCTAAATGACTCCTAAGATTTTGGAAATTTCTCAATGATTGACATAGCAACAAACTTTTTAGGAAGTACCATGCCCGCACCAACAAGCTCTTGCACCAAGAGTTGAAAATCATGTGTTTGATCAGAAACAGATTTACCCTCAGACATATGAAACTTTAGAAATTTTAAGATGCTATATTTTTCAGTTCCCTGATTCTCAGTATTGTGTTTCTTTTATAACACCCCCCACAAAACCTTAGATGTAGTAACATGCGGCTTTGAGTACGAGTCATATAGTTTATTGTTTAATGCAAACAAAATCAACACTCATCACGTCTTATCACCATTCTTTTACGTTGCAATTACATTAGCATTATCGGGGACAGTTTCATCAACTTTGGATTTGTCTTCTTCTAAATATTGATCATACCCTATCATGTTAAGCCAGATTTGCATCCTACTTTACCAACGAGCAAAATTAGTTCCAGTAAAATGCTCTGGCATACTAGACCTATCAATTTTCATGTCAGAACCTTGAGCAGCCATAGTTAATTATTGACAGATGTTGATTTCTTTAAGACTGTTGTTAATTATGAATTTATGTTGTTACATGCATCAAGGACAGGTGCAATTAGGTTAATAGTTCAGGCCGATCCAAATAAGAAAGTATAGAATAAATCAATACAGGAGAATAAAAACAAAGTAAGTCAAGAATCAAACCAAGTCGTCGTTGAAAAATGAACGTGATATACTTAAAGAAAAAAGTTAAAGTCAGGAATCAAACTAGGTCATTCTTGTTCAAGAATGAGGCTTGGGTTCTGGTGGATTTGCCTCCTGGTTGTTCTGAAGTTGGATACAAATGGATCTTTAAGAAGAAACTTAATGCAGACGGGACAAATAATAAGTGTAATGCTAGGTTAGTTTCTTTAAGACTGTTGTTAATTTTGAATTTACGTCGTTACAACAACAACGACATGTGCAATTAGGTTAACAGTTCAGGCCAATCCAGATAAGAAAGCATATAATAAACCAATGTAGGAGAATAAAAATAAATAAAGTCAGGAATCAAATTAGGTCTTTCGTTGAAAAACAAACACGATATACTTAAAGAAATCAGCACTTTGCAATCCTTCTGGATAGACGCCGTTCTCCTAGTCGACCTGGTCATGAACCTGAAGAAGATGTCATCTCGCTCATTTTGCCAACGAACGATGCAGACGAAGACGACTTGCACCAGCAGTGCAACCCAGCGACCGCAGGAACCACCGCCTAACAAATTGCATCTCAGAAGGGAGATGAAGGACGAACTCACCACGCTCAGGAGAGAATCTCTGCATAGCACCTCAGAAGCGACTACGGTAGAAGACTGTGACTTTAGGATTTACCAAACACGAACTCGAACGCCGACAGATGTATGTTCAAAAGATGTGTTTAACTCTAATGGACAGAGACATATTTATAGCCTTACATGTCCCATAATCCTATTCCTGTTAAGACATGACCACTCGGTCGCTCTTGTACACATTGCAGAAAAATCTACAAAGAGACACTTTTCATTTAAGATTAATAAATTCTGTTAGAAAAGAAACAATTAATTAAATTAATAATTAATTACGTAGTTGTATCCTAGTACAAAAAGAAGACGAAAGACGTTCTCCACAAGTCACGAGCACGAGCCCGTCCCTGGCTCGGACAGGCCAGACGAGGCGTGGCATGATGTGTGTGTGCATATGCGTGTGTTGTGGTGACTATATCAACCAATGAGGTGAGCATTCCCTCTCCTAGGACCTTTGGACACTAGTGTCACATGTGATCTACATATAAAGACTATAAAAGTTTTAGGAGTGAGCAATGTGGGATAAAACTTCTTCTCCATTTATACTAGACATAAAACTATATTTCTCCCATGTACTAGCTGCACTACATTGAGCCTAACTCATGCTATATATATATGGCTGTAGCTGCCATATATCTAATATTTGTGTTGGAAAATGACTTAGGTTTGGTTTTGTATTTCAAAATGTATCCGTAGTAAATCCCTTATCTTGATGGGAGTAATAATAAATAAAGGAGATAGAGAAAGAAGAGGTAGAAGAAAAGGTGAAATTGGAAAAAGAAGTGGGAACTAGGGATCATACGTCACGAATTATCATTAATGTGTTACTGTAGTAGAGTACAAATGAATTATCATGAATTTATCACCGTATCGTACTAACAAATAATCACGATATTAAGTACATTACTAACCCGTTATCATGAATTTATTGTACTTCTAGATGTTGATAAATAACTATACCAATTTAGAATTTAATATGGTACCAACATATAGTACATTATAGTTATCTTTTTAGAAAAATAAAATTGTATAAAGCCCTAATGAATTATCATGAACTTGTTGCACTTGTCTACTTCTTTCCACTCTTTTTGCCAATTCTATCCTCTTTCATAATGTATCAATATTTTTAATGTAAATAATAGTTTCTTCTTTCTTCTCTCTTGCCTACTTCTATGATTCTATCCTCTCTTTTTTCTACTCTCTTCTTCATTTTTTGTATTGTACTAGTAATTTTTAAGTACAATACTAGTTTTATTTCTCATTTATCTTGTCTACTTCTCTCATCTTTTTTTATTCTACCTCCTCTTCTATTTTCAAATTGTACTCATGTCACTGCTAATGTTTACTTTGTCCTATCTCTTGTCTATTTTAATCCGTTCATTTTCTTACCTCGCTCCTCCTATTTAATATTGTATGAATGTTACTTCCATCATATCTCTTATTTAATTCCTACTTTTTTATACTATACAAATATTGCTTCCATCCTCTCCTTTGGTATCCCTCTTTTATTGACCTATCTTCTCTTTCTTATCTACTTTTCTTTTTAAAATTATTTATATCATCCATATTTTATATTTTCCTCCTCTTGTTTTCGCATTTATAAACTTCCTTCCCATTTATATGGTTGCACAAAAATATATGTTGTACAAAAATTATTATATATGGCATGCATTTATTTGAATATGAAACTTTCTGCACGTTTAAGTAGGCGGAACCAAAATATGGGTAGAATTTTCAATAATATACGACTTAGGCTAAATATATGGAACTCAATCCATTCTTTGTTGAGTTTTGCATATTTCAGTATTGGCTACTGTTGTACATATTGTGTGATTTAATAAGATTAGTCGATGATTAATAGAATAACTTCTAACAAATTTTACAATATTATTATTCTAGCA
This sequence comes from Alisma plantago-aquatica, assembly GCA_963693085.1. Taxonomy (NCBI): domain Eukaryota; kingdom Viridiplantae; phylum Streptophyta; class Magnoliopsida; order Alismatales; family Alismataceae; genus Alisma; species Alisma plantago-aquatica. Next base: position 479,122,232 of record OY856414.1, read on the forward strand.
TTTGATCTTCAATGTCATTAACCAGATAAGATTTCAAAAAAAAAAACCATCGCCATTAAACTTTGCCTCCCATTCTTTATGTGAAGTTAAGACCCAAATCCACTCGCACAATTAGACTTACACATATTTTATAAAACTAATGAACACACACGTGCACATGCATGTATCATATTATGCGTATAGGATATATTTTAAACAAATTTTGTAGTGAGCTTCAAGATCATATTTTTCATGAGGTTGGTCCTATTACTATTGGTAGCATGTTCGACGTTGCTTTTGATTCCATTTTTAATCTCGTGTCGTCCTTTTACTGGTCCAAAATGTCTAGTATGCCTTTTGCCACCCTAATGACACAGTCTCTACTGGATGACGCTTACTACAAAATGGTCTTCCCACCAAGGGCGGAACCAAGGGGGGGCGGGCAGGGGCCATGGCCCCCCCAAAAAAAATAAAAAATAAACATACATATACATATGTATACATATATTTGTAACTTATATTTATAATATATATCATGTATGACGCATAAAAGACATGAATGTGAAAGTAGTGTAATGGTTTGCAGCTGCACTCATGTACCAAAGGTCTTGAGTTTGATTCTTGGTGTGGGCATTATATGTTTTTTGACAATAAATGTAGAATACAGTTACATTTAATAAAATATGTCACATATAAAGACACAAAACTGAATGTGGTGTAGTGGTTGATATGTTATTTGATGTACCAAAGGTCATTGGTTCAAACCTTACAATGAACATTTAGTTTTTTGCCCCCCCAACATATGGGTCCTGGTTCTGCCACTGCTTCCCACACTTCAAGGCTTCTGAGATGACTCCACTGCAAGTAGTTCTTCTTGCTTCCCTACAGATTGCCCATGCAAAAGATTTTCTTCTCAGTGTTCCCATTGACGGTCTTGGGTTATCCATGACACCCATGGAATACTGTTCTATTTTACGGTATCATCTTTTGATCTCATTATTTGCTGGCAATGAGTGTTGCCCTCTTTGTCATTCTACAAAGCTTGATTCCTTTGGTGACCATGATGTACATTGCCGCATCTGTCCATGTTTTAAGTTTCACCATGATGTTGTTTATGATGCCCTTTTTGACATTCTTTCTCGTTTTAGGATTAAAGCTTTAAATAAGCTTGGTTCACGACATGATGGTTTGCATGCTCAAAGACCTGCTGACATTCTACTATATGATTGGACTAAGGGAAAACACACTTGTGTTGATCTTACTGGAGTTTCTCTATTGAATGATAATATTGCCAATAACTTCAAGATCGGACAAGTAACTTCTGATGAGGCTACATAGAAAGTTTGTAAAAATAGTTTTGCATGTGAATCAAATAACTACCATTTTCTACGATTTGCTTTTAATATATTTTGTGTGTTAGCTAATGATTCAGTCTCCCTCTTACGTTGCATCCAAAATATCATTAACAAAAATGTTATGATATCATCATCAACATCTTTAGATTTTGTTTTTTGATCTTTGAAATTTGCCATCCAAAAAGGATTGATGGCCCAATTTGTGGCTCATGCCTCTGTGAAGGTGTTTATTTAGTAGTCCTTGATGTCCTAGAATTCATGAACTTTTATTTTATTTTAGACACACTTCTAAAATTGAAGAACTCATAAAGGATTTAATTTATTCATCAAGTACAATCAAAAGAAGATTCTATGTCTTTAATGATCACTTTTTATAGGAAAGAGAATGGTAAATTATAAACGACGTCAGACGTGATTTATGGGAAACATGGGTGAGATTTCTTGGGAGAAGGAATGACTGGTTAAAGAATTAACTAAATTGTGGATGTGAAGAGGTACATGGTTTGGAGGTGAGAGAGATAAAGAGAGTGAAGGGTTTCAAAAAATTATGTTTAAGATTGAAACATTGGAGGGTGTGTTGAGACGTGCAAGTGAGTCATTTGCTAGTGATATGTGAGAAAAAAAAAGAAATTAAAAGTTAAGAAAATATGAGAAAAATGTGAAAAGAGAGAGAGAATTAAGGAGAGCACAACATTCTAAAATATTGTGTCTAGTTGGCATAGATGGTTAACATGCCCGATTCTTGTAGTTAGTTAGAAAAGTCACCTCTTTTATAGCCATATAGAATTAAAAAAATCCTAACATGAAAGTATACTTTATAAATCTTCATAAACAAAAATTGACGGCATGTATAGATAGTTCTAGTTCCGAATATATAGTCATTATCATTTAAAATAATTAGATAAATATCTAGTTAGCATGCACTATTTATTAAATGATAAACATGATGATGATATGATTAAGTAATGTGTAGTGTTTATATTTTTATATACTTGTTTTGTGAACATATTTTATTCGTTAAGAAAATTCTATAAACTTAATTCCTCATTTACAATGGTAGTTTTAATTTATTTTTTTCATTTAGAAAAAAAGTTGTTTTTGTTATAACATAAGATCTACTCCAAGAAGAGAAGATAATCAATGCAACTGTGTATTTGAGAGTAAAATAAATACATGCCTACAAACTCTTCACATGTAAAGCTATGATCAAATAAAATAAGTTACATTTTCCTATTTAAGAAAGTTTATTTTTCACATTATATGTCTCTGCTACGTCATTCTGAGCACATACCATCAACTATTCTTTTTTGGTGGGAGTGTTGTAATATGTTGTTGTGCTGAATATTTTTCCCTTGAGGCATTCATTTCTAGTCTACAACATAACTCGCTCATTAATAAGTTTGTAACAAAGTGAAACCACCAATTTGGATAGATGAAATAGTTGTCTCAATGCTTCAGTTCACATAAGTCAGACGACGGTACTCATACTCTAGGTATTTTAGTCAAGTACAGGACGATAATAAATTATTTTGTTAAAATAGACAAAAAAATATTCATGAAAATGAATAATCCGAACAAGAAATATACATAAATATGGTTTCTTTTGATCCTACCATGGATGCATCTATGTCACATTGACAACACGAACACCAAAGAAGTTCCCAATAAAACATATAATCATTGCAGGCTAGAACTTTATTGTATAAGCGTACCTAAAATATTAAAATTAATGGCATTGCAACCATCATGCAGTATCCACCATTGGGCTGGCCTTTCTTTTGAAGGAAATCAACATGGATGGTGTATATGTAGGTCTCATGGTGCACTTACATGGTGGTTGACAATAAGGGTGATAAACACTTAACAATGAAGTTGTGCCAAGTGCGTGATGGGTTGTGGGTCATAAAAAAAATTGAAACATCAAATTAAACGACAACGTTGTTGTTTTGGTAGATGTATTGATTCTCCAGATTTCCATGGTCAGCAACTTAACTCCACCTGAATGAAGCCGGGAAATCCTTTCCGTGTCTCAATATTATTAAGGAAGGAGGTCAAAATAAGTGGAGTGAAGGATCAATAATTGTATTTGGGAGAAAGAAGAGATGAGATATTACCTGGAGTACAGATTTATTTTGTAATGATTCCAAATCTGAAGTGCGGTAATGCTCGTTTTGAGTTGAATTAGTTATATGGACATTGGTGGGTTGCGCTCCTTTGAGAAAAAAATGCTTGAAGGTTGCCGAACAGTTTTCTCCGACGTGCGACACGTGCCAAAGAGGACTCTGGTTCTTTTTACGGCATCATGTCGTCTAGAAGTCTGTATGGGCCTATTTACCATTTCTCAATTCTCACATCATACACAAATGTGTGATCCTTTTTAACAAATCGAGCATATGATATGGCTGTTGCGGGATCTAATTCTATCTGCAGTTGAAAGATGGAAGAGCAGGTAGTGATTTTGAATCAAGAATTAGTTTCTACCTCCATGTAGTATTCACCCGGTGACTAATGGTTAGTGTCATTTTGTGCATATCTCTATGTCTGCTCCACTCTTCTCATATCATTAGACAACAAGACATTGATACTAGCATGTTTGTTATCTCCTCAGAACTCATCAATCGCACCATGCTCGTCACCGCATTGTGCAAACATGCCGCCTCCCAGAACAGCTCATCAAGTACACATTAAAGTGACAGTAGAATGGGAATGTAAATTGTATAGAAATTGACACACATGTGGGAGGCCGCGGCTACCAAAATAATTTTACCTTGTTTGTAAGATTGAAGGAAGCAACTTAATATCAGAATTACGATGTGCGGTACTGGTTAGAAAAACTACTATACAGTTGTTTATTGATATGGATTGGAAAATAGTCAAGCAACTATATGCACTTACTTATACTTGCTTATGTGTGTCGCAAAGGAGATATTTACGCAGCAGTGTTAAATTTAGTTGATATGGATTGGAAAATAGTCAAGCAACTATATGCACTTACTTATACTTGCTTATGTGTGTCGCAAAGGAGATATTTACACAGCAGTGTTAAATTTAGTTGAGTAGGTCACAAGTCATCTCATTTTAGATTAACATGGAGATATAAGGAGTACTCAAAGTATATGTTTACCATAACAAACAGTTGGACCAACTGGAAGATCTCCCATCCCATTATGGAGAGCCTCGATGTAAACTTAATCACAATGGAGATTGCTGTTTGAGAAACATTGCTCATGACTGCACCAAGCGGTTTATGCATAAATAAATACCAAATATCATATGGGTATTTAAAAAGACATTTATCTTGCTACTCAATTAGCAGTTGCTACCTGATCGTAGTAAATAATTTTTCTAAAGCATCATTCAGCTGCTAACCTCCCTTCATGCTGCGATAAAATAGAATGTATGAGAAGAGAGATCATTGCTACCTACAAGAGAGATCATTGTTACCTAGAAAAGAGAGCTTTGTGTTGAAATATATGACTGCATTATCACTTTGTTTTGACAAAATGAGCATTGGTTGAAGGACTCTTCGCATTTCTACTACTTCAACATGGTTCTTGGCAGAGTGTGGAAAGAGATGCATCATTCTAGACAATTTTTTTACTGCATTTAATCGCACAAGATCAGTAGATGGTAGTAGGAATAGGAAGTCAATGAAGATTTGAGAGAAAAATAGGGAAGAAAAATCCACGTTGTGAATTTTGGCTAATAAGTTTTATGCAACGAAAGTCCTAAAAAGAGGGAAAGACAGTGCATCGAAAATTGCAGTTACAATGAGGGGGAGATATTAGCGAGGAGATAAAGAGTCCGGAGAGAAACAATATGTTGGTGAGAGAAGGTAAAAGGAAGTTAAAGATCAGCTATAATAGGATGAGAAAAAATAGGCGAGAGTTGTGAAACCGTTTTATGAGAGTTAATAGGAAAGTGGGTTGGGGTCGGAGAGTGGGTTGTGAAATAAGCGATTTTAAGCGAGACACGGTCAACCAAATGCTTTGAGGGGAGTTAGAGATATTTGAGGAACCGTGGGTGAGTGAGAAAGAGAGTAGAAGATAATAGAGAGTTATTGAGATGACCAAGAGGGAGTTGCAATAGAGATGGAGTGGGGTACATGATTTAAAATAATAATAAAATTTATTGTGCAATTATTCAATATGTTGTACGTGTTAGAGCTATTTTTTATTTTTAGAGCTATTTTTTATTTGTAGGGCCTGTTTCAGTTTTAGATAATGTGATTAAACATTGTTGTTGAGATATTTTTTTGGAGTTTGTTGTTTGGTGGAAGGGAAACATGAGTGAATCGCTTATTGAAGTGACATAGGGGTTGAGATAGGCATAATTTTCATATTTTTTGTGTTGTTAGCTAAACACAATCATCATTAGCGGTTTGACCAAGCAAAGAGTGGGGCGTGTGGGCTGATTTGGATCATTGTAATGAGATACAACTGAAAACGTGGAAGGAGAGAAATGGAAGGGAAGTTAAAATTCAAAACTCATATAAATGCTTGGAATTTGACGCGGTCAATAATAATTGAACACGTTCACAAGTAGCGGGTGAAGCGTGAGATGGGTTAGCTGTGTGAAAACTGGTTTTCAAACTAAATCATTTTTTTTTGAAGTAAAAAGTTGAAAAACGTGAGAGCAACTTGAGTGAAGGAGAGTGCAAGCTTTTGCCACGTTGGCAAAATTGTGGTATCTGATTGGTTAATATGACTTTAGATAGGTGTATTTGAACTTCCTGCAAAACTCACTCTTTTTATAATAGTATAGATTTAATAATTAATATAATCATTTGTCTTTACTTTTGGGTCAATTACATCGATAATGAAGTAATATCCAAGGCGTTCCGTTAGCTAAGTAATTAATACGTCATTTATAAAAAAAGTTATCAAAATGACATTTTCTTGGGAGCAATACGTCTCAGCAGAGATGCGTCGCTCCCAGTGGCTCACAAGTCCGAAATCGTTGCTCCATGTGGTATATATTTTTAACTGTGATACCATTCCACCGATTTTATTTTAAACTATATATATAGAGAGAGTTTCCAACCACCCTAATAAATAGTAGAAACTATATATTTACAATGATACATCAAAATAAAATAACAATAATAAAATATAATAGATAATAAATAGCGGGTATTATATATGCTAATAATAGTACATAAAAATAGCAGATATATTATTCAAATATACTATATCATATTAATGTAATTATAAGAATCTTCACCATATCTTCATTCTTTGTTTTCAAGTGATATGCCCCCACTTAGCATATACCGGCTTAGAGTATCGAACTTTCGAATACCCCTTATATATCCTCCGAATATTGTCCTTCAAAGAAAAGAAGGAAGTTCCCAAGCCCGGATCACCAGCTAAGGCCCCTAATCGGCTGCCTATCGGAAACATACCAAAAGTTCTGAACCTAAAAAATATATATCAGAGTTGATACTAGAAATAAATAATTGAATACAAAAAAAAATGTATACGAAAATATTTTAATAGTACAAGAAAATAAAAATATATGATCTGTATTATTTCAAATCACAATGCATATTTAATGTTACTTTTTCATTTACAATTAATATTTTATTTAATTCAAGCTTTTCAAATATATGAGTTATAGTATGTATACATATAAAGTCATAAATGGTAACTCTATTTTTTCCAAAAATAGTATGTGTTATACCGCAAACTAATATTATTAAAGAAAAAAGTCAAAAATCTCTAAAGTATATAATTTTTTTAAGAAATTACTATCGTTTATTCTAGCACTCTTTGTATGTTTGAATTTAGTCATTCATACTCATTTAAATTTCGTCATTCATCATTATTTAAATTTATATCTTTTTTTATTTGAATTGTATGACAGGCTCGATGACAATTATCTAGTTAGAATTACTTTAAATTTTATGAACTAAAAAAAATAACATTTTTTCTCAAATTTTATTACATTAGTACGACAACTATTTTAAAGTTTGTTACGTTTTTATATGATTTGTCTTTCCTAATTGTTTAGACCACATGTTATATAGATTAATATTTATTCTTTATCTTGGACAATAATTTTCTTATTTAAATTCCCTTCTAAACATTTAAGATGATTCAAACACATGGACCAAATTATGGGCCTTCCTTTTGTTCTTTATTATATTTACAACTCAAATATCTAGTCCATGTTTTGTTTTAAAGAAATAAAATTATATTTAATTACTTTCCTACACATAAAGGCATGAACTTGATGTTTCTCTATTCAATATGGTACTTGTTAGTGACCAAAATTTGAAATAATATTTATCCTACTACTATTCATATATTTAAATAAAATATTATTTGTATATGACTAGAACAATGTTAAATGTACATCATAATTTAGAATTATATGTAAAATATAGTTTCATTTCATTTAGATTACCCTTGCATCTATTAGTTTTACACACTGCTATTTCATGCATCATTAATTTGTATTCATAAACTGATTTGTTTTATATTTCGGTATTGTATAAATGTTTATTTTTACTAATTTTTATCATTGTTAAGAAACTATTTACATAATATAAAATGTAAAAAAATGTGACATGGTATCTCTATTAAAAATATCAACGAAACCAATGAGTCCGGCTGGTGACACATTGTCTCTAGAGGGAGCATTGTGCCATGTTAGGGAACGCGTTGTGGGAGTAATGTTCTCCCTTAGAGGGCGCAATGTTTCTGATTCTGAGAAAGTGAAGTTTCGATTTTTTTAAATAACACATTTATTACAAAAATTGAAAATAATATTTGAATTTTTAGTCAAATTATTATTGTATGTATCTTAGTTCTTTCTACGATATTATACAATGACGCACATGCTAGAGTCGGATAGCCTTAAGGTGGTCGCACCCGTATTGTTTCTTTATTGTCTGTGTGGGCTCATCTTTGATATGGTTGTTTTTTCTTGATCGTGCTGCAATTTATATTTTGGTTTATTTCTTTCTATAATGTAGCATGACGACGTCCCTATACGTCGAGGCCTTCGAATCTTGGTTTGTCGGTGAGGTAAAAATTCTTTGCCCATTGTCTATGTATGTATTGGGATGTTGTAAGTCAGAAGCGGTATATACTATAAAATAATAGCGTGACTTATGAGGATTTAATCGTCCTCTATTATAGCGGCTGCTCACTAAACTAGATTTGTACTATACAAGGTGAGTCCTTATCAGTGGTGGATCTTGACGAGAAACGAGAAACATTAGGGAGCAAAAAGAGTCCATATAGTGTTAATGTCTATAAAGGTGCAATTAAGCTAAAGCAGGCATAATATTGTCTATGTTTCTTCTATCACAACTTTAGGTATTGATTTTGTCATTTAGAAAGGCTTAGAGAGGTAAAATACTGTCTATGTTTCTTCTATCTCAATGTAAATTTATTGTAGTTTGATATTACCGTGGGTATATAAAAGAAAAAATTGTTGGATTTTGTGGAGGCGACAGACGCAACAAAAGTAATAAAAAAATTCTCCACACATACCCTACCAGAGGATCTCGTCGACAACATCATATTCGGAAAGAAGGTGCAGGGAGATACCTCGTCCCGCAGCAAGTCCGACAATGTCCCTTGGCGCGGTGATGTATGTCGCTCCCAGCATGCACAGACGGTCCTTAGCCGTCCTCCAAACACAGGCAACTCAGCATATGCATCTCTACTTCGTCTATATGGATGTACTGGAACTCCACATCGTGCTTCTCAAGCCAGTAGGAAGGAGCAGTCTTCTGCTTGATGATGTGCTAGCGTCAGTTGATCTCATTCTCTCTCACTTGGGGACGATGATGGCTAGGGTTCACGTACAAGAGCTTGTATCCAAACGTATATCAAAATACGACCGTCATGTCCCTATAAATAGTAGAAGAAAGAAAGCATGATTTTCCAAAACCCTCATGTAAACAAAAGGGATGTGGTTGTGTTTAAAACAAGCCGCGTGTGGATAATTTAAAAAAATATTTCAGAAACAATTAATTTACCAATTAATCATATTAATTGATTAACTAATCTTTATTTGTCCGACTCTAGTCAATCACTCAGGATTAGACAATCAACTTAACAAAGAAATCTAATTAATTGGCTTAAAATTTTTAACCAATTAACTCAGACTATGTTTCAAAATTATAGTAGATCATCGAAATGTTTTAGTAATCAATTTGATTCGGAACATTTTCAATCACGTCTACAATTATACTCTTATTCCAATGACATCCTATGTGTGTGACCCGGTAGGCTCCGCATTACATTGGCAATGATATTAGTAATCATGTTATGATTTCACAAGCAATGATCGGTATCTAGCAAGACTTCATTGCTACCCAAGTAATTGGAGAAGTTGAAGAATAACTTAATCTATCATCTGTGACTGGTGTTATAGTGAGTGTATAGTTTCTTTGTCTCTAATATCCGGATTGAACTCGAAGCATGGAATCGTCATCCTCTTATACATTCAATCCATGTTCCTTGAACTAGAGTAGACGTCTGAGATATGTGTAAGCTCAATATCACATACTAACTCACATCAGCATGGGCCATGTATATCTCATTCTCGCTTATCAAGTGGTCAAGATATCAAACTCCTATAGGAGGGACAAATTCCATCTACATCACTCACAATCATCTCTATGTGTCACAATGCACCCGAGCACCACCTTTATGACAACCCTTATTCAGGATCACGATGGTTGATGTCAAAGCACACCGAACGACATGTGATGAGTGCATCAATTTTAGGTCTAAGAACCACAATCAACACCATCACTATGAGAGATGACTCTAACTATCAATAATGGTTTCCATGTGTCAGTCTCAAGGTGGGTTTTTCTGAGATACTGTTCTCTAACAAGTATTTATGTGCTTGGTTTGATGTCCCATTTCATGACTAATGTAATTCTATCATCAACCAACACACACTCTAGTCTTAAGTGTTATTGTTGTCTATTAGCTGTGGTGACACATCCCGCTATCACACAGACAACGAGGTGCCACACGAAAATGTGCGGAAAACACCATAAACCACTTATTACCAAAAACACGGGTTAATTAAAACCGATTTCGGAAAAACTAAGAAACTATTACATTCAGATCCTCATCCTGAAAGAAAATAGTTAATGTAAACGTATACAAGTCTATATACGTGTCCACAGCTTAACAGATCAGATGTCTTGTCATCACATGAGTTCATCACCTATTTATATACATAACGGCCCACATCCGGCCAACAGCAGGATATACAAAGCTTCATCAGCTATACATCGTGAAACAACGTCAAAATGCCTCTGAGGATCTGAGAGTACATGGATGACTCTAAGACTCTACTACAAAACAACCAAAACAACATCATATCCATCTCTTGTCTTCTACTGCTCTTCTTGCTGCCCGGCTGCAACCCTGCGACCACCACCACGTTTAGCACGAACACCTAAAAAGGGTTGTAAACCAATGGGGTGAGACACATAGTCCCAACGAGAGATATAACTCCCCGCCATAACCATAAAACCTCAGAAAGGTTAAAGCAACAACAACAGATAACTGATAAAACGTAGAATAAGAGCAGTCTATAGAGCAGGGTTGTTATTACCATCGATCTTACCAAGATGTACGGAAGGCATATAACCAAGTATTTCTTAATGGAACATGATTGACAAGATAAGATTTATAAGATCTTACCACATAACATAATAAATGTATAAGTAACTGCAATGTATAACAAGATTAACTACACAAGAAAGGATTCAACCAATGTTTCGTATTTTGCCTTACGCAATAAATACTACTCTGTTGGATTACATGTTCTTATGCCCTGAGGAAGTGAGTCGCACCACTCAAATTCAACCGACAGTTGTGAAACCCGGAGCCAGTGCCATACAAGGTCAATGGAAGAGCCGGACTCCACGACCTCCCACCTCGTTGTCAGTGCACAAGAACCAAAGCAGGATCGCAGTCTCATGCTTAAGTGGTCTCAGCCATAGGGTTAGCTCCTGCAGGCTACCCTTTCTCTAGCCCACCTTGGTACAGGTCTCGGCGCTAGTATATCTGAGCCACGGGCCAGTTCACCATGCTCCTTGATCCATGAACGCATTCATGCTCTATCACACTGAGCCATGGGCCTGTCCACCATGCTCTATCTATCCCGAGTCTACAACCGTAGCTGCACTCGAATCCTCTCTATTTTAGGCTAGGAGAAACCTCTCATATTCAACAATATGCGCTCCGGGTTATGCCGCAGGAGAACCCGTTTCACCATCACCAGCTACTGACGATGACGGATCTATGGCCAGGGAAAACTACATGATATGTTCCACTGTGATTAGTTAGTATATTTTAAGTGGATTGTTGAGGCAACCAGGTTGTAACACATGCATAACATAAAGTTACATTATTATTACCATTGTCACAATATCCTAGGATCTCAATCCCTCATCACAAGAAACCACTACCTCATAAGGCATTCTCATCATTGGGGATAACAATCCCAGATCTCATCATTAGAGGATAACACCTCAACTGGGCACTTTAGCCACACTCAGGTCCTCAGACCTAAACACATTATATAGGCGATGTGTGTTATCTCATCAACAAGAGTGACCATCAATGTAGTGTTATTCAAACATATATACCTCATAGCCCTTTACCTGGCTATGCATCCACATGAAACACCTGCATGGTTAGTATACACAATCATAGAGATAGCCATCATGTATTAACAGAATGATCGTATTGTCAAATTTAGGGCAACATTGATGATTGCATGCTTTATCATTCATGCCTCAAACCTGTGACTATAGACATGGGTCACATCATCGTATGAAGCAACACATATACTTCCAAGCTTATCATTTACTAATCATTATATATGTAATTCAAGATGATCATAAACACATGTAATGTCACGTCATGTTTACATAGGTGTGATCTACTATATCAATCACCTTACCATTACCAAACATAACAAAGGTTCACGAACCATAAACCATAACTTTTAACAACAAATATGTGATCGCATGATAAGGAACTAACAGATGAGTTTCTGGGTGGAACATGACCCTCACTAGAAGTACCCACTACCCTCACAAGAAGTGTGACGGGTAGGGCACTCTCACTAGAAGTGGTATCGGGCAGGGTAGACTCCCTCATATCGACCAAGCTTCTATCCATGTATCGGTCAAGGATAACGGGCTACCACCTCAAGGAGTGTCATGCAACCAACTGTATCATGCAACCAGGGTATAACGGCCACAAAGTCTAACGTGTAGCTAAGTCTATGGGGCATGTCATGAAACAGGGGTATTGTGCACTAGGGGTATCGTGCACTAGAGGTATCGTGCACTAGGGGTATCGTGCACTAGGGGTATCATGCACTAGGGGTTAGGGGTTGCAACGGGTGACAACTATTCTGACGGCTTGAGCCATGGCGCCCAGGCCAACCTTATAACGCCCACAAAACCACACATCATCCATCGAGATAAGGGCACCAAGGGAAAGCCTATTGTCCAACCAAACTAGCCTCATCTATCAGTCAACACACAAGGCAAGAACCAAGGTGTGACGCCCAACACATCCTCCTCATAACGACCCAGAACTCAAGCTTAAGAGAGGTATTGGGCAGCACCATCCCAAGGCCATATCGTGCAAGATACATCCCAACAAGATCATCATCAACCTCAAGCACAAGGGTACCAACCCTAGATTGATCAAGAAGATTAGCTCACCTCTCAACAACCAAGGGAGAGGGGTTTTGCACTACCTCTATCACAATTCGGGCAACTACAAGGATCAACCATAACATGGGTCTACATCTACCAAAAAGCTCACCTCTCGAATCCATGGTGAGAGGAGGGTGTTGCTCAAGCAACTAGAACACAAGCTCACCTCTCAACTAAAACGAGAGAGGGGTATTTCTCATATAACTAAAGCTCAAGCTCACTTCTCTAGACCAAGGATGAAAAGGAGTGTTGCTCAACAAGGAAACCCTAAAACATGGCTCGGCCAACTAGGGCACAAAGGTACAAAACCTCAACCTTAACCACAAGATTAAAGGTGCAACAAGAAAGAAACTTATCTTAGAACATACATGGCCGATTATGATTATATGAAACATACAAGGATGTAGAAGAAGGTAGTATGGTTAGGGTTAGGAGTTATATAACCCACCTTAAGAAAGCTCCAAGCTCCTAGCTCCAAGCTCCACCACAAGAAGGAGAACAAAGCACTCTAGGGTTCGGCCACCACTAGAGGAAGAAGAAGATTCCAAGGAGAAGGATCGGCCACCAAGCTTAAGAAAAGGTAGAGGTGTCATGCACCAAGGGAGAGGGGAAACCAAGGGACTAAAGGGATCCTTAGTAAGAGAAAGAAGGTGCATATATAGGAGAGGGTGGAGGAGAAACCAAGGTAAAACAAAGCAAGGTGTCGCCCACCTAGGGACACTTATCTATGGGCAATGTCACCTCTCAAACTTGTCTTAAACACATGTCCAAGGTCATTGCGACATGCAAGCATCAAGCACCAAGTTTCCACTAGTGGTGACACAAATGAGGTCAAAGGGGGTCCATGGACGACACACCCCACCACCATGCCCGACAACACCCTGGGCGACACACCTAGGCCGATACAAGGTACTCCTTCCCGATACAAGGTCCAACAAGGCAAGGGCAAGGTTCAAGCAAGGCATCTCATAGCCAACAAGCTCATCCAAGCCCAAAGCAACTCCAGCAAGAAGCCCAACCCTTCCTCTTAACACTAGAGGAAGCAAGGAGAGAGAGAAACACTTCTCAAGGTGACAAACTTGCTCAACAACCCTAGACTTGGGTTAATTGCAAGTAGCACCTCCAGCTCTCAGCAAATCACAAACAAACCCTAATCACCATCAAAGGTGGTTAGCAAGCAACTAAGCACCAGGGTTAAGCAAAGCAAACAGGATAAGCCCTAAACGGAGGTCAGGGTCCTTACAAGCTATAACCCTCTACAAAGGGATTTCGTCCTTGAAATCCGAAGAGAAAAGTGAGGGATACTTCCTCCTCATCTCTTTCTCAAGCTCCCACGTGGCTTCCTCAATGCCACGATGATGCCAAAGAACCTTTACCAGAACCAGGTCCTTCCTCTTCAGCTTCTTTACTCTTCTATCAAGGATCATCACATGACCTTCCTCGTAGGTCACATCTTCATCAAGCTCAACCTTGACTGGTTGTATCACTGTCCCTGTATCTGGGTGACTTTTCTTCAGCATGCTAACGTGGAACACTGGATGTAACCTGTGCAACTCTGGAGGCAACTCTAACTTGTAAGCTACCTTGCCAACACGTGCTATTACTGGATATGGCCCCATATACCTGGGTGCTAGCTTGCCTTTCCGGCCAAACCTCAGCACGCCTTTCCAAGGTGAGACCTTGAGGTACACTTTGTCTCCTACTTGGAACTCTAAAGGTCGTCGGCGATTATCTGCATAAGACTTCTGCATGTCTTGTGCCGCTTTCAATTGTTGCTGTATCACTTTGATCTTTTCTGTTGTCTGTTGTACTAACTCAGAACCCAAAAGCTAATACTCACCACACTCATACCAACATAAAGGAGATCTGCACTTCCTGCCATATAGAGCTTCATAAGGAGCCATGTCAATGCTCCGTTGGTAACTATTGTTTTAGGAAAACTCCATCAAACTGAGATGTACGTCCCAACTGCCTAGGAACTGCAAAACACAAGCCCGAAGAAGATCCTCCAAAGTCTAAATAGTCCTTTCAGACTGTCCATCTGTCTGCGGGTGGAAAGCAGTGTTGAACCTCAACTGTGTTCCCAACGCTTTGTGCAATTGTTCCCAGAAACGACTTGTGAACTGAGGACCTCTGTCGGAAACTATCGTTGCTGGCACGCCGTGCAAATGTACTATCTCATCTACATATACTCGAGCGATCTTCTCGGCTATATACATTGTTTTAACAGGTATGAAATGGGCAGACTTCGTCAATCTATCCACTATCACCCAAATGGAATCATGATTCTTAGTTGTCCTGGGCAGACCAACTACGAAATCCATGGTTATATGATCCCATTTCCACTGTGGTATTGGCAGGGGTTGCAACGTACCTGTCGACTTTTGATGCTCAGCCTTGACTTGCTGGCATACCACACACCTAGCCACAAACTCAACTACATCTCTCTTCAAACCAGACCACCAATACAGGTCCTTCAGATTGTGATATATCTTGGTGACTCCTGGATGCATAGCATACATCGATGTGTGTGCTTCCTCGAGCACTAGCTTCCTCAGATCATTAGCATCGGGGACCACCATCCTATCATGATAGAAAACTAGTCCATCCTCGGACTCATGGAACCCATCCCGCCTTTCGCTGTCGAGCTCTGACCTGATCAACTACACTGTATCATCTATTTATTGTGCATCTTTGATCTGTTGTCTTAGAGTAGGCTTGACTTGCATATATGCTAAAAGTCCTGCTAATAAGGAAACTCCCATCTGCACATTCATCTGCCGCAAGGAGACAAACATATCTCGTCTATGGCATACTAAGGAACTCAACTGTGCCTTCCTTACAGGGAGAGAAGAAGACTTTCGACTAAGCACTTCAGCTACTACGTTTGCCTTACCAGGATGATACTCGATGGTGCAGTCATAATCATTGATTATCTCCATCCAACGACGTTGTTGCATGTTCAGCTCATTCTGCGAAAAGATGTACTTCAGATTCTTATGATCTGTAAAGATCTGACACACTTCCCCGTAAAGATAGTGTCTCCAAATTCTTAATGCATGAACCACTGCTACCAACTCCAAATCATGAGTTGGATAGGTCTCCTCATGTTTCTTAAGATGTCGCGAAGCAAAAGAAACTACATGGTCTTCCTGCATCAGCACGCATCCTAAGCCTTTCTTGGAAGCATCGCAGAAAACAACATAGCCCTTTCCAGGCTCTGGTAGTACTAGCACTGGAACACTAGTCAGCTTCCCCTTCAAACTTTGGAAAGCTTGATGGCAACGATCATTCCAGATAAAAGGTACATCCTTTCTAGTTAACTTTGTCATTGGAAACACAATTACACTGAAGTCTTTGATAAACCTCCGGTAGTATCCTGCTAAACCCAGAAAACTGCAAACTTCAGTCGGCGTCTTCGGCTGTTCCCATTCTGCAACCGATTCCACCTTCCTCGGGTCCACTTTAACTCTTTTTGCGGATATCACATGACCCAAGAAAGTTACTTCTTTCAACCAGAACTCACACTTACTAAACTTGGCATACAACTGATGTTGGCGAAGGAGAGTCAACGCTTATCTAAGATATTGTTCGTGCTTCTGACTGTCCTGACTATAGATCAAGATGTCATCTATAAAGACTACAAAAAACTGATCTAGGAACGAATGGAATGCCATGTTCATCAAATCCATGAAAGCAGCAGGCGCATTGGTCAGCCCGAACGGAATAACCACAAACTCAAAGTGACCATACCTCGTCCTAAAAGCTGATTTTGGTATGTCATCCACCTTAATCCTTAAATGATGATATCCGGACCGTAGATCGATCTTTGAAAACACTATAGCACCACGCAACTGATCGAATAGATCATCTATCCTTGGCAACATGTATTTGTTCTTGATCATGACTTTGTTCAACTATCGGTAGTCTATGCATAGTCGCATCGATCCGTCCTTCTTCTTAACGAACAACACTGGAGCACCCCAAGGTGACGTACTCGGTCGGATGAAACCTTTCTCCAACAACTCTTGTAACTGCTTCTTTAGCTCTACCATCTCTACTGAAGCCATCCTATACGGTGTCTGTGCAACTGGTTTGTTCCTGGAACCAGATTGATCTCAAAATCAATCTCTCGAGGTGGAGGAACACTGAGGAACTCATCAGGAAACACATCTGCAAACTCTCGAACAACTGACACCTCCTCAAGGCTAGGACCTTTGGCCTTGGTATCCACAACAGGAGCTAAGAACACCTTACATCCTTGTCGTAACAATTTTTCTGCCACCATTGCTGACACTAGACACGTCGGAAGAATCTTCCTATCTCCTTGGAAGATCCACTTCTCTCCACAAACATCAAACACTGCCTGCTTGGAACCACAGTCCAACACAACCTTATACTTCTCTAAGGTATCCATCCCAAGGATCACATCGAATCCACACATATCAAGTGGTATAAGGTCCACTTGTATATTGTGTCCCGAAAAAGATAAGACACACGATGGACACTCCTCTCAAAGCATCGAGGAACCATCAAGAGGGGTTTCTAACAACAAGCTATCTTTCTTACAACTAACAGATAAAAGACAATTATCAAGCATAGGATGTGCGATAAAAGAGTGTGTAGCACCCGGATCAACCAAAACAGATGTAAAGCAAGAAGAAGACAAATCAGAATGAGATAACTCCATCTGACCTGCCACCACTCGCGGGTTGACTATCGCCTCTGGCTGACTCATAGCATAGAATCAAGTCGTTGCTTGCTGTCCATGTCCTCTGCTTCCTTGAGCAGACGATCCTGCTTGTGACGCTTGACCGTGTCCTCGCCCTCTGCTACTACTGGGTTACTGTTGGTATGACCCTTTTTTATTCTGCCTCAGCTGCTGTGTCACTTCAACATCTTTTCTTGGGCAATTTGACTTGAAATGCATTGTCTGTCCGTAGATATAGCATGCCCTATCCTCAAACTGTGGCCTAGATGGCCCTGTCACTGCCACTGAAGTTGTACTATGTGCTTTTGATGGTGAAGAAACATATCCTCTTCCCTTACTCGGAGACCACTGTGACAGTGCACTGGAACCTCTTACCCTAGAAGGTGCTAAAAACTTCGGCTTCTTGAAGCCACCAAACCTCTATCCCTGGAACTGAGCATGCCTCTTCTTAGACATGGATTCTATTTTCTCTCTGACTGACCGTTCAATCCTCCAGACAGACTCCACAAACGTGACAAACCGCTCTCGGTTCTCCAACGCAGAAGCAGGTGTTGTCAGCTCAGCACTCAGGCCTTTCTCAAAACGTCTGATTCGCTCGTCATCTGTCGCTGCCATGTGAGGACAAAACCTCAACAGGTCCATGAATTTGGCTTCATACTTGGTGATGTTCATCGATCCTTGGCACAGGCACTCAAACTGGCTGATCTTCTTGTCTAGATACGTCTTTAGAAAGTATCTACTGACGAACTCTCGCCGAAAAACCTCCCAACCGATCACCTCACCAGGTCACTTCTCCTCCTCGATGGTCCACCAGTGACCAACACTACCCTTCAGAAGGTAGACATCGTGATTAACTTTGTCTGCTTCGGGGATGTTGAGGATCCGGAAGGCCTTCTCAAGACCTATCAGCCACAGATCTACATCTGCTGGATCGGCCGTCCCAGCATAGTCCGAAGCTCCGACTCGGCGAAGTTGCTCAAAGGTCTTCCCAATACCCGATGTTTCACTATGGGGAGCCTGTGCTCTCGGCGGAGGTACTGGAAATCTTTCTACCATGAGATTCATCGTAGCCATCATCTGCCCCATAAGCTGTTGGTAGGCAGGGTTTTCGAGAATGGCTGGGTCAAGTTGGGGGACCTCATGCACCCGATCTCCATGTGCCTGCCCTTCAGCTCCATCAACTGATGCAACATCACTGCTCTCGGCAGCATGTTCTTCACGATTTCCACACATCTTGGTTTTTTCTTCCGCCGAGGGCAGAAGATAATCGTAAGAAAATCTGGAGAACTCACATGAACAGACACAACCTAGTCCTAGATCCCTGTAGACTCATCGAACCTAGAGCTCTGATACTAAGATTTGTGGTGACACATCCCACTATCACACATACAACGAGGTGCCACGCGAAAACATGCGGAAAACACCATAAACCACTTATTACCAAAAACATGGGTTAATTAAAACCGATTTCGGAAAAACCAAGAAACTATTACATTCAGATCCTCATCCTGAAAGAAAACGTGTTATGTAAACATTTACAAGTCTAGATATGTGTCCACAGCTTAACATATCAGTTGTCTTGTCATCACATTAGCTCATCACCTGTTTATATACATAATGGCCCACATCCGGCCAGCAGCAGGATATATAATGCTTCATCAGCTATACATCGTGAAACAATGTCAAAATGCCTCTGAGGACCTAAGAGTACAGGGATGACTCTAAGACTCTACTACAAAACAACCAAAACAGCAGCATATCCATCTCTTGCCTTCTACTGCTCTTCTTACTGCCCGGCTGCAACCCCACGACCACCACCACGTCTAGCGCGAACACCTAAAAAGGGTTGTAAACCAACAGGGTGAGACACATAGTCCCAACGAGAAACATAACTCCCTGCCAGAACCAAAAAACCTCAGAAAGGTTAAAGAAACAACAACAGATAATTGATAAAACGTAGAATAAGAGCAGTCTATAGAGCAGGGTTGTTATTACCATTGATCTTACCAAGATGTACGGAAGGCATATAACCAAGTATTTCTTTATGGAACATGATTGACAAGATAAGATTTATAAGATCTTACCACATAACATAAGAAACGTATAAGTAACTGCAATGTATAATAAGATTAACTACACAAGAAAGGCTTCAACCAATGTTCTGTGTTTTGCCTTACGCAATAAATACTACTCAGCTGGATTACATGTTCTTATGCCCTGAGGAAGTGAGTCGCACCACTCAAATCCAACCGACGGTTGCGAAACCCGGAGCCGGTGCCATACAAGGTCAATGGAAGAGCCGGACTCCACGACCTCCCACCTCATGGTCAGTGCACGAGAACCAAAGCAGGATCATAGTCTCATGCTTAAGTGGTCTCAACCACAGGGTTAGCTCCCATAGGCTACCCTTTCTCTAGCCCGCCTTGGTACAGGTCTCGACACTAGTATATCTGAGCCACAGTCCAGTTCACCATTATCCCTGAGCCATGAACGCATTCATGCTCTATCACACTGAGCCATGGGCCTGTTCACCATGCTCTATCTATCCCGAGTCTGCAACCGTAGCTGCACTCAAATCCTCTCTATTTTAGGCTAGGAGAAACCTCGCATATTCAACAATATGCGCTCCGGGTTATCCCGCAGGAGAACCTGTTTCACCATCACCAGCTACTGACGATGATGGATCTATGGCCAGGGCAAACTACATGATATGTTCCACTGTGATTAGTTAGTATATTTTAAGTGGATTGTTGAGGCAACCAGGTTGTAACACATGCATAACATAAAGTTACATTATTATTACCATTGTCACAATATCCCGCGATCTCAATCCCTCATCACAAGAAACCACTGCCTCACAAGGCATTCCCATCATTGGGAATAACAATCCCAGATCTCATCATTAGAGGATAACACCTCAACTGGGCCCTTTATCCACACTTAGGTCCTCAGACCTAAACACATTATACAGGCGATGCATGTTACCTCATCAATAAGAGTGACCATCAATGCAGTGTTATTCAAACATATATACCTTATAGCCCTTTACCTGGCTATGCATCCACATGAAACACCTGCATGGTTAGTATACACAATCATAGAGATAGCCATATTGTATTAATAGAATGATCGTATTGTCAAATTTAGGGCAACATTGATGATTGCATGCTTTATCATTCATGCCTCAAACCTGTGACCATAGACATGGTCACATCATCATATGAAGCAACTCATATACTTCCAAGCTTATCATTTACTCAGCATTATATATGTAATTCAAGATGATCATAAACACATGTAATGTCACATCATGTTTACATAGGTGTGATCTACTATATCAATCACCTTACCATTACCAAACATGTCAAAGGTTCATGAACCATAAACCAAAACTTTTAACAACAAAGATGTGATCGCATGATAAGGAACTAACAGATGAATTTCCGGGTGGAACATGACCCTCACTAGAAGTACCCACTACCCTCACAAGAAGTGTGATGGGAAGGGCACTCTCACTAGAAGTGGTATCGGGCAGGGTAGACTCCCTCATATCGCCCAAGCTTCTAGCCATGTATCGGTCAAGGATAACGGGCTACCACCTCAAGGAGTGTCGTGCAACCAACTATATCGTGCAACCAGGGTATAATGGCCACAAAGTCTAACATGCAGCTAAGTCTATGGGGCATATCGTGCAACAGGGGTATTGTGCACTAGGGGTATCGTGCACTAGGGGTATCGTGAACTAGGTGTATCGTGCACTAGGGGTATCGTGCACTAGGGGTTAGGGGTTGCAACGGGCGACAACTATTCTAACGGCTAGAGCCATGGTGCCCAGGCCAACCTTATAACGCCCAAAAAAACCACACATCATCCATCGAGACAAGGGCACCAAGGGAAAGCCTATCATCCAACCAAACTAGCCTCATCTATCAGTCAACACACAAGGCAAGAACCAAGGTGTGACGCCCAACACATCCTCCTCATAACGACCCAGAACTCAAGCTCAAGAGAGGTATCAGGTAGCACCATCCCAAGGCCATATCGTGCAAGATACATCCCAACAAGATCATCATCAACCTCAAGCACAAGGGTACCAACCCTAGATTGATCAAGAAGATTGGCTCACCTCTCAACAACCATGAGAGAGGGGTTTTGCACAACCTCTATCACAACGCAGGCAACTACAAGGATCAACCCTAACATGGGTCTACATCTACCAAAAAGCTCACCTCTCGAATCCATGGTGAGAGGAGGATGTTTCTCAAGCAACTAGAACACAAGCTCACCTCTCGACTTAAACGAGAGAGGGGTATTTCTCATATTACTAAAGCTCAAGCTCACTTCTCTAGACCAAGCAGGGAAAGGAGTATTTCTCAACAAGGAAACCCTAAAACATGGCTCGGCCAACTAGGGTACAAAGGTACAAAACCTCAACCTTAACCACAAGATTAAAGGTGAAACAAGCAAGAAACTTATCTTAGAACATACATGGCCAATTATGATTATATGAAACATACAAGGATGTAGAAGAAGGTAGTATGGTTAGGGTTAGGAGTTATGTATCCCGCCTTAAGCAAGCTCCAAGCTCCTAGCTCGAAGCTCCACCACAAGAAGGAGAACAAAGCACTCTAGGGTTTGGCCACCACTAGAGGAAGAAGAAGATTCAAAGGAGAATGATTAGCTACCAAGCTTAAGCAAAGGTAGAGGTGTCGTGCACCAAGGGAGAGGGGAAACCAAGGGACTAAAGGGATCCTTAGCAAGAGAAAGAAGGTGCATATATAGGAGAGAGTGGAGGAGAAACCAAGGTAAAACAAAGCAAGGTGTCGCCCACCTAGGGACACTTGTCTATGGGCAATGTCACCTCTCAAACTTGTTTTAAACACATGTCCAATGCCATTGCCACATGCAAGCATCAAGCACCAAGTGTCCACTAGTGGTGACACAAATGATGTCAAAGGGGTCAAAGGGGGTTCATGGACGACACACCCCACCACCATGCCCGACAACACCCTGGGCGACACACCTAGGCCGATACAAGGTAAACCTGCCCGATACAAGGTCCAACAAGGCAAGGGCAAGGTTCAAGCAAGGCATCTCATAGCCCAACAAGCTCATCCAAGCCCAAAGCAACTCTAGCAACGAGCCCAACCCTTCCTCTTAACACTAGAGGAAGCAAGGAGAGAGAGAAACACTTCTCAAGGTGACAAACTTGTTCAAAAATCCTAGACTTGGGTTAATTGCAAGTAGCACCTCCAGCTCTCAAGAAAGAACAAACAAACCCTAATCACCATCAAAGGTGGTTAGCAAGCAACTAAGTACCAGGGTTAAGCAAAGCAAATAGGATAAGCCCTAAACAGAGGTCAGGGTCCTTACATTAGCCTTCTGCAATAACATCTGACTAGGGACATAACAAGAATGCATATACTCTTGACATTTGTATAATCTCACCATTAAGGTCCTCAACCCAAAGACATACATCATTGATTAGTATCATTCTGTAGACATTTATTGTGTTATATCATTATCTTATAACTGAATAAGAGAATAAATTGGAAGATTACATTTATTATTAAGCAAATCATTTACCAGATATGTCATTTCAATCATCATATGATTGGATATTTGGACATACATACCAACAAAAACAAACTATAAATCATAAAATCATTAGACGAGACTAACATCTAGTATTAGAGCTAACACTTTATGTCAAAGTTACAATATAATTTTCTACATTGAAGTAATAATATTCATTTATTTGTGTCCTTGAAGTAACCGATAATCAAAATAATGACAACTCCTTGGACAATATATATATTGAAATGAACAAGTACTTATCGACAAGAAACTCATTGTCTAGTATATTTTGAAACCATATCTTAGTAAAGAATTTTGTAGACAATCACACATAGGATTCAAAGTGAAAACAATAAGAGTCAAATTAAGATGGCTACATGTGTATAACAACATACCAAATGTTGAAAAGAATAATCAAGAATATATATATATATATATATATATATATATATATATGAAAATTGACTAACATTCATTGTATGAAAGATACACATCTTACTCTCATAAACCAGATGTAAGGTATGATATTATCTGGTTATAATGTAGTTAGTAGTTTGTTGGGTCCTATTGAAAATGTTGATTGATCAATAATCAAACAGTATCTATAGGAAGATCTTGTTGGTATATAAGCTTAGAAAGTCAATCATGTGATGATTGTAATGACATAAAATATAAATGATTTGATTATTAATAAAAGGCAAGATTTCAATTTATTATGTTCCATTCAGTTATGAGATACTGATGGAACACTATAAATGTGTAGAGAATCATATTACTCAATGATATATGTGTTCAAGTTACTACCCTTGTGGATGATATCATACGGATGTTAAGAGTATATATATATTCTCATTATGTCCCTGATCGGTTGTTATTTTGGAAGGTTGATAGACAAAAATGACACATAAGATCAGAGTGTGAGTTGGTTGATGACCGAATCTCATTAGTCATGATATGGGAATATCAAACCAAGCACACAGATAAATGTTATCGGACAAACCCATTGTGAGACTGACACATGGAAACCATGATCATGGAATTCATAGTCAGGTCTCATAGTGATGGTGGTGGTTGTGGTTCTTAGGCCTAAAATCATTGCACTTATCATATGTTGTTGGGTACGCATAGACATCATCAAACGCAGTCCTAAAACATGGTTTGTTATAAAGGTGATGATTGGGTGACTTTAACATATGGGGACATACTGTGAATGATAGAGATGAGGTTTGTCCCTCTGACAGGCATATGATATCCAAAGGCCTCTTTATTAGCAAGACTGAGAAAAGTATAGTCGTACGCATGCGAGTCAATATGTGACATCGAGCTTACATATATCTCATGTAGTCTGCTTTGGTTCAAGGAACAAGATTGAATGATAATAAGGATGACTTCTCCATCCCTCTAGTTCAATTTGGATATCAGTGACAAAGGAACTATACAAACATTGTAACACCATACAGAGATTGTAGGTTGAAGTTGCTCCCCAACTTTCCATTTACTTGGATAGCATTGATGTGTCACTAGGCACCGCTCATTGCTTGTGTTGTCATAAGTTGTTATGAACATTCATTACCAATGTAATATGGGACCTATAGGGTCACACACATAGGATCTCATCTAAAAGAGGAGTTTGATCTTAAATGATGATTGAATTGATTAATAAAATATTTAGGTGTTCAATTCATTCAACAAATCAGCTGACCGAACTACCAAACAATCAGTTCAAGTGTTGAGATTGTTGTTTGGAGTGTGATGCTGATTGTATTGTACATTGGTTGGAATTTTGTCTGACCTGGGCTGTCAGACACCCGTCTCACCTGTGTGAGATGACCTTCTGGCATGGTGTAAGACACCAGTCTCGTTTACACCGAACGTCCATTTTGGGTGTGCAATTCGATTGCATCTAGGATTGGTGTTGGTGTAATGACATGCTCTAATTGGAATTGAATTGTCGACAAATGTGCAAAACTAGAAAGTACAAAACGACCATCCACTGAGTGAGATGAACGTCTTGTGTCCCAGATGACTGTCTTGGCTGTCAGGTTGCAAAGTTTCTAGAATTGTTGTGAAAATTCAAGATTTTTCGGTCCTTTCTACTCCCATAGAGACTGGAAACCCTGATGTTGGTCTCTACTATAAATAGAGGGGCATTGGGAGCTTCCCAGAGCACAATACAAACATTGAGAATCAGTTGCTCTGACAATTTTTGTCCTCTTTGGTTGTGGTAACCACGAGATCCTAGGCTAATCCTACCCAAGTAGGGAGGGATAGCTAAGGGAGAGAAAAAACTAAAGATCATTGTTGTGGGAGAGAAGGTTGGTGATTAGTACACCAACGGGAGGGACAACTTCGTATTGTCCATTCTAACAGGATGAAAGGATTTCTAATTGGTCTATGTGGACTACTCTAGAGTTAGGAGTCATTTGGTTGCTGCTAGGAGTGTGACATCAATGGGCAACCTATGACAAGAACTGAGGAGACACTGTAGTAGTTGTCTGAGTCAACTATTCATGGAGGAGCAGTCAGACAAATCCAGCACAACTAGGAGTTGTACAGACACTGTTCAAGACAGAGTGTGCATCTACAACAATGAGGATTATCGCTGGACTTTCTCCAGGACCAAGTATATCTTCATAAAACTATTGTTCTCATTGCATAGTTATTGACGTGATCTGCTAGTTAATGGGAAATATGTCAGTAAATTTTTTATTTCTTCTACCTATCTGATGATGTATTTCCCAACATTGGTATCAATGTTAGGTTAATTAATTATGTTTTAGGATAACCAATATGATCTGATTTTGGTTTTATCAAGTTTATTTATTGCATGCGATGTGAAAATTCAAACTGGTTGATGTGCATGTCCGTCTTATCACCACATAAAGGTCCCAAACAAACATATATATATATATATATATATATTTATATATATATATATATCACCATAAAATCAGATGGTGGATGTGAAGCATGATTATAGCCAAAACCCCATATTTGTGTGTCCATGGTTGTGGTTATTTTTTCCTATTGTTAATCGGTCTGTCTATCAAGCATTTTTCTCCTTTCTAAATGTAAATTAATGTTCTTCTTCATATTTTCCCTCGAATGTAACTCGAGGTTTTACCCATATACAATGTAATAAGAAATAGGATAGTTCTAATTTATGTTACGACATGAGACAATGATTTTCACAAAGCTGGAACGATCAGCTCGTGAGACGACCCGATCGACTAGAGGACCAAGGAAGCCATATGACAGGAGGACGAACCAATCGACTGGTGGCCCTAATGATAACCTGGAGGTATCCAGATGTTGCTTGGACCTGGTAACCAAACAATCGCTTCAGAAGAGCCCAACCGAATGACCAAGGGGTGAGCCAACCTGTTCAATAGTTGAACCGATCAACCAGGATTGGTTCAAGCACAAATCTTCACCAACAACAGGTTGCATATGATGTGGACCATAGGTGCTAGTAATTCATTGTGGCTCCAAGGAATTACATTAGTATAGCCATAAACATCACTTGTGTGTTTTATTTATTGCATGTTCTCATTTGTGGTTATAGCATGTATATGATACGTACTATATAATGGTGATTGGATAAATTATATGTATTTATACAAACTCCCTCATCTAAAATGTTAAGTCTTAACTGATTTTCAAAAGTGGCACACATGAAAAGTGTGATTGACCAAGTGTAGGTTATGCTAAAGCGTGATGCGACGTCTATCTTGTGGAAGTGTAATGGTAGATATGTAGGTTCTACTAAAGCAGGGTGCAATACTCTATTGTGTTAGCTTTTGGGTCAGGCTTAACTGGTGATTCTAAGAGAGTCTAAGCACAGAGGCATGCAGATGATCATGGCAACAAGTTGCATATATCATCTATCCAATAGTTGCATATGATGCAATTGGCATGATTACCTACCTTGATAATTGACTATGGACGTTGGTGTAGGCCGGGTAATAATTGAACTATTTTGGATCTTGGCCCACTAGAATATTGTACACTGTAGTATTATGAATTGATATTGAGGCTATCAATTTGAATAAAAATAGTGGGAGTGATAATTAATTAAAGACCTAATTAAAATTGTCAAATTTATCAAATCAAACTAAATCAAAAATGTTTTGAAAAGTTGTAATATTTCTTTGTAGAATCAAATGTCAAACACAAACACGTTCAAATTGCAGTCAGTCCTCAAGAAGGACAAAATGGGATAAAATTCCACAAATTGGTGAAGGACTTTGAGAAATGTTCTCATCAATGAGAAAAAACTCTATGTCCTTGATAAACCAATGCCTGAGGAACCCTCTCCAAATGCACCTAAGGCTAAATAGATGCTTATTGGAAGCATGCCAATGATTCCATAAACATTTAATACCTAATTCTCTGTTGTATGAACTATGAGTTGCATGAACAACATGAAAATATGGATATTCTTGAGATGGTAACACATCTTAAGAATCATGTAAAGCAAAGAGGGTATAATTTCTTCAAAGCACTAATTGAGTGCAAACTGACAAAGGGAGGTCCAGTAGAACCACATGTTCTCAATATGATTGGGCATGTGGAATGACTGAGATTTCTCTTAGGTCAAACTTGACCATGAATATGTTTATGCAAGCATTGCATGAATCATATAGTTAGTTTATCAAATGTTTGGCATGTTGATGCAAAAGCAAGGAAGAAGAAGGACAAATCTGTGACGGTGATCAGCAGAAGTGAGTCCAAGGGAAAAAGCAAGGCCAAGAAGTGTTATGAGACTATGTTGAATCCCATGTCTTCTGTACTCAATATATGAGGAAGGGTAAGTGTAAAAGGGATATGTTCTTTTCACTTAAAGGATAAAGAAAGAAAAGTGCCACCATCGTCACCTGTCTGGACATTAGAAAGAACTATCCTCTTTATAGAGGATCTTGGGAAGATGGAAATAGAGATCTCTACTTTAGGACCTGAGAAGTAGTAAGCTAGAACTATGCGGAGAAAGGGTTGCTACCTCTACAGTTGGAAGTTGTCATTCATGGCTGGTCATATTTCAGTATCTATTTGGAGAATGAGATGCTCATCTCGGTATGCTGATAATAGAAGACGTGTGAAGCAAGAATGGAGCAGTCTTATAAACCATGTGAACCAGTTGATTAAAAGAAAGACTTTCCCTCTGACAAAAAATCTGATTCTTCTTTCCAGGATGACGATGGCGAGCATCAACGAGCCTAGGTTCAAGATGAGGAAGGTTCGTCTCATCAGGTGGACAAATCCAGACATGTTTAATCTTAAGCTAAATGTGACGATTGGAAGAGACTTGGACGAGGAAGGTAACAAAAGAAGATGGGCTGCAGATATTGTCTGTAATCACAATGTTGATATTTGCTTGATCTTCCGTGCTTGGCTAAAAAAGGAAGACTACAAGCTGGCATACATTCAAGCGTGCATCATCGGGTTAAAGTTGGCTGGAGATCATATGTTGCATATTTCTACCATTGAAGTGGATGATAAAAATATCTATAACATACTTTGGAACAATGCTTCTGTGCCATGGAGGGCTAGAACGTATGTGCAAGAGCTTAGAGAGGAGCTGGAAATGGCTAGTATATCGGGTGGATATGTGCACAAGCTGATTAACTCCATACCACGAGAGATCGGCAAGCTTGGACGTGGATCCTCCAATCTGGTTGTTACTACGGATTCAAATAGGATTCCTACTAGAATTAGGGGTATGGCTAGACTGAAAAAGAGGAAGATTCCTTACATTGTAGTCGAGAGTGAAGTGATTAAGGCTTGATATTACTTGGTCCTGTTTGTTTTGTTGTTTCGGGTGGGGTTTTTCTTTTTTGGGAAAATACCCGAGTTATAAGAGCGGGAGCTATATTGTTTTTGCTGATTTTAGCCCACCAGAGGGGTGTGGGATGAATAATAGCGACCCCTGGCTTAATTAAAAAAAAGGGCACATAATAGAATTAGTGAATTGCTATTATGTACTAGCCATTGATGAAAACATTATATGTTTTGTGTGACAAGAACATTATGTTTCATTTTAAAAGATATGATCTAATATGGAAATTCCCTATGTATCACAAACTATACTTGATAGTTGTAAGGGAAAATGTGTATGACACATATAGTGATTGACTTGATAACTCAAACAAACTAAATACCTATAACACTGTCATCTAGAGTGCACGAATGAGAAATGCATTTCTAGAATCCATATGATGGTTATATAGACTCTTTTGGTTATTGAACCAATGGATGCATGCATGTTTTATTCATTGTGTAATATGAAAAAAGCATCTTCACTAGATGTAGTGGGAGATCGACTATCTGTTAGGACTAGTACATATTGATGTACATTAAATTGTTAGAATGAATGATAAAGGTAGTCACAAGTACCTCATTATATTTACCGATGTGATCAGTAGATATTGAAATTTGTATTTAATGAATACAAGTACGAATCTCTTGAATGTTGAAGAAGATTATGAATGAAGTATGTAACTCACTTGGTAAAGTATTAAGATACATTGATGTGATCAATGTTGAAATATTGAAAACTAAGAGTTTGAGGATATTCTGGAGAGAGCGTGATAGTGTATCACATTGAACTCCACCTGATACATATTTATGTGTCACAAAGAAGGTACCATGCCATATTAAGTCACGGTAAGATTATCAATGAAATCTAGTTGATCGTACAATTTATTTTGGGCACATACTTTACACTAAAAAGTATGTACCGTGTAAAATAGTTCAAAAGAAACCTTATGAGATATGGCATGGGCAAAGTCTCGATGTGTCTTTTGAATTGATTGGGATTGAAGGCTTATATAAGAAAATTGTTTCTTAAAAACTTTTTCCATAAAATCACATAAATGTTATTTTGTTAAATACTACTCTTATCCCAATATGACAACAAAGTGGTTGTTAGTTTGGATGATTGTATTCGTAAAAGGAACTTAGTTACAAAGGAATTAGTGGGAGTAAAAGTAGAACTCAAAATGTTTGAGATAAATAAGAAAACATTGAAACTAAAGAGGTACGACATGACCAAGGAGAATCACAAGCTGTTGTGGAATTTCGAGTTTCTTATGTAAACACGGAACTCAAAGTTCTAGTAGAAGACGCCTTGAGTTTGAAAGATTATGATATCTTATAACTCAAGAAGGTGGTAAGTTGATCATAGATATGAATCAACAACCTACCTAGAAACTATTGAGGGATCAAAATTTGAGAAATGGCTTGAGGCCATAAGATGAATGATGGACTCCATGTAAACCAATAAGGTATGAACTTGGTGGATTCTTCTGAAGGGGTAAAACCCAAAGGGTGTATTTGGGTCTTTGAAAAGAGATCAACATGGAAGGGTAGATTGGTTGTAAAAGATTTTCAAACAAGGTGTTGAACGTGATGAAGTCTTTCACCAATTACCATGGTTAAATCCATCTAGATCATGCTTGTTGTTGCAACTTGCTATGACTATGAGATTTGACATATGGATGTTAAAACCACATTTCGTAATTGGAATAATTAATAGGATGTGTACGTGGCACAACCTAAAGGTTTTATAAATCCATGAATGCAAATAAAGTCTATAGTCTACAAATATCAATATGTGGATTGAAACAAGCATCTCATAGTCGGAATCTTCTATTTGACAAGACAGTCAAAGGGTTTGACTTGAGTCAGAATGAAGATGGAATCTGTGATTACGAAAGATTTGGTGATAGCATATTAATATTGCACATAATGATGGGGAATGACATCCTTATCCTATAAATGTTAAAACCTAGCAAGAAAAGTACCTTCTATAAGAAGGGTTTAGGCGAAGCATCCTATGAGATAGGGATCGAGGTCTATAGAGATAGATCTGGAAAGCTTCTTGACCTAAGTAAAAGCGCATACATTGGAAAGATGTTGAATGGTTCAACATGAAAGACTCAATGAGAGAAAATGTGTCCATGATCTGTGGAGTTAGTCTCTTAGGAGACTAGTGTCCCAATTCTTGTGAAGAACAGGAACACATGGATAGATGTCATATGCATTCGCAATTGGATCTATCTTGAATGCAACAGTATGTACTTATCCTATTATCTCATGTGTATTGGACATGACAAGAAGATATACAGTCATCTCATATGTATTGGACATGATGAGAAGACATATATATACCTACCTAGCAATCTTATATTATTGGACATGACAACAAGGTATATGATTCCAGTAAGAGTCACTGGACTACCATAAATAACATCCTTAGGTGTTTGTAAAGCACTTACATGATTGCTTCCTTGGTTATGGTAATAAGGAAGAGTTGCATGTAAAGGGTTACACCCATGCAAGCTTCTAAACTGAAAAAATAACCACAATCTATGTTTGAAATTAAATGAGAACTGTAGGCTAGAAAAGGTTTTGAGCTAATGATAGTTTTTCAAATCTACAAAAGAAGTCGAGTGTCTCTGTGTTATGAAAATAGCAGAGTATACTGTATGGATCAAGAAGTTCATATGGGTGAACGTGTATGAGGTTCTAACCATTAATGACACAGTACAAATACTGATGACAACAATGGAGCTACTAGTTAGGCTGGAAATCTCAAATAGCATATTGTGGCACTTCCATCTCATACGAATAGTTGTGCAGTGAAGAGATGAGAAAATCGCCAAATACTGACTTAAAGCAAACATTGCTAAACCCTCTATAAAATCACTTGCGCAGAAAAAGCATGATGGTCATGTTGGGTCATTCAGGAAGAGATCTTTGGGTGATTGGCTCTAAGTGCAAGTGGGAGTTTGTTGGTATGTATGCTCAGAGAACCAATCATGTGATGATTGTAATGACATAGAATATAAATGATTTTATTATTAATAAAAGGCAAGCTTCCAATTTATTATGTTTCATTCACTTATGAGATAGTGATCGAACACTATAAATGTCTAGAGAATCATATATTTCAATGACGTATGTTTTCAAGTTACTACCCCTATAGATGAGATCATATGAATGTTAAGAGTACATATACATATTCTCATTATGTCCATGATCGGTTGTTATTGTGGAAGTTTGATAGACAATGACACATAAGATCAGAGTGTGAGTTGGATGATGACTAAATCTCATTAGTCATGATATGGCAATATCAATCCAAAGCACATAGATAAATGTTACTGAACAATGTATCGGACAAACCCACTATGAGACCGACACATGGAAGCCATGATCATGGAAGTCATAGTTAGGTCTAACAGTGATGGTGGTCATTGTGGTTCTTAGACCTAAAATCATTGCACGCTCACATGTCGTTGGTTATACTTTGACATCACCAAACACAGTCCTGAAATGTGGGTTGTTATAAAGGTGATAATTGGGTGACTTTAACACATGGAGATAGACTGTGAATGATAGAGATGGGATTTGTCCCTCCGAAAAGAGTATGATATCCAAAGGCCACTCGATTAGTAAGACTGAGAAAAGTATGGATATATGCATGTGATTCAATATGTGATATTGAGCTTACATATATCTCATGCAATTTGCTCTGGTTCAAGGAACAAGATTGAATGATAACAAGGATTACTACTCCATTCCTCTAGTTCAATCTAGATATTAGTGACGAAGGAATTACACAAACATTTTAACACCATACATAGATTGTAGGTTGAAGTTGCTCCCCAACTTTCCATTTACTTGGGTAGAAATGATGTGTGACTAGGCACCACTCATTGCTTGTGATGTCATAAGTTGTTATGGACATTTACTGCCAACGTAATATGGGACATATAGGGTCACACACATAGGATCTCATCTAGAAGAGGAGTTTGATCATGAATGATGATTGAATTGATTACTAAAATGTTTAGGTATTTAATTCATGTAATAGATCAGTTGACTGGACTGCGAGACAATCAGTTCAAGTGTTGAGACTATCGTTTGGAGCGTCAGACTGATTGTATTGTACTTTGTTGGAATTCTATCTGACCTGGGCTAGGAGATGCCTGTCTCACCTGTGTGAGATGGCTGTCTGGTATGGTGTGACATGCCCATCCCATTCACACCAGATGCCCATTTTGAGGGTGCAATTCGATTGCATCTAGGATTGGTTTTGACGTAATGACATGCAATAATTGGAATTGAATTTCCAGCATATGTGCAAAACTAGAAAGTGTGAAATGACCATATTGCTGAGTGAGACGACCATCTCACGTCCCTGCCGAATGTCTCGCTGGGCGAGACGACTGTCTCGGTTGTCGTAGGTTGAAAGTGTTACAACCCCAATTTTTGGGTTCATTTGGTGAGAAATGTAATTTCTCATATTAAAGATATTTGAATAAATAATGATATAATTTGTTTTGAATAAATGGATTTCATGTGAAATGGCCTTGATTGTTTGATAGTGGGCTTTATTGGCCATTGAGCCCAATTGAAAAGAAATGAGAAATTAAAAAGAAAAGGATTTGATAAATAAAAAGGGAATGTGAGAAATAGACTTTTAAAAGAAGATAAAGGCAAACCAATATTCCCCAATATGGGAATTCATGCCTTTAGGATTTCTTGAGGTCCAAGGAACCCAAAATAACAAGATAATGACAAAGGAAAAAGGATTAATAATTAATTTGGAGTAGTTAAAGGGATAACTTGGGAGAGAAGGAAGACTTCCCATCCATTGCAATTTGTTTCCCAAATTTTGTAAATAGTTAGATAATTTGAATTAAAAAGGAACTACAAATTGGGAGTTATGGATTTTCCAAGTTATCATTGAATTTGGAATATAATTCGAAATAATAGGAAATTTCTTTTCCTTTTTATCTAACACGTGTAATGAGGGCCCTTGGATTTAGATCCAACGGGAACTGTTCATCGTCCAAGTCCCAGTGGGATGAGGACTTCAGTCGTGACAGGGGGAAATTTCTCCCCTTGATTCCGACCAACCTGACGCATGTGCACTCATGGGGAGAGACCCGTTGAGTCCCGACCCTGGTTTGTTGGGGTTTTAACTTAACTTCATGAAATGCCCAATTGGGCTAGAACTCCGGTTGCAAAAAGGATTGGGAACCCTAACAGGGACCTCCCATGGCCTATATAAAGGGGACCCCTCGATCCCTCACCTCATTGCGATTGTGAATGGCTCCTCTACGAGATTTATCGCTCTCTCCTTTGCTCAATTGATCTTGCTCCGACGAGACTCCGTTGTTGCGCCGCCGCATTGCTCGAGCAAGGAACAGGAGGAGGACAATGCACAATCATCGTTCGATAAAGGAACATGATGATCCCCGATGGGATCTGACAGTGCAGGAAGGTGGTCGTTTTAGTGGGGGTGCATTAGCGAGGATCGTTGGATTGGAGACCAACGTGGACTTCATTAAGATCCAACGGCCCGGGCTTAGAGGCACACGCGCAAGCGGGCGAGTGGGGACGATCGATGTGGATCGTCTAATCAGTGGACCATCATGGACCGAGGAGCATCCAACGATCGAGGAATTTCGGTAATTTCACTATCTGACCAAATAATCCAGGAAAAGGGTTTTCTTTGCAAAATTTGTAGAAATTGCTAGGAATGTCTAATGGAAAAACTTTATACATGAAAGTTGTGTAGAAAAATACGAGTAATCTAATAAACATACTTTGAGAACCTAGTTCTACTCCGTTTTGCAAAAGTACCTTAATTTTCTAGTAAAATGTATTAAAAGTTAATGAGAAACCCTAATTGAATATAAAGGGTGAATTTGGGGTGAATTAATAGGTCAAATTGATAAGCTTAACCCTGTTAATGATAAAGGTGGTTTTTTTATCTATTTTGAATGCAAGGTTGCCTAATTTAGAGTTGTAATCCATAAAAGAAGGATAATCTATATGGAAACCCTAATGTGGGATAAAAGGAGAGAAAAAACATATTTATTTAGATTAAGGAAATCATATGCTTAATAAATATCCTAAACTTGTTAAGGGTAATAAAATGAGAAATTAAGGGTTTTATGTAGTTTTGATAAATTAAGGATCATAATATTGAAAGAGGAGGTAAAAACCCTAATTCCCAAGGAAACCCTAAAATTGGAATTGAAATCATAAGTAATGTGCTGAAATTGGATGAATATTAATAAAAGGAAATTGGTACTTTTATTTTAGGATTTCTATTCATCATTGCTTGCTTGATTGGGTTTCCCTGCATATTTGAATCTTTCTTGAAATATGCAATCAAAGGTATGTGGTTACGCTTATGAATATTTCGAGTTAGTTTTTCGAGGTTTTCCGAAGTTTTCATCGATGACTTGAAATAAACTGTTGGATGAATTTAGTTCATGCAAATTATAATGTGGCTATGACTATCACATAAGATATGTGCCTACCATCTCAGATCTTGGTCCCCTCTGTGGCTTAATAGTTGACCTAGTAAATGGCTACCTATGGGGTAGGTCCATCAGGTCATTGGATGACTTAGTACATGGCTACCAATGGGGTAGGTCCATCAAGTCACATTGAGTTAAATAGTGGGCTACCTTCAGGTAGTGCCATGCGACTCTATTACCCTATGTAATGGCTACCTGTAAGGTAGGACCATGGGGGTAAGAATCTACCTAAAAGAGAGGTAGCATACAAGTCCACTGCAGGGATAGCACAAAGTTAGGGGATAGGTAAGGATTGAGTAGTATGGCTTAAAATGTAATCTTGGTTTCTAAATGATTAATTGCATGATTACGTTGTTAACATAGTTGCACATTATTTGTTTCCCCCACATACCAGCTTCTGTTGACTGATGTTTTGTTTGTCGACATTTTAGGTACAAGTGAAAAGAACAAACAGTAAAGTGGCATATGTGGAATTGAATGAGAATTAAAGTGCAAAGGAGGATTAGTTAGATTAGTATTTGTGTGGATAGAAGTTTATAAATCCCAGTTTTCAAAAGGTATGCAATGTTTTTATTTTTACCATATTTCAGTATAGTTGGTAGAATTTAATAATTGTTATTGATTATTTATCAAACCTTTGATCCTGTCAATTGGGATAATGGCTCTGACCTTCTAGTCTCCCTTAATTGGGGTTATCGGGAGGCGGGGTCATTGCATTTGGTATCAGAGCCAAGGTTCCTCACTTAATCTTTAATAATTATTAAATTTTACAAATTATGTAGAACCCAAGGGAGTTATTAGAGGATTATCTGAAAGACAGAGGTGTCTAGAAAAGGATCACGATTGGGGGCTGGCAATATTTTTCCTCTGCACCGCTAGTCGAAATACGAGGACTCCCGGATCTGTGTGACTGCCTAGCCAAAGTCTTAGGGTATGATTCAAAATAAGATACCTTTAGGATTCTGTCATCTTGTTAATCCCTTCTCAACTCAAATGATATTAAGGACCTTAAGGATTAGGGTTTTCTCTCTTTTCCTCACCCTCTTGAGGTATGGGTAAGGTTGATAAGGATTAAGGAATCCTCCACCAAATTAATGAAAAGCATGCAAATAAGATGTCATGGACATAAGCTTAATAGAATAAGCTAAACTAAAGAATAGATACATGCTTAGGTCGTATGACATAAGTTGTCATGCCCTCAGGAGAGACCTGAGGATATACCTTCTTGTAAGGAGGATAAGTAAAGAGAGTTAGTCTTGGAGATAGAAATCTCCATTACAAGTAGAGACCTGGCACATCCTCTGAGGATGATGTTAACCCTAACCCTAAGTGAAGGTTGGAGAGAGAGATGGCATGATGAGTTAGACCAGGTGTTTGGATGGACATGCCTTAGATGACGTATGAGCCATGAGAGGTTGGATGACCGAGCACCTTTGGCGACCCAACCCTGGGAAGGGTCGTGCGTGTTAGAGTGAAGGAGAGCTCCTTCATTGATGAGGTTAGAGAAGAACCTATGGAAACCCTATGAGTTTATATAGGCATAATAGGCACCCAGAATGTGTCAGTACTGCGAGAAATAGGTTGAAACCCTGGCCAGGAGAGTTTGATGGATAGCTTATGTGATAAGCATAAGAGGATATGGATGACGTTGAGCGAACATAAGTTGAACATAGGCTTCACCATGTAGGGGTATGCTTGTGAGCTTGATCCCTCTTGGAGAGAGAGCCTCTCATAGTAAGGTTGTTTATAGGGTTGGCTCTAGAGAGAGAGCAGGAAACCAAGCAAGAAGGTTGGAATCCTAGACTCCAAGATATGAGGAAAAGTAGGGAGTTGAGGATGATGCGACCTAAGTGAATGATAGTGGTCGCCACATGCTTGATCCCTAAAGGTTGATGATGTCTTGGTTGCCATGAGAGGAACCAAACCCTAGAGAGAGGATGAGTCTGTTGGTACCTATGTGCCTATGGTATAAGTGTTTACCTTCTGAGAAAGGAAGAAGAAGTTTTGTATACCCTGGAGAGGTTTAGTAACAGGTTGTGAGGCCTTGTGCCTTGTTGGTTATCCTTAAGGAAGACTCGACTCTGAATTGTTGCTCGAGTAGAAGGATGACAGGAAGTGTGTGTCATGCCTTATACATGCCTGATTTGTGGTTAATAGATTGAGCATGTAGTTGCTCATCAAAAAGTGAACCTAGGGTTCCTAGGCCTAATAGGGGAAGTGGTGTACCTAATGCTCATGACGAGAATTAAGTTGTTATAGTTTCGAGCATGGTACTCCTCATGTATAGAGGAAAAGGGAAACCCCTTAAGTTTAAAGGTATGTTTGATGAACCCCTCATAGCTACGTTGATGACATGGGAAGGTATGATTTTGATCCAATAGGGAGGATGAGAACAAGTATGACCTAACATGGTTTAGTAGGTGGTCTACTTGTGCCTTGAATAGCTTGCTAGGGTTAAGCATGCTAGACCCAAGGACGTTTGTGACCTTTGTTATCGAGGTGAAGTTTTCCTCCATCCTGGGAGAGGGGCCCTTTGGTAGGGTGTATACCAGTTTTTTTGATTTAAGTTAACCTAAAGAGGTCTCATAGGATCTTGAGAAGCTAAGTGAAAAGTACATGGTATGAGAATGAACCTATAGACCCATAGATAACCATATCTAAGTGCATGTGGATGTGTTACCATGGAGGTAACTAGTATGGGACCTGACCAAGGTAGGCAGGTCACCATGAACCCTATGAAAGGATGAAAGTTAGCCCTTGAATGCAGAGAGAGATGATGAAGGCTTGGGGAAGGTTCTAAGTTGGACATTTGCTATAATAGAATCCTAAGTCTATCCTAGGGTCAGGTAGGGGTAAGACTGATGAAATTAGGAGTTTCCTAATTCCCTAGTTGCACATGACCATAGGGTCAGGAGGTAACGGCTATCATTGTTTGAGGGCCATGGGTTAGGAGATTGATCACCTTCATGAACTCATGAGACCCAAAGGGTAGATGAGTAGGACACTCTCTAGATGCATGAGGGAAGAGGGATGACCCCAAATGTGTCGGCACCCTATAGACCTAGAGGAGATGACAAGGGATTGTGTGTGGACCCAAGTAGGTTCGAGACTAGTTTTTCCATGGAAGTAACCTTGATATCGAGATGATTGTGATGTAGAGACATATGTGGCACGTTTCAACTTGGATCTAAAGGTGTACCGACAAGGTGGGATGTACCATCTCTCCTCTTGGAATAGGAAGAACTCTATATTTGGACTGTAGCTACATGCTTATTTCCTCTTGTTATGGGAGTGAGAGATAAGACAGTACGCTTCCCATACACCAAGGATAACAGATGATGTGGGTTGGAACGTTGTTGCGAGGTATGAGGACAGAGATGATAACGTGCCCTTGTGGAGTGAATGATACATGGATAGGTACAAATGATAAGAGTATTCAGGTAATCATCTGGTGAGAATGTTTTATCATGAGCTATGTGGAGTTTTCAAGATATGCGAGGTTGAGCTTGATAACCATGAGAATGAGCCCAGAGTTTTCTCGATGAAGATAGATTTAGAGCTGAGATAAGATAATAAGTAGAATACATGAAGGTGTATGTCATCAACATTACCTAATACGTAAGAATGTGAAGTGGTAATAGATGCTCTGGTTGAGATATAGATGCCTAGTATGGCTAGAGGCTAGGAGAGGTTGTTAGGATAACCCTAAGTTTGAAAAAGAAGATATGTTTGGATAACACTCATATGTAACGAGATCTGTTGAACAAGTTAGTGGTTGTTTGGTTAGTCAACCTTGGTGCAATAAAAGGATGGTTGTAGAACTTCAATTGCACTTCTCTGGAAAGGAAGGTGTTAAAACCCTGATTAGAGTGGTTTAGGGTTTCTGAGGTATCAATCTTGAGGAATCATGACATACAGAAGATCATGATTTTAAGATCACCATACACCGTACCACCAAACCATACACCGTACTACTAAGATAATAAGTGACAGTAGGACTTTGGATGCCCAAGATGAAGTTGCATTTGGCATGTGGCCATGCATGATAGAAGGTGAAGGATGAGCACCGGTAACCCAGTGCATTGATATAGAGGATAAAGAGTTTCCGAGAGGGAATGGGAGTTCATCACTATGGATGTTGTGATAAGTCTCCCCTAGACCAAGGAAGGGCAAAGATGCAATGTGGGTTATGGTAGATCGCCTTACCTAGATGACATGAGATAGAAAGAGTACTGTCAAGGGATAGATCGGGTTGAACTACATATGAGAGAGATGATTCAACTACACCATGAGGTCATTACATAAAGCTTCTAGAATTTTTGTAAAAATTTGAGGTCTTCCAGTCCGTTCCACTCCCACATAGATTGGGAACCCTGACCCTGGCCTCTACTAAAACTAAAGGGATATTGGGGGCTTTCCAGAGCACAATAGAGATAATTGAGAATTAGTTGCTCTAACAATTATTGTCCTCTTTGGTTTTGGTAACCACGAGAGCCTAGGCAAGTCATACCCGACTAGGGAGGGATAGCCAAGGGAGAGAAACAACTAAGGATCATTATTGTGAGAGAGAAGGTTGATGACTAGTACACCAATGAGAGGGACAACTCATTCCTATCTATTCTAGCAGGAAGAAAGGAGTTCTAGTTGGTCTGTGTGAACTACTCTAGAGGTAGGGGTCTTTTGGTTGCTACTATGAAGGCAACATCAACTCGCAGTCCATGGTGAGATCTGAGGAGATGTTGTAGCAGCTGTCCGAGTCTACTATTTGTGGAGGAGTAGTCAGATGAGTCCTAGTGCAACCAGGAGCTACAAAGACACCATCCAAGACAGAGTGTGCATCTACATCAATGAGGTTTGTTTCTAGACTTGCTCCAAGACCAAGTATATCTTCATAAAACCATCATTCCCATTGCATAGTTATTGACGCGATCTGCTGGTTAATGGGAAATATGTTATTAAAATTTTTGTTTCCACTGCCTATTTGATGTTGTATATCCCAAAAGATCCATCCAATCAACCTTACTAATAAATTGAACTTCTAGAAAGTGACAAAATTGATATGGTAGGAGGAACTCATGAGAAAAGTAGGAGAACATATTTTTTTCATGTTTATTGAGGTAGAGTGATTTGAAAAGGAAGGAAAAGAAATAGAAAGGAACTGATGATTATTAAGATGTATTTATCACCATATTTTTATGCATCAATTAGAGTGAAGACATATAATACAAACAATATGTAATTTGGTACACAATTAAAGGAAAAATGTCAAACATGGAAAAAGTTTGGGTACAAAAGTTCTAAAATAACAAGAAACAATTTGACACAAGAGTGGAAGAATTTTTTTGACCAAACTATTTTGAGCATGAGGGAGATACAACAAGGTAATAGAATGCACAAAATGCTACTTTGGATCAAGAATCACGTATGTAAAAAAACTTTAAGCAAAACAACAATAGGAAAAGTTAGCATTTCCACCTTTAGTCGATATGAAAAATGCAATGAAGGTAAGGATATACCAAAGTTCCTTATTATATAGCCAAACTATGACGACCATCACCACACTAAATGATATTACTCAAAACAAAGTGTGGAATTATCACTAATAACCTTGTTACCATAAAATAAGGAAAATTTGATCCATTTGCAATTCTATTTTCTCAAGTGGAAGCATATCACAACAAGACTTCAACACAGGATATATGTATTTCATATATACCAAAAGATGTTACATTTCATGTTCAAAGGCTATAAAGCCATAACTGATACATGATACAACTTGTTTATATATATGTACAAGCCATTTCTATATATTTTATGGCATGATCCAAAATCTACATGTCGATAACAAATATAAAATCTTCAAGGACCCAAGAGTACAAGGACGAAACACAGGGGTCTACTAAAACACTACACCAATAGCATGTCCAACCTTCTGACAGCTACTGTTCTCCTTGTTGCTCAGCTCCTGCATCGCTACCTCGACCTCCTCGTCCACGACCACCTAAAAAGTTGAGGAACACACGGGGTGAGACCAAACATCCTAGAGAGAGATATAACTCTTCACCGACATCTATTATAAGCATAGCTAAGTGTTACACCCCAATCTCATAATTTCCTCAAATCATGAGATTAGGGCATAAGATAGGATTTATATGTAACACAAAGAACACCCTTAACCTTTTCTTTTCTTTTAAACTCTTGTTTCATCACATTGAACCACATATCATCTTAACAAAGGAATCTGAACATTTCTTCTACTAATCAAACTTTAATAGTAAAGATACATGTATAAACATTCACGATGTCTTTCACACATTATGCACATGAAACTTGCTAATTAGCATACATATCAAAGAGAAACAATATTACACATTGTAATTACAACTCTCTCTCTAAACTCTTACTAAGGACCTAGAGTGACAAGGACCGACTGACTCAACTAATCTCGTACTTGACTCCTGTGGCATATCTACTCTGACGCTCTGATCATCTTCAAGTCCACGCGATTAACCCTAAAATGTTTGAGTAGAGGGGTGAGCCTACTCGCTCAGTGAATGAGTACTTCATGGAAACAGACTAATGCACTAATGTGATTACAGATATAATTTGAATAAACGATATGAAATTTAACAACAATAAATACTACACTGAGCAGTTCTAAAACAATATAATTGAAATAATAAAGAATGTAAATATTGCATCCAAAGAATAACTACTAGAAAACTATGCTCTAGTCTTTCTTAACTCTTTCATTTATAAGGAACTCTGTGAACCTATATGATCATATTTTAGATTATGCCCTAAATATATGCAGTGTACTCTTCATATAAAGATCCGCAACAAGTCCATGCTATGGTCCCACCGTACAAGACTTAGCGACACACCCGGGAAATGCTAAGTCTGACGCCAGCCCTGCTCTGCTACAGGACCCCTGGCTCTCCGGCCAGAACATAGGCTCTACGGCCTCAATGCACAACCACGTGTGCTCCAGACTCCTCCTTTAACCGGAGTACACCGGCGGAGAGTCACAGGGTTACCTTCGTGACACACGCACGAATGGTGTTAGATAACCGTGTTTTCTTTTTCTTTTTCCCAGTGCCATCGTGACACACGCACGATTGTTGTTAGACACTGCCTTTCTTTCTCTCCTCGTGCCACCAGAATTACTCAACCGGTTGATGTTGGACACGAGTTTCACCCCTAAGTAACAGACCTTCCTTTAGGGGTTCTACGGTGTTAGGGCACTTAGGTCTATTAACTGATTAACAGATAAACAATTTAACAGAAATATCACATAGCAACGTCAAAACTCATGTATTCAACATATATCATGTCTCAGTAACATCCCTTTCTAGGGCATGTCATATCTCATCACCTGCAATTTACGAGATATGTATTGAAATATAAGAAGCCCTGCAGTATGTAAATATCATTTCAGAGAGAACAAGCATATAAAGTTAAATGCACTAGAAACATACAATTCAACAATTAAGCATTACCATATCTCATATTGAGATCTTTCATATTACCATAGCATGATTCATTGAACACCCTAT
Organism: Alisma plantago-aquatica; assembly: GCA_963693085.1. NCBI lineage: Eukaryota > Viridiplantae > Streptophyta > Magnoliopsida > Alismatales > Alismataceae > Alisma > Alisma plantago-aquatica. The sequence continues at coordinate 479,165,470 of OY856414.1, forward strand.
CCTTAGGGTTTCATTCGCCTTATTCATTCATCACATGCCAACACCCTACTCTTAGGGTTTCATTTGCCTCAATCACTTGTCACATGGCTCTTATCATGATCTCATAAGATATAAGCATTCACTAAATAAGACTGTTTCCAACAAATCATATATAATCAATATAGATATGAAATCATGGAAACTTAACTAAATTTAGATTTTTCCATATCATTTACTGAGATATCATGTATCAAGAATAACATTCAATTAAGATAACCCATGAGATACATCCTAACCACTTATAGGATTACTAGTCCTTTTCAATAAGGTTGAAACACTAGTGATGTCCCAATTAGGTTACACCCTAATTACATCATTTGATATAAATCTGAAAAGCATTCTCACTAATAAGTGTTGTATACGTATCTGATATGAATCTACCATCAAAAAGTCATTCAAACAGAGAAGGAATCCGTATCATATCAATTTACAATAACTTAAATCAAACGGACATTTCAGGATTTAGAATTCACATGCTAAGCATTTAGGGATTTGGATGTTATAATCAAATTCGTGCATTAGAATGTTTGAAGGAAGAACCCACTCACCCTAAGGTGTGAAAACACCTCACAACTGCAGCTCAACTCAGGGAATCTCGAATTCCTATCAAATCCCTAGCAAATCTCCCAATTCTTCTTCCATTCAACTCAGAAACCTTGAAAATGAGGGATTATGAAGAAAGGGTGAGAAAAGAGGGAATTTCGACATCATCTTGGATCAAATCAGAGCAAGGACGGAATCTTGACATGAGAGAGAAGATTCACCATAAAAGTCTATGCAAGGAATCCGTACTTACTTGATTTCACCCTTCCTGGAATCGCAAAACCCTAATTCAGCAATTCCCCCACTTTCTCCACTCAAGCCCTAATTCTCCCTCTCTCTCTAGGAGCTCGTTTCTCTGGAATGAATGATGAAGAATGAGAGCTGCTTGTGTGTGTGGTCGTTCATATAAGTCAATTGAGCTGCTTGGGTCAATTGCATATTGACCCAACACTTAACTTTAATTATATAGGCTGAATATTCAGTTATACAAAAGTTACTGTAATTCGTTTATTTAAGAGATCAAACATTCTCCAACAATTATGGGAATTTATCAAGTTGTTTATAATTTATCTATAAAGCTTCAGTTGAAATTTGAGATCATTTGGAGTTACCAATAAATAAATAAAAATAGAACAATGCACTACTATATTGCAGTCTGCAAAATATTCGGCCGAGTTTGCCCTGCACAAACTCGACCGACACCCTTACTGTAGGGATTCAAAAGTCATCCAAAAATTATGCCAATTTAACAGAGTGTCTAAAACTGTGTTTTTCAGGAACAGTTAAAATTTGAGATCAATTGGATTTACCAATAAAAAGATAAAATTCAATTATCACACTGCTGTAAAATTCTGGAAATGTTATCGGTCGAGTTTGAAACTCGGCCGATAAACAGGCAAGAGCATTCTTCAAAAATTCTGATATTTTCCAATGTTGTTCACATTTTATATATCCAATTCATATCCAAATTTTAAGTAAATCAGAGTTACACATAAAATACTAAAAATCATTTAGTGAGACATTCTACTTATCAAATTCTGTATTCATATGTCATTCAAACCCTATTTTGGGCCGATTAGGGTTTAGGCTTCTCAAACCCTAATTCTTAAAACAAAAAGAACATTTAGACTTATTATCATAATTAAAACATCCTAATTGTGTTATCTTCATTAATTAGATTTCAAGAATGATTATTCCAATTAATCTTTGCAATTATCTAGGTAAACCCTAGTTTACCAATTAAGCTCAGATGGGGTCGTAACAACTCTCCCCCCTTAGAATGTTTCGTCCTCGAAACATAAACCTACAAGAAAGATACATTCAAGGTTATTCTAAGCTTCTAAAGCCTTCCATGTCATTATACTCTTGTATTTCATACCTGAATGTAGTTTTCAACATTAGGTCTTTTAATTCTTTACTAAATCACAACATATTTCAAATAGTTCTCAATGATATCAAGCAAATTCTTTATGTCACAGTCAAACATAGAATGTAAAGATAAACCACCACGCTTTCACTGCGCAACTCTGATACTATGATACAACTATCTCAACTTACGCTGTTCAGAGAGTTCTATTGTTCTGTATCATCTTTAAATGACAAAAGCAAGTTCACCAGGCTGTTTTAAACTTTAATACCATGCTACTCAGATAGCAAAACAATCTTAAATTAAAAGACTAGATTCAACAATCAATTGCACAATACTACTCTTGGCATCCCCATTGGGTCATGGATGCATGAGGTGAGTCATTACCACCTCATTCCATACTATCCTGTTTCGATCCTGGGTACTGTGGGTTATGGGCCCACACACAATTCAAAGTGTAACCATCATATTATATCATTTTAGAGTTTCAACATCAGTAATAAGGTAATCCACAATTATATCAGTCATTCAAACATTAATCATACTCAATTACCATCACTCGGTTATATTAGAGCTAGGTATAACAAGCTACACCTCATTAGGGTTACTTGTCCAGACAATCTGATTATCATCCCTTTCTATTAATATGAGTGAATAAGTTTGACTACCTTGTTCATGATATCACTCCATGTCTTCCGTCATCATCCAACTGTATCACCATATTACAAATACACAATACTAGGATGCATATCTGGTATGAATTACTACAACTATCATACGCCTTTAATTTAACATATAGCTTGCACAAATACACTGAAATCATATATAGAACCAGCTTCATATCTTAATATGCCTTCAACAAATCATACATGTAAAAACAAATTCACATATTACACAAAGCTAGTGTTTTCCCATATCTCTCTGCTCATTCATTACTTCTTTACTTTTTGCTACCTATCCTTTTCATATGATTATATACAATAAACATCACTAACATTGAAGCATTTAAGATAGAAATAGATTATTCATCATCCTTGCTATCACACAAGAATTTATTTCTTATCGCACTTCATCATATTGTATGTCACTATTACATTCACTAGATGACCCTACCAAGGTAGTTATGCACCATATATGATTCATTTTCTTATCATTTCATTCCCACCTTGCTCTCATTAAGGAATATATGAAAGAGAAGATGATTTTAAGACTTGGAATTATTGTATTCAAGCATTCCCTTAATACATTCTCGTATGTAGATTTACTTAGTTATCAACAGAGATATTTGATTAATTAGCACTTGATTGAATCTCACAACCTCTTTATTTTATAACTTCTCCATCATATTTCAAACCCTATCTTACGTTTCATAGTCCTCTTACCATATACTACTCTTTAACCCGTCATCTTTAATTCTAAATTTTTCTCTTATGACCATGTTGCTTATTCATATGTATGGTCATGTATACCATGTTGCACATATTTCCTCCTTTATCTTTATACTATTGCGAAGTTAACGTTCTAAATTAATAGTCCTTCTATTAGTTTTTTCCTCATGTTGAATACATTACATATTCTTCATTTTTAAATCAAGGTGATCATGCATGGGTCAAACATAGTTTCTCTTTCAATCAAGTTTTTCTCTTCTGAATACAGTCCACCTTTATATGACTTATTCATTCGTTAAACTACACCTATGTTCTTTGCTTAGAAACTAGTTTGTTGTTCTAGTCTTATGAATTACATGTTCATACGATTCTCTTTACTTTTATGGACCTATTGAAAGCTCACTCTATTCTTCTACTTAGCCTTTGCTTTAAAGTTCATAAAAGCATTATACTCTATTCTATGATTCATTCTTCATGATTGATTCTTGCTATCTTGAACCATACATACATTTCACATATCTTTTCTATATTTCATATGTATAGTTCATGTAATATTAATCAATAAGCTGATTATGAACTTCTTATCAAGTTCTATTATTCCCAATTAAGGGTTTCACATTTGAGACCCCAAAGTTTAACCTCAGATATCAGTTTCGACTAATTCTTAGTTGTTCTGATCTCGCCCATCTGTTTCAACATCTTACTATATGTACATTCTTACTCTGATGTGGGTCTAATCATTCAAATTCTATTCTTATTATTCTATTGATAGGATTCATTAGATCCTAATAACGCATCCTACCAACCAGACCAGGCCAAACCTGAAATCCTGAAGCCAGGAACTACAAAGGATTACATTCTTCCTGAACTGCCACTCACAGCTCAGAAACTCGGCCGATCACTCTGGAACTCGGCCGATCGCCTTCCAGATTCTGAAACTCGGCCGACCAACTTCGGCCGATCAGCAGGAAACTCAGCCGATCCTCTGGGGAACTCGGCCGATCGAAACACTACTTGTTTACCTACAAAGAAACTCGGCCGATTCAAGACCAAACTCGGCCGACCAAAACGCTGTTTGAAATCCTAAACAAGGAACTCGGTCGACCAAAAGGCCGAACCGCGCACAGACTGAAAACCTAAACAGACCTGCTGATGTCAATTTCACTCGAATCAGCGGGCAAAACCATAGAAACAAAAGCTCATTCAAAGGTCAATTCTAGTCTACTTGTTACAAAGAATGAAATCAATAAATGCTACAATTGCATAGTATACAACAGATATTAAAGACCCATATTTCAAGGTATTGAATATTTCAATTCAAACATATAAGAGCATTTCTATACATTTCCAACAAAAACAACATTATGAAATGTAAATTCTATCTCCTTTTACATTTATGCTCTTAATTCTTGTTTCTTTTCTCGTTTTCTAACCCTAACATTTCTAGGGTTTCTCTCTAGCCCATTCTTCCACTGTATACCTGGCCAGGGTATACGTGAGAGAATAGACAGAGTAGCTTGTACTGGCTGATCCAAGTACTCAGATATCGGGCCAGGATATCCAAATACTCAAATCCCCAAAGCTAACATCAAACATCTCCTATCTGCCACACTTAGGACTCTAACTTACTAACTTAATGGTCCTTGACAACTTACCCTAAGCTCTGATACCAAGTTGTTACACCCCAATCTCATAATTTCCTCAAATCATGAGATTAGGGCATAAGATAGGATTTATATGTAACACAAAGAACACCCTTAACTTTTTCTTTTCTTTTAAACTCTTGTTTCATCGCATTGAACCACATATCATCTTAACAAAGGAATCTGAACATTTCTTCTACTAATCAAACTTGAATAGTAAAGATACATGTATAAACATTCACGATGTCTTTCACACATTATGCACATGAAACTTGCTAATTAGCATACATATCAAAGAGAAACAATATTACACATTGTAATTACAACTCTCTCTCTAAACTCTTACTAAGGACCTAGAGTGACAAGGACCGACTGACTCAACTAATCTCGTACTTGACTCCTGTGGAAGATCTACTCTGACGCTCTGATCATCTTCAAGTCCACGCGATTAACCCTAAAATGTTTGAGTAGAGGGGTGAGCCTACTCGCTCAGTGAATGAGTACTTCATGGAAACAGACTAATGCACTAATGTGATTACAGATATAATTTGAATAAACGATATGAAATTTAACAACAATAAATACTACACTGAGCAGTTCTAAAACAATATAATTGAAATAACAAAGAATGTAAATATTACATCCAAAGAATAACTACTAGAAAACTATGCTCTAGTCTTTCTTAACTCTTTCATTTATAAGGAACTCTGTGAACCTATATGATCATATTTTAGATTATGCCCTAAATATATGCAGTGTACTCTTCATATAAAGATCCGCAACAAGTCCATGCTATGGTCCCACCGTACAAGACTTAGCGACACACCCGGGAAATGCTAAGTCTGACGCCAGCCCTGCTCTGCTACAGGACCCCTGGCTCTCCGGCCAGAACATAGGCTCTACGGCCTCAATGCACAACCACGTGTGCTCCAGACTCCTCCTTTAACCGGAGTACACCGGCGGAGAGTCACAGGGTTACCTTCGTGACACACGCACGAATGGTGTTAGATAACCGTGTTTTCTTTTTCTTTTTCCCAGTGCCATCGTGACACACGCACGATTGTTGTTAGACACTGCCTTTCTTTCTCTCCTCGTGCCACCAGAATTACTCAACCGGTTGATGTTGGACACGAGTTTCACCCCTAAGTAACAGACCTTCCTTTAGGGGTTCTACGGTGTTAGGGCACTTAGGTCTATTAACTGATTAACAGATAAACAATTTAACAGAAATATCACATAGCAACGTCAAAACTCATGTATTCAACATATATCATGTCTCAGTAACATCCCTTTCTAGGGCATGTCATATCTCATCACCTGCAATTTACGAGATATGTATTGAAATATAAGAAGCCCTGCAGTATGTAAATATCATTTCAGAGAGAACAAGCATATAAAGTTAAATGCACTAGAAACATACAATTCAACAATTAAGCATTACCATATCTCATATTGAGATCTTTCATATTACCATAGCATGATTCATTGAACACCCTATCCTTAGGGTTTCATTCGCCTTATTCATTCATCACATGCCAACACCCTACTCTTAGGGTTTCATTTGCCTCAATCACTTGTCACATGGCTCTTATCATGATCTCATAAGATATAAGCATTCACTAAATAAGACTGTTTCCAACAAATCATATATAATCAATATAGATATGAAATCATGGAAACTTAACTAAATTTAGATTTTTCCATATCATTTACTGAGATATCATGTATCAAGAATAACATTCAATTAAGATAACCCATGAGATACATCCTAACCACTTATAGGATTACTAGTCCTTTTCAATAAGGTTGAAACACTAGTGATGTCCCAATTAGGTTACACCCTAATTACATCATTTGATATAAATCTGAAAAGCATTCTCACTAATAAGTGTTGTATACGTATCTGATATGAATCTACCATCAAAAAGTCATTCAAACAGAGAAGGAATCCGTATCATATCAATTTACAATAACTTAAATCAAACGGACATTTCAGGATTTAGAATTCACATGCTAAGCATTTAGGGATTTGGATGTTATAATCAAATTCGTGCATTAGAATGTTTGAAGGAAGAACCCACTCACCCTAAGGTGTGAAAACACCTCACAACTGCAGCTCAACTCAGGGAATCTCGAATTCCTATCAAATCCCTAGCAAATCTCCCAATTCTTCTTCCATTCAACTCAGAAACCTTGAAAATGAGGGATTATGAAGAAAGGGTGAGAAAAGAGGGAATTTCGACATCATCTTGGATCAAATCAGAGCAAGGACGGAATCTTGACATGAGAGAGAAGATTCACCATAAAAGTCTATGCAAGGAATCCGTACTTACTTGATTTCACCCTTCCTGGAATCGCAAAACCCTAATTCAGCAATTCCCCCACTTTCTCCACTCAAGCCCTAATTCTCCCTCTCTCTCTAGGAGCTCGTTTCTCTGGAATGAATGATGAAGAATGAGAGCTGCTTGTGTGTGTGGTCGTTCATATAAGTCAATTGAGCTGCTTGGGTCAATTGCATATTGACCCAACACTTAACTTTAATTATATAGGCTGAATATTCAGTTATACAAAAGTTACTGTAATTCGTTTATTTAAGAGATCAAACATTCTCCAACAATTATGGGAATTTATCAAGTTGTTTATAATTTATCTATAAAGCTTCAGTTGAAATTTGAGATCATTTGGAGTTACCAATAAATAAATAAAAATAGAACAATGCACTACTATATTGCAGTCTGCAAAATATTCGGCCGAGTTTGCCCTGCACAAACTCGACCGACACCCTTACTGTAGGGATTCAAAAGTCATCCAAAAATTATGCCAATTTAACAGAGTGTCTAAAACTGTGTTTTTCAGGAACAGTTAAAATTTGAGATCAATTGGATTTACCAATAAAAAGATAAAATTCAATTATCACACTGCTGTAAAATTCTGGAAATGTTATCGGTCGAGTTTGAAACTCGGCCGATAAACAGGCAAGAGCATTCTTCAAAAATTCTGATATTTTCCAATGTTGTTCACATTTTATATATCCAATTCATATCCAAATTTTAAGTAAATCAGAGTTACACATAAAATACTAAAAATCATTTAGTGAGACATTCTACTTATCAAATTCTGTATTCATATGTCATTCAAACCCTATTTTGGGCCGATTAGGGTTTAGGCTTCTCAAACCCTAATTCTTAAAACAAAAAGAACATTTAGACTTATTATCATAATTAAAACATCCTAATTGTGTTATCTTCATTAATTAGATTTCAAGAATGATTATTCCAATTAATCTTTGCAATTATCTAGGTAAACCCTAGTTTACCAATTAAGCTCAGATGGGGTCGTAACAACTCTCCCCCCTTAGAATGTTTCGTCCTCGAAACATAAACCTACAAGAAAGATACATTCAAGGTTATTCTAAGCTTCTAAAGCCTTCCATGTCATTATACTCTTGTATTTCATACCTGAATGTAGTTTTCAACATTAGGTCTTTTAATTCTTTACTAAATCACAACATATTTCAAATAGTTCTCAATGATATCAAGCAAATTCTTTATGTCACAGTCAAACATAGAATGTAAAGATAAACCACCACGCTTTCACTGCGCAACTCTGATACTATGATACAACTATCTCAACTTACGCTGTTCAGAGAGTTCTATTGTTCTGTATCATCTTTAAATGACAAAAGCAAGTTCACCAGGCTGTTTTAAACTTTAATACCATGCTACTCAGATAGCAAAACAATCTTAAATTAAAAGACTAGATTCAACAATCAATTGCACAATACTACTCTTGGCATCCCCATTGGGTCATGGATGCATGAGGTGAGTCATTACCACCTCATTCCATACTATCCTGTTTCGATCCTGGGTACTGTGGGTTATGGGCCCACACACAATTCAAAGTGTAACCATCATATTATATCATTTTAGAGTTTCAACATCAGTAATAAGGTAATCCACAATTATATCAGTCATTCAAACATTAATCATACTCAATTACCATCACTCGGTTATATTAGAGCTAGGTATAACAAGCTACACCTCATTAGGGTTACTTGTCCAGACAATCTGATTATCATCCCTTTCTATTAATATGAGTGAATAAGTTTGACTACCTTGTTCATGATATCACTCCATGTCTTCCGTCATCATCCAACTGTATCACCATATTACAAATACACAATACTAGGATGCATATCTGGTATGAATTACTACAACTATCATACGCCTTTAATTTAACATATAGCTTGCACAAATACACTGAAATCATATATAGAACCAGCTTCATATCTTAATATGCCTTCAACAAATCATACATGTAAAAACAAATTCACATATTACACAAAGCTAGTGTTTTCCCATATCTCTCTGCTCATTCATTACTTCTTTACTTTTTGCTACCTATCCTTTTCATATGATTATATACAATAAACATCACTAACATTGAAGCATTTAAGATAGAAATAGATTATTCATCATCCTTGCTATCACACAAGAATTTATTTCTTATCGCACTTCATCATATTGTATGTCACTATTACATTCACTAGATGACCCTACCAAGGTAGTTATGCACCATATATGATTCATTTTCTTATCATTTCATTCCCACCTTGCTCTCATTAAGGAATATATGAAAGAGAAGATGATTTTAAGACTTGGAATTATTGTATTCAAGCATTCCCTTAATACATTCTCGTATGTAGATTTACTTAGTTATCAACAGAGATATTTGATTAATTAGCACTTGATTGAATCTCACAACCTCTTTATTTTATAACTTCTCCATCATATTTCAAACCCTATCTTACGTTTCATAGTCCTCTTACCATATACTACTCTTTAACCCGTCATCTTTAATTCTAAATTTTTCTCTTATGACCATGTTGCTTATTCATATGTATGGTCATGTATACCATGTTGCACATATTTCCTCCTTTATCTTTATACTATTGCGAAGTTAACGTTCTAAATTAATAGTCCTTCTATTAGTTTTTTCCTCATGTTGAATACATTACATATTCTTCATTTTTAAATCAAGGTGATCATGCATGGGTCAAACATAGTTTCTCTTTCAATCAAGTTTTTCTCTTCTGAATACAGTCCACCTTTATATGACTTATTCATTCGTTAAACTACACCTATGTTCTTTGCTTAGAAACTAGTTTGTTGTTCTAGTCTTATGAATTACATGTTCATACGATTCTCTTTACTTTTATGGACCTATTGAAAGCTCACTCTATTCTTCTACTTAGCCTTTGCTTTAAAGTTCATAAAAGCATTATACTCTATTCTATGATTCATTCTTCATGATTGATTCTTGCTATCTTGAACCATACATACATTTCACATATCTTTTCTATATTTCATATGTATAGTTCATGTAATATTAATCAATAAGCTGATTATGAACTTCTTATCAAGTTCTATTATTCCCAATTAAGGGTTTCACATTTGAGACCCCAAAGTTTAACCTCAGATATCAGTTTCGACTAATTCTTAGTTGTTCTGATCTCGCCCATCTGTTTCAACATCTTACTATATGTACATTCTTACTCTGATGTGGGTCTAATCATTCAAATTCTATTCTTATTATTCTATTGATAGGATTCATTAGATCCTAATAACGCATCCTACCAACCAGACCAGGCCAAACCTGAAATCCTGAAGCCAGGAACTACAAAGGATTACATTCTTCCTGAACTGCCACTCACAGCTCAGAAACTCGGCCGATCACTCTGGAACTCGGCCGATCGCCTTCCAGATTCTGAAACTCGGCCGACCAACTTCGGCCGATCAGCAGGAAACTCAGCCGATCCTCTGGGGAACTCGGCCGATCGAAACACTACTTGTTTACCTACAAAGAAACTCGGCCGATTCAAGACCAAACTCGGCCGACCAAAACGCTGTTTGAAATCCTAAACAAGGAACTCGGTCGACCAAAAGGCCGAACCGCGCACAGACTGAAAACCTAAACAGACCTGCTGATGTCAATTTCACTCGAATCAGCGGGCAAAACCATAGAAACAAAAGCTCATTCAAAGGTCAATTCTAGTCTACTTGTTACAAAGAATGAAATCAATAAATGCTACAATTGCATAGTATACAACAGATATTAAAGACCCATATTTCAAGGTATTGAATATTTCAATTCAAACATATAAGAGCATTTCTATACATTTCCAACAAAAACAACATTATGAAATGTAAATTCTATCTCCTTTTACATTTATGCTCTTAATTCTTGTTTCTTTTCTCGTTTTCTAACCCTAACATTTCTAGGGTTTCTCTCTAGCCCATTCTTCCACTGTATACCTGGCCAGGGTATACGTGAGAGAATAGACAGAGTAGCTTGTACTGGCTGATCCAAGTACTCAGATATCGGGCCAGGATATCCAAATACTCAAATCCCCAAAGCTAACATCAAACATCTCCTATCTGCCACACTTAGGACTCTAACTTACTAACTTAATGGTCCTTGACAACTTACCCTAAGCTCTGATACCAAGTTGTTACACCCCAATCTCATAATTTCCTCAAATCATGAGATTAGGGCATAAGATAGGATTTATATGTAACACAAAGAACACCCTTAACTTTTTCTTTTCTTTTAAACTCTTGTTTCATCGCATTGAACCACATATCATCTTAACAAAGGAATCTGAACATTTCTTCTACTAATCAAACTTGAATAGTAAAGATACATGTATAAACATTCACGATGTCTTTCACACATTATGCACATGAAACTTGCTAATTAGCATACATATCAAAGAGAAACAATATTACACATTGTAATTACAACTCTCTCTCTAAACTCTTACTAAGGACCTAGAGTGACAAGGACCGACTGACTCAACTAATCTCGTACTTGACTCCTGTGGAAGATCTACTCTGACGCTCTGATCATCTTCAAGTCCACGCGATTAACCCTAAAATGTTTGAGTAGAGGGGTGAGCCTACTCGCTCAGTGAATGAGTACTTCATGGAAACAGACTAATGCACTAATGTGATTACAGATATAATTTGAATAAACGATATGAAATTTAACAACAATAAATACTACACTGAGCAGTTCTAAAACAATATAATTGAAATAACAAAGAATGTAAATATTACATCCAAAGAATAACTACTAGAAAACTATGCTCTAGTCTTTCTTAACTCTTTCATTTATAAGGAACTTTGTGAACCTATATGATCATATTTTAGATTATGCCCTAAATATATGCAGTGTACTCTTCATATAAAGATCCGCAACAAGTCCATGCTATGGTCCCACCGTACAAGACTTAGCGACACACCCGGGAAATGCTAAGTCTGACGCCAGCCCTGCTCTGCTACAGGACCCCTGGCTCTCCGGCCAGAACATAGGCTCTACGGCCTCAATGCACAACCACGTGTGCTCCAGACTCCTCCTTTAACCGGAGTACACCGGCGGAGAGTCACAGGGTTACCTTCGTGACACACGCACGAATGGTGTTAGATAACCGTGTTTTCTTTTTCTTTTTCCCAGTGCCATCGTGACACACGCACGATTGTTGTTAGACACTGCCTTTCTTTCTCTCCTCGTGCCACCAGAATTACTCAACCGGTTGATGTTGGACACGAGTTTCACCCCTAAGTAACAGACCTTCCTTTAGGGGTTCTACGGTGTTAGGGCACTTAGGTCTATTAACTGATTAACAGATAAACAATTTAACAGAAATATCACATAGCAACGTCAAAACTCATGTATTCAACATATATCATGTCTCAGTAACATCCCTTTCTAGGGCATGTCATATCTCATCACCTGCAATTTACGAGATATGTATTGAAATATAAGAAGCCCTGCAGTATGTAAATATCATTTCAGAGAGAACAAGCATATAAAGTTAAATGCACTAGAAACATACAATTCAACAATTAAGCATTACCATATCTCATATTGAGATCTTTCATATTACCATAGCATGATTCATTGAACACCCTATCCTTAGGGTTTCATTCGCCTTATTCATTCATCACATGCCAACACCCTACTCTTAGGGTTTCATTTGCCTCAATCACTTGTCACATGGCTCTTATCATGATCTCATAAGATATAAGCATTCACTAAATAAGACTGTTTCCAACAAATCATATATAATCAATATAGATATGAAATCATGGAAACTTAACTAAATTTAGATTTTTCCATATCATTTACTGAGATATCATGTATCAAGAATAACATTCAATTAAGATAACCCATGAGATACATCCTAACCACTTATAGGATTACTAGTCCTTTTCAATAAGGTTGAAACACTAGTGATGTCCCAATTAGGTTACACCCTAATTACATCATTTGATATAAATCTGAAAAGCATTCTCACTAATAAGTGTTGTATACGTATCTGATATGAATCTACCATCAAAAAGTCATTCAAACAGAGAAGGAATCCGTATCATATCAATTTACAATAACTTAAATCAAACGGACATTTCAGGATTTAGAATTCACATGCTAAGCATTTAGGGATTTGGATGTTATAATCAAATTCGTGCATTAGAATGTTTGAAGGAAGAACCCACTCACCCTAAGGTGTGAAAACACCTCACAACTGCAGCTCAACTCAGGGAATCTCGAATTCCTATCAAATCCCTAGCAAATCTCCCAATTCTTCTTCCATTCAACTCAGAAACCTTGAAAATGAGGGATTATGAAGAAAGGGTGAGAAAAGAGGGAATTTCGACATCATCTTGGATCAAATCAGAGCAAGGACGGAATCTTGACATGAGAGAGAAGATTCACCATAAAAGTCTATGCAAGGAATCCGTACTTACTTGATTTCACCCTTCCTGGAATCGCAAAACCCTAATTCAGCAATTCCCCCACTTTCTCCACTCAAGCCCTAATTCTCCCTCTCTCTCTAGGAGCTCGTTTCTCTGGAATGAATGATGAAGAATGAGAGCTGCTTGTGTGTGTGGTCGTTCATATAAGTCAATTGAGCTGCTTGGGTCAATTGCATATTGACCCAACACTTAACTTTAATTATATAGGCTGAATATTCAGTTATACAAAAGTTACTGTAATTCGTTTATTTAAGAGATCAAACATTCTCCAACAATTATGGGAATTTAGCAAGTTGTTTATAATTTATCTATAAAGCTTCAGTTGAAATTTGAGATCATTTGGAGTTACCAATAAATAAATAAAAATAGAACAATGCACTGCTATATTGCAGTCTGCAAAATATTCGGCCGAGTTTGCCCTGCACAAACTCGACCGACACCCTTACTGTAGGGATTCAAAAGTCATCCAAAAATTATGCCAATTTAACAAAGTGTCTAAAACTATGTTTTTCAGGAACAGTTAAAATTTGAGATCAATTGGATATACCAATAAAAAGATAAAATTCAATTATCACACTGCTGTAAAATTCTGGAAATGTGATCGGTCGAGTTTGAAACTCGGCCGATAAACAGGTCAGAGCATTCTTCAAAAATTCTGATATTTTCCAATGTTGTTCACATTTTATATATCCAATTCATATCCAAATTTTAAGTAAATCAGAGTTACACATAAAATACTAAAAATCATTTAGTGAGACATTCTACTTATCAAATTCTGTATTCATATGTCATTCAAACCCTATTTTGGGCCGATTAGGGTTTATGCTTCTCAAACCCTAATTCTCAAAACAAAAAGAACATTTAGACTTATTATCATAATTAAAACATCCTAATTGTGTTATCTTCATTAATTAGATTTCAAGAATGAGTATTCCAATTAATCTTTGCAATTATCTAGGTAAACCCTAGTTTACCAATTAAGCTCAGATGGGGTCGTAACACTAAGAGTGCAAGTAGATTAAATACCTAGCAAATTGAGAAGATTTAGTTAAATGATATGTATTCAACAAATAGGGCAAATTAAACAATTAGGTAGATACTAATGAGCAGTAGATCAATTGATATGCTGAAAAGGAAGATAAAGAACATGTATTATTGTATAACCTAAATAGTACAAAGATAAGGAATGGGCTAATCCAATGTGAGTTGTATTTGACCCTAAACAATTATACTACGCGGTTGTATTACTCCTTTTTATTAATGTCCTGAGGATTTGAGGTGTACTACTCAAATCCAACTGACAATTGTTAATTCGAAATCAATACCATACAAGGTCAATGGAAGAGTTGGAATCTATGATCATCACCAATACTACTTGGTCAGTTCAGTCTGCAATGTAGTGACACATTAGTCAAACTGTTGAAGACAACAACTTGTAGTCATGGCTACAGTCCTGTAGAGACAGCAATTCATAGTCAAGCTATGGTCAGGTAAAATAACTAGCTTGCCTTGGTACATGGCACAACACTAGAGAACTAGATCACACATGGCCGTTCTATAACAAAGTATCACATCATTATTTCAACAATTTAAGGGTACACCAAAATAATTCACTCGCACCCCACATATTAAATAATATGCGCTCTGAGTTTCCCATAGGAATTACTCATTTCACCATCCACCTAGATACTAACATTGAAGTTGGATCTATGGTATGGGGAAAATACATGATTAGGATGTCATTTGATTAGACATTCCAATTGGGTATCTTTTAATGCATCAGTCAAGTTACAACATATTGACCCTAAATAGATTCTACAAAATTAAGAGTAAGGTAAAACTTCAGAAGATATAAAATGTACAAGGTGAGAACTTGTCTCATCATCACAAGACACTTGTTATAATGACCCACACTTTAGAGTGTCTAAAAGACCATAAAGTCGCGCATCGTCACTCATAAACTCTAGGATCAATGGTTTTGCAAATAATAAAAAATAATTAATAAATTTTACGAAGACTAAACTGGAAAGCTGGAATAAAATAAAACTTTACACACCTCTTTGAAATTTCGGATTTCTAGACTTCTATCCACAGATGGAGTCTATTATAACTAATCCTCCTTATACTTTAATTTGTATCTTCACAATGTATCGATTTACTATTTGTCCTTTTCAAGTTTGTACCTAAAATGCCAACAAACAAAATGTCAGTCAGCATAAATGAATATGTCGGTATGTGGGTGACAAACAAGATTTCACAAATATTGCTAACAATCTAAAATATCACAATTAAGTTATTAACAATCCAAATTTACGTTTTTAGTATAACCCCTCAACCACTTTTACCACCTTTGGGATACCCTCTCTAGGGTTAAGTCCTTGCAAGTGACTTTAAGGCTACCATCTCCATCCTAAGCTTGGTACCTGGGGTCACCTCTCTGGGTGCTCTATGGTCTTCCCTCTGGGGCTTGACTCACTTGACCTTTCCTCCAGGGCTTGGTCTCTTATCTTACATTCAGAGGGGTATGTAGGTTCGAGCGAGTCACACTTGTACTTAAATTGTTATACACATAGTCACTTTAAAGATTGTAGTAATGAAACATCCAAGCAGTTTAATTGCAGTGCAATTGATAAAGCCTCGGGAAACGTCGAGAAACTAAAGTGTGTACTCATAAATAACCACATACCTGTTCAGCCGAATTGAGATAGTAATATTACAAGCAAGTATGAAATCCAAGCAAGCAAGCACACAACAAGATCCTAAAATAATCATACAATTTCCTTCACTACTCATGTTATCAAGATCTATTCAATCTAACTTGCTCCCTAGGGTTTATACTTCCTTTTAGGGTTTCACTTGCACTTAGGGTTTTGCTATCACTTTTATCAATACAAACCCTTAAATAAGCAAAACTACCCATAAACCCTAATCATCTAATCCTATCTCTCCTAACAGGCTTAGTATCAACATTTATCAGCATAATTCCAAATATTTTGAAATTAACATATTAATCTCTTCCATTACCCTAAATTAGGGTTTCTAGATGCATTATCATATATTCTTGGTTTAAAACCATAAAACATGCCATTACTCCTCTATATCAGATTCGAATCTACCATTATCATCCAACAGGTTATTATTACTCAAATTAACCCATTAAGCATCATAGATTCAACCATTAATCTCAATCAGGGTTTCTAACCTAACTTTAATGCACTTTTCATCAACTTAATACACTTTTGCAATTAGTAACGAAACCAGTTTCTAAAAGTATTTTTATTGGATTCATTGCGTTCTCTTGATCAATTTTCATGTATTACATGTATTAATCCGAGCTACCATTTATTTTCTACGAATTTTGCAAAATATTTACCTTTCAGCCAATCGATGGCCGCCACATCAGCATGCGGCCCGCTACTCTTCATCCACGCAGACTAGCCCAGGCCAATGGGCCTCGGCCACATTGGACCGCCTGGGCCAATGGCCTACGGCCAACCCAAATGCTAGCTCCACGTGGACCACCCCCACTAACAGCCGAAAAAGACGGTTTCTCCCCTCCTTTACTCATAGCAACCTCGAGGCATATTCATAATCTTGGCATTTTCCTTCTCCTTCCTTAGCTCGTGTGACCAGCGCTCTTCCTGTCGGGGATGGCAGTCAACCCCTTGAGTTGTCTCCATGCTCCCAAGCTCTGGCGACCAAGAAGCCACCTCGGAAGCTCCTACCCAGGCCCGTCGGACCCGAACGACCCATCAGGAGCCGCAGGTTCTTACTGTCGTGGCTCCACCACAAGATGTTCGACGGACAGGGGTCTGAATAGGACACCTGTTTCCCGACGATAGGGGGAATGAAATGGGACAGAGAGGAGTCCCTTGTTTCTGAACTGGGTTTAAGACAATGTGGCGGCATCATAGGGGAATCGTCCCTTCTTATATAGTCATCTACATAAGATCCACTTCATTGTAGAGTCTGGCTCCCACTGCTCTTTGGGGAAAGTCCCAATTCCACACGAAATAGGGGCACCAAAGGGGCTATCTAGTCTGATTTGATCTCCCAAGAACGATTATCCACTCTCCAAGAGTCCTAATGGATCAGTGAAAGCAATATACCGAATTGATTTTGCATTGTATTGTTCCCATTTTCCTAATCTGGCTCAAAGAGAAGCCACCGTTGGATGCTATCAAGCCTCATATTAACATAAATTGTGACATTTAATGTTATCCTTTACACTTAAGGAAAATTAAAAAATCCATATCTCACAAGCCGTTTATCCTTTTAATCCCAAATTTTGAGGGAAAGTCCATAATGAATTAATCCACGTATGTTCCAAATTTGAGACTCAAACTCGAAAGTATGAGGGACTTTTCTTCATAAGCAAGTTATCCTTTAATAAAGCCTATTTAATTGGTATTTTCTCTTTCTTATTGCATTATCTTTGCATCTTGGACTCATTGGACCTCAAGGAACCCAAAAGGCACGAAATCCACCCTTGGAGGATATTTCCTAGCCTTCTAGAGGTTTCTACCTCTTTCTTTTCTCCTTTTCTTATTTATTCGTTTATTATTTGAATTTCATTTTTCTTTTTCTTGTAATTGGGCCCAATAGCCAATAAGGCCCACAAACAAAGCAAACCAGGCCATTAAACACGAAAATTGTACATTCACATCAAATCACATCATTATTTGTTTATATGTCTCTTATAGGAGAAATTGCATTTGTCACCAAAAGAACCTGAAAATTGGGGTTGTAACATCCTTCCCCTCTTATAGGAATTTTGCCCTCAAAATTCCACCAAACATACAAACAAACAGGATAAGCCTTTCTCATGTCCATCATGGATCCTATGTGGCCTCATCCTCTCCATGGCGCTCCCAAAGAACCTTTATCATCTTATATTCTTACATCTGAGTTCTCTCTCACCTTGGTATCTCATACCCTCGTAGGTGACTCAGGATATGTCAGCCTCCCTCGAAGCTCAATCGATTCAATGCTCAGCACATGGCTCAGGTACATCACATAGTGCTCTAGATCAGACTCATGGAATACGTCATACATCATATTATCCTGAGGGGTAAGGCTAAACATAAGCATCTCCACCAATCCATCTCAAATGGACCTATGTATCAGGGACTCAACTATCTTAGCTATAGCTCAGAGGGGTCGGGTTTTCATAACACATATACACCCATAGTGAATTGCATGTTAGTGTGCTTTGCATCAGCTCACAACTCATGTCACCCCTGGGCTCTCTCATCCATCGCACGATCAAAGCGACTTCATCTGCACACACTGTGGTTTCTCTGACCTTCACAAGGTCCTCTCACCGACAACATCATAGTGAAGTGGTGACCGACACAACCTCCCTTACAAAGATCCTTACATCCTGATATTGGCTATGGTGTCTATCAACACAAACTCTCATAGGACAAGAAATGTCCCCATGTATCACCCTTAATGAGCACACACTCTCTCATCAGACCCTCTCGTTTGGATCATACTAACTATCAGTTAGGTGTAATAAACTGTGCTAAACTTCAAACTGGTGTCGAGTTCTTCATATACCTACTTCCACCACATGGAAGTGATCTTGAGGTCATGCCTCCGATATTGAACTCAAATCATGGTGTAGTTGAACTATCTCTCTCTCATATATAGTTCAACCCGATCTGTCATCTTGACAATGCTCTCTCTTTCTCTTAGATTATGTTATCTAGGTAAGGTGATCTACCATAACCCATATTGTATCCTGGCCTCTATCGTTCCAGGGGAGACTCACCACTACGTCCATGGTGATCAACTCCCATTCCCTCTGAGGGACTCTTTATTCTCTATAGCAACTCACTGGGTTACTGGTGTTTGTCCTTCACCCCTTGGTATGCATGGAGACAAGCCACATGCAACTTTGTATACTCCTTCATCTTAGTCATTCAAATTACTACTACAACTTTTACTATCTTAATAGTACAATGATGTATAGTGAACTTAAAATCATGATCTCCTGCATGTCATGATTCCTCAAGGTTGGTTCCTCAGAAACCCTAAAACACTCTAGTCGTGGGTTCCATCACCTTACTTTCCATGGAGGTGTATCTGAGGTTCTTCAACCATCTTTCCATCTCATCAAGCTCTAGGCTAGCTAACCAAGCAACCACTAACTCCACCAAAGGGTCTGGTTGGACCAGAGGGGTAGCCTTATATGTCTAACAAACTTAGGGGTCACCTAACCACCTCTTATAGCCTCTCTACTGGCTAAGTAGATAGCTACGTCTCAACTAGAGAATCCATTACCACCTTACATCTTCATGTGCTTGGTAAAGGTGAAGACATAAACCTTCATATACTCCACTCAACATCCACATCTCGGATTAGGACTAACTGAGTCGAGCTCATCATCTTGTTTATCAACCTCAAACTTGTATAACTCATGAATTGCATATGGCACTTGATAAGAACGTCCTTATATGATGACTACCTTAGTTCTCTGGGTGTTTGTAACCCATCCATACATCATACTCTCCACAAAGGTAATCTACTATATCTATCCTTATACATCATAGCAACGTTTCAACTTACGTCATCTTTATCCTTAGTGTATGGCATGCGTACTGGCCTATCTCTCACCCCCATAACGAGAGGAAATAAGCATTTGGTGGCCATCCAAACACAGAGTTCTTCCCATTCCAAGAGTAGATATGGTGCATCCCACATCGCCAATAGACCTTCCAATCTAAGTCGAAACGTGCATCACATGTCTCCACATCATGAGTATCTCGATATCAAGTTTACTTCCATGAAAAACTGGTCTCAAACCCACTTGGGTTACCACACAATCCTTAGTCATCTCCCTTAGGCCTATAGGGTGTCGGTACTTTTGGGGTCATCCCTTTTCCCTTATGCAACCAGGGAGTGCCCACCTCAATTTCCCTTTGGGTTCCATGAGCTCATGAAGGTGATTAATCTCCTACCCATGGTCCTCAGACACGATAGTTGTTACCTTCCGACCCTATGGTCTTGTGCAACTAGGGAATTAGGCAACTCCTACTCCCATCGGTCTTATCCCTACCTGACCTCAGTATTGACTTAGGATTCCATCATGGTACATCTCCACTTTGAAACCTTACCCATGTCTCCATCATCTCTCTCGGCATACGTGGTCAGACTTACATCCTTTTATGGGGATCATGGCGACCTACCTACTGCGGTCAGGCACCATACAGGTTACCTCCAGGTTATCTATGGTTCTATAGGTCCGTTCTCATACTATGTACTCTCCACTTAGCTCCTCAAGCTCCTATGAGACTTCTTTAGGTTACCTCAAACCTAAACTAAAGGTTATACTCACCCTACAGAAAGGTCCCTCCCCAAGATGGGAGAAAACTATCTCTTGATAGCAACAAAGGTCACAAACATCCCTACATCTAGGGTTTACATCAACATGAGCATTCTTAGCCCTAGCATGCTACCAAGGCACGTAACTAGCAAGAAGACCACCTACAAACCATGCTAGGTTTTTGTGGTATGAAACTCTTGTTCCTTATTCCTTAACATAGGACTAACATCAAACATGCTTACATCATCAACCTATGCATGAGGGTTTCATCAAACATATACCTGAGTCAAAGGGGTTTCCTTTTCCTCTAAATGTGAGGGGTGCCATGCTCGAATCTATAGAAACTCAGACCTCATCATGAGCATCAGTTGCACCAGGTAATACTACTTCCCCTCTTAGGTCTAGGAACCCTAGGTTCACTTTTATGCACCAGTTGTCTAACAACACGCTCAACTTTTTAACCATGAACCAAACATATGTACCAGGTATAGCATGCACTTCCTACCATTCTCCCACGTGAGCAACATCTATGAGTCCTACACCAGGACAACCAACTAGGTGCAAGGCCTCACATCTGCTACTATACCTTCTCAGTCTAAGGAACTCTCCTTTCTATACCTAATAGTAAGGTTGGCACCTACAAATTCCATACATCGGTTCGAGAAGCCTCTCTCTTATTCTAGGGTTTGGTTCCTCTAAAGGCATCCAAGGTACCACAAACCTTCAAGGATCATGCACGAGGCAACCACAACCATCCACCTAGGTCATCCATTCTAGGTCAAAACATACCCAACTTCTCATGGTTCCTCATATCTCGGAGCCTAAACTCCCAACCCTATCGCTTGGGTCTTGCTCTCTCTCCAGAGCTAACCCTACAACCGACCTTACCACTAGAGGTTATCTCTCTAAGAAGTTGGTTCAAGCTCTCAATCATACCTCTACATGGGTGAAACGTACGATCCAAATCTATGTTCGATGAAGATTATCCAAAGTTATGCCTTCTTATCTCACAAGCTATCCGACATGCCCTTCTGGCCTAGGTCTCAACCTACTGTCAGCACTACTGACGTGCTCTCTTACATAGGTGCATGCTCTTCTATGCTCATTTATGCCCATAAGGGTTTCTATATGGTCATCACTATCATCTTTACTGAAGGAGTTATCCTTCACCCTAATAGGCACAACCCTTCTAAGGCTGGGTCTCCAAAAGGCACTAGGTTGACCAACCTCACATAGCTCATGCTTCTCACAGGTACTCAAACCAAAAACATGTCAACCCACACATATGGTCAACCATGATATCTAACTCATCATGTAATCTCTCTCTAACAACCACTTAGGGTTAGGGTTAGCATCATCCTCAGAGGATGCATCAGGTCTCTACCTCTTCCTAGAGGTCTCTGCCTCTAAGACCAACTCTCTACTCATCCTCCTGATAGGAAGGTCTAACCTCATGTCTCTCCTGAGGGCACGACAACACATGTCATGCAACCCAAGCATGCAACTAGTCTTTAGTTTACACATAAACTATTAAACTTATGTCCATGCCATCTTGTTTACATATTTTTAATTAATTTGATGGAGGATTCGTTAATCCTTATCATACATACCCTAACCTCAAGAGGGTGGGGAAGAGAGAGAAAAACCCTAAATCCTAGAATCCTTAATTGAATTAGGGTTGAGAAGGGACGAAATAGATGAGAGTCCTAAAGGTATCTTATTTCGAGTCAGAACCTCAAACATTGGCCAAGAAGTCACACTACATTTGGGAGTCCTTGTGACCGACTAGCGGGGCAGAGGAAATCTTTCTAGCCCTCAGACCGTGATCCTTTTTTAGACACTTTCGTCTTTACAAAATTCTCTAATAACTCCCTTGGGTTCTAAAGAGTTTGTAAAATTTAATAATTATTAGAGATTAAATGGAAAACCATTTGTAATGACCCCGCCTCCCAGTAACCTGCAATTAAGGGAGACTTAGAGGTCAGAGTCGTTATCCCAATTTCCGGATCAAAGGTTCGATAAATAATCAATAATAATTATCAAATTCTACCAAACTAAACTGAAAGGCTGTAATAAAGTTAAACTTTTCATACCTTTTTCAATAACTTGGATATCTACTTCTATCCACATGGAGTCTATTCTAACTAATCCTCCTTTGAACTTTAATTCTTATTTAATTCCACATATGCCACTTTACTGTTTGTTCTTTTCACTTGTACCTAAAATGCCGACAAACAAAATGTCGGTCAGCATAAAGCTGGTAAGTAGGGGAAGCAATAATTGTGCAACTATGATAACAATGTACTCAGCCAATTATCATTTAACATCTAAGATTACGTTTTAAGCAATACTACTCAATCCTTACCTATCCCCTATCTCTGTGTTGTCCCTACAGTGGACATGGATACTACCTCTCTCATATGGTAGATCCTTACCCCCATGGTCCTACCTTACAGGTAGCCAATACTTAGGGTTATGGAGTCGCATGGCCCTACCCAAAGGTAGTCCAATCCCTGACTCATGGTGACTTGATGGTCCTACCCCATTGGTAGCCATGTACTAAGTCATTCAATGACGTGATGGACCTACCCCATAGGTAGCCATGTACTAGGTCAGTCTATCAAGATATAGAGGGGGCTAGGATCTGAGTTAGTAGGCACATATCTTAGGTGATAGCCATATCCACATTATAGTTTGCATGAATTAAATTCATCCAACAGTTTAATTCAAGCCACGATGGAAACATCAATAAAATCCTCGGAAAATTAATTCGGAATAATCATAAGCGTAACCAAATAACTGTTAGGCTGATTTGAGATAGAATAATCCAAGCAAGAAATCCAAATAAGCAAGCAAGAACATAACGAGATCATAAAACAATCATACAATTGTCCTTTTATTAATCATGCCATCAAGATCTACTAAACCTAGCTCGCTTCCTAGGGTTTCTAGTCCACTTTTAGGGTTTTTATTGCAATTAGGGTTTCCCTTTATCTTTCACTATTTTAAACCCTAATTTAATACAATTACTCACAAACTCTAATTATCTCATCTATTCATTATGAAAGATACTAAGGTTATCTTTTAACAACATATAACCCTAATATCAAAAAAATCATAATTAACCATCAATTAAGTCCATTAAGCCTTTTTACATTAAAGCTTCCATTTTTATCCTTTTAATCCATGACAAGATCATTATGCTCATTTATCATCAATTCATAGTTCATTGTGGTCTAATCACATATGCACTCTATTTGTCATTGATTCTACCTTTATTCATTAGAAAACCCTAATTACTACATTAAGGGCATTTATCCACAATTAGGAACTTTTATACTTGAAATAGCTTGGAATTATCATATCTCAACTTTATTCACAATTTTGAATAATTAAAACCATTATGAGTCACATTTACTAATATTAGGGTTTCAAGGCCCATTAAAACATATTTATGCACATGAACTCTCAATTAAACTAATTACGTGCAAAGTTCATCATTTTTTATCTTAATGTATCTTTTCATGATTAACAGTCTAATATCAACTTTAATCATCCTTTAAACCCTACTAATTTCATTAATTATCTCAAAATAGGGTTTCTTAATCTTTAATTCATTAAAGTTGATAAATTACACTACCTTTCGAATTGCAGTCAGAATTCGGCTTCAAATATATTTTTATTGCATTCCTTGAGTTCTCCTGATCAAAATTCATATATAATGTGCATCCATCCAAGCTAATGTTAATTAGTTATGAATTTTGCAAAAGTTACCTTTTTGGACCAATCAGCAAGCGCCACGTGTTCCTGCTCCATGCAACGTTGTTAGATTGAAAACATAATGCAAAGTCATCTTTGCCCTTGGTTAAGTGGGTTGGTTCTACAGCCTGCAGAGGGCAATACCATCCAACGACCCAAGGGTCGTCCTCTACCTTGCTCCGACGGCCTACTGTCGCCCTAGCCGTGGTTGGGCGCAGCTCCTCTCCTCCCCTGGACCCCGACGGTGACCATAACCTATTCCCCTTACTCCGCCTCCCCCTTGCGCATGTGGAGGTGCTTCTGGTATGTGACTGGTCGACTGGGATCGAGCCCAATAGGTCTTCCGCCACGGATGACCTGCAGCCAACCTGTGGTGTCGTGCAGGTGCTGGGGCCAAGGGATGGTGGTTGAGCTCCTTCTCCAGGGACCTGGGAGCATCGTGCCCCATCAAGCTCTCGTCCAAAGCTCCACATCGCTCCGGGTTGCACTATCCCCCATGGTTAGGGTTCAAAGAAGAAACAAAGGAGACGAGGGAGAAAGATACGTGGGGTTTCTCTTGGACTTGAGCCAGAGGCCCTACCCCTTATATAGGGGAGGGTAGCAACGCCCTGGGATGCTTGCCCACGAAGCAACCAATCCCTCTTTCAATAGGAATTCAATTCCTTCATGAAGAAGCAAGCTTCTCTCTCTTAATCATCTTCTTAAAACATCATATTCATTGGATTTTTAGGAATACGAAAATCCTCTCCCTTATTCTCTTTAGACTTTCCTTTTAATTCATTAGCCACGAAATTATATTTTCATTTAGTAGAAAATACTTCCTTTTTAGCAATGCCACCATAATTCATTAATAATGCATCACATTATCCTCTTATTTTGCATTATTGATATTTTCTCTTTCTTTTTCTTCATTGGGGATCCTTGGACCCCAAGAAACTCTAATATTTCGAAATTCCTTTTTAAGGATACTTATTATCCTTCTAGATGCATTTATATTCATTATTTCTCATTATCTTGTTTATTTCTTATTAAAATATCTCTTTTAGAGAATTTCTCTTTATCTTTCTTTTTATTTTCCTCATTGACATTCCATTTAACATTAGGAATCCTTTGGATACATAAATCCATCCAGGATAACTCAATTATACCTCTTTTCACTTATTTTCCATATTTTATCATTATTTTCAATTTATTTCTTAATAAAGAAATACTTAATTGGTATTTTCTTTTCTTGGTGTATTATCTTTGTAATTTTGGACTCCTTGGGACCCAAGGAACCCAAGAGGCATGAAATCCACCTTTGGATTATATACTCTAGCCTTCTAGAGGTTTCTACATCTTTCTTTTCTCCATTTCATATTAACAATGGAATTCCTTTTGTCTTTTCCTTATTATTAGGCAAAATGGCCAATAAAGCCCAGAAAACAATCATCAAGGCTATTGTAAATGAAATCCATTTATTCAAAACAAATTATATCTTTATTTGTTAAAATATCTTTAATATGAGAAATCGCATTTCTCACCAAATGAACCCAAAAGTTGGGGTTGTAACATCCTTCCCCTCTTATAGGAATTTTGTCCTCAAAATTTCATCAAGAAACTATTCAGGATAAGACTTTTCTATGTCCATCATTGGCCCCTATGTGTCTTTACCTTATCCATGGCGCTTCCAAAGAACCTTTATCATCACATATTCTTTTCTCTGAGTTCTTTCACCTTGGCATCTATAAACCTCACAGGTGACTCAGGTCATTTCAGCCTCCCTTAGGGCTCACTAGGTTCTGATGCAGCCCTATTTTAGGGCTTCATCTTGTGTTATTTTGCTCTTCAATCACATCTATACCAGTTAGATTGCATGTCATTCCCCCTAATATGCTTATTTGTATAAAATGCAATTATGGACATTATTTGCATGTTTTTCAGGCATTTGGACCACGATTGATGGAAGAGAGAGAGAAGGGGTGATCCTAGGGTTCCTCTGTACTTGGAGAGGCCCAAAGTGAAGTTCGACGTTCCCTTGACCTACCCCTAGTGGCCAAAGATCATTTGAAGCAAAGATGTCCAAGAAAATCCAAAGATACAAGTCAAAGTGCTGCCCCAGGACTCAGCACGACCGTGGTACAACAAAACGGCCGTGCTAGGTCACTTAGAAATTGACAGGTTCAACTTCCAAATCAAGCAGAAGGCAGCACGGCCGTGGTGGAACAAAATGGCCGTGCCAGTGACAAACACCACGGTCGTGCACCACAAAATGGCTGTGGCGCAGCAGAGCAAAATGGCCGTGCAGCAGTACCACAATCACATCAACCAGGCCCACCACGGTCGTGCCAGCCACCACGGCCGTGGCCATTTTGACAAAAACCATGTAACTGTGCAATTTAATTCCCACGACCGTGCCCCTACACCACGGCCGTGGCCTACCCTGCCCACCACGGCCGTGCCACTCACAGAATCCAGCCATTTTTCCACTGCTTTCCCCATTTTGCCCCTAACTTAAGCTAGTGCTTCCCCCACACCTATATATACCTAGGTGGCGGCTGGGGCATGAGGTTGGCTACCTTACACCGCCTCCTAGATCCCCAAATCGCCATCCACTCCATTCCACTCCATATCGACCTCAAATCCACCCCATTCCACCATTTTCACCACCAAATCACTAGTTTACACTAGTTCCTACCCATAATCCCCCACATTTCTCACCCTTGCACCTTGGAGGAGGGAGGAGGTCGACCTGCTGCTACTGGAGAGAGGATTGACAACCACTACTTTGAGCTCCATGGCCACCTCCATCTTCTTCCCCTTTCTTTTTGTATTTTCTATTTCCATGAGTAGCTAGGCCCCCTTAGGTGGGCTGTTTGGGGTCAAATATGTTACTTTGATACCATGTTGGGGGAAAATGACATGTAAACTTTGTAATTCCATTTTTTAATGATTATATTCTATTTGCATCTCATTCTCCATGGATTGCTTGTTGGTTTGTGTGTGAAATCACCTAGGAATTTAGGCAAATTGCTTATATGTGTGAATTTTGGGATTTGCCCCTAGGTCCAATTCTTGGATCCCTATGCTGCCTCCCATCTTCCTACATCATAATCAATCTCCCTAAACCTAAGTGAGAGATCTAAGTAGCTAGATTGGATAATTCTAGTGCAATTAGCATGGAGCCTTCTCAAGGCTAGAATGTGGGGGAATGGGGGTCCAAAACCCTAATCTCACCTCCCCATTACTACCCTCGGCCCCTAATTGCCCTAGGAATGTCTAATGTAGAAACCTAGACTTGATTAGACTAATAGGATTGAACCTAATCCCTAACCCAATTGAGCCTCGTAAGGGTAGTAGGGGGTGTTAGGGACTAGTTCCCCTATACACAACCTAGCATATCCATGGCCAGTTAGTAGCTTAGGTTAATCTATTAGACTCTAACTTGTTGTTTGGTTTGGATAATCTAAATGGAATCATAATTTTCATATGTCACCCCCCAACTTAAGTGATAAGTTCATACCCCTAAACAGCCCACACATCTCTTTACTGCTTAAAACCCTAGTTTTGTGCTCGCTTAGCTTAGTTAGTTCTTTTCTTGCTTAGTTAGCTTCTTGCCTTGCTCTTGCCTTGTTTATGCTATTTTAGTTCTTTAATTGTTCTTTTACTTCTCTATTGCTTGCCTTAGTGTAAATTGCCTTTTCCTACCTAGCTTAATCTTTCCTTGCTTGCTTAGTCTTAATTCAGTCTAGGGTTAACATAGGTTTCATTCTTGCCTTTAAATTGCTTGTTTATCCTTAGTTAACAATCAAAATCACCTTTAAACCCTTAACCCTAGTCTCCGCAGTAGGAACCTAGCCAAACTAACCTAGCTCTAGCGCCCCCTCTTTTCCCTGTGGATCGACCCTTTACTTGCCACCTTCCTATACTACGACACGACCCCATGCGCTTGCGGGTGTAGTGTTTTAGTAGACGTAGGTAGCTAGTTTAGGTTTATAAATTTTGAAAGCAAACCCCCATCCACCGTGCATTCCGACCTCGTGGGGTGCATCTATTCAATCGAGTAGTGTGTTAGCACCACTAGCGGAATCGCACCAGGTTCATTGCTCCGCACATGGTCTAGGTACCTCACATAGTGCTCTAAATTGGACACATGGAACTCATCACACATCACATTATCCTAAGGGGTAAGGACAACTTAACCTTCTCCACCAAACCATGTCAACAGAACCCATGCATCGGGGACTTAGCTCTCTTAGCTATAACTTAGAGGGGTCAGATTTTCATGTCACATATTCCCCCACAGTGAACTGCATGTCAGTCTACTTTGCATCAGCTTACCACTCATGTCGTCTCTGGGCTCCTTTCAGCCATTGCACGATCAAAGCGACTTCACCTGCACACATTGTGGTCCTTTCTTGACCTTCACGAGGTCCCTTCACCAACATCATCTTAATGAAGTGGTGACCGACACCACCTCCTTTGCAGAGCTTCTTTACATCCCGATATTGGCTATGGTGGTTATCATCACATCTTATAGAAGACAAGAATTGTCTCCATGTATCACCCTAAACGAGCACACATGCTCTCATCAGACCCTCTAGTCTGGATCACACTAACCATTAGTTAGGGGTGATAAACTATACTCACATCGAGTTCTTCATGTATCTACTTCCACCTTCTAGAAGTGAATCTTTAGGTTATACTCGCATCATGGTGTAGTTGAACCATCTCTCTCATGTGTAGTTCAACCAGATTTGTTCCTTGACAGTACTCTTTCTTTCCCATGTCATCTAGGTAAGGTGATCTATGCATCCTGACCTTCCTTGGTCTAGGGGAGACTTACCACGACATCCATAGTGATGAACTCCCATTCCCTCTCATAGACTCTTTTTTTCATCTATATCGATACACTGGGTTTTTGGTATTCGTCCTTCACCTCCTGGATTGCATGGGAACATATCACATGCAACTTCATCTTAGGTTTCCAAAGTACTATTGTTACTTATCATCTTGGTAGTACCATGGTATATGGTAATCTTAAATCATGGTCTCCTGTATTGTCATGATTCCTCAAGATTGATTCCTCAGAAACCCTAAACCACACTAATTAGGGTTTCATCACCTTCCTTTCTAGAGAAGTGTATCTGAGGTTCTACATCAAGGTCTAGGCTAATCAATCAATCACTAACTTGATCAACCGATTTCGTTACATCTGAGTGTTAGCCAAACATATCTTCTTTTTCGAACTTAGGGTTATCCTTACAACCTCATATAGCCTCTAGCTATACTAGGCAGCTACATCTCAACCAAGGAATTTATTACCACTTTATATCCTTAGGTGTTAGGTAGAGTCAAAGACATACACCTCCGTGTATTCCACTTATCATCTTATCTCAAACTCTAAGTCTATCTTCATCAAGAAAAACTCTGAGCTCATCCTCTTAGTTTTCAAACTCAACCTTGTATATCTTGCAAATTCCACATAGCTCAGGCTAAAAACATCCTTATAAGATGACTGCCTTATTTCTCTTAGTGTTTGTAAACCATCCATGTATCATTCACTCTACAAGGACATGTTATCATCTTTGTCCTCATACCTCATAACAATGTTCCAACTCACATCATCTTTTATCTAGGATGTATGGCATGCATATTGTCCTATCTCTCACTCCCATAACAAGAGGAAATAAGCATTTGGCTGTAGTTCAAATACAATGTTCTTCCTGTTCCAAGAGTAGAGATAGTACATCCCACCTTGCCAGTACACCTTTAAATCTTAGTTGAAACGTGCATCTTATGTCTCAACATCATTCTCGATATCAAAGTTACTTCCATGGAAAATTGATCTCGAACTCTCTTGGGTCCACACACAATCCTTGGTCATCTCTTCTGGGTCTATAGGGTGCCGACACTTTTGGGGTCATCCCTCTTCCCTCATGCATCCAGAGAGTGCCCTACTCATCTGTCCTTTGGGTCCCATGAGTACATGAAGGTGATCAATCTCCTAACCCATGGCCCTCAGACAATGATAGTTGTTACCTCCTGACCCTATGGTCATGTGCAACTAGGGAATTAGGCAACTCCTACTTCCATCAGTCTTATCCCTACCTGACCCTAAGATAGACTTAGGATTCTAACATAGTACATGTTCAACTTAGAACCTTGCCCAAGCCTTCATCATCTCTTTCTCTGCATCCATGGGCTGACTTTCATCCTTTCATAGGGGTCATGGCAACCTGCCTACCTTGGTCAGGCCCCATACCTGTTACCTCCATGGTTACACATCCACCTGCACTTAGGGATGGTTATCTATGGGTCTACAAGTTCATTCTCATATCATGTACTTCGCACTTAGCTCCTCAAGATCCTATGAGACCTCTTTAGGTTCCCACAAAACCCACACAACTGGTTTACACCCTACCAAAGGGTTCCTCTCCCAGGAAGGGAGGAAACTACAACTCGATAACAAAGGTCACAAATGTCCTTATGTCTAGGGTTTACATCCACATAAGCATGCTTAACCCTAGCAAGATACTAAGGAATAAGCAGACCACCTACTAAACCAAGCTAGGTCACACTTGTTCTCATCCTCAACTTTGGATCAAGATCATACCTTCCCATGTCATCACTTAGTTGTGGGGGTTCATCGAACATACCTTAAACTTAAGGGGTTCCCTCTCCTCTAACCATGAGGAGTACCATGCTCGAATCTATAGAAACTCAAATCTTTTCATGAGCATTAGGTACACCACTTCCCCTCTTATAGGCCTAGGAACCATGGGTTCACTTCTCTGATGTCCAACTGTCTGCTCAACCTCTTAACCCCAAACCAAACATGTACAAGGTATGACATGTACTTCCTGGCATCCTTCTACTCGAGCAACAGTTCAGAGTTGAGCCCTCCTCAAGGACAATCAACAAGGTACAAGGCCTCACAACCCGTTACTAAACCTCTCAAGGTCTAAGGAACTCTTCATCCTATCTCAGAAGGTAAACACCTACACCACAGGCACATAGGTACCAGAAGCCTCATACTCTCTCTAGGGTTTGGTTCCTCTCATGGGAACCAGGACATCATCAGCCTCCAGGAATCAAGCATGAGGCAACCACTATCATCCACTTAGGTCGCATCATCCTCAACTCCCTATTATTCCTCAAATCTCGGAGTCTAGGCTTCCAACCTTCTTGCTTGGGGTCCTTCTCTCTCTCTCTCTAGAGCTAACCCTACAACCAGACTCACTATTAGAGGTCCTTTCTCCATGTAGGATCAAGCTCACAAGCATACTCCTACATGGTGAAGCCTATGTTCAAGCTAATGTTTGCTCAAGTTTATCCATAACCCTCTATGCTCATCTCATAAGCTATCCATCATACTCTCCTGGCTAGGGTATTAGTCTAATGTCATCAATACTGACGTACTCTGGGTGCATAATATGCCCTACTTGCATAAGACCATAGGGTTTCTATAGGTCCTTCACTAACCTCATCCTTGAAGGATCTATCCTTTACTCTAACATGCATGACCCTTCCCAGGGTTGGGTCGCCAAAGGTGCTAGGTCATCCAACCTCTCATGGCTCATATGGCATCCAAGGCATGTCTACCCAAACACCTGGTCTACCATGACATCTAACTCATCATGTCACCTCTCTCTCTAACCTTCACTTAGGGTTAGGGTTAACATCATCCTCAGAGGAGTGCCAGGTCTCCACTTATAATGGAGATCTCTACCTCCAAGACTAACTATCTTTACTTATCCTCCTGACAAGAAGATCTAGCCTTAGGTCTCTCCTGAGGGCATGACAACTTATGTCATATGACCTAAGCATGTATCTATTCTTTTACGCTTAATCTATTAAGCTTATGTCCATGACATCTTACTTACATGCTTTTTATTAATTTTGGTGGAGGATTCCTTAATCCTTATCAACCTTACTCATACCTCAAGAGGGTGAGGAAAAGAGAAAACCCTAATCCTTATTATTCTTAACACCATTTGAGTTGAGAAGGGATGAATCAAGGTGAGAGAGTCCTAAAGGTATCTTATTTCGAGTCCAATCCTGAGACATTGGCCAGGCAGTCACACTAATCCGGGAATCCTAGTATTCCGACTAGCGGCGCAGAGGAAAATCTTGCCAGCCCCCGGATGTGATCCTTTTCTAGACACCTCTGTCTTTGGGAAATTCCTCTAATAACTCTCTTGGGTTCTACAGAGTTTGTAAAATTTAATAATTATTAAAAATTAAATGAGGAACCTAGGCTCTGATACCAAATGTAATGACCCCGCCTCCCAGTAACCCCCAATTAAGGGAGACTAAGAGGTCAGAGCTGTTATCCCAATTTCCAGATCAAAGGTTCGACAAATAATCAATAATAATTATCAAATTCTACCAAACTAAATTGAAAGGCTGTAATAAAATTAAACTTTTCATACCTTTTTCAATAACTTGGATATCTACTTCTATCCACATGGAGTCTATTCTAACTAATCCTCCTTTGAACTTTAATTCGTATTTAATTCCACATATGCCACTTTACTGTTTGTTCTTTTCACTTGTACCTAAAATACCGACAAACAAAACGTCGGTCAGCATAAAGCTGGTATGTAGGGGAAACAATAATCGTGCAACTATGATAACAATGTACTCAGCCAATTATCATTTAACATCTAAGATTACATTTTAAGCAATACTACTCAATCCTTACATATCCCCTATCTCTGTGTTGTCCATGCGGTGGACATGGATACTACCTCTCTCATATGGTAGATCCTTACCCCCATGGTCCTACCTTACATGTAGCCAATACTTAGGGTTATGGAGTCGCATGGCCCTACCCAAAGTAGTCCAATCCCTGACTCATGGTGACTTGATGGTCCTACCCCATTGGTAGCCATGTACTAAGTCATTCAATGACCTGATGGACCTACCCCATAGGTAGCCATGTACTAGGTCAGTCTATCAAGCTATAGAGGGGACTAGGGTATGAGTTAGTAGGCACATATCTTAGGTGATAGCCATATCCACATTATAGTTTGCATGAATTAAATTCATCCAACAGTTTAATTCAAGCCACGATGGAAACATCGATAAAATCCTCAGAAAACTAATTCAGAATAATCATAAGCGTAACCACATACCTGTCAGGCTGATTTGAGATAGAATAAACCAATCAAGAAATCCAAATAAGCAAGCAAGCACATAATGAGATCCTGAAACAATCATACAATTGTCCTTTTATTAATCATGCCATCAAGATCTACTAAACCTAGGTCGCTTCCTAGGGTTTCTAGTCCACTTTTAGGGTTTTTATTGCAATTAGGGTTTCCCTTCATCTTTCACTATTTTAAACCCTAATTTAATACAATTACTCACAAACCCTAATTATCTCATTTATTCATTATGAAAGATACTAAGGTTATCTTTTAACAACATATAACCCTAATATCAGAAAAAGCATAATTAACCATCAATTAAGTCCATTAAGCCTCTTTTACGTTAAAGCTTATATTTTTATCCTTTTAATCCATGACAAGATCATTATTCTCATTTATCATCAATTCATAGTTCTTTATGGTCTAATCACATATGCACTCTATTTGTCATTAATTCTACCTTTATTCATTAGAAAACCCTAATTACTACATTAAGGGTATTTATCCACAATTAGGAACTTGTATACTTGAAATAGCTTGGAATTATCATATCTCAACTTTATTCACCATTTTGAATAATTAAAACCATTATGAGTCACATTTACTAATATTAGGGTTTCAAGGCCCATTAAAGCATATTTATGCACATGAACTCTCAATTAAACTAATTACATGCAAAGTTCATCATTTTTTATATTAATGTATCTTTTCATGATTAATAGGCTAATATCAACTTTAATCTTCCATTAAACCCTACTAATTTCATTAATTATCTCAAAATAGGGTTTCTTAATCTTTAATTCATTAATGTTGATCAATTACACTACCTTTCGAATTGCAATCAGAACTAGGCTTCAAATATATGTTTATTGCATTCCTTGAGTTCTCCTGATCAAAATTCATATATAATGCACATCCATCCGAGATACCGCTAATAGTTATGAATTTTGCAAAAATTACCTTTTTGGACCAATCAGCAAGCGCCACATGTTCCTGCTCCATGCAACGTTGTTAGTTTGAAAACATAACGCAAAGTCGTCTTTGACCTTGGTTAAGTGGGTTGGTTGATCTACAGCTCGCGGAGTGCAATACTGTCCAACAACCCAAGGGTCGTCTTCTACCTTGCTCCGACGGCCTGCTGCCGCCCTAGCTGTGGTTGGGCACGACTCCTCTCCTCCCCTGGACCTCGACGGCGACTGGAACCTGTTCCCCTTGCTCTGCCGCCCCCTTGCGCACGTGTAGGTGCTTCTGGTATGCGGTTGGATGGCTGGGATCGAGACCAGCAGGTCTACCGCCACGGCTAGCCTGCAGCCAACCTATGGCGTCGTGCAGGTGTTGGGGCCAAGGGACAGTGGCTGAGCTCCTTCTCCAGGGACCTGGGAGCACCGTGCCCCCATCAAGCTCTCGTCCAAAGCTCCACATCGCTTCGAGTTGCTGTAAAGAAGTGAAACCACTTCCTTACTAAAAATTTGAACAATAAAACCGCCAGTCCAAACACACTCAGAAGGTATGATGGAGTGGGTGTAAAATTTTCAAATCTTTATTTAATGGTAATCAAAAGACCAATGTATAGCAGCGGAAGAAATATATGACTATATTCAATTATAAAACAAAGGGTTACAAACTTACATCATAAGGAGCCATGTAGAGGAAATCTAAACCACCTCAAGATTGTCTCCAAGCTTCATCATCACAAACTAAGTCCAGGTCAACATGTCAAGCCATCCATGTCCTCCACCTAGGGTTGGAAGCATACCCCAGCAAAAGAGAAACAACAAGAGAACATCAGCAAAGGTTGGTATGTGCATACTAAAAAGCAACTTGAGCAATATAAGGATATAAAGGACATCAAATGTAAAGGCTTCCCATGCAAGAGATAAGTATCACCCAAACGGGCATCAAGAGAAAAGAATTATATAAAAAGGGATACTTGCCATAGCCAACAAATAATAAGAATGTGCTATCAATATAAACATCCACTACCATGGTGGGAAACAAAGCACATATCATCATCAACATGCATGCATGCGAGATAAGCATAGCCCTAGAACAATATAAATAACAATGGTGGTCAAGAATCACACATCTTGAACCTGGTGGGACATGGGCCAAGAATCACACATCTTGCCCTGGCATGGGGAATCACACATCCACCATCCAAATATTTATAACATGGGCCAGGAATCACACATCCTGCCCGGGTATGGGGAATCACACATCCTCCATCCCAAAGATATCACAATGTTGCCATGTTGCATAATGAGACAAAACCAATGTAATTACACTACTCTAGTGCTACTGAATCACATAGCATGTTTAATGTAGAGGCAAGTAGAGAAGTATAGTCAGATTTATACAATTGTTGCCATCACATAATGGAAAACTCAAACATATAAACAAATCCACTTCAAAGTGGGCATATATCACCAAGTAAACTTCCACATCACAGTGGGCATATATCAACAAGTAAAATCCACATCACAGTGGGTATATAGTATCAAAAGTTCAACTTGCACCAAGGCAACAAGATAAGATTCCAAGAGAATATCCATGATCACAAGATCAATAATAAAATAAGATACTTCACATGAAGCATGATATCAAAAGAACAAGACAATGTGTAGGCTAATGTCCAAAGGACCAAAAGAATGATAAAGATAGGCTATTGCTCAATATAGAAATAATATGGGATGCAAGCATACCTCAACTTCAGAATCAAACAGATCCAAAGTCCAACTAGGTCCAAGACTTAGGCTTCCAAAACACCTATTAAGCATATATGTGGAATTAGGGTTAGGTCTCCATTAATTATTCAAACCCTAAAAATCATCTTTTTATTAATATATGAATTAGGTTTCCAAAATTATTCCATATTTTAGAATATATTTTCCTGAGTTCAAAACATATTTTATTATATTTTTCTGACTTATAAATTATTAGTTATGAATTATACAAGTTATTATCTTATTTAATTAGATCCATTAAAAACACATGTTATTAATCTTCGGATTGAGTTATCAAAACCTGTACCATTAGATAGGTATTATTTTTCTGAATCCAACGAGTATTTTTGCATATTTTTCTGACCATTAATGAATTAGTTATGAATTTTTAAGCATCGACCAATCATAAATCAAAGAAAAGCCATGTCAACAAAAACTACTAAGAGAGGAAGGGAGAAAGGGAGTGGGCCGCGACTCTGAGTTGGCCCAATCAGAGTTGTCCAACTCGGCCGGCCCCACATCCAACCCAGCCGAACAAGGCACAAGGGTAGAAGAAGCAAAACCCGCGAAATGACAAAAATAACCTTGGCACAAAAGCGGAAAACGGAGGGCGAGCGGGGCAAGATTGTAACTGCCGAAGCCCATCTTCAACCTTGCTCGCACGCCATGGTGGCAGCAGGTGAAGGTCCGAATTGGGAAAAATCGAAAAACGAACACCATCCAACGAATTGACTATACAAAAACGAAGGGTTCACCTTCACGAACTCACCTTCCATACAGATCGAAGAAAGCAGCATCCCACTCCATTCACGATGAGCCGCAAGGTCAGTGAATAGGGGAAACTCGGCGGTGGACGAACACGCAACCAACGATGAGATTGAAGTGATGGAAATCTTTTAAACGGCCAAACGGAATAGGAGAAGGGGTCCTTTATATATAAGGTTAAGCACAAAGCCCCACACAAGTGGCCGCGAAATCCTAGAGCTGCGAGAATTGGGCGTTCCTTTAATACTTTCCAAAACAACACCAATAAAAGATCATTGTGTGCGGAA
Source organism: Alisma plantago-aquatica (assembly GCA_963693085.1). Lineage (NCBI taxonomy): Eukaryota > Viridiplantae > Streptophyta > Magnoliopsida > Alismatales > Alismataceae > Alisma > Alisma plantago-aquatica. The sequence continues at coordinate 479,203,266 of OY856414.1, forward strand.
TTCAATTTGGAGTCTAAAGGCGAAGTAATCTCGAAGAAAGAACAATTGTAGAGAGAGATATCATCAACCGAATAATAGAGAGCCGACGGGTTACTGTAGCACTCCGACTTGGGGTTGAAGACAAGCTGACAGCCGTCCGATCGGAAATCAAAGGCCAGATCACGCGTGACATAAATAAATCGGAAATCATGAAATTGATTAAAGTTGTAAATTAATTATCTTCCTATTTCTCTCTCCTCTTTTGAGGGTGCAAACGAACTCCAAATTAGGTAAAATTTTGCACAGAGGCTAATTAAAGCATGTAGATTCTCAATATAAAATTAGATTTTCCTTTTAAGAACTTTTAATGTGTCAAATTAATCAATTAATATATTCTCTTTCCTCCTTCATTAATAGCATTAGGATTATCCAAATTTGATAAAACTTGACCCACAAGTCATAATTAATGTGTTGGATACGAATTTGCCATCAATTTTACATATTGGAGTTGTTTGAATATTTATTTAATATTTTGAAGGTTCTACATACTTTCTCTCTCCTGATTTTACCTTTTAAGCAAACTTTCTCCAAATTGGATGAAAATTCACCCAAAGGCTATATTTATTATGTAGATTACAAATATAATATTATTTTCCTCTTTTGGAGTCAATTATTATATTTATATATTAATTACACTTTTAGGTAATTTCTCTCTCCTAACTTACCATAATATTTCAAGGTAGTCCAAATTAAATGAAAATTGACATGTAAACTTATTTTTATGTATAGATTACAAATTTGGAGTTTATTTCCACTTTTAAGAATTTCTTACATGGGTTTTTTCATCTGGCCCATTAGAGGCCCATTAACATCATTATGCATCCAATTAAGTTATTTATCATCTTATTATCACCAAATGAGTTATTTGACGTATTATATTACATTATGCATGCATTAGATTATTAGGATCATCCTATCCTCAACCGTGTCTGGATAAACCCAAAAGGTCAAAGCTCTAGGGTAGGGTTCTAGATCTGGTATGTTACAGCACTCCACCCCTTAAAAAGGATTTCGTCCTCAAAATCTATTAATCAAAACATCAAACAAACAACTATTCTCCACCCCTTAAAGGGTTCAACCTAACATGTCAAACTAAACAACTTTTAGAGCTACCCACATCTCTTAGTTTGTAAAAGTTTTAGAGATTTATATTTCTCATGTTTCCAACTATCAAGTCACCATCTAGGGTTGAGTTTTAGGTCCTTGTGTCTCTAACCTAGCAACCCTACATGAACGACCAAAAGTCATAGGGTAGGTCAACTACACCTTTATATCATTCCTAGTCACAAAACTAGGGTTAGATTCTACCAAAACTAGAGTTTCATCTTCATTGTGACTTAGTTTGAGAAAACATCGACAAACATGAGAAAACTTTTGTATGTATAGTAGTATAATGAAAATAATTTTTGGAGATAAGAATCATTGCGAGGTGAAAACAAATAGTTGGCCAAAACTCAATGTGAAAACCAAGTCACAACTTTTCCATATTAAGACTTCTTAATCTCATCCTCAAACTGAGCCTTATTGCATAAGAAGATCATCATTGATCAAATCTAGGGTCAACATCTCACTTAACGGTAACTAACTAAGTCAAGGGTTCTAAAGGGAGAAAAAATTGAAATAGTTGAGTCCTACTACCATGGCTCTGATACCATGTTGTAAAGAAGTGAAACCACTTCCTTACTAAATATTTGAACAATAAAACCTCCAGTCCAAACACACTCATAAGGTATGATGGAGTGGGTGTAAAATTTTAAAATCTTTCTTTAATGGTAATCAAAAGACCAATGTATAGCAGCGGAAGAAATATATGACTATATTCAATTATAAAACAAAGGGTTACAAACTTACATCATAAGGAGCCATGTAGAGGAAATCTAAACCACCTCAAGATTGTCTCCAAGCTTCATCATCACAAACTAAGTCCAGGTCAACATGTCAAGCCATCCATGTCCTCCACCTAGGGTTGGAAGCATACCCCAGCAAAAGAGAAACAACAAGAGAACATCAGCAAAGGCTGGTATGTGCATACTGAAAAGCAACTTGAGTAATATAAGGATATAAAGGACATCAAATGTAAAGGCTTCCCATGCAAGAGATAAGTATCACCCAAACGGGCATCAAGAGAAAAGAATTATATAAAAAGGGATACTTGCTATAGCCAACAAATAATAAGAATGTGCTATCAATATAAACATCCACTACCATGGTGGGAAACAAAGCACATATCATCATCAACCTGCATGCATGTGAGATAAGCATAGCCCTAGAACAATATAAATAACAATGGTGGTCAAGAATCACACATCTTGAACCTGGTGGGACATGGGCCAAGAATCACACATCTTGCCCCGGCAGGGGGAATCACACATCCACCATCCAAATATTTATAACATGGGCCAGGAATCACACATCCTACCCGGGTATGGGGAATCACACATCCTCCATCCCAAAGATATCACAATGTTGCCATGTTGCATAATTAGACAAAACCAATGTAATTACACTACTCTAGTGCTACTGAATCACATAGCATGTTTAATGTAGAGGCAAGTAGAGAAGTATAGTCAGATTTATACAATTGTTGCCATCACATAATGGACAACTTGAACATATAAACAAATCCACTTCAAAGTGGGCATATATCACCAAGTAAACTTCCACATCACAGTGGGCATATATCAACAAGTAAAATCCACATCACAGTGGGTATATAGTATCAAAAGTTCAACTTGCACCAAGGAAACAAGATAAGATTCCAAGAGAATATCCATGATTACAAGATCAATAATAAAATAAGATACTTCACTTGAAGCATGATATCAAAAGAACAAGACAATGTGTAGGCTAATGTCCAAAGGACCAAAGAATGATAAAGATAGGCTATTGCTCAATATAGAAATAATATGGGATGCAAGCATACCTCAACTTCAGAATCAAACAGATCCAAATTCCAACTAGGTCCAAGACTTAGGCTTCCAAAACACCTATTAAGCATATATGTGGAATTAGGGTTAGGTCTCCATTAATTGTTCAAACCCTAAAAATCACCTTTTTATTAATATATGAATTAGGTTTCCAAAATGATTCCATATTTTAGATTATATTTTCCTGAGTTCAAAACATATTTTATTATATTTTTCTGACTTATAAATTATTAGTTATGAATTATACAAGTTATTATCTTATTTAATTAGATCCATTAAAAACACCTATTATTAATCTTCGGACTAAGTTATCAAAACCTATACCATTCGATAGGTATTATTTTTCTGAATCCAACGAGTATTTTTGCATATTTTTCTGACCATTAATGAATTAGTTATGAATTTTTAAGCATCGACCAATCATAAATCAAAGAAAAGCCATGTCAACAAAAACTACTAAGAGAGGAAGGGAGAAAGGGAGTGGGCCGCGACTCTGAGTTGGCCCAATCAGAGTTGGCCAACTCGGCCGGCCCCACATCCAACCCAGCCGAACAAGGCACAAGGGTAGAAGAAGCAAAACCCGTGAAATGACAAAAATAACCTTGGCACAAAAGCAGAAAACGGAGGGCGAGCAGGGCAAGATTGTAACTGCTGAAGCCCATCTTCAACCTTGCTCGCACGCCATGGCGGCAGCAGGTGAAGGCCCAAATTGGGCAAAACCGAAAAACGAACACCATCCAACGAATTGACTATACAAAAATGAAGGGTTCACCTTCACGAACTCACCTTCCATACAGATCAAAGAAAGTAGCATCCCACTCCATGCACGATGAGCCGCAAGGTCAGCGAACATGGGAAACTCGGCGGTGGACGAACACGCAACCAACGATGAGATTGAAGTGATGGAAAACTTTTAAATGGCCAAACGGAATAGGAGAAGGGGTCCTTTATATATAAGGTTAAGCACAAAGTCCCACACAAGTGGCCGCGAAATCCTAGAGCTACGAGAATTGGGCGTTCCTTTAATACTTTCCAAACCAACACCAATAAAATATCATTGCGTGCGGAATTCAATTTGGAGTCTAAAGGCAAAGAAATCTTGAAGAAAGAACAATTGTAGAGAGAGATATCGTCAACCAAATAATAGAGAGCCGACGGGTTACTGTAGCACTCCGACTCGGGGTTGAAGACAAGCTCACAGCCGTCTGATCGGAAATCAAAGGCCAGATCACGCGTGACATAAATAAATCGGAAATCATGAAATTGATTAAAGTTGTAAATTAATTATCTTCCTATTTCTCTCTCCTCTTTTGAGGGTGCAAATGAACTCCAAATTAGGTAAAATTTTGCACAGAGGCTAATTAAAGCATGTAGATTCTGAATATAAAATTAGATTTTCCTTTTAAGAACTTTTAATGTGTCAAATTTATCAATTAATATATTCTCTTTCCTCCTTCATTAATAGCATTAGGATTATCCAAATTTGATAAAACTTGACCCACAAGTCATAATTAATGTGTTGGATACGAATTTGCCATCAATTTTACATATTGGAGTTGTTTGAATATTTATTTAATATTTTGAAGGTTCTACATACTTTCTCTCTCCTGATTTTACCTTTTAAGCAAACTTTCTCCAAATTGGATGAAAATTCACCCAAAGGCTATATTTATTATGTAGATTACAAATCTAATATTATTTTCCTCTTTTGGAGTCAATTATTATATTTATATATTAATTACACTTTTTAGGTAATTTCTCTCTCCTAACTTACCGTAATATTTCAAGGTAGTCCATATTAAATGAAAATTGACATGTAAACTTATTTTTATGTATAGATTACGAATTTGGAGTTTATTTCCACTTTTAAGAATTTCTTACATGGCTTTTTTCATCTGGCCCATTAGAGGCCCATTAACATCATTATGCATCCAATTAAGTTATTTATCATCTTATTATCACCAAATGAGTTATTTGACGTATTATATTACATTATTCACGCATTAGATTATTAGGATCATCCTATCCTCAACCTTGTCTGGCTAAACCCAAAAGGTCAAAGCTCTAGGGTAGGGTTCTAGATCTGGTATGTTACAACACTCCACCCCTTAAAAAGGATTTTGTCCTCGAAATCTATTAATCGAAACATCAAACAAACAACTATTCTCCATCCCTTAAAGGGTTCAACCTAACAAGTCAAACTAAACAACTTTTAGAGCTACCCACATCTCTTAGTTTGTAAAAGTTTTAGAGATTTATATTTCTCATGTTTCCAACTATCAAGTCACCATCTAGGGTTGAGTTTTAGGTCATTGTGTCTCTAACCTAGCAACCCTACATGAACGACCAAAAGTCATAGGGTAGGTCAACTACACCTTTATATCATTCCTAGTCACAAAACTAGGGTTAGATTCTACCAAAACTAGAGTTCCATCTTCATTGTGACTTAGTTTGAGAAAACATCGACAAACATGAGAAAACTTTTGTATGTATAGTAGTATAATGAAAATAATTTTTGGAGATAAGAATCATTGCGAGGTGAAAACAAATAGTTGGCCAAAACTCAATGCGAAAACCAAGTCACAACTTTTCCATATTAAGACTTCTTAATCTCATCCTCAAACTGAGCCTTATTGCATAAGAAGATCATCATTGATCAAATCTAGGGTCAACATCTCACTTAAAGGTAACTAACTAAGTCAAGGGTTCTAAAGGGAGACAAAATTGAAATAGTCGATTCCTACTACCATGGCTCTGATACCATGCTGTAAAGAAGTGAAACCACTTCCTTACTAAAAGTTTGAACAATAAAACCTCCAGTCCAAACACACTCAGAAGGTATGATGGAGTGGGTGTAAAATTTTCAAATCTTTATTTAATGGTAATCAAAAGACCAACGTATAGCAGCGGAAGAAATATATGACTATATTCAATTATAAAACAAAGGGTTACAAACTTACATCATAAGGAGCCATGTAGAGGAAATCTAAACCACCTCAAGATTGTATCCAAGCTTCATCATCACAAACTAAGTCCATGTCAACATGTCAAGCCATCCATGTCCTCCACCTAGGGTTGGAAGCATACCCCAGCAAAAGAGAAACAACAAGAGAACATCAGCAAAGGTTTGTATGTGCATACTGAAAAGCAACTTGAGCAATATAAGGATATAAAGGACATCAAATGTAAAGGCTTCCCATGCAAGAGATAAGTATCACCCAAACGGGCATCAAGAGAAAAGAATTATATAAAAAGGGATACTTGCCATAGCCAACAAATAATAAGAATGTGCTATCAATATAAACATCCACTACCATGGTGGGAAACAAAGCACATATCATCATCAACATGCATGCATGTGAGATAAGCATAGCCCTAGAACAATATAAATAACAATGGTGGTCAAGAATCACACATCTTGAACCTGGTGGGACATGGGCCAAGAATCACACATCTTGCCCTGGCATGGGGAATCACACATCCACCATCCAAATATTTATAACATGGTCCAAGAATCACACATCCTGCACGGGTATGGGGAATCACACATCCTCCATCCCAAAGATATCACAATGTTGCCATGTTGCATAATGAGACAAAACCAATGTAATTACACTACTCTAGTGCTACTGAATCACATAGCATGTTTAATGTAGAGGCAAGTAGAGAAGTATAGTCAGATTTATATAATTGTTGCCATCACATAATGGACAACTCGAACATTTAAACAAATCCACTTCAAAGTGGGCATATATCACCAAGTAAACTTCCACATCACAGTGGGCATATATCAACAAGTAAAATCCACATCACAGTGGGTATATAGTATCAAAAGTTCAACTTGCACCAAGGCAATAAGATAAGATTCCAAGAGAATATCCATGATCACAAGATCAATAATAAAATAAGATACTTCACATGAAGCATGATATCAAAAGAACAAGACAATGTGTAGGCTAATGTCCAAAGGACCAAAAGAATGATAAAGATAGGCTATTGCTCAATATAGAAATAATATGGGATGCAAGCATACCTCAACTTCAGAATCAAATAGATCCAAAGTCCAACTAGGTCCAAGACTTAGGCTTCCAAAACACCTATTAAGCATATATGTGGAATTAGGGTTAGGTCTCCATTAATTATTCAAACCCTAAAAATCACCTTTTTATTAATATATGAATTAGGTTTCCAAAACAATTCCATATTTTAGATTATATTTTCCTGAGTTCAAAACATATTTTATTATATTTTTCTGACTTATAAATTATTAGTTATGAATTATACAAGTTATTATCTTATTTAATTAGATCCATTAAAAACACCTGTTATTAATCTTCGGATTGAGTTATCAAAACCTGTACCATTAGATAGGTATTATTTTTCTGAATCCAACGAGTATTTTTGCATATTTTTCTGACCATTAATGAATTAGTTATGAATTTTTAAGCATCGACCAATCATAAATCAAAGAAAAGCCATGTCAACAAAAACTACTAAGAGAGGAAGGGAGAAAGGGAGTGGGCCGCGACTCTGAGTTGGCCCAATCAGAGTTGGCCAACTCGGTCGGCCCCACATCCAACCCAGCCGAACAAGGCACAAGGGTAGAAGAAGCAAAACCCGCGAAATGACAAAAATAACCTTGGCACAAAAGCGGAAAACGGAGGGCGAGCGAGGCAAGATTGTAACTGCCGAAGCCCATCTTCAACCTTGCTCGCACGCCATGGCGGCAGCAGGTGAAGGTCCGAATTGGGCAAAACCGAAAAACGAACACCATCCAACGAATTGACTATAAAAAAATGAAGGGTTCACTTTCACGAACTCACCTTCCATACAGATCGAAGAAAGCAGCATCCCACTCCATGCACGATGAGCCACAAGGTCAGCGAACTGGGGAAACTTGGCGGTGGACGAACACGCAACCAACGATGAGATTGAAGTGATGGAAATCTTTTAAATGGCCAAACGGAATAGGAGAAGGGGTCCTTTATATATAAGGTTAAGCACAAAGGGCCACACAAGTGGCCGCGAAATCCTAGAGCTACGAGAATTGGGCGTTCCTTCAATACTTTCCAAAACAACACCAATAAAAGATCATTGCGTGCGGAATTCAATTTGGAGTCTAAAGGCGAAGAAATCTCGAAGAAAGAACAATTGTAGAGAGAGATATCGTCAACCGAATAATAGAGAGCCGACGGGTTACTGTAGCACTCCGACTCGGGGTTGAAGACAAGCTGACAGCCGTCCGATCGGAAATCAATGGCCAGATCACGCGTGACATAAATAAATCAGAAATCATGAAATTGATTAAAGTTGTAAATTAATTATCTTCCTATTTCTCTCTCCTCTTTTGAGGGTGCAAACGAACTCCAAATTAGGTAAAATTTTGCACAGAGGCTAATTAAAGCATGTAGATTCTGAATATAAAATTAGATTTTCCTTTTAAGAACTTTTAATGTGTCAAATTAATCAATTAATATATTCTCTTTCCTCCTTCATTAATAGCATTAGGATTATCCAAATTTGATAAAACTTGACCCACAAGTCATAATTAATGTGTTGGATACTATTTTGCCATCAATTTTACATATTGGAGTTGTTTGAATATTTATTTAATATTTTGAAGGTTCTACATACTTTCTCTCTCCTGATTTTACCTTTTAAGCAAACTTTCTCCAAATTGGATGAAAATTCACCCAAAGGCTATATTTATTATGTAGATTACGAATCTAATATTATTTTCCTCTTTTGGAGTCAATTATTATATTTATATATTAATTACACTTTTTAGGTAATTTCTCTCTCCTAACTTACCATAATATTTCAAGGTAGTCCAAATTAATTGAAAATTGACATGTAAACTTATTTTTATGTATAGATTACGAATTTGGAGTTTATTTCCATTTTAAGAATTTCTTACATGGGTTTTGTCATCTGGCCCATTAGAGGCCCATTAACATCATTATGCATCCAATTAAGTTATTTATCATCTTATTATCACCAAATGAGTTATTTGACGTATTATATTACATTATTCACGCATTAGATTATTAGGATCATCCTATCCTCAACCTTGTCTGGCTAAACCCAAAAGGTCAAAGCTCTAGGGTAGGGTTCTAGATCTGGTATGTTACAGTTGCACTATCCCCCATGGTTAGGGTTCAAAGAAGAAACAAAGAAGAAGAGTGAGAAAGATTCGTGGGGTTTCTCTTGAACCTAAGCTAGAGGCCCTACCCCTTATACAGGGGAGGGTAGAAATGCCTTGGGATGCTTGCCCACAAAGCAACCAATCCCTCTTTCAATAGGAATTCAATTCCTTCATGAAGAAGAAAGCTTCTCTCTCTGAATCATCTTCTTAAAACATCATATTCA